>MU008153.1:0-600000 GCA_010909165.1 Anthoceros angustus
AAAGGGTGTAAGTTGTGAAAAACACGAGCCCTGGGAGATCCAAAAGGATGTATTGCACGATCTGACCAACACCACAGAATGGCACATTCAACCTTAGTGCAAAAGACCACGCATGTACTGATACTGTGACAAGTCCCAACACTGGGACACACGAATCAACACATCAAATTGGCAGCCAGTGAGATACGAAGCGCAACGAACTCACAAAAACGGAGTTTACCTTTGGCTCCAGCTGCTGGACATCTCGTCGGAACAGGAAGACGAAAGCCCGAACTGGGAACTCCAAAAAAGTGAAAGTTATCAGCACATGAAGCACGGCACTTCGAGAGACATTCAGTACCTCACAGCAGCAACAGGTGCATAGCCGAGGCCTCACCGACATTCACGATGATATTTAAGAGATGGAACACCTTCTGAGTAGTCCATCCATAATCAGGAACCCGGCGCTGGATTCGTATGAGTTGAACCTAAAAGGCAAACACCACAACCACAGGGTTTAGCAAAAAACCGCATCCAACGCCTCGAAGTTCGCCGTAGGCTCCGTCACGAGGAGAGAACCATACGTACAAGAGCGACGAGCGTGATGAGGCCGTAAACTCCTGCCAAGATGTAGAAAACCCGGTCCTGCCAGACCACCGACTCATTCACGCGCCTCCACCAATCAGCAGCTGATCCCACTGTCCCGGCCAGCATCACTACGGGCCATCCCTCTTCCATGCTAAACCCTGGTCCTGAGTACGATACAGTCCAGTTGATCCTCTATCCCCTGCTGCAAGAGCTTCCACCCCGCGCTGCCTCCGCTATCCCTGAAATCCGCCCGAACACTCTGCTTCAATGCTACCCTCACCCGAGCCAGCATCACAGATCAAGACCACGATCCAGGCCGCAAACTTCCACAACCAGCCATCCGCAACCCTGCCACACACAATCCTCACCAGGAACGCACGCCCTATCCCAACTCCATCACACTCCGGCACCCGACATGCAGCCACACAGAAAAACCCCGCCTCCGTCCCCGAGATCCCGTCAGGAATCCCGGGGCCCGGGGAGGTACGTCAGGCACAGGCATGCGACGCGAATTGCACCTGCGCCAGGGGGGATAAAATTTTGGCTTGCTTGCTCGCAAGCCTGCTTGCTTGCTCCAGCCTGCGGGGACCTCAGAAGCGAGATCGGGCGGAGATGGCGGCGCGGGCGGCGGAGGCGGGCGCCATCCGGCGGCGAGGCAAGGCAGAAGTGGAGGTGGTAGCGGTGGAGGAGCGCTTCGCCATAGCCCTGCTGGCTCTCGCCTCACTCACTGCTGCCGCGGCTGCTGCTGCTGCAAAAGGCTAAGTAAAAAATGATTTGAGGCACGGGCGGGCCGATGCTCGAGCCCACTAACCCAGCCCGGTGGTCGGGTTTAGTGATCTCGGGTTGGACTAACTGGGCACAACCAACCACCCGCGGCCTTTCGTGGGATTAATCACCGGGAGAGGTAACGATGTGCACCGGGGACGGGCATATGCCTGTGATGCCGGGCCCACCATGCATGGGATGGTGCATGTGGGTGGGGTCGCTGGCTGCAGCAGGTGGCACCCAGAGCCGCAGTCTGCCGTGTCCTGCCAAACATACACCGCGTGGCACATGGCATTTTGCACATCCTCTCCCTTTGTTTCTTTGGCACCATTCCGCTCCCTGGCATTTGAATGAATGGATGTCCATTTGAATGAATTTCCTTGGTCAAAGGAATCACCTGACAGCGGCACCCCTTATCCCTAAGTTTCTCCTTCGAATCTGAACGAGGGCTTCCACGCCCACGTTTGAAGGTTTGAAAGTTTGAAGCGGGGTGTCCAATATTTTCTTAAATATATGAAGAAGAAGAAGAATTTTATTGAAGTCCACTAAGGACTGATTTCCGTCACGGGACTTGGTACTTAACAACTTGTACCATGGTGTGCCTAAGCTACTTGCACCAAGGGCATCCACTCCCTTTAGGCACCCCATCTAAGTACCGATCCAAGCTCAGGATGCTTAATATATGGATTGGGGCCTTGGTTTGCGGCTCTTGTGTTGCAAAACTCCATTGTTTGGTACTCCGCCGGTTACAGCCAAACAAGTCATGCATAACATGCATCAATTTTAGATGCGGAGTATGTTATAAACATAACTTGCTCGATAGAGTAATTGGTTGCTGTTTGAAGAGTTTTGCTATCATCCGCTCATGTTTGGTGTGTCCAAGAGAGGTTGACATGAGCAGATAAAAATTCAACGTGAGTGCCTTAGGGATTTATCTTTATATGTATATACTTGACATATTAGTTGATATAGAGCTCACCCAATTTCCTACTTGTGCTATTTCAAATTTCTATCAACCTTATTCCCATTATTTGCAAGTTTTCTATATGCTAGCTACATATAACACCGTTTAAAAATCTATCACATATTTCATTTCATCCTGATTTTAATACTCATCGTATCCTAAAGAAAGACAATATAGTGATATGGAAAGAAATGGTGTCACAGTTGGGTATTTTTGCCCATTGCTGTTGGCTAGTCCATAATTGGGCTCCGCTCCTTCATAGGGGGGATTTGTTCTTGCTCTGATGTTGCACGAGCTAATGTGATGAGGATTTTTTAGCTAGCGTTTTTTCGTTTCGGCTGCGGTTGGGGTTTAGTGTTGCTCCCGCTGCGGACCAACTTTGTTCCGCTCTTCAGTATGGTTTCATGGTCTAAAGCTTGAGTTTCTTACATAAGAAAGAAAAAGGTGGAACAAGAAAGCCAGCAAGAACGGTTATGGCCAGACATAGCCAGCAAGTTCACGGACAACACTGTAAGGGTATTAAAGCCCAATGTACTTAGACTAATACGCTTAGTCTAAGTTAGGTGTCAGTTAAGTATCAATAGTTTAGCTAAAGCTAATCACTAGAAGCTTCTGCGGTTTCCTAGGGCTTCTTGTGGACCTTCCTAGGAGCCTGGAGGGTATAAATACCCCGAGCCTCATCTCAATGTGAGAGATACATTTGCCTCCTCTCCTCTCCTCTTTCCACCATCATGGGTCGCCACACGATCCTTCAACCGTATCGAGCTTTGGTGTTGTGTTGTGATGCGGAAGATTCTAGCTGGGCGCGCAGCTCGTGGAATTGCAGGTGATCCATATCGCGCGAGGTCACGAACGCCGCGGGCGCGGGGACGTGCAGGCCGCTGGCGGGTGGCAGCGCGGGGGCCGCGGGCTCGGCTGTGGCATGGGGCGGGGCGGCGAAGCCCGGGCAGCGGAGTGCGCGCTGCAGCGATGGGGCAGCAGCAGGTGGGCGCGGGCTGGCAGCGAGCGGGTGGGCGCGGCGCGGGGCGAGCACGAAGAACCCGAATCAATCGCGGTGCCAACGCCAGCGGCGCAGCGAGAATATCGGCGGTAATACTGTGGAAGAGTCACGGCACACGCCGCAGTGGTGGGACCCGAATGGTGGGGACCTCAACGTTGGGATTCGTCGTTGAGAGAAAATTTTCCAACCCACCTACCGACAAGTGAGCCACGTGGCATACGGCGAAGACAAGCATAATTACATAACACAGAAGAGTTTTCTACATTACAAAACAATTGACTTTTCCGACAAGGCGAGAGTGTTTTATCTGTATCGATTTTTGAGATGATGTCTTCATCATCGAAAACGCTATCAATATCGGTAGTTAGATGGTACTAACTTCCCGCTCGAAAGAACAAGTGTATAATGTTCTAGTGCGTAAAAGCGCATCAAGCCCATAAAGTTGTTAGGCCAAACCGTATAGTATGACACGTGATGAGTGGACTGGATGAGCTTGCTAGATCATGCTAACATTGTCAAAACAGTGTACTTCAATGTGAAAGATAAGACCAAGTTATTACTATGGCGTGTGGACTCAGAGGAGAAGTGTGCGCGTGTATTGAAAAATGGTGGACTTGAAGATGAAGGAAGGGACGAGGATGTCCGATCATCCGAATGATTTCAATACCATTTTCAGCCAGCCTCATCTCAAGGTATCACATTCCTGCATTCCGTGAGAGCTATGTTTCTGGTCACATTACGAGAGTTGGGACACCTTTCAGACCTCGAGTAAGCCTCGCTAGTGGTCTTACCATTGTAAATGTAGAAGGTAGCCGTTAACCGAGGAGGTGAATGAAAAAAACATGGAACCTTCCAAAGGTTCCAAAGCCCTCATAGTGAGAGGAGGTCCACGAAGGGAAGCAACCGGGTTTTCTCGTAGCAAATCTCGTAGTCAAGAATGTGGAGTGTCACTATTGTCACAAAGGGTCACTTCAAAGAGAGTGCGAAGTTCAAAAGGACCAAGGAAAAGAGAAGAAGCAGACGACAAGAAGGCGACTTAATGTCGTTGGAAGAGTTAAATTGAGGACGGAGATGTCCTTATCTCTTCTTACTTGAATGCCGCAATTACCGTGGATAGTCATTTATTCGCAATTGGATAATTGACTCGTGCATCTTTCCATGTTACTCCTCATAGAGAGTGGTTTAGCACGATGATGCTACAAGGAAAGGATGCGTTAGGCTTGGAAATAACTACGCATGATCGCAGAGGTGATGTGCAACTCAAGTTTGAACGGATCTTCATTCATGTCAAGGACGTTAGGCATGTTCAAGTTGACAAAGAGCATGATTAGCGCAGATGCTTGGATGATGGTTACCACCGCCGGTTTGGGGATCACTCTTGGAAGATCTCCAAAGGTTCTCTTGTGTTAGCTCGTGGATCAAGTGTGGCACTTTGTACTCACTTGTGTAAACATGCCAAAGATCATGTGATCAGGTGAGACCAAATGTTTCCTTGTGGCATTGCTTAGGACATATGTCTAAGGGAATGAAGGTTTTATCTGCTCGTTATATCCTCGTTTAACTTCTCCGATCTCTCGATGTGTGAGCACTTATATGGGAAGCAGACAAAATCATCACATCGAACAAGAGGTAAAGTAGGAGTAAACCTCTTGAGTTGGTTCACGTGATGTATGTGGACCTATGCTCATCGTGATCATTATTAGGCGGTGCCTCTATTTTGTCACTTTCATAGATGATTTCTCACGCAAGGTGTGGGTTTATCCTTTGAGGAAAAAGGATGAAGTTCGGCGGTGTTTGAAATTTGTCACCCTTGTAGAGAATCACCGCCACCGATTGAAGTGTCTAAGGAGATAATGGTGGAAGTATGTTCAAAGCTTTCCATCATTCTGTGATTCCAAGGGAATCAAAGAGAATTGATCACAGATACTCCTCCACAAAATGGTGTGGCGGATGAGCAGAACCATTGAGAGAGAGGATAGTTTGTTGTCAAACTGGATTGCCTAATGGGTTTTGGGGCGGTTCACCGCAATTCATCTTATTAATGATCTCCTAATAAGGTCATTGATGAGGTGTTCCAGAGGAGCTATAGTGCGGAAAGAAACCATCCTACAAGCATCTGCAGTGTTTGGTGAGGCATCTTGCCATGTTCCAAAAGAGTTTCGGGACAAGTTGGCACCTAAGTCCAAGAAATGTATTTTTCTTGGCTATGGTGATTCCGTGAGATGGGATACCGTTTGTGGGATCCAGAGGCTAGAAAGGTTGTTCAGATTAACGACGTGTTCTTCAATGAGAACAAGATGCAAAGCCTACTCCAACCGTGGAGGTGCGAAGGGTGATCTTCAAGAAGATGGACATGATCATCATGGTGTTGATAACGTGGTAATGTGCGTGAGCACATTCCTCCACGGTAGATGAACCAAGAGTCGAACAAGCTCCTATAGAGGTGTGCTTCGTAGGTCGTGCAGATTACACGACCTCAGCGGTATGATCCATCTGGATTATGTCATGCCGACAGACAGGGGAACCCTCTTCTTACAAAGAGGCCATGTCAATGAGTAACAAAGAAGTGGGAGAAGGCCATAAATGAATTGCATAAGAACCAAACTTGGGAGTTGGTTGGTTGCCTAGGATAAGAAGGCACCACTGCAAATGGGTGTACAAGATGAAGGTCATACCGCTTGATGGCAAACCAAAGTACAAGGCACGATTGGTTGCTAAGGGTTTCAAGCAATGTGCATTGACTTTGATGAGATTTTCTCACCAAGAGTCAAAATGACAACTTTGCGATGTGTTCTTGCTTTGGTTGCGGGAATGATATGGAACTTGTACTGATGGATGTCAAGGCGGCATTCTTGCATGGTGACCTTCAAGAGGGCGTCTACATGCAAAGAAGAAGGTTTTGTTGAGAAGGGCAAAGAGAATCGTGTGTGTTGGAAGAGCCTTTATGGTTTGAAGCAGGCACCAGTGGTATCACAAGTTCCACTCATTTATGCTTTCTCAAGGCTACAAACGAAGCGATGAGGATCATTGCCTCTCTGAAAACAAGCTAAGGATCAAAGCTTGCTCATTTTGATCCTCTATGTGGATGATATGCTAATTGGGAACAAGATCGATGAGATTTTCTTGAAGTCAAAGTTGAATGCTCACTTTGAAATGACAGACTTGGGAGAGGCGAGCCATATACTTGGCATGCGTATTCGTCGGAGACATAAGCGTCACTTTATTTGTCTCGAGAGAATACATTACAGTGCTTCAACGTTTCAACATGGAGAAGGGAAGCCATTGGGTACTCCATTGCCTCCATATGTGAAACTTTCAAGCGGATTGCCCAAGCTACGAGGAGGACAAAGCTGAAATGGAGAAGGTCCCATACTCATCAGTAGGGAGTTTGATGTATGCAATGATTGCTACGTCGACATTGCCTTTGCGGTGGGAGTGGTTAGCGAGTTATGTCAAACCACGGCAAGAAGCATTGGGAGGCGATAAAAGGAGTTATGAGGTATCTGAATGGTACAAAAGCTTTGTGCATATGTTTTGGTAGTGAAGATGCATGTGTGGTTGGGTACAGATCTGATTATAGGATATGGACAAAGGAGGTCCACATCGAGTTATGTCTTCATGTGCCTTTGGAGGGGCGATCTCATGGCGATCTCGTTTGCGATCGTGCATTCGCTATCTACCAGAGAGTATGTTTTGGCGAGGCTTGCAAGGAAGCCATATGGCTTGCTCGTTTAGTGGGAGACTTGGGGATCAAGGTTGAGTTGCCGGTGTTGCATTGTGATAGCAGTGCTATCAATTGGCAAAGAATCCGATGTTTCATGCGAAGACTAAACATGTGGATGTGAAGTATCACTTCATTCGAGAGGTGTTGGATGACAAGAGGGTACAACTTGTCAAGGTTCACACCAGAACCCTGATATTCTTACCAAGGGACTCTCTACAGCAATTTGCACCTGGCTCGGACGATGGGCATGAGGTAGTCCATTCTCTGAGGTAAATTGGCCTTTAAGTGGGAGGTTGTAAGGGTATTAAAGCCCAATGTACTTAGACTAATACACTTAGTCTAAGTTAGGTGTCGATTAAGTATCATTAGTTTAGCTAAAGCTAATCACTAGGAAGCTTCTTGTGCTCCTTCCTAGGGGCTTCTAGGAGCCCTGTTGGAGGTATAAATACCCCCAGAGCCTCATCTCAATGTGAGAGATACATTTGCTTCCTCCTCTCCTCTCCTCTTTCCACCATCATGGGCTGCCACATGATCCTTCAAACACAACATCTCGAGAACATGGGTGACACAGGCCAACACGTGACAACCACCAAAGGTATGGCCAGACATTTCCAGCAAGTTCATGGACAACACAACATCTCGAGAACATGGGCGACATCGGCCAACATGTGACAACCACCAAAGGTAAACCGATAATGACAGCACCCAAACCTAAACACACCCATGTGCTTTGGAACCAAGCCCAGAAATGAACCCAATAACTTAGATAGATATTCCCAATAAATGAAGCAATATCTTAAAAATAGTATATTTGAATTTGCTTCATAACTTTTTATCCCTTACAAGGATAAGGAACCATTGTAAATTATGATCATCCATTGTAAATTATGGTCGCCCCTTGTAAGTTATGGTCGTCCCTAGAAAGGGCGTGGGACTCCCTCGAGTGAGTTCTTCAGCGCAAGACATTTCGTAATAAACTTAACTTGAAGTTGTTGTTACAATTGCAATACCCTTTCAAATTATAGATTTCATAAATAAAGAATGACCGGAAAAGAAACGACATACACGGGAATTTCCCAATCAACCAATTTACGTGA
Source organism: Anthoceros angustus (assembly GCA_010909165.1). Classification (NCBI taxonomy): domain Eukaryota; kingdom Viridiplantae; phylum Streptophyta; class Anthocerotopsida; order Anthocerotales; family Anthocerotaceae; genus Anthoceros; species Anthoceros angustus. The sequence goes on from MU008153.1 coordinate 8,118, forward strand.
GCTCTCCACTAGAAAGGGTCCTTCACCCTCTTCAAAGAAAAGAGCTTCAAGAAACGAGCTACCGCATCATTGATGGTGTCCGAAGGAGGACAGGCGCGGACGACACATATAAAATATAACCCTACCATGGCCAGCAATTGCAGCAGCTCAGATTGATCTAGCTCAATTTGTACCCTGACTCGGGAGCAGAGCAACGAAAATGGCAGGAATCAAAAGCAACATTCACAGTCGAAAGGGCATAGAGACGTGCCGCCGGAATTCTTCTTGAACCCCAGCTCCTCCTCCGAGTACACTGCGAAGCCGTCGTCAGTCTTCCTCCTCACTTTCGCGAGAACAGCGGGCGCACCCCTTTCCCTGCCTTCCTTTTGCTGCTTCCTCTGTTTCTTCTCCTTTTGCTTTTTAGGAGTTTTGTTGCGGCCGGCATCGGCCTCATGGCTGTCATCGGCTTGAGAAGCTGGCCGCCTCCGCTTTTTCTGAGCGAAAATCGTCTCTATCTCATCTACCTCATCTGCATCCGGCTGCTGGTCCTTCTCATCTTTCGCAGCCTCCACAGCCACGGTTGCTTCTTGAAGGCGTTTGGCCTTTCCACATTTCTTCCCCCCCATGGCGGCTGGTGCCGCAAAAGAGCTTACTTCGGAGCTAGGGTCGTGAAAATCACATGACCTCGGATTTCAACCTATTTTGTACTAGCATATATAGAACAACTGGCGAAGTTGTTTTGGTATCTGCGATTCGCCGGCGGCAGGGTTCTGTTTCCGGCAGTAAGTATGATCGACTCTGTGTTGGTGATGAACACGCAGGGCAAGCCCCGCCTCACCAAATTCTATCAGCCCTTGGTACTGTAATCTCACGGCCGGTTAGCTGGTGGAAGGATGTGACAACGCGCATGCTGATTCTGGTGTTCTTTCTTCTCTGGGTGTGAAGAGCAGTCTGAGGACAGGCAGCAAGAGGTTATCCGCTCGGTGTATTCCGGTATGGGCTGCGTTCTTGCTGTTGAGGCTCTTGGAAGGCGTCTGCTGCAGGAATTGGAGCCCTAGCCTGATGTTTTGTGGGTTGGTGTTTATGCCACAGTATTATCAAGCAGGCCACCGGAGCTGTGTAGCTTTGTTGAAGCTGACGATATTATTGGTCCGGTATGTGCGCACACCTTAGGGTACGGGTGTCAGGTGATCTGGCAAGCAGGAATGCGTCCTGAGCTGACGTCTAGCTTCTCTTTGCACAGGACAAGAAGCTTGTGTACAAGCACTTTGCAACGCTCTACTTCATCTTCCTGGTAGACAGTGCTGAGAGCGAGTTAGGGATTCTGGACCTCATACAAGGTGGATCTTTTGTTATTGGGACCCCGTCCGTGTCTGCGGTGTTTGGTTCTGCTATCAGCTCATGTTGGCATCTTCAGCTCATAATGGCATCTTCTTTTCTTGTAGTGTTTGTGGAGACTTTGGACCGTTGCTTTAAGGATGTCTGCGAGCTTGATATTGTTCACAACTTCAACAAGGTGCTCTATCCTGTCCACTTTTCGTGAATAGCCTTGCTGATAACAGAGAAGGAGTGCTGAGAGCCCTTGGGGAATAGCTCCTACTTGAAGTTAACGCGTCTGAGAGCGTTTCACGTTGTCATACAAGAAACTTCAGTAATAGGTGCTAGAGAGTGGGCAGTGGAAGAGAGCCGCAGTGTTTAAACGTAGCCGGATCAAATTGCGTCAAACCCTTGTAGGGCACTTCAGAGATGGACGAAATGGTCACCCAGGAAGCAGAGAGAGTAAGGAACGTTCCGCAGGAATCAACTGCTCCCACAGGGTCAGTCATACGTGATATTGCGATGTCTGATACACAAGTGGATGGTAGTGAGGGAATAGAGAAGCCTGCATTTTCTTTCGCAGTGATCACAGATGTACAGTATGCGGATGTTCCTGATGGTCATTCTTTTAAGGGTGTTCCACGCTACTATCGCCACAGCCTTGAAGCTCTATATGAAGCTGTCAGTAGTTGGAATTCTACGGGGAGTTTGAACTTCGGAATCCATCTGGGAGACATTGTAGACGGGCATTGCCCTAGGGATGAATCCCAAAAGGCTGTAGGGAAAGTATTGGCAATATTTAATTCCTTTCAGGGAGGCCCTTTCTTCCATATTATCGGTAATCACTGCCTCTATAATCTTCCGCGGAGAGTGCTGAATGAGATGCTTGCTATCCCACCTTCGCAAGATGGTCGGTCATATTATGAATTTAGCCCATCAGAATCTTTCAGGTTCATCATTCTGGATGGATACGACGTAAGTGCGCTAGGTTGGCCCCCAGATCATCCACATACAGCATTGGCCAAGCAGGTTTTGGATGAAAGGAATCCGAACACGAACAAGGATAGCCCAGAGGGACTTCGAGGACCAGCAAGGAGGTTTGTGAAGTATAACGGTGGGGTGGGAAAGGAACAGCTTGCTTGGCTGGAAGCTGTGCTGAAGGACGCGAGCAACTTGAGGCAAAAAGTGATTATATGTTGCCATTTGCCACTTCATCCAGGTGCCAGCAGTCCTGCATCCCTGTTATGGAATTATTACGAGGTATTGCTGGTGCTACACTCGTTCAAGTGCGTTGTGGCTTGCTTGAGTGGTCATGCCCACAGAGGGGGCCATGTGGTTGACTCTCGTGGCATTCACCATCACGTCTTCGAAGCAGTTTTGGAGTGTCCACCAGGGACAAATGCCTTTGGTCATATCAATGTCTATCCTAATAGGTTAGTTCTGGTCGGGAGCAGCGGCATGGAATCCATAGAAATGCCTTTCAGGTTGTAAGAGCTGTGCTGCTTGGTCAGCCTACCGGGAGCAACAAAGCCAAATGATTAGAATGGATATCAATGTAGCGTCTCCTTACAGGTTTCCACAGGCAGACGGGCACTGCGGCCTCCCTTCCTCCTTCCTGGAAGACTGCAATCCTCTATTTACCACTTACTAGCCTTATTCGTCTAATTCAGATTGGTCACATGAATCATTAGGTGTTTCAAAGACGAGCTTGGTGATGGTTGTGCAGGTACATACCATACTAGATGAGATCATAATGGGGGGCCAAGTTGTTGAGACAAATCCAGCTGAAGTCATGAAGACAGTACAGGACATTCTCAAGTAAATCAACCACACTTGTTTCTATTTCAAATTCTGATTCAACTCCGAAGCGTGCTTGTGGTTAAGTTGTGTTACGCCACGCGTAATGTACGTCACTTTGTATTTGTAGGTCGGAACGGGCGTCAGATCCTGCGCCAATTGTTGTAAAGGCTCAAGGGAAGCGTTAGTCCTAAGATTGCATGAGCATTTGTTTCTACTGGTGTCACTTTTCGTAACAACAAATCTACCTGCAAGTCTCCCGCTTGTGTGGTTTTTGATTCCGGACTGCGGTGTCCATCCAGCATCCATTCTTGATGCAATAGTCATGTTCTCTCCACAAAGAAAGAGTAGAGCGTTACATCAGACCGGTATTGATCTCTTAAATACTATGGGTTGCATTACCCGAGGGAGACTCTTTTGTCGCCATTGGTTGGCTTCCAAGTCTCCCTGCTATGTATCTTCTGACCTCCTCAACAATTTGACTGGGTGTCCGATTTGCGTCGACAACAAATATGCCGTCTTCTTTTTCTTCCATCTCAAGTGTCTGAATCTGAGATTGTAGGAGAGAGGGCGGCATGTAGTGGTGGCCTTCCTTGTGTCTGGCGACCATTCGTGACATGAACTGCTCATATGATCCCTGCAGATAAACAAAGAGTACATTGCCAGAGAATGCTCCCGTCCGCAACTCGCCTCTCCCACCCGAGTCCACAAGAGCTGGATCCGCGGTCCGCAGGCTGTCTCTGTACAGCTTCTTCAGTGCAGAACAGGCCAACACTATCATCTCACCCCTCACAATCTTGCTGTGCAGAAGGTGCTTCAGTGCTACTAACCATGGCCGGCGATCATCGTCGGTGAGAGGAATTCCAGCTCCCATTTTCTCTGCAAATTGGAATCAGCTGTCAAAAATCGAGTGTGAGAAAGCTGTCTCCTCTCCTTCCAACCCAGAACTATCTACCTTTGTTTTGCTGTGAGTGGAAATCATCAGCATCAAAGAAGGGACAGTCCAACTCCCTTGCCAGCTGCTCACCAATGGTCCTACAACAGCAACAAGTCACAATTGATCTGAGATTGCAGAAACGAAGAAGAGATTCTGAGAATCTCAGATGGAGATAAATGGATCTTACGTCTTCCCAGCTCCAGAGACGCCCATCATAATCACAGCCAGTCCTGAGAGAAAAAACACTTGTGGTGACCTTGGTGGTTTTCCTCAAACACAAGACGGCAAGGGAGGCTGGTAATCATCTCGTACCTGGAAGGTGAGAGCCATCAGTTCCAAATTCATGATCCATTGCCTCTCGCAGCAGCAGAGCAGGCGTACCCTAAGCGAGAGGCTGGATACGATGACGCAGCAAGACTGAACTTGTCACCAAAAAGACTTGACGAGACTCTGGTACGTGATGTACCCTGCTGCACAAGTGCATGAATGTACTTTGATTCCATCTGATCCAATGCCATACCATGCACACAAATTTTGCCACGCTTTCCTCTTTGAGCAGAGAGCGGCAGGCGTGGTGTGTATGCTGTTTCCAGAAGTCTCGAAATGAGGGAAGAGGGAAACGTGAGGGGACCTTTCACTTAATGGAAATGACATCTTTCATCGGGTTCGTCTGTGCAAACATGCATGCCGAGGAGGATGATATGTAACATTCTGGATCACACTTGCTGAGGCTGCTCTCTCAGGACTCCAGAAGTGCTGGATCTCCCGTTCCTGACCAGGAATTGAAAGCACCAGGTTGCATTCTTGACAAGCCTGTTCTTCACAGCCTGCAGCTGGGGGCAAACCGAGGCTCTCCTTGCAAGCCATTCCTTGCTCAGCACGTGCTCTCTCACGCTTGCAAACCTTCCGACATCTCCTGTCCTGCAATCTGGAAACCAAATACATCCGCAAAGCACTGGATGAGCTGTTCCGTCACAAAATCCTGGGCCGGCTGTTCTGCAACTTCTCTTTCCAGCGATGTCACCTCCATGTCAAGCCCGCACGGCACAATGTGGGAGAAGAAGCCCAAATCCGGCCGGATGTTGAAGGCCAGCCCATGGGAAGTGAACCCCCCTCCAGAAATCCTCACTCCAATGGCGCCGATCTTCCTGTCTCCCACCCACACCCCGGTCCGCTTCTCCATCCTCCCCTGCGCCAGCACGCCCTGCAGCCCGGCTGCCCGGATCATCACGTCCTCCAGGCCTTCCACGTATCTGAGATCCCACCACGTTCTTCCATCAGACCTCGGTTTCCTTGCTTCCTTCCAATTCTGCCTGCATCTTACCTGCGGGCTCCGAGACGCAAGTCCCTGAGAGAGAGGATGGGATACAGCACGGCCTGGCCGGGGCCGTGGAACGTGATGTCTCCCCCGCGGTCCGTGAAATGCAGCTCCGCTCCCAGAGCAGCCAGCTCGTCGGGACCCTTCTTCAGGCTGTCCAAAGCTCCCCGCTTTCCAACCGTGTAAGTGGGCGGGTGTTGCAGTGAGAGCAGCGTGTCAAAGATGATCCCCTCCCGCCTCTGCGCTACCAGGTCACTCTGCAGTGCCACGGCGTCCAAGTACCTGACCAGGCCCAGCCGCCTCACCACCAGCTTCCTCGCAGCTGCCATGGGAGGGTGCCAAAGGTGAAAAGGCTCTAGAACTGCGGGCGAGTACCATTCATGCGCGATATGGGTTTACTCCCCGGCGCTGTGATGCTGGTAGTGGCTGGAGTTGGGATAGGAAAGCTGGACGACGGGGATTGTGTAGATGGTGGCATCTTGTGGGTCTGTGAGGCCATGGTGGAGTGACAATGAAATGTGGGGGTGTTGGGGGCCGCTTAGTTGCGTCCAGCCTGAGGAAGGCGAGCAAGCAGGAATGGTGCAGACAGCTGTCTTCGCTGCAGGGTGGGTCTGTCTTGTCCGTTGCAATTCAGCTGTCTTGTTCGAGAATGAGGTCTCTGATGTTGCGTTCATCTGGCTTTGCAGTTGAGAAATCTGGTCGGGAGGTGGTGCAGGGCAGGTTTCTTGGTGGTGCTTCGAAATGGTGGGAGAGCAGGTTGAGTCAGGTAGTTTGATTGGGTGGCGTTCACCGACTGTGGGGAGCAGAATGACTTTACATGCTGTGCAGGACGCGGCAAGGGAGTTCGTTGGGGAGTATCAGAGTGTGCAACCGGGTCTCAGTCTGGACGGGTGCTTGACAGCAGTTGACCACCATGGGGTTAAGCTGGGAGCTCAACTTCAGGACTTTGGGAGGTCCAAGTTTCTTCCGCCAGCCTCATTCTGCCAATTTTTTTGGTCTTGAGGTCTTGTAGAGATGTTGAGATTCTCCATGAGGGAATGGAGTGCTTTCTGTCTTGTTTTCACAATCCCCTCTTGCAGGACAGCGAGGTGTGAACGGGCTCTACAGTCATGGACTGGAAGCAGGCAGTCCAGGGAGGGACAGCTGAATGCTGCCGTTGAAGTGCTGGACGCTCTGGTGCGGGAAGGGTTTTATGCTCCAGCATTGCTCTGGTATCATGTCCTCAGCATGTGCGTTGTCGAAAAGGATATATCTGTTGCCGAGCATGTCCATGCTCTTACTCTGGAAGGTGGGCAGGAGTCAAACACATTCGTGGCCAATCATGTTATCCGTATGTATGCTTCTCATGGCAGGTTGCAGCAGGCAGTGCAAGTGTTTTCCAGTCTGGCTGTTCCAGACTCCTCAATGTGGGCTTCCATTATTCTGGCACATGCTGGGCAAGGGCAGCCTGCAGAGGCCATCAGAATGTATCAGCAGATGCGGCACTCGGTGGTGAAGCCCAATAACTATGCTTTCATGGCAGCCCTGAAAGCATGTTCGTGTGCACTGGATTTTGCTACAGGGAAGCAGGTCCACGCTGATGTTTTGGAGAGCATTGTCGAGCCCAATCTGTTTGTTGGCAACTGCCTCGTGGACATGTATGCAAAATGTGGGGGCTTGGAGTATGCCCGCCGAGTGTTTGACAGGTTGCCCAGTAGGAATGTGGTTACGTGGAACACCATGATTGCCGGATATGTTCAGCAGGGATTTGCACAAGAGGCCCTTGCTCTTTACGCCTCCATGCCAAAGGATGGCAGCATTTCAGCCAATCGTGTAACATATGTGTGTCTATTGAAAGCGTGCGCTAGCGTTAGAGCCTTAAGTGAAGGAAAGAAGCTTCATTACCAGATTCAAGGCACAGAATGGGAATCTGACGTGGTTGTTGGCAGCAGCTTGGTGGACATGTATGCCAAATGCGGGACGTTACAGGATGCTCGCAGAGTGTTTAACATGATGCCCGCTAGAGATGTTGTGACCTGGACAGCCTTGATTGCTGGATATTCTCAACAAGGACTTGCTCAAGAAGCCCTGACCCTGTATGCAAGTATGAGAAAGGAGGGTGTCAGTACAGCTAGTCATATCACATTTGCGTGTGTCCTAAAAGCATGCGCCAGTTTGGGAGCTCTTCGCGAAGGAAGGGAGCTTCACATTCAGATCCAGGACAAGGGAATGGAGTTTGATGAGGTTGTCAGCAATAGCCTTGTGGATATGTACACACAATGTGGCAGCCTTCAAGATGCTCGGGGACTGTTTGATAGGTTGCCTGTGAAAGGTTTGGTGGCATGGAATGCCCTAGCTAGAGGATATGCTCAGCAAGGGCTCCCTCAAGAAGCCCTTACTCTGTACGCAAGGATGCGCCAGGAGGATGTGCTTGTCAGTTATGGTACCTCTGTGTGCCTCTTAAAGGCATGTGCCAGCATTTGTGCATTACATGAAGGACGACAGCTACATTTGCAGCTTGAGCGAAGAGGACTTGCAGCGGATCTTGTTATTGGGAGTAGCCTAATAGATATGTATGCAAAGTGTGGGAGCCTAGAGGATGCTCAGAGTGTTTAACATGATGCCCGCTAGAGATGTTGTGACCTGGACAGCCTTGATTGCTGGATATTCTCAACAAGGACTTGCTCAAGAAGCCCTGACCCTGTATGCAAGTATGAGAAAGGAGGGTGTCAGTACAGCTAGTCATATCACATTTGCGTGTGTCCTAAAAGCATGCCAGTTTGGGAGCTCTTGCGAAGGAAGGGAGCTTCACATTCAGATCCAGGACAAGGGAATGGAGTTTGATGAGGTTGTCAGCAATAGCCTTGTGGATATGTACACACAATGTGGCAGCCTTCAAGATGCTCGGGGACTGTTTGATAGGTTGCCTGTGAAAGGTTTGGTGGCATGGAATGCCCTAGCTAGAGGATATGCTCAGCAAGGGCTCCCTCAAGAAGCCCTTACTCTATGCAAGGATGCGCCAGGAGGATGTGCTTGTCAGTTATGGTACCTCTGTGTGCCTCTTAAAGGCATGTGCCAGCATTTGTGCATTACATGAAGGACGACAGCTACATTTGCAGCTTGAGCGAAGAGGACTTGCAGCGGATCTTGTTATTGGGAGTAGCCTAATAGATATGTATGCAAAGTGTGGGAGCCTAGAGGATGCTCGCAGAGTGTTTGATAGCTTGCCTGTTAAAAATGTGGTGACATGGACTGCCATAATTTCAGGGTATGCACAGCACGGGGTTGCTCAGGAAGCTCTTGCCCTTTACACAAGTATGCAACAGGAAGGTATCACACCAGCTGATTGTGTCTTGTTCATGTGCCTCCTGAAAGCATGTGCTAGCATCGGCGCTTTGCGTGAGGGAAAGGAACTGCATACCCAGATTCAAGAACATGGGCTGGAGACCAATTTGGATGTTGCAAATAGCCTGATTGACATGTATGCAAAGTGTGGGAGCTTGGAGGATGCCTGCAGTGTGTTTGACAGATTAACAACAAAAGATGTCGTGACTTGGACTGCCCTCATTTCAGGACTTTCCCACCACGGGCTTGGTGAAGAGGCTCTTAGTGTTTATGCAAGTATGCGGGATGAGGGCATCATACCAGCAAATAATGTAACCCTTGTATGCCTTTTAAAAGCATGCGGCAGCATTGGAGCTCTAGATCAGGGGAAATGGATTCACTCCCTGATTCATGACAGAGGACTAGACGCTGAAATGGTTCTTGGCAACTGTTTGGTGGATATGTATGCAAAATGTGGGAGCTTGGAAGATGCGCGTGGAGTGTTTGACAGATTGCCTGTAAGAGATGTCATGATATGGACAGCCATGATAGCAGGATATGCTCTGCACGGACCAGCTGAGGAGGCCCTTATCCTTTATGCTAGTATGCAAAAGGAAAGTCTTGTTCCAGCGGACCATGTGACATTTGTATGCCTTCTAAAAGCATGTGCTGCTGTTGGGGCTCTACATCAAGGGAAGCAGCTTCATATTCAGATCCAGGAAAGAGGCTTTGAGAGCAAAGTGGTTGTGGGCAACAGCCTGGTGGATATGTATGCGAAATGTGGGAGCTTAAAGGATGCCCGTGTCACATTTGATAGATTACCAACAAGAAATGTGGTGACCTGGAATACTTTGCTGGCTGGTTACAGCCAACATAACGATGGGAGAATGGCAATCCAGTGTTTCCAAGAGATGCTGCAGCATGGGGTCGTGCCTGATGACTCTACTTTCCTTTGTCTTCTTGTGGCATGCAGTCGCAGGGGCCTAGTTGATGAGGGGCTTCAGTTCTTCAACAAAATGGTCCATGAGTATGGCATAAATCCTACAGATTCTCACTATAATTGCTTGGTTGACCTTCTTGGGCGGTCAGGCCGCTTAGATGATGCGGAAAGTATCTTGCAAACCATGCCGAGCCCCAACAATATTGTCGGCTGGATATCTTTGCTTAGCTCCTGCAAGGTCTATGGTGATATTGATCGAGGAACTCGCTGTTTTGACCATATCGTTGGAGTTGAACCCCAACATTCTGCTGCATATGTGCTGCTGGGAAATACCTTTGCAAATGCTGGTAGGTGGCGGGATGTGGAGAGGATAGAGGCTTTGAGAAAGGCAGCAGGTGCTTGCAAGAAGCCTGCAAGGGCCTGGATTGAGGTGAACGGCAAGGTTCAGGCATTTACTGTGGGACAAGATAGTGATGACGTCTTGTCCAAGCTAAGGAGTGTCAATCATCACTTAAATGCTGGAGGACCAAAACTGGTTTCTGAAACTGACAAGGAAGATGCTTTGTGTGGACATGCTGAGAAACTGGCATTGGCTTATGGTCTACTGAACACTGCAGATGGCACAACTTTACTTGTCACCAAGAACCTCCGTATGTGTAATGACTGCCACATTGGCACTAAGATCATGTCAAGAGTTGAAAAGAGAGAGATCATAGTCAGGGACGCACATTGTGTTCACCGTTTTGTGAATGGATTTTGTTCTTGTGGCGATAGTCAATCGTCAGTTTGCTGAGACCCTTTGCGCTATTCTGGTAAACGCTATATGACAATTGAGGGCTTGACCATCACGCTCGAGTGATCTGGAACCGAGAGGAGGAGTCTTTTATCTAGGCAGGAGTTTGGGGACGCAGCCTGTGAAGGAATTCCTTACTTCCTGCCTACGGGCGTTGCTTTCCACAGTGGTCCTGGCCTCACAGCCTGGGAGCTGGTGCCCAGGGATGGCGGATTGGTAGCGATGGAACATCGGCCCACATCCTGCTCGTGCACCGGAGAGGTAATGAGCATGACTTTGGCTGATACCTTGGTGGCATCTCCCAGCTTCCAGCACCTTTGATTCGCCCTGCAACCAGAAGCCTTCAGCTGGGGAGCAGTAGCAGGTACGTGTTGGAGTTTCGTGCTTCGGTATCTGTGAAGTGGTGCAGCTTGAGGGGCAGGAGGAGAATGTGGATGATCAGCATCGCTTTGATGGCAATTGTGTGTGCCATTAATTAGGGTGTTGAAGATGCGTTGAACAAGCAGAACTCTTGAGCTTTCTACAAGTAGGAGCCCTTGGATGTGAGTATGCTGTTCCTTCCCCTCACGCAAACCGCGGATTCTGGCACACGCTTTCAGGAGGCAAATGAACAAGACACCATGAGCGGGTGAGATGCCCTTCCTGTTGCATACTTTTCAGAGAGGGCAAGAGCTTCCTGAGCGTGCTGTGCATACCCTGAAATCATAGCAGTGGTCTCCTGTAAAGAAAAACCTCATCCCAGCAGTCTGATCAAGATGCTGCTTCGTAGCCATGGACATCATGCCAGCTCATGGTGGCTCCCATGCTTTCTCTTTGCACTACACCTTTTCTAGCTCTGTGATCAGCGGTTCATGAAGTCAGGCGCTAACTTGGTATTTGTGCAGAAACGACAAGGATCAATTATACATGACGGCATCAGTAGAGGAGTTATTAACATCTGCTAGCAAATAGAGGCCACCATATGAGCATGCCTGCAGTTTGTGTGTGGCAAAGTGGCTCAGCTTTCGAGGGTCCTGCAGTCCGAGGCGAGGCTGGAAGTTGTACTGGGAGGAATCCAACGCTTCCCAAGATATTCTGTGGTAAAGAAATTCGATACAGCACATCCATGTTCTTTTTAATTAGCGTAATATGACTTGTAAATAAATAATAATAAATTTACACCTAAAAATCCCCAAGTAAAGGTTTTCCGGAAACTGGTAGAAACATGAGCCAGGTTGTTAAGACACAGCAACCAAAACGAAAACCGAAACCCCACAGCACCCTGGATAGATAGCAAGGAGCTGCATATCCATGCAGGAGCTGCAGGATGTTGGGGATAGAAGAAAAACTATTCAGGCTACAAAAACTATCTAACAAAAACTATTCAAGCTACAAAAACTATTCAAGGTTTTTGCATCCATCATCTTTGGTTCGTAAGACCTTGGGAGCTAGGCTAGTGTAAATCTTATTATGCTGGTTATGACCATGACACATATACATTTGAGATTGATATTGTTGTTGCTACTTCGTCTCAAGCCTTTGTTATTGCTGTTGTGGATATTCAATGCGCCTTAAAGCTTCTACCTCATATACACTTAGCGTTGCGACAGACATTGTGATAAGTGGGACAGGTCTTGAGGCCAGCTTGTTCTCACTTGGACATGGTAGGTGGGTAAAGACTTGGACTTCATTTAACTTTCAACCGATTACAACATTTGTAGCGGGAAAGGGACAAAGATTGTTCTCACACGATGCAGATGTTGTAGTTCCACAACTATTTGAAACAGAACTACAACTATGTCTACAAGAGGCCCGACAAATTCTAGATGAGGAGTGCCCCATAAATCGACATCAAGGACAAATCACAATGAGAATCGATGAGCAAGATCAAAGCGATGGAGTGCCCACACGATGCCCTATTTCACAAGCCGCAGCAACTTGCACTCTCGCTTTTTCTCCATACGAATCATTTCTTTATGCCTTTTTTGACTGCACCGTTGAAAATTGTTTCAACTATTTTCCTCATAGTCATATATTTATAGCTGGTGTTCGTTCATAATACTTTAAGTACTGTAACAATTCAAAGATTTATTCTTCAAGCACTATAAAAGGGAAAATTGTCAAGTGTGACATTTATATTGGCACTATGGAGGAAGTTATGAGCAATTCTCATGAAGACAAACCGGAGATACAACGTTCTATTGGCATTTCAAAAGGAAAACCTATCAGAAAATCAAGTGACCTAAGTTGATACGAATTCAGTTTTGTTTATGATGATAAACATTCTTAGTATATATTAGTCCTTCCTAATTTTATGTAAAGAATAATTTTTGAGTATAATACTATTAATTGATTTTATTGGTAATGCTAGACTTATTGACAATATTAATAAGTACTTTAGAAATACATCATATTCTTGTGTAACCCGCGTAAATATTTGTAACAAGTATTAAAAATAATATGTATGTGTAACCTAGAATATGATGCCGATTAGGATATTCCATGTACTAAATTTATGATCTGAAAATTTGGAGATCTTTAAGGCACTAAAATTCAAAAATATTTTACTATTTTTTGTCATTGCTAAACTACATTTTTTTCTCCCCACATTTCGTAAAGGTCACACTTTGCTGGCCTTTAGTGCTTCCTACATCATTTACGTTCCTCTCATGATTTAGAAGACCTATCACCTCCATTCCAATTTATTGTTTGTAGGACTTATACCAAGTTACATGTTAAATATTATCTTGTAAATCATTTATATATCTAGCTTAAAGTTTGTAGGACTTACATGCCAAGTTGTTTTTGAAGCTCATGATTTGTAGGACTTGCACTTCTACGGTGTGATACTTAATTATCACTTATATACCAAGTCGTTTTGGAAGCTCTTGGTTTTGTTGGCCTTATTACTTAAATGCTTTAAACTTTGATAATATCATGATTTTAGGTTATCCATCAATATGTGAAGTCTAGCTTTTACATATATACATATCATCTTTCTTCTAGTCATTCAATGTCAGTTGATATTAGGTGCACAAAATAACACACTCACTTTTACACTACTTGAAAATATATGCTTAAATTTTTATATAATTAGATTTATTATGAACGAATAGCTGGTACATAAATGGTCACATGAGGGAAAAAGTTGAAACAACCATCAGTAACGCAATCATAAAAGGTATAAAGAAATGATTCATAAGGAGAAAAAGCGAGAGTGCAAGTTGCATTTGCTTTTGTCACGGGACACCGAGTGGGTACCTCATCGTGTTGATTTTGCTCATCTATTCTTATTATGACATGTCCTTGATATCGATTCATAGGGCACTCTTTATCAAGAACTCGTCGAGCCTCTAGCAGACATAGTTGTAGTTCTAATTCGTATAGTTGTGGAACCACAACATCTATGTCACGTGGAAATAATCTTTGTCCCTTTCCTGCTACAAATGTTGTTACGGGTTGGTATTTGATAAAACTCCAAGCCTTCACCCACCTACCATGTCCAAGTGAAAATAATGTCGACCGGAGACCATTGCCACTAATCACAATATCTGTTGCAGTACGTCGACGCGTATCAAGTTTTATGTCTACATCTCCTACTGGTGCACATTCAATATCTAGAACCGTGTAAGCTAAACTTTGATAAAGACGAAGCAGTAATAGCAATAGTAATCTTCGATGTGCACTTGTCATGGTCGTGACAAAGAAACAAAGGAAAGATACCGGTTGTCACTAAAAAATAAAAAAAATTACAAGGAGCTAGCTCCAATGTCTCACCAATGAAAGCTCATGGATGTGCTGTATGGAGTTTCTTACAGGACAGAACATCTTGGGAAGCGTCGGATTCCTCCCAGCAAAACATTCGTTAACTTCCAGCCTCGCCTCGGACTGCAGGACCCTTGAAAGGTGGGCCACAGCCACCATACGTACTGCAGCACGTTAACATGGTGGCATCACTGTTTGCTAGCAGATACCCCTCTACTGGTACCGGCATGTTTGAATGATCCTTGTTGTGGTTTCTTCACAATTACCAACATGACAGATATGTGAAAGTTGTAGAGAGAATAGGACGCACAGAAGCTTGAGCTTACCGTGAGCTGGCATAATATGCATGGCTACCAAGCAGCAGCTTTGATCAGACTGCTGGGACGAAGTCATTCTGGCCAGGAGACCACTGCTGTGATGTCAGGGTATGCACACTGGGTTGCTCAGGAAGGTCTTGCCCACTATACAATGCTAATGTGCAACAGGAAGGTATCACACCAGATGGTCTTGCTTGCTCGTTTGCCTCCTGAACGCATATACCAGCATCGGTGCTTAGCGTGAGGGAATGAAACTGGATAGCCAGATTCAAAGATTAAGGGCTAGAGACCGATTTGTATGGTGCAAATAGTCTGATTGACATGTATGCAAAGTGTGGGAGCTTGGAGGATGCCTGCAGAGGGTTTGACAGATTATCCACAAAAGATGTCGTGACATGGACTGTCCTGATTTCAAGACTTTCCGACCACGGGCTTGGTGAAGACTCTTCACACCAGAAAATAATGTGACTCTTGTATGCCTTTTAAAAGCATGGAGTAGCATTGGACCTCCAGATCAGGCGAAATGAATTCACTACCGGATCCAGGACAGAGGACTAGTAGGTGAAAATTATTGCAACCGTCTGGTGGATACGTATGCAAAATGCGGGAGCCTGGTCTTGATTGCTGATCCTGATCAACGACAGTCTCTAGCCTGGAATAGATGGCTGCGCACAGCTTGGCAGCATCACTGAAGGAAAGAGTCATCAGACCTCGTCCACTGCCCAATAGTCATGCGCAGGGATAATCGTGTCTGGACAAGTTCTCGGGTTGTGAATCCTCTCTTTTTTCCGCTGAAACAAAACCACCTGGTGAGCAAAGAGCACCAAATGCAGCAAGCCCTTCATCCAGCAAGAACAGTCTCGTTGTTTGTCGACTGTTTTCCTTGATCTAACAAACCTGGAAAGTCTCCTATTGCTCCATGATCCTTCCCAACTCTCCACTCATCCTCCTCAACTTCCACACCCACAGCTTTCTCCTCCCACGTGCCTCTGCTCATCCCCCTGGCCTCCACCATGTTAGATTTGTCGTCATGCCATTTCTCCTCAGTGACATTCTTGTGAAAGACCGTGCTAGGCCTTGATAGTTCCTCAAGATGTGGAAATCTTTCTTCCTTCTTTCTCCGCAGCCTGACAGCCCCAGTCCTCAGCCCTGCCTCATTGCCGACATCATCATCCTCAAAAACAGCCTTCCTGACAGACTCAGCAACAGTTTCCTCTTTCCTCTCGCCATCCCGAAACAGGCCTTCTAAGTCCTCCTCCACTTCATCCCCGGCAACGCTGGCAACGTTCTTGATACGAGGCCAATTCAACAGATGCCCTCGAAGCTGATATGCCAACTTCTCATTCTCGTCTGACGGAACTCGAAAGGCAGCAATATCATAAAACCTGGTAAAGCCACAATGTCGATGTCAGCTCCCTTGACGCATCTCTGATCCTTCGCCGATTGATCGTAGCAGCCAATGTCGTGGACGCTGGTTTCCTCCTCCCCTTCTCATTTGATTCTCTGCCCTTTATCCTTGTTTGCATCTGAATCACGTTCTCTACGGCTCTGCCTCAGAGACGGACCCAGATAGTGACCACAGAACCCACCAACTATGCTGGCATGGTGATGCCGAGTTCATCTGCGTGAAAGAGGAGAGTCCGTCTGTTTCTGGAGGAATTCCAAGACCCAAGCGAACCAGCGAACCCTGACTGTTGCCCAATCCGTGTACCAAAGGGCAGAAGGCAGAACTTCTGATTCAGGCGTTGGGTTCCAGCACGCAGCTCAGAAATGAAAAGGAAGTTGTGAACTTCAAAAACAAAAAAGAGAAAACAGGTAGAAAGAAGCTAGTTGCCTTTGAGATTCCTTTCATCACAACAATCTCCAAAATTTAGGATAGCCAATCTAGTCTGTAAGTCTTATGGAATACCGAAGTCGTCACGGGGTATGGAATACCGATCTGGTCACACGGGAGCGTGTGTGTGACTTTCTTTTTTTTAGGGTGTACGCTATGGAAATATGACACGGCATCTTTCATATACTTGCATACAATATACGTATAATACGTACCACATCAGCTTCTTATGTAGGTTCGTACGCGGGGCAAAAACTTTGTATGACACGACCATAGGCGTGGTGTTCCGATTGTGCCATGCACATGTTTTCTTGTTTAGGGTTTTAGGGTTTCAATCCGATCACCACACATACATGTTAAACAGTGAGCAAGACACACATACACAAATTTTTGTTCGCAACTATGGCCCGCGTTGGCCGAGAAACTGAATGCAAATCCTCCCCTTAAACGTGTTGTTTTCCTTTGTATGCGATGAGGCATGGAGTGCGTCCCTACGTTTCAGTGTGGTTGACTTCTAAGATGCTTCTATTATGCTTGCAGTTGGATGTATGGGACAGCTTGAGACCAGAAGATGATAGGCATTTGAATCTGGCATCCACGGTTGCTGTCACGGCAGCTGGCCCAGACATCCAACACCATGTTCCTCATGCTGCATATGTGCCCGCTCAGAGTGACCCTGCGTCTCTTAGGAGACGGAACATGTGAGGCTAGCGGTTGCTAACACAACCGCTGACAACCCTCAAGAAATGTGGATGCCGCGTGACCAGAGATGGAATATTGCGTGCCGCAATAGTGCGGCAACGCAAATGACCTAAACGCAACCCTAAACCCGAGAGAAGAAAAGTTTCTGTGTATTGTGAAATCTTTTTGTGCATCATGGGGTAGGTTGACAACATCGGGACACCAGGGGCTGCAGTCCCGACCGATGTGGTCATGCGTGACATACCGAAATAGTTCCGCCGTATGCGGCAGGACTATTTCTTTCCGTCCACAACCCTAAAAAAATGTGGATGTCGCATGACCAGATCGATATTCCATAACGGGGCAAGGTCTGTGTGACAAGTTTTTTTTGTCCAGTATTCTACATGATGATGCCGAGGCATCTTAAAGATTCCTTATCACAAACGGGCCACATCAGCGCACGACGGGCCGTAGGCGCAAGAAACTTTTTTGTCTCGCAACTTGGCTCCGTACATGTTTAAGACGGTGTTTTTCCCATCATGCAACTAGTGTGCATGCCAAACAAGGTCTGGATGGCTGCCAAACCCAGTCGTGCAAGGCCTAGATGGGTGCTTGCGAGAATGTGCGAAGGCCGATTTCCAAAAATTACTCATTTTTCATCTAAAAATATATTTTTAATAATAAAATCAGGTATTTATAATTCATGTAATTTAGAGAACCTGGAAGGACCTTACAATAGCACCCTCTTTTTTCTAGAGGGCCAGACAACAAAGATAAGGTAGCCTTGAAATGGAGCACCCTTTCTTGAGGATGAGACAACACAGATTAGTCAGCTCCAAGCTTCCTCAAAATATGCAGCTCCAAAGGCCCTCAGAGCATGCAGCTCCACAGGCCTTCACAGCATGCAACTCTAAAGGCCTTCATAGCATGTAGCTCCAAAGGCCTTCACAACATGCAACTCTAAAGGCCTTCATAGCATGAATCTCCAAAGGCCTTCACAGCATGCAACTCTAAAGGCCTTCATAGCATGAAGCTCCAAAGGCCTTCACAGCATGCACACCACCCAGGGCCAAGAGTGATTGAGGGTAGAGCTTGAGAGCAGGCAAGCCACCAAGGGCCAGGAGTTATTGGGGTAGGTGATCTCTCATCCCAGTAGTGATTCAAGTACCATCTACTCTAGTAATGATCTGACTGGAGGGTTGCTTAACCATGAGTTTCAATGAGCTTATGGCTACTGTTGAGGAGTAAGGACTCTATATAGTGTTGATAAAGTATCCACTTTATGTCTAGGATTTTCACATATTTTTATAAATATTCATGGAAGTGTAACATATTTAAAAATACCATAAGTTTATAATAATTAAGAATATATTAAGATATTTTTAATTAAAAATATTTTTAAAATATTTTTCGAATAATCTACATGAGAAACAGTTAATATGATAGTTTGATGGATGGGCAATAGATGTCTATTACAAGTACAATGCACAATTTTAAGTATACTGATTAGCACACTTGACATTTTTCTGTTTTAGGTGCTATGAAGAATACATGCTAGTAATTTTATGTTGGTTGGAAGTATTATGAACCACCACCTGCTACAAAAGTGCTAACATGAGGAAAATAGTTGAAACAACCGTTAATGTTACAGTCAAAAAAGGTATAAAGAAATAATTCATCGGGAGAAAATGCAAGAGTGCAAGTTGCCTCTGCTTGTGATACAGGACACCGTGTGGGCACATCCTCATTTTGATCTTGCTCATCTATTCCTATTCTAACATAACCTTGGCGTCGATTCATAGGACACTCCACATCTAGAACTTGTCGAGCCTCTTGTAGACAAAGTTGGAGTTCTACTTCAAATAGTTGTGGAACCACAACATCCACGTCACGTCGAAATACTCTTTGACCCTTTCCTGCTACAAATGTTATAACCCCCCGATAGTTGATAGAACTCCAAGCCTTTACCCACCTACCATGTCCAAGTGTAAACAGTGTGGATGGAATACCATTGCCGCTTATAATAATATCGGTTGCAGCACGTCGACGCATACCCAACGTTGTGTCTCTATCTTCTACTGGTGCACATCCAATATCTAGAACGGTGTAAGCGCAGTTTTGAGAAAAATAAAACAGTAGTAATAATAATAATAATAATTTTAAATGTATCCTTGTCGTGGTCGTGACCAATACAACAACTGATTTACAAGGAGCTACCTCCCTATGTTTCAGCAACGAAAGATTATGATGTGACATGATGTGATCAAGTTGACGGTGCTCCTCGCATCTCCATGGGTCTGGTCCCTTCGTCTTTTTGCCTCCTTCGAGGCTTCGTTTGTAGATGTCATACCTTAGAAAGTCCTCGATTCGTCCGCGGAACAAAAAAGATCATGTGCAGTATCGAATTTCTTATAAAACAGCACTTCTTGGGAAGCGTCGGATTCCTCCAAGGATACCATCGTTAACTTCCAGCCTCACCTCGGACTGCAAGACCCTTGAAAGCTGATGAGACTGCAGGCACGTTCATATGGTGGCCTCTACTGGCTAGCAGATGTTACCTCCCCACTCATGCCCACATGTTTGTTTGATCCTTGTTACGGTTTCTGCACAAGTATCAAGGTAGCTGTGCCTACATCCAGGCACATCTGGTATTGGCATAGTTGACCCATGTAAGTTGTGTCTCCTTGTACTCATACATCCAAGAAAGACAAACAGCATCTTCCACCGAAATAAAAAGACAAGCGTAGCTCCGACAGTCAGTATTGCCAACAAAAGGACGATGCACGACTGCGAATTGGAAAGAAAACTTTCATCTACCTGTCAAAATTGAGATTCTCGGCAACCGATATCCTCATCAACTCAGCATTTTCATCGTAGAACAAGAATTCTGCATTGAGATAGTCTGAGTCATCAATATGCTCCTTCCCATGGAGCTTCTGCAAGCCACAGAAGGCATCCAAGCCCTCAATACAAATCAAACATCCGGAGTTGCCCGAAAGCAGGTTGGAATCAGTGTGACAAATTTGCGGATGTCATACCTCCATGTCACCTCAGTGCAATGTCGGATGACCTTGTTTCTCTGTCGAGTTCATGTGGCAGGGGTGTAACTTGTCGAATCCTACAGACAGTGAAGCTCTTGCTTTCCAGGAATTTTCCCCCGACAAGTTCCTGGTAAACACGGTGCAACATTCCTTACAGTAAGTGCAGGCATTCCCATCTCCCCAAGCGTTTCCAATGATCGAACCTCAGGTAGACCTGTGAGGAACCCTAACTTCACCCTGTGTGACAGAAATAAGCCAAGCAGTGAGAAGGTTCCTTGTAGGCCCATCTTACTACTGATTGAGAGCCCGAATTCTTCGTCGTGAGGCGAGGACGAGTGTCGGAATTTCAGCAAGCAGAGGCTGCCGCTGGCCATGAGCTGGCGCCCAATTCGGCCAGAAGCTGCTGCAAGGCAGCAGCAAGTGGATCCTGGTTGCTCCAATCCGGCCTTGCCATGCCTAAAGTTATAAACCCATTGATCCACCTGGTCCTCGGTTTCTGATCCCGTCTCCGAATTCGAAAATTTATACACCGCGTCTAGGGCAATCTACAGCCTCACTAGATGAATGCGCCACACAAGCCACATGTAGCATCAGATGACATCACAACACTCATCATCCCGCAAGTGCCATGCGTTTTTTCCGCCCTCGTAGCTGCATAGTATGCAATGGGAAGGAACGCCAAGCGCATTAGCAACTTCCCAACACCTTCCTGGTATGTTTTGTAGGCATGCCACCAGGCGCTTCAGCAGGCTCTTCCAACACCTTCCTCGTCAATCTTCCAGGGCCTGGCTTGTGTGCCAAGTTCACTTTTCCAGATTTCACAATTTTCACCAGCAACTAGCCCCAGCAACAGAAAAAAAAAGTCAGGATTGGAAGCGTGACGGTTGCGTTTGTGAGCCCTGCCGATGCTTGATGCTTTTGATGTCGTACAAATTACCTGGCCTGTAAGGGATAAGTCTTACAAACCATAACTTGGCTCATGTGATAAGTGTTACAAACAATTATAAGTGGCAACCTAGAACTGAGCTGAATGAGAATGAGAATACAATGTTAAAAGAAGTGAAGATAAACGCATCTAAGAGTGGTGCAGCAGCGGAAGCGTGGTGGGCCAAAAATCAAAATTTGGCTCTCATACAGCTTGAGTTCTTCCAAGGAAAGTTGTTTTTAAAAGTCAAGTTTCTCAAGAAGTAAAGATTTTTTCATGTTAATAACATTCAACTATGGCATACCAAAGAGGACAGAAGGGACGGGCCATTTTTTTCACACGCAAAACTTTTGGTGTCCGGTTTGGTAACCCGATCGAAATGGGGTAGCCCAAAGCGGACGCACGGAAGCAGCCACTTCGTGGTCACCGGTAGATAGAAAGGGAACTTACTTTTTTTCCCACACTCACTGTGGTTTTTTCTCGCGCGCATCAAGAAATTTTTTTTCTGCGCGCGTAGTCTTCCTCTTCATGTTTCAAGCAGTATTGTGCTTCTTCTTGTTTGGAAGAGGATCGTGCTTCTCAATGTTTCCAGCATCGCACGTTCCCTAGCAAATACACAATCGCAAAGTCCCTAGCTGCGAAGACGGGGATACGGCCGTGGGCCTGTGCATGGTTCACAAACCATGGCGCGCATTGCATCACGAACCATGCCGGTGAGGTAGGGTTTGGCAACCAGATGGAGCGGCAGGCGCAGCGACCAGGTTAGGGTTTGGCGGCCATGGGATAACATCGAAGAAAACTTAATCGCACAAGGTAGGGCGGAAGACTCTGAAAACATAGTATCCCGGCGGTTTGTTTTCAAAGTTGGAAGGTCTGAAAAGTTTTCAAGGACACCCATTTCGAGGACAAAGAGTATGTGTCCCCTTTGGTGCTTGGCCACTCTTGGTTAGGGCGTCAAAGCGTACATCTCACCATGTGCTGTGAGAAAACAATCCGTATTGGAATTTAGGGTATATTCCTCAAGATGCCTACGCCTTGCATGGCTTTCACGAATGCAGTTCATAAAAAATCTCATTATAAATCTAGGAATTTTAAAAAATACTCATTTTATAGCAAGTTCAATGAACGAAAATTTTGTCCAAGTAGACTATAATAGACTTCTTCTTCTTGCATCTAGTGTTTATAAAGTGTCCACTTGGACACGGTATAAGCACCAAGTCCCATGAAAATTTTTGTCTTGAGTGGACTATAATAGATATCTTCTTCTTCTTTGCTTTTAAAATTCAGGCTTAAGAAAAAGTTAAATTTTTAAATTTTTTTTACCTTAATAATCTTCCAAAACTAAGATCGTAAATCTAGTTCATAGAAGTATCTCGATTATAATTCTAGTAGTGCCCACTTCAAATCTAGTATTTGTGAAGGTCCACTTTGTATCTAGTATTGTTTACAAATATTCAAGGAAGTGACATATTCAAGGAGTACTTATTATTATTACCTATCATCAGGTTTAATATGATGGATAAAATTAATAGTATTGCACTTAAAATTGATTCTTGAATAAAATTATTATTTTATTGAATATAAAATATTAATCTATGATTACTAGATTTATGTTCTATATGTATAAATATAAATATTTATAAAATTTAATCAAATTAATTTTTCTATGACATGCTCATAGTTATGGAATACCGTTCTGGTCACGCGCCATCCTGTGTGTGACTTTGTTTTTTTTGGGTGTACTCTACGGAAATATGCCACGGCATCTTTAAGAGATTCTCGCATACAATACACGTATAATACGTGCCATATCAGCTTCGGTGGGTTCGCAGGGCAAAAACTTTGTATGACACACTTTTCGCCAGGGCAAAAACCTTTGTATAACAAACTTTTCGCCAGGGCAAAAACTTTGTATGCCACACTTTTCGCCTGGAGTTCCAATTGTGTCATAGAGATATTTTGTTCTTTATGGTTTCAGGGTTCCTATCACCATACATACATGTTAACACGCAGCCAAGACATACATACACAAATTTTTGGGCGAAAGGGTTTAGAGTGCAGGGTTCTCTCTCGCCTGAACACCTTCCTCTCGCGTTCAGGCTTCATTCTCACTAGACCGTGGCTACAACATGGAGGAAGGCTTGCGCATTGTGCTGCATAAGGGGCTCAGCCTAGGCACGGGTTTAGGGTCCCTTTGTGTCATTTCTTGTCACTCTCTTAAGTCTCCATCACCTACCATACGCAACCGCACACATATGCCACCCAGCAGATGCATAATGTAAGAGCACACAAATGCCCATGAGAAGATGCAACCCTAAACCTTAGCCACAAGTGGGCGAGAGAAAAAAAGTTCGTGTGTATCATTGGTCCAAAATTCTTGTGCATCATCAGCTTGACGAAATCATGCGTGACATAACAAAATAGTTCGAAATCAGTACACCGGGGGCCGCAGCTAAGACCGATGTGATCATGCGTGACATAACAAAATAGTTCGGCAGTATGCGACGGAATTATTTCTTTCTATCTACAACCTAAAAAAATGTGGATGGCGCATGACCAGATCGGTATTCCATATATAGCTTAAATTTAAAAGCTGCATCTTACTTTCGCGCACAGCAACCGTTAGGTGTGAAGCCTGAAATGCTAGAAGATTATGATCATCGTAAGCATAAGAATGTAATAACCCCACTTTACGAGGTAAATTAGCCGGTAATACGCGGTAGAGTACGGTTAGGCGTAGACTCTTGGCCGGCTCTAGTGCGGGCTACTTGGATCCTTTTCTATCTCAGTTCAAGACCGTCTATCTTGGAGCAAAGAGACTCGCTACCCTCGCAGGGCTAATGACCTGCTGCTGCTAAGGCAACATGCTGTTGATCTGGAATGTCTAAGGACTAATGATCAAAGGTGTTGCTGGGCAGTGAAGATCTGGAACGTCGAAGTGTACCAGAAACTGCATGCCTAGATTGAAGTTCATGGGCTAGACCTCGATTTGGATGTTGTGGAGAGTGTTTGACAGATTATCCGCAAAAGATGTGGTGACATGGACTGTCCTAATTCTGGACTTGCCCCACCACGGGCTTGGTGAAGGGGATCTTCACACCAGCAGGCTCTTGTTTGCCTTTTGAAAGCACGCGGGAGCCTTGGACCTCTAAATGAGGGGAAAGGGATGCACTCCGTGCTTCAGGACAGAGGACTCAAGCTGAACTGGTTCTTGGCAACTGTCTGGTTGATATGTATACAAAATGCGGGAGCCTGGTCTAGATTGTTTATCCTTGTTCAAGAGCGAGATTTTCTAGCCTGGAACAGATGGACAAAAGACGGCTCCTGCCGCTCATTACAGATTCTGAGCCCTATGTTCGTCAGGGGTCCTACGTTGTGGAGCTTGGAGGAAGCTGTGGAAATTCCGTCCTTAGCGGACTTTAATATACTTCTTCTTTTGTGGACTGGACATGCAAAGGGAGTCTGATCCTTGTGCAAGATGTCTTGGCTGCTAAAGGGACCTTCGTCTTGCACCATCTGCTCAAGAGGCTCCTGACGAATCCTGGAAAGGCACAAGACCAGCGTGGAACCGTGAAGGTTGTGTCTGTAGGCCTTGCTGATACCTTTGTGCACTACAGCAGACTTGCCAAAAAGTTGTTGTCGAGACAGTGTCGAAGTTGCTTGGAGACAGTGGAGCTATTGCTCTCCTGGAATTTTCCCCCGACAAGTTCCTGGAGAGTGCGAAGAAGGAAATCACGGTGCAACATTCCTCGCAGCAAGTGACAGGCACTCTGATCTCTCCACGATGTTTCCAGTGCTGGCATCCGAAGCTCAGACAGACCCGTGCTAGAAAAACGCGCAGGAACCCTCTCAGAATAAGAGAGGATGTGAAGTGAGAAGGCTCCTTGTAAGCCCACCTTTGTATTGATAGAGCCCAAGGCGCGTAGGTATGGAGTTGTCAGTCTCCGCCGCGGAAGATTGGAAAAAAACAAAATACATCTCACTTGGATGACACCAAATCAGAGTGGCGCAGCGGAAGCGTGGTGGGCCCATAACCCACAGGTCCCAGGATCGAAACCTGGCTCTGATAAGTAAAACATTGCGAACCTCATTGTGAGTTGTTTTATCTAAATAATTCTTAAAATTAGAATATCAAATCTACTATAAAACAACTCTTAAAATTAGAGTATCAAATCTACTCAATGGTCCATGAAGAAGAATCCATGGTCCATGTTTTATCTAAATTCTTCTTCTCCATGGTCCATATTTTATCTAAATAATTCTAAAAATTAGAGTATCAAATCTACTCCATGGTCCATGTTTTATCTAAATAATTCTACAAATTAGAGTATCGAAGAAGAATCTTCTCCATGGTCCATGAAGAAGAAGTGGTCCAAGAAGAATCTTCTTCATGGTCCATGAAAAAGAAGAAGTGGAGAAGAAGAAGAAGAAGAAGAAGTGGAGGCTAAAAATTCTAAAAATTAGAGTGGTCGAAGAAGAATCTTCTCCATGGTCCATGAAGAAGAAGAAGTGGACGAATTTCCGTCACATGTGGAACTCGGTACTTGACAATGTGCCTCAATTATAGAGCACCAAGCACCAAGCACCAAGGGCATCCACTCCATGACACCCCATCCAAGTACATACCAAGTACTTAGATACCTTATCCAAGTATGTAGACACCCCAGCCAAGTACATATGTAGACACCCCATCCAAGTATCCACTCCATGATACCCCATCCAAGTACGTACTTGCAATGTGCCTCAATTATAGAGCACCAAGCACCATGGGCATCCACTCCATGACACCCCATCCAAGTACATACCAAGTACTTAGATACCTTATCCAAGTACGTAGACACCCCACAAGTATGTAGACACCCCATCCAAGCATCCACTCCATGATACCCCATCCAAGTACGTACTTGCAATGTGCCTCAATTATAGAGCACAAAGCACCATGGGCATCCACTCCTTGACACCCCATCCAAGTACATACCAAGTACTTAGATACCTTATCCAAGTACGTAGACACCCCAGCCAAGTATGTCGACACCCCATCCCAAGTATCCACTCCATGACACCCCATCCGAGTACGTAGACACCTTGTCAAGGACATAGACACCCAGCCAAGTACATAGACACCCCTTCCAAGTAAGATTAAAGTGCAAGATATTTAAAAAAGAATTTATAAATATATGATAATTAATAAAATATTTATAAATATATTTTAAATCCAAGTACGATTAAAGTGCAAGATACTTGAAAAAAGTTTATAAATACGTTTTAATTTTATGAAGTATCTTGGACTTGGATTCATGTTCTATATATCTAAATATGAATATTTTTGAAGTTTGGATAAAATTATTTTTTCTATGAAATCTTGCTTCATGAAGAAAATTTGAGAGCTGTATCCTACTTTCATGCTCATCAAATGGATGTGCTCTTCTGCTAAAAGCTTCAAATCATAAAAGAATTCGATTATTACAAATATAATAGTATTTTAAAATTTTAGTTTAGTTGAATTGATTTTCTGATACCAGAAGGAATACTCTTTAATCCTGCCATCCGTACATGGAAGGAACACTCTTTGCCCCAACATCTATACCTCGAAGGAATGTTCTTACTCTTTGCCCAACATCTACACCTCGAAGGAATGAAGAATGTTATAAGTCATAGTATTGTAGCAAGGACAGAAAGCACGGGCCGGTGAGTGTTGTGATGGCTACCCTTGCAAGACTGTAGCAATATAGCAAGGTAGGTTCACACTCACTAGCAAGGTAGGTTTACTCACAATATTGTAGCAAGGGCAGCAGGCACGGCAGCCACCATGAGCGGGCATGCTATCCATGGCTACCAAGCAGCATCTTGATCAGACTGCTGGGACGAGGTGAATCTTGCCAAGAGACCACTGCTACTGCTACTGGTGCCTACAGTCCAGCCACATCTATTATTGGCGTAGTTAACCCATGTAAGTTCGGTCTCCTGGTACTCATACATCAACCTGCCCAAAGAAAGGCAAATCAGCATACTGCACTATCTTCCAGCAAAGTATAAAGACAACATGTGGCTACGTCAGTCCGTATTGCCAACAAAAGGGCGATCCACGATTGTGAATTGGAAAGAGAGCTTCCAGTTACCTGTCGAAATTGAGACTCTCAGCGACCGATACCCTCACCAGCTCGGCATTTTCATCGTAGAACAGGAACTCGGCATTGAGATAGTCGGGGTCATCTATGTGCTCCTTCCCATGGAGCTTCTGCAACCCACACAAGGCATCCAAGCCCTCAATATGAAGGAAACACATTTGAAGGCACAAGATGTGAGACAGGACCACACCTACCAGCCAGATGTTCCAGATGCGGTCAAGATTGTTATGGTGAGCATGAAAAATGGGATCTCTGGCCGCAGAGTAGCCGCGGCCCATGTCCTCCCACTGAGCATTGTTGTGACTGCCAGTCCAGATATGAATGGCAGCATGAGGCACAGCCTCCAGAGCTCCCGACAAGGAGGGCCTGTTTTCTCCTGCCCGGAATGCGGGCGAGTAAAATGCGTCTCTGTCCACAGCCGACCTATTGCACAAAATGTCCCACAGCAGCCCATTGTTCTCCTCCCTGAGCGAATCCGCGTCCCCTGCAAGCATCGAAACCGAACATCGACCACGGTCAGCCTCCCGAACGTCGCCCCCCTGCCTGGAAGCGCACCAGAGCCACAAAGCTGGACCAACCTGTGTGGACGTTGGCCATCACCTTCTCGAACTGCAGTTCAATCATGCGGTTCACAGTCATGGTGTTTTCCTTATGCCGTTCGTTGTCGAACAGGCCCGGATACTTCTCCGGCTGGCTGTACATGCGAGGAAACACATTGGCCCAGGGCTGCTCGCTGCGCTGGTTGTCCCAGTTCCAGAAGGGAAGGGCGAACTCCTCGTCTCCAAGCAGCTTGGCCAGAATCCTCTCATGGAAGAACTCAAACCTGAAAGCATTCCATTCCATTCCACTGCCATCAGAGAAGCAGCCATGGCAAATCTCACAGCACAGCACGACAAAGCAAAGCACATTACCAGCGATGGAACGGCATCAGGAACCACGTCTTGTGCACCATGTAGTCCTTGTCGGGGTGTCCCCACTGCGATCTGACATCGGGAGAGCCGTACAAGCAGTGCAGGTTGGCCTGCTGGAAGTGCGAGCGGGGATCATCCTCCGGGAGCGCTCGGAGCAGCTCGTAGGCTCGATTGTACTTCTCCATGTACGCCTCATCGACCAGATGCGCGGCCGGCCGGACTCTCCTCTTGTTTGGCAGCGGATTCTGCTCCAAATACTCCTCCAGGCTCTTGCTCACCGGCGGGTTTCGCATGATGGCTTCCAGAGTGCAGCAATTTCCCCAGCTCACATGAGGCCTGCAGGTGGAGAAATTGGCAATGGCAGGCTCCCCGCTCCCCGTCCCGGCACCGAATGCCAGCAGCAAGATGCCGCACCAAAACACTGCCATCATTTCCGCATTGCCAATCCAGGCCGCCATAGCCGTTTCCTTGCTAGGCAATGCGCCTTCCTTCCTTGCAGCTTCCTTCATTTCCTCCTGACTCTTGCAGCTGCATCAGCCGCAGGCCGCTCATCCAGGCCCTGGCGACGCCATTGGCAGAAGAGAGCTGCAGGAGAGGAGATGCCGCGCTGCTGCATCCAACTCTCTCAATAATTGATGGTTAGCGTGTTTCGCTGCTCCATATCTTGTCAAGATCAGGCAAGCAGGCCAGCGTTGGGGCGTTGGGAGCACACGATGTAACAGGAATTGGAGGTGAACAAGCCTAGGAAACAGAAGCTTTTGCACGGACTGGCCTGAAAGCCACATTCCGTGCTTCAATCAGGCACCAGCCAGGCCCCACGTTGCCTACTTCTCAAAAACCCAGGCCCCACATCTCAACGAAACCAAACTCTATCTCGTATCTGGTTCCATGCTAGGCATTGAATTTGAGCTCCTGTTGCCAAGTGGAAATCCGCCTTGCCAGCCTGGTCTTGTCTTGTGGAATGCAAATAACTCGAGGCATCAGTGATCTCTATAGGAGATGTCTAAAGAATCGGGTCTATGTAATATACATGGATGGGATGGTCCATCAACACCGAGGGGCCCACTCAGTTGGAGAACTATGCTCCATCAAGATTTGCTCCTACCTTACAGGGATTTAGAAAACAAGGTCTTATACTAAATGTTCGCCAGCTAATACTGAAACAAGGTCTTGCGCACAATGGTCTCATGCAATCCTGATCCGGTGGATGGGTCTGTTCCTAAGGTCGTGTTATTCCTTGTCCGGAACATTTACAACTACGCATACACTAACTGCCAATGGCTGGCAATGATGCGCACGCATTGTGCAAAACTTCTCTACCATTCCGGGTGTTGCTGGTATTCCTGCTGGAAATGAGCCTTGCTTGTGATGTACTCGGGACGGGAATTGGGCTCCGGAGTCCAACCACATTGGTGGTTATTGTAGTGCTGCCAAGGGGCTTCGACTTCCTGGTATTCGTACATGAACCTGATAAGATGCACAGAAAAAGACTTCCTTCTGTCAGCATTTTACAGATTCAATGAGAGCAACTGGTGCGAGTGGTGGAAGGATTTGAAGGATGCGAAGGAAGGGGAAACCAGTGCCTCACATTTCGAAGTTGAGAGATTCAGCCACCGTGACCTTCACCAGCTCAGCGTTCTCGTCGTAGAACCAAAACTCTGCGTTCAGGAAGTCTGGATCCTCAATATGCCCCTTCCCATGTATCTCCTGCAATTCCAGCAGCGAACCCACAAAATCTTACTAACAGGAACCAGAATTTACGAGAAGGGAAGAGGAGAGCTAGTTTGAGCATGATTTGCAGTACCCGCCAGACATTCCAAAGGCGATCCATGTTGGCATGGTGGGCGTGGAAAATTGGGTCCCTGGCCGCAGAGTAGCCTCGCCCCATGTCCTCCCACTGGCTGTTGAGGTGGTTGCCGGTCCAGACGTGAATGGCGCCGTGAGGCGTGGCCTCCAGCTCGCCTGACATGGCCGCCTTGTCTCCTCCAGCCCGCAGGGGAGGGGAGTAGAACACATCGTCATCAACGCTCGATTTGTTGCACAAAATGTCCCACAGCAGTGCGTTGTTGGCTTCAGCCAACGCCACCGGATCCTCTGCACCACCACAAAAATTTCAAACACCGCACATCAGCTTCAGCCGATTTCCCAAATCCTCCCAACCCACTCCCCAACATTCTGCACAGAAGCCAACCCACCTGTTCGAATGCCAGCCACGATGTCCAGAATCTGCAGATTGATCACTAGGTTGGGGTCCATGGTCCGCTCCATCTGCCGGTTGGAATCAAACAGGTTGGGATACTTGTCCGGCTGCCGGTACAAGGCCGGGAACACATTCGCCCGCGGCTCCGCACTCCCCTGGTTGTCCCAATTCCAGAAAGGCAGCGCAAATGTCTCATCCCCCAGGAGCTTCGCCAGAATTCTCTCATGGAAGAACTCGTACCTTCACAAATTCAGAGTGACCCACCAAATTCCAAAAATTCAGGATCACCAAATAGCATCACATCCAGCACAACGTCCTCCTCCGACAATCGCACACCCACAAAACTCAGGGGATCACGAAATATACAGCTGCATCCAGCCCTCGCAAACCCACAAAAATCACAGAACACAACTGCGTCCAGCCTTCCCAAACCAATCCACCAATCATAACACACAACTGCGTCCACCCTCCCCAAACCCACGAAATCCACCAATCACGAAACACAGCTGCGTCCACCGGTCCCAAATTCATGACCACCGCGTCCGGGACAACACCAAACCCCGGAAAGCAAACCCACCAAATTCACAACCATATCAGGACAGGGTGCTGCCATTGCTCACCAGCGATGGAAGGGCATGAGCAGCCAGGACTTGTGCACTTGGTAATCCTTGTGGGGGAAGCCCAGCTGCGGCCGCACGTCGGGGGAGCCGTACATGCAATGCAGGTTGGCCTGCTGCAAGAGGGACCGGGGATCATCGTTGGGCAGAGCTCGAATCAGCTGGTACGCCCGGTCGTACTGCTCAGCGTAGCTGTCGGACACCAGGTGCGCAGCCGGGCGGAATCTCTTGCGCTTGGGGAGCGGGTTCTTCTCCAAATACTCCTTCAGCGTCTTGGCCACAGGAGGGTTGCGCATCACAGCCTCCAGGGTGCAGCAGTTCCCCCAATCCGGGTGCGGGTGGCAGGCAGACATGTTGGCGATCGCCGGAAACCCATGTCCCGGTACACTCCATGCCAGGATGCCCAACACTGCGGCAAAGCAAATCGAGACCCGCAACCAGCTTCCTCCCATCTCCATGTCGAAAAGGGGGCAGTTGCAGCAGGAGTGTCAGGCCTTGCGGCCAACAGCCTCCGGTGCCCGCCTGGAGAGACACTCTTCGATGAGCTTGGCTGGTTTGTGATCAGTTACCGTACGTAGGCCCACCCACGTGGTTCTACCGACATCCATACCGAATGTGAACGGCCCACGGGCTCTCTCGTTCACGCCCCGGTCCCGCCCACATTTCTGACATCCCGAGCGACCGAACTGACTTTTCTGCGTGGACACCCACAGTGAGGTGACGTACTCTTTCCACTTCCACTGCTGGGATCTCCTGGGACTTCCTAGGTTTATTGGAGGTGGAACTTGGAACTTGGAGTTTCCTCTCCTGCTCCTACGAGCATGTTCCGACAGGCAAAGCAGATGCCGCCGTGAACATAGTTGATACCCATCGTTTTGGATGCTCCGGGAGTCCAACCTCCATCTCCATGCACATACGTAGAATCAGAAATAGTGGGCTCCTCATGATCAGCATGTACAACTGGACGCCTCGTACGCAACGAGGAACATGCCGTCTCCGAACAAGTCAGCTGGAAAAACGTATGACCAAAGCGAAAAGCTGGGGCCCTTTCCATTCGTCACTTTACCTGATGGTATGTACGAGTGGAGGAGCACTGGCCAGCATCAACACAACCTACTCCATCTCCATGCACATATATAGAATCAGAAATAGTGTGGGCTCGCGAGCATCTACGACTGGACGCCTGAGCGAGGCTCCTACAAAGCGTGGAACATGCTCTCACCGAACATGTGGACTGAATGTTTAAACATATAACCAAAACGAAAAGCAGGGCCCTTTTCATTTGTCACTTTACCTCATGGTATGTACGAGTGGCAGAGGAGCATGGTATGTACGAGTGGCAGAGGAGCACCGTCCAGCTTAACACAACCTGCTGATTGCATGTACGAGTGCAGGAGCACTCGCCACGAGTACGTGTAAAGAGCATCAACGCAACCTCCACATGGCTTGTCCGTGAGGTGTGGAAAGATCATATTTGATATATGTACGATGAAAACAATGGTGATTGTGTGTAACATTGGGCTTTCATGCTGGCAATGGTGATTGTGTGCAACATTCCCAATGGCTTCTATGCCAGCAATGGTGATTGTGTGCAACATTCTCAATGGCTTCTATGCCGACAATGGTGATTGTGTGCAACATTGGACCTTTAAGACAACAAAGGTGATTGACGGTGCAACATTGGGCTTCCATGATAGCAAGGATGATTTGATTGAACCAAGCATAAGTGTCTACATATGCTTGGTTTAATGTGTGCACATATGGTGAATGAATGATAAACCAAGCGTGCGTCATTGGGCTTGGGCTTGCATAATAATGACAGCAATGGAGCAATGGTGATTGGTGAACCAAATGCAAACCACACTCCAGCAGGCTTCCTTTCGCTTTTCCATAAGAGCGTCGGTGATCGATTAGGAGGAGGAGAGGACACGAAGGGCCGGGAGAGTAGGGTATGTCATTTAAAGCCCACATATGTCTTGCCAATTATTGATAACAAGATCTCACCAATGGGCTTCCGCGGCAACAATGGATTCCAAGTTTTACACTTTGGAGGGTGGTGTATGTAGTCCCTTTTCCATCTTACTTCCACTAGAAAATACACGACGACTCCGGTATGTACACATGTGAATGTAAATGGTGAGTGAGTGGAGGGCAGATGTAGGTAACGTACATATGGGAGTACACATTGAAGGGACCCGAAGCGGTATGGGCCCAAGCATCAAAAAGAAAGCTGGTTACAATATATCTACATATGTATGTATGACGTATGTCTTGCATAATTCAATTCAATTCAATTCATAAGAAGTGGTCTCAGAATTCTTCCACATCCCGGCTGCTGTGGGCCATGGACTGTTCTGCGATTTGCCCCACACAAGTACAGCATACACGTTGTGAGCTCGGTGCCGGTCCTCACCTGCAGCAGACACACAGAACCTGTACAATAATTGAGCCATTGCAGAATACCTCATTGGGCGCGCAGCACAAGATGAGATCTCATGGAGCTTGTTCCTGACGAATTGACCTGCTGATGAAAGCTGTCCACTCTTTAT
The DNA here is from genome assembly GCA_010909165.1 of Anthoceros angustus. Taxonomy (NCBI): domain Eukaryota; kingdom Viridiplantae; phylum Streptophyta; class Anthocerotopsida; order Anthocerotales; family Anthocerotaceae; genus Anthoceros; species Anthoceros angustus. The sequence goes on from MU008153.1 coordinate 41,449, forward strand.
CCACGGTTCTGGCCGCCCAATGCCCATTGCCCACTGCCCTGCATTCGGAGCTGGTGGCGGGACCGGGAATGTTGAATGTACATCGTGCCAATTAAAGCCCAGCTCCCAATGCTACGCAACTTGTGATTGATGTAGAGTGCCCTGATGGTAGAAGCTTGCTCCTGGGCTTTGGTTGGTATCAAAGTAGTCCAAGCTCCAGTGACTCCCAGTCTTCCCTGCAACGGCATTTCGGTCTGTTAGAGGGCAGCCAATGCAACCTGCATAGCATCGTCACAAGGACTGAGAAACCGGTCGGTGGTGTGGAGGAGCGAATAGGTATATACGCCTGTCCAGGATGAAGGTTTTTATTAGGAGCGGCAAGTGAACCGGAGTTATCGGATACCAGACATTTTTTGGCGGCCAGCATGACGCCCCCGATGCTGCTACTGCTTTTGCTTCTCTTCCTGTCTGGAGTGAATGCGGAACCAATGCTAATCCCAAATGTCTCCAGCTGCGCCCCGCAATTCTCCAAGAAATTCGGGGGAATGATCAACTGCTGCCTCGACGTTCCCACGGCTTTCCGGATCCAGAAGCGCCTCTCTGACCTCACGAACAGAAACAAGGGGAAGAAGCTGCGCGTCCGACAGCCTGCGCATCTCCTGGACGAGGAAGCTGCCGAGAAGCTGAATCGAGCTTATGCGATGGCCATGGCCCTTCCTCCTGAAGATCCAAGGTCCTGGGAGGGGCAGGCTCGGTTCCACTGCTTCTACAGCTACATGCGGATGAGGTCTCAAACCGGCTACCCGGGGACTGAGTACAACATCCACCTCAACTGGCTCTTCCATCCCTTCCACCGACTGTGAGTAAAATCCTTCTTCCTCATCTCCATGACTGATACAATGTGTTTGGAGTCAGGACTAGAAGCTCGTGAAGGAGCATCCTCTGACCAGGCTTCTGAACTACAGAAGCACAGACATTTTTCCAGATTCGAGATTGTGCTGACAAGTGATGCGCGCAACCTGTTCCCAGACTCGTATACTTCCACGAGAGAATCCTTGGAAGCCTGATAGGAGACGAAGACTTCACAGTCCCCTTCTGGAACTGGGACGACCAGAGAGACTCCTATCCTCTCCCGAACGCCATTCCCCCGGCATTCCGAGACCCCGTCAAGTATCCGGCACTGTACGATGCGTTCCGCGGCCCCACAGGAGACCAGATCGCGAACCTGGCCAAGAGCAGTCCCTTCGACGTCCCGTTCAACACCGGTGAGCTGAAGCCCTGCCCTGAGATTCTGCAACATCTGCACTCTAAGCCCTTTTTCCATCCCAATGAACACGAGGACTGTAACCATTGTGCAGAGGACGAGCTGCGGCTGCTGAACAACGACCTCCTCCACAGAATCCTTGTCGTGAACTCTGAGAAGGATCCGGTGCTCTTCTTCTCCACCCCCATCCGACCAGGGGAATCCGGCAACAAAAACGACCGACTGGACAATTTCTTGGAGGAATTCGAGGCTGTGGTTCACGGCGGAGTGCATTCCTGGACAGGAACCGATGCCACAGGCAGGGACATGGGAGCGGCCTGGACGGCAGCCGAGGATCCTCTCTTCTACGCGCACCATGTGAATGTGGATCGCATCTGGGATGTCTGGCGGGTGAGCCTCGCATGCTTCCAAAACCCTATTCGATCCGGATTGCTGTCCACTGACCTGGTCTGAATTTTAGGGTTTCGGAGCGCGCTAACGAGGTTTTCTTCCTTCTGCAGACTCTGGATGGCAACAGGCAGAACATTGCCGACCCCGACTGGCTGGATTCCGAGTTTTTCTTCTACGACGAGAACGCGGAGCTGGTGCTTTGCAAGGTGCGGGATGCGCTGAGTTCTGAGGCTCTTGGATACACATACCAGCAGGTGGAGAATCCTTGGATCAGCTTCGGAGGCCTCGCAGACCTGCTTTCCAGCAAGGTCTCGCGGTCCAACTCTTCCAGTTCTTTCTACGCTCAAGATGGCTGACCTCAGCACGGTATTCCAATTTCTGTGACACGTCGCCATAACTGAGGGGAAATTAGGAAGAGGGGGCACATATCAACGATGCTTGCTAGACTGAGAGGTAGATGTCATATGGAGAAACACAACTCTAAGAACCAGCCATTACATCAAAAAATTGGAGAAACATGAATTAAACCCTAATCAAATACTAGCGAGACTTAGACTTTTGTGAGGGCTAGTCCACTGGCATGGTGCTCTTTCCATGCGTTTTTCCCTCTTTGTTTTTGGGGTTGATGGGTTTTTTTTTATCTCTTTTTTGTAATAAACTCATCTTTTCCTTAGACTATTAATATTAAGGGTGGTGAAAAGATAAAAGGTTCCAATTAGGATGAGGTAGTGGTGATTGAGGAACTTGGATTTGATTAGAAAAATACCAAGATTAGATATATAATATTCTCTTTGTAATATTTGTAGAGCCTAGTGATAATTCACTAATATTCTCTTTACAATCTCACTTCTTTTGTCACTCTCCGCTCTCTCCATCCTTCCTTTTTCTTCCTCCTTAGTAGCTTGTTTTTTCAATTGGGTTGAGAAGATGAACGACAAAACATAAAGAATTATTCATAGTTTGGTTGAACTTGCCCACACCAAGCGAGCTACAAATGACCTTCAAGGAGCAAGAAAGTTCTTATTTCAAGCACAAAAACTCCATCCAGGATTAAATGATGTTACTTAAATGCTTGCAATTGTGGAGGTTGAATTGGCAGCACATTAAAGTAAAATATTAGCATTCGTTCAGGTTCACGCTCAAATTCAATGCCGTTGTATAATTGGTATTGTCTTCTTCAAGTGAATCATGATGCAGATGAAGATACTATCAACAAAAAATACAAGAAGTTGGCTTTATTCCTACATCCAGATAAGAACAAACAAGATGGAGTTGCATATGCTTTCAAATTGATTCTAGAAGCTAAAACCATTCTACCGGATAAAAGTAGGCGAAAGATTTTGGATAGTACAATTTCAAGATGTGAAGTAAATCGGAGAGCTACGTCTCGCGAAGAACATCAAACTCAGCGTCGAACTAATGTTAATGTTCCATTGTATGACAATCATTCAGGTGAAGACTTTTATTCTCCATTCTATGATAATGATTTGAATGAAGACCCTTTTTCACAAACATTTTTCAATTATTTTTCCTGCAAGTTATTGGAATGTAGACTTTCATGCAAGTTATTGGGATGAAGGGTTTATCCCCCAAACTATTCTTATGGACCATATTTTAAGATGTTTAGAGATAAAGTTTGAGCCCATTGTCCGATAGAGACCACGATGATGTTCATGTAGGTTTTTGGGGATGTTGACGTTCATCCGCGATACTATACTTCTAAACAATATTTTCAATTTCGGTTATCGCTGCAGTAGAGGTGACCGAAGTCCAGGTCAAGATCGGTGTCCATGGATTGCGGTTGTGATCCTAAACCTTGATAAAATAGATGAAGCGCTTATTTTCAGCACGAAACACTTCGTTGTGAAACACTAACTTGTATGCATCCATTCGTTCTATCACGTATGGTATCACTCGCATGGAGCTTGATCGAGGGACCAACATTCACAATATGTTCAATGCAGTGGGCAGCTTTGCCAGACAGTCTTAAACGTACCGCAACAATGCCAGTTGCAATTGGCTAGCTATGGAAACTGGTAAAGAGTGCTCGACCGTAATGCAGACAAGAGTGCTCGACAGTAATGCTAGAGTGCTTGAATCGTAATGCAGACAATACCGCGGATGACCTAGCTATGGAATCCAATGGAGTGCTTAAATCGCAATGCCCTGCATGAAGGTGAGAAACAAACATCATACCAGTCACAACACAAGGCAACCATGCATCCACGTCCAGCCATACTAATAGCTTGCTCTCCCAACGTGTCATGAACCCATAGCGAAAGCATGTTCAACTTAGGAACTTAGAGTCACCACACTAGGCAAGCACGCATCCACCAGCCATACTAATAGCTTGCCCTTTGAGCGTGTGAACCCATGATAAAGAAAGCATGTTCAACCTAGGAACTTGAGTCACAACGCAAGGCAAGCACAGATCCATCAGGCATACTAATAGCTTGCTCTCCGAGTATGTGAACCCACAAAGAAAGCATGTCCAACTTATAACTTAGAGAACCAACACTAGGCAAGCACGCATCCACTTGCCATACTAATAGCTTGATTTCCGAGCATGTTACCCCCAAAGAAAGCATGTCCAACTTGGGAGATTTAGTCCTAGACCAAAGAATGTCTTTTGATGACATACTTGGGTTGAATCCTTATAGTCTGGACGGTGTCGCACGAGATAAGAACTTGAATTCATATAAGCACTTCCTTGACCAACAACCAAGCAAACAAATCTACTACGCAGATATATGGGTGCAAACCAATAACAACATGAGGAGTAGACGCCGCAAGACAAACACACTCCCACGAGAACAACACGCAAATTCCTCACACATCGCCTCCTGAGTCATAGCTTTGGCCTTCTCACAACACCCTTGACGACATCTAGAGGAAAGCTATGATCCGAGTCTTCTCAATGGAAGAGTCTATATATACTACTAGATCGCAGAGATATTCCTAAGATATCCTATCGCATCAAAGATACGCCAAATATTTTAAGAATACACTATAATATGCAAGGAATATGCCAAAGTATATTACTTGAGCTTATCCACTTAGCTATTGTATCCTAAACACTTAGCTATTGTATCCTAAACACTTAGTTATTGTATCTTTTAGGATACAATAGCTAAGTGGATAATAGCTAAGTGTATTCTAGAAGAATACACTATATTATGCCGAATATGCAAAAGCATATTGTGAGCTTATCCACTTAGCTATTGCTAACCATGTTTAATTAACACTAATTAATGCTTAATTAACATAAGCACCTTGATTAATTAACACTAATCAATGTTTAATTAACATAAGCACCTTAGATTAATTAACACTAATGACTTACTTAAAGATAAGTAATTAGATTAATTAATGCTAATCAAACACTAAACCCAAGTGCAGAGATTAGTATCTCACGGCATGACAACGGCTACAAAAACCTAGTAGATATTTTTTTAAGATTTGATGGCTAAACTAAATTCTGAATAAAAACACTTAGAACTTTATTGCGGAGAGTAAAGTATTCATCCAAATCACTTTTGCATATTCAAATGTTATACAAGAAGACATAAAATCTTTTTTGAAATACTAGAGGTAATGAAGATATTCATCCGAATCACTTTAGAATAGCAGCATGATATCCTCTTCTGTAATAGTCTTCATCTTAAAAATAGTCTTCATTCTTCATCTGAATACTAGTTTATACCCCAACAATCGTGATCTCTAATCATTTGTAAATATTGTTTAGAAGTATAGTATCGCTGATGAACGTCAACATCCCCAAAAACCTGCATGAACATCATCGTGGTCTCTACTCGGACAATGGGCTTGAACTTTATCCCTAAATGTCTTGTAATATGGTCCATAAAAATAGTTCGGGGGATAAACCCCTTCATCCCAATAACTTGCATGAAAGTCTTCATTCCAATAACTCGTAGGAAAATAATAATTGAAAAATGTTTGTGAAAAAGGGTCTTCATTCAAATCATTGTCATAGAATCGAGAATAAAAGTCTTCACTTGAATGATTGTCATACACTGGAACATTAACATCAGTTCGACGCTGAGTCTGATGTTCTTTGGAAGACGTAGCTCTCCAATTCACTTCACATCTTGAAATTGTACTATCCAAAATCTTTCGCCTACTTTTATCCAGTAGGACATTTTTAGCTTCTAGAATCAATTTGAAAGCATTTGCAGCTCCATCTTGTTTGTTCTTATCTGGATGTAGGAGTAAAGCCAACTTCTTATATTTTTTGTTGATAGTATCTTCATCTGCATCATGATTCACTTGAAGAAGATAATACCAATTATACAACGGAATTGAATCTGAGCCTGAACATGAACCGAATGCTAATATTTTACTTTCATGTGCTGCCAATTCAACCTCCACAATTGCAAGCATACAAGTAACATCATTTAGCCCTGGATAGAGTTTTTGTGCTTGAAGGAAGAACTTCCTTGCTCCTTGAAGGTCATTTGTAGCTCGCTTGGTTTGGGCAAGTTCAACCAAACTATGAATACACCTTTCTGATTTGTCGTCCATCTTCCCAACCCAATTGAAAAACAAGCTACTAAGGAGGAAGAAAAAGGAAGGATAGAAGGCGGAGAGTGGCAAAAGAAGTGAGATTGTAAAGAGAATATTAGTGAATTATCACTAGACTCTACAAATGTTACAAAGAGAATATTATATATCTAATTTTGGTATTTTTCTAATCAAATCCAAGTTCCTCAATCACCACTACCTCATCCTAATTGGACCCTTCTATCTTCTCACCGTCCTATGTATGAGCTTGGATGGTTGCTCTACATATATAGCCTATCTTTCATCTTTATTCTCGATATTAATAGTCCAAGTCTCGCTAGTATTTGGTCATAATTCAACTTTAGTTTATATCGTGGCATGTGTTTCTCCAATTTTTTGATGTAATGGCTGGTTCTTAGAGTTGTGTTTCTCCATATGACATCTACTTCTCAGTCTCGGCAAGCATTGTTGATATGTCCCCCTCCTCTCCCCCTCCCTCTCCCTCCCTCTCCCCCTCCTCTCCCCCTCCCTCTCCCCCTCCCCCTCCCTCTCCCCCTCCCTCCTCTCCCCCTCCCTCTCCCCCCTCGAGTGGGATTGTCACATACCAGTGCCCCAAGTGAGCTAACCGGAGCTAAACCAAATAATTTAGCCACATCATGGCTGCTCTCTCCTCCGGAGACCATTTGGGGATCCGGCCTCCACCCCGCCCTCGCTTGACTCGGGAATCCAATACACGAATCAAGAGCCGGTGCCAGGATCATCTCCCACGTAAATCCGACCTATCCCCAACACCCTCACGAAATGAGGAATGTTTGGAAAGTATAGAACCGGGTCTAGATCCGGATCTTCATCCGGGGGTTCTCCTACCACCATACTCCTCCATTCGGTCAAATGAAGACCATGGCACACCTACCGGGGGTGGGGTGCCGACACGTCCATCCGTGTAGCAACGGACCCGCTTCTGTTCTGATCCCATGGGTTCCGCTCACCTTACATGGAGCTTACACTCGACCCCACGCTACTGCCTTCATCGGAAGCAGCTCCGGCTGTTGTAGGGTTAGCGGATCCCAAACCAACACCATTTTCTTTAGAAGGAACACAAAAATAGAACCATAGTCTACGCTTGCCAAAAATGCTCACGTCAACCTCGGCCTAACACACACCCCCCATTTTGCCCATGTTTTGGTGTCTAGGGTTTCCCTATGCCACCAGGCTTAACCACATCATGTAGCTCTCTCGACTCACCTAGAGAACCCCAAAAGTTTGTATGCACGACAAACTCAGGCCAACGGTCCCATGGCCGAATGTTGCGACAACCTCCTCTCATCTTCGCGAGGCAGATAGAGACTTCATTTTCGAACAAGACACATCTGATAACTTTAACAGCTCTTGAGGCCTGTAGACCATGGCAGGCCCCTTAGTCCGCAAAACTTAACCACAAATGAATGTGCCCATGCCTACTTCTAGCATGCTCTAAAGATTGTTAATGTCCCCCACCTCCATCACCCTTACCAAGCTTAGCTACCATTTATCTGCCTCCACAATTGTGGGAGGGAAATCCCCGGGGCTTCCGAGGCTTCCCCCTCTAGCGGCCACACTTATCCCACTGTCGCTTCGTACGTTGGGTTTCGTCCCATGAGACTCGTGTGAAAATTCGAGGTCCTGTGATATCCGATCGCTACACTGCGATAGCTGGACACACTTCTCAAATTTCTAAACGCAGTAAGGCGCCCCACTCACCTCTTATGCAAGCCCGCACCGCTTGCACTGCTCCGAAAATTTACCAATCCTCGGCCTACAATGACTCGACCCATGCGAAGACGAAGAGCATCCGTACAGAGAGCACAGNCGGGAGCCATCATGAAGATGGTTCTTTGGATTTTGTGCCCTATATTCTCACCACATGCGTTTAGGATAATCACAAATGTAAAGTAGGCAGATCGGGATCAAGAATCGAGCAGACACTGGCGCTCGATACCATGTAAACGATCAAAGTAGACAAGATGCTACGCGTACTCTAATAAAATAGATTGGTAAGAATTCATTACAACGTGTCTCTTATACAATATCTGACATCGTATACATTGTATGTAACCTAACGCTAACGATGATCGGTTATATGATCCAAACCCTAACGGGTTTAATCCAAATAAGCTTCAAGGCGTCGGCTCACTTACAACCTGGCTGGGTCGGCCTCCACCAGTTCTTCCTTGGGCGGTTGCTATGAGTTTGACACGGGGCAGAGAACCTCCAGGATTCTTTCCTGTAGTCTACCCTCAAGCGAGAGTTCCACAGGCATTGCCACACACCCAAAGCAAAGCAATTTCACAACCATTCACAAGGAGCACGTTTGGCGCTTGCGGTGAGCAAGCCTCCACCAAGCACTCAACCACCGACTTCCTCTCTACCAGACGCTGCGTTGGCTCACAGCCGGCACAAAATTCCTTTACAAGGGCAAAGGACTTGCGAGTATGGAAGCGCAAGACGTGATACTTTACTTTGTGAAATCCTCCTCCTTTTATAGGAGGCTTTCCACATACAACCTCCCTTGGGTGACCCCACTACAGGTCACCTTTTCCAATTTTCTATTATTTCCTACCGCCATTATTTAAGGCCTGGCATCTAAGTCTACTGTCTGATTCTGGGTAAATTCTATTCTAGTAACTTCACCTAAGATCATCCGTAAAGGATGTCAGTCTATCTCACCTATCCTTCCTATTCTTCCATCCAACATTTATGGTCTTTGACCATATCTAGTCCTCACCTTGCTGGAATGGTGACGCGTCCATTGTGGATTGGCTCTCTCGCCCTCCTTTTGCTCCTGCCTCTTCCCAGATTTTGTCACCTTCCTAACTTGTGGGGCAAGGCCCCCTTCCTCCCCTCCTCGAGGTGGCGCCTTGATTCCCTCGCCTCCAACAATCGCGCCCCCCTCCGCACTCACCCTTTCCTTCCGCCCGCTTAGTCGCTCCTTCCATCAGACACCTACCGCATTGGTAGTGTGAAGACCACATGTACACTAACCCCTCTGTGTCTGGATGAACGATTTTTTTGTTTGGAGTGTTTGTATAGCAAAGTGCTTTGAGAATCGCTGGGTAAGGTCTTGTATCGAGAATGGTCCTTGGCCCTTGGGATAATAATTTTTTTTTGACCTTAGGTTTTCGACCGGATAGGTAGGTCGGAGATAGAGTCCTTGGGTTTTTGGTGAAGAAAGTGTCTATATATGTTTGCCACCTTGCGATTCTTGATCAAGCGGGAGGTAGCAGTTCCACGGTGGCGAAGAGCAGGCGTCTGAGACCGGGGGTTTACAACCCCTAGTGGCGGGCGGGGGCGCGACAGTCGGGCGCAAGCTGCGACGGACACAGGCCTGCGTCATTCGGGCGGGGTCGAGGCGGGCTGCAACAAGCTGGCGCGCGCAGCTGCCTGGGCGAGTCTCTGTTTATTTGTCTGCGGTGAGCGTCGTCGGTCAGGCAGCGGTGGCGGCGGAGAGAACAGGCGTTGGCGAAGTAGCGAAGGAGGAAAAGGGAGGCAAGGCGCCCAGAGGAGGAGGCGTGCAGGTGGTGTTCCCTTTAGGAGTCTGCGGGTGAGTTCTTTTGGGAAACAAGAAAGGAGATGGCGCCCAGTGGAAATCCCATCACGGTGGCCCAACATGGACCCTTTGGAAGGTGGAGCGACTGGCGAGGTTGGGTCTGGAATTTATGGAGAAGAAATGGTGTTCTGACTGACATTGGTGCAAGAGTCGCCCGCAATTGAGAACCAAGTTGCAAGAGGCGAGAAGAAGAGCGGGATTTGGGGCTCTTTCGAGCGATGTATGGGCGAAGCATCGGAGGATGGAAGCTTGTGGTGACCCCGGAGAAAGACCACGAGGCTGCGGCGCGCTCATGAAACTGGAGAAGTGAGGGTGAACAATGGATGGGTGACTCGCCAACTCGTGTCTGCTTGGTGGTGGGATTAGCCAAGTGGATTTTGTGTTTCTACAGCGGAAGTTGGATCATATGGCGGACCACTTCTGGTCTTTCTTCATGAGGTGGTTAAAGGTACACAAATCGATTGGGGCGGATGATCTTTGAAAGAGCACAGTGAGAGGCGTGCTCTCCCCTCGGCCCTCCTTGATTTCACCTTTTCTAATTCATGTATTCGCGCATTAGGGTGTCTAACGGAGTTGGGCATGTCGCCCTTCATAGGCTGGAAGCGGTCGGGGAACTCAAGGTAGAGGAGGAGGAGTGTAAGGAGGATTAGGAAGGATTCCAGTGATTGGAATCGCCTCCCTAGAAGATTCGGATGAAGGTGGGAGGTTTCCAAGGGCAAGAAGGCGAGCAGGGGTCGGCGAAGAAGAAGGAAGGGTGGCGAAGAGGAACCCCACCACACCTAGGGTCACGGTCGAAATCGGCGAGGAGCAGTGAAGGAGGAGAAAATAAAGGAAGCGACAAGTTGTGCCCCTCTCGGTCGGGGAGGAGTCAGCTAGGAGAGATTGGAGGCGGATGAGGAAGTAGTGGCAAACCAACCCCTAGAAGAGGGGTTAGTTTGATAGCCAAGTCCATGACAGACTCGGAACATTTTTGGCGACATTTGACCCGTCCAAGTGGAGCAGGTGACACCGCGTCGAGGTATTGTGGAGGGAATGGGCAGGGGCAGCCCAATTCGAGAATCTGACGACTTGACCATGGCTCGAGGCAGGATCTCCTCGACCCATGGCTCTCACTGGTGAGTGTCGCCAGCAGGAAAAGTTGCTCAAGGAGAAGTTGGAGAGCCTGGAGAACAAGGTGGCGGAGGGAGGCGGAGCAGAATCGGCCCTATGCAAGGCAGGGCGGCTAAGGGCCATGTCCACCCAAGGAGGCCTTAGTGAATCGAGGTCAAGATGCACAATGAGGAGCTTCAAGATGAGGTCTCAGCCGAGACAAGTGGAAACAATGGCGCCTCTGGAGAAATTCAAGAAGCGGCGGAGATATGGCGAGAGAGATGAAGCTAGGGCCGAGTCAGAGAGGTGGCCAGAAGAAGAGCCACGGCAACATGATGGCAAGCCACCACCGTGGGAAACCCACGGTGGCTAAAACCACCGTCGCGGAAGGAGGAACCGAGGTGGGGAAGTCAGAGTGCAGTGGGTGGGGATCCCCTGGGCGGCCGGCTCAGGATTGTCCACAGGAGGAGAGGTAAGAACCTCATCGAAGGCGTATTGTGCTCTGCGTCTGGATGAGGATGCTCATGTCCACAGCCACTGCATGGTGGCGGGTGCTCACTCTAAATGTGTATGTGGTTGTTGGGACGGAGGCGAAACTATTGGGCACATCTTGGCCGCCACAGGCGTTTACGATGGTTCTTCGAGCAGGGCGGGGCCTACCCCCAAGTGGTGATCGAGGAAATGGCGGGCGGAGGCAGGCGTGGAGGGAGGAGCACAGTGTGGCTGTCCGGTGATGAGGCGGAATAAGGCATAGGGCCTATAGGCGACAGCGCCCATGGGAAGGCCGAAAGCAGGCGGTGGCAGTGGAGGTTTTGGGGAGAATCGCTCGGATCGGGCGTGGCGGGAGGCGAGGCGAACCCAGGCGGGCTAGGCGGCAACAGCAGCCTTGTGAAGGGCGACATCATAGGCCGAGCTTCTTTTGGGGTAGGGATAGGATGTTTTGAGGACTGTGGTATAGTTCTGAATTGGTAGGGCGCTCGTGGTAGTGGGCCATATTTTCTGAACCTTTGGTAGGAGTGGTGAGATCCACGGTGAATGTATAAGAGACCCTTGAGTGTCTCTCTTAGACAATTTCGGTGTGAACTTGGTGTGTTGAAGCTATGCGAGGTTGGTTGGAGCGTCGATCGACATCAAACTCGATGCACCTTCTCGTCACAAGAAGGCGGGAAGATCCTGGATGGTCGAGGCGGGTGGCCAAGCTCCACGCTGGGGTGTGGAAGGTGCGGAAAAAAGGGAATTGCCTCGGAAGGGTGGTGGGAGGCGGATCGCCAAGCCGGCCGGTTTTCTTTCACGATCTTCTTTCCCAAGCTGCACAGGCGTGTTTTATTCCATGAGAGGGGTCATGTGGCCCAAGAGGGGTCATGTGGCCCAGAGGGGTGTGGCCCAAGGAGGGTGTGGCCCAGGTGGGGTGCAGGTGGCCCGTGAGGGAGGAGAGGATTTATTAGGAAGGAAGGTCCCCGAAGGATGAGTCTTGTTGTGAGGATTGTGAGTGCGTGTGGGAGAATCGATGATTAGGGAGAGTGGAAGTGAGTGGTGGGTCGCGGGATGGCGGTGGGGGAGCACTAGTCGTGGTGCATAAATCCGGAAGGATCTGCGGAAATTCACAGGCGAAGTGAGCGCATGTGTGTGTATGTCCATAGCCCCAAGGTCTGCGCCCGGAGAAGCGACAAATAGTCACCCATGACGGGCGGCGTGGGACCGCCACGGTGGTTGAACCGCTGCGGTGGCCGAGTCTTCCACGGTGGTGGGTTTGGGTATGGTGGATAAGGGGGTAGTGATCGGCGGTAAGTCTAGAATCCATAGTTTTAGAACATCTTGACACAAAACCATTCCCTTGGGATCGAATCCTAGGACTATAACGACATAGAGGGTAAATGTGGCCTCTTTGCATCTTCGGATGCAAAAACCCATTCCACATCTGGCAGACTACCGGGGTAGTCTGACTACCTACCATGGTAGTCTGCCCCCTATCTCCTTCCTCCTCTCCTTCATTGGTGATGCCCCTTGGGGTTGCGATCCTTTTTGCTCCTTCCCTACTGGCTGATGCGTCCATACCTATCATGGAGCATTTTCTTCAAGGATCCTTCCCCACATGTCGACCGATGTGCCACTAATTTCTTCGGGCTCTCTTCGCGTTAGACTCCTCTCCTGGCCGGGCTCTTCCCTTGTTCGTGGGGTGAGGGAATTCCTTACCCCTTCCCCTTCCTCGGTGGATTTAACTCCGCTCTTGCTCTCTTAGGTGGGATGTTTACCACCTCACTGCTCCTCAAGGGGTATCTTGCCCGGACCCCGGCTCCCGTCATCCAGCTAGGCCTCCGCCCGACTCCCCCAGGCTCCCGCATGGGCGCCCTACCGTCTGGCGGACTTGGGTGGTTGTCCACCACAGTGGTCAGCGTCTACCGTGGTAGGCTGGTCTACCGTGGTAGGGTGACCCCACGGAGCTGTCCCCCTCCTTGCTCTCCGCGCCATCCTCCACTCTTGGCGCCGCGGCCTCTCCTCCATCTCCTGTCTCCACGGACTCTTCGGAGTCCATATCACTCGTGGCCTCATCAAAATCGGAGGCCTCCGGCTGCACCTGTTGCAGCTCCTTCCGGTCATCATCATGAGGACCCAATGTCCTCCTCTTGGCCAATCATAAGACTTCATTGTTGGCCTTCAAAATCCTGTTGTGGAGATGGGCCCCCAGGTTATGATATTGCATTTGGAGATCATCAATCTCCGTGGGCCACTCTCCATCCTCACACCTACCCTTGTAGGCGTCCCTTGCGGCGGTCAATTCCCCCACCGTGACATGGAGGGTCACATTCTCCTCCCTTGCGTCCCTCAGCTGGCTGGCCAATTTTTCTTGAAGGGCATAATCCGCCCAAAACCTTCGCTTTCTCACCACCAGCATCATGTGCACCACCTTCTTGTGGTGCTCCTCCTCCTGGAACCTCCTTTGTTCGAGCTCGGCCATTTGCTCGGCAAGTCTCTCCCTCTCCTCCTGCCAAGCACCCTTTTCGCGCTCCATCTCTTGCAGTTGTAGGTCCTGAGCTTCCAGCTCCGAGCGCTTCTTTTCCAAATTGTACCGGGTTCTTCGCAATTCCTCTTCCATGTCCCGGATTTTGATGGCTTGGTAGCCATCACTTGCTCCTGCGCCTCCACTTGCTGAGTCGCCTGCTTCTCTCTTCCTAGAGCCTCAGCCTTGCTCTTCCTCTCCTGCTCTAGGTGGGCAAAATGCTCCTCCGCCTTTTGCCTCCACGAGTCCCTTTGGGTTGTTGCCCAAATAGCTCTCTCCTCGGTTTGTGACAACTTCCCCTCCACGACCTTCTCCGCGCGCCGTTGATCCACAAGGTCGCGCTGGAGTTTCTCCACACCTTCTCCAGCTTGGCTGCCTTCTCGTCGAACTTATTAGAAATAGCCTGAAAGCGTTATGTTAAGTTAAGTCACAACTATGAACGGCTAAAGTAGTTTTGCATTTTCAGTTCTGACGGTTAAATAACCGTTCGCATTTTTTGTATAAGATAGTTTCTTTCCATTAATCAAACACCTTTTTCCACATACGCTTTGCTTCTCGTGTGCTTCGCTTGTGCTCTTGGTTCCTTTGGCTCTCTCATGTTGATCCTGCCATAGCTATTCACTTAGCTTTTATGGTATGAGCCTATTTCGAGATTTGGGCGACTAGCATGGGTGCCAACGCATCCGACACACCACGATCTTGCCATCTTTAGATCAAGATGCCAAGGCCTTGATTTCTGCGGCAAACCACGAGACCTTGCGACCCGTCCATGCATAGCTTATTTGGAGCAAATCCCTTGTTACATTTGCGGATCTGGACAAGCGGGTGACTTCGTCAGCCGGCGGGTTGCCCGTAAAACGCCACCAACCCATGACGCCTTCATCTGGTATACCACCGTGCGACAAGGAGCTTTTCTCACACGAAGAAAGCCCCAACTCCAGGGTGTGCGAGCGAGGACTATACAGCATCTCTCCACAAAGAGCTTTTAGCATTGCAAATGCGTACGTGGGTGCAGGAAGCATTTATCGAGAAGTTGTCGAACAGCATCAAGGCCCTCCACTTGTTTTGTGAAGAACGATCTGTGAAGGACCTCATGCCCGCCAATCCTTCTCGTACTTGTCATCAAGCGCCTTGCACCATGTTGTAGCTCTCTCTCTTCTGTTTATGACAGATAGTTCAGATTCTGATGATGAATTGGTCGTGGACATTTCATCCCTTTTTGCTGAACCTACCTCTCATACTGCGTGGGACTTCTCCCCACGCAACCTTTTAGAATTAGAGAGACAGCGACTACTTCAAACTGTCCCCGATAGAATTTTAAATCCTGAAATCATGTTTGGAGTTTCACCAAGTGTCCCTGTAGTCCCTTCTTTGAAAATTGAGTCCAGGGACAAGGATAGTTTAATGGTACAGATTACAATATCTGGGCCATGAGGCTGACCCAAATCTTTGAGGAGAATGAGCTGTTGACCATTGTAGATGGCATAGAACCCAAGGTGACAACACCTGTTAGAACGGCCGAAGAAATCCTAGCCTGGGAGCGTAAGGATAGGCGTGCTCGTTCTATACTCATTGCTGCCTTAGATAGAAATGTGATGCCACACACCATAGATGCCAAAACCTCGGCAGATGTGTGGAAAGTTTTCGATCTATATATCGGGACAAGAGTTGGCGTCCACGGTGCATCTGAGACTTCTTCAATTTGAGGATGCGGGACAATGAGCACATTGAGGCTTATATCAACAAGTTTAGGACTCTTAGTGCTAATCTTGCCTATTGTGTCTGATCTTGTGAAGTTCAAGCTATAAGTATCTTGGCTTCACTTCGAGAAAGTTATCGACTTTTGTTGGTAGTTAGAATGCCTACATTCAGCGCTACTACCGACCAAGAAGGTAACACTCGAGGTAATTGGCGCCCTTATATGAGGCGCACAAGGAGTTTTCACAAACCTAAGGGCTCCACTTCCAACAACACAAAGTATTGTTTACATCAAGGCGGAGGGTGGCTTCGAGGTCGAGGTGAGGACGTGGTTCCTACTCGAACCCTGGCGAGATGTAATCAACAAGAAGACTTTTGTGCATGGCGTAAGATTCACAGCCATTATGAGCAGGCGCCGTGAAGAAAGGAGGAGAGCCAGGCGCGATCATCCTCCAGAGAGCAACGTCACCATCAGCAAGGCTAAGCAGCCCACTATCCTGGCAGTTTGTTTGTCGTCTACACAAGTACATTCTGACACATGGTTTCTCGATTCAGGAGCCACAAGTCATATTTGCTTTTACAGGCGTGCTTTTTCTTCTTTCACTCCTTCTGCTGATGCCAAACAGTTTGTCTTACTAGGGGACGATAGTGGACTTTCTATCAAAGGTTCAGGCTTTGTTATCATTTCCTTGCTTGACTCTTCAAGCCTTACACTCACAAAGGTTCTCTATGTCCCTTCAATGAGTAAGAACTTGATGTCTGTCCTAAAGTTGTCACAGGAACATCACTGCCGAGTGTGTTTTGATCAGCAAGGGTGCTATGTTACAAGCTCCATGTTAGGGCATCATCTTTTCTCAGGCTCACCTTCTCACGACCTGTACCTCCTGAACGTCAAGACCGTGTTAGGTTCTACTCAATCAGTTTATTCCACAGAGGTACCCTCCACACAATTGTGGCTACACTGTCGTCTTGGACATGTCAATTTCCAACGCCTCAGTTCCCTTGTCAAAGGTGAGAGTTATCGTGAGCCCCTTGAATTCCCTTTTGATAAGAGCATATACATGAGTCACATCAATTGAGTAAGGCACATTCACGCCTTTTAAGGATATGGCCCTTAGTCTTTGAAGGCTTGCTTTCACGCGTGCTTTTTCTTCTTTCACTCCTTACGCTGATGCCAAGCAGTTTGTCTTATTAGGGGACGATAGTGGACTTTCTATCAAAGGTTGTTTGTTATCATTTCCTTGCGACTCTTCAAGCCTTACACTCACAAAGGTTCTCTATGTCCCTTCCATGACTAAGAACTTGATATACATCTGAAGTTGTCACGGGAACATTCTTGGAGTGTGTTTTGATCGGCAAGGGTGCTATGTTACAAGCTCCAAGTTAGGGCATCATCTTTCTCGAGCTCACCTTCTCACGACACACCTCCTGAGCGTCAAGGCGTGTTAGGTTCTACTCAATCGATTTATTCCACAGGTACCTTCCACACAATTGTGCTTTGTCGTCTTGGACATGTCAATTTCCAACGCCTCGGTTCCCTTGTCAAAGGTGAGAGTTATCGTGAGCCTCTTGAATTCTCTTTTGATAAGAGCATACGAGTCCTCCAATTGAGTAAGGCACATTCACTGCCCTTTAAGGATATGGCCCTTAGCCGTGCTGAAGGCTTGCTTCACACTGTGCATAGCGACATATGTGGCCCCATGTCCACCAGCTCCTTTGGCGGGGCAGACTATTTCTTGACTTTCATCGACGAGTGGAGCAGATATTGTGTAGTTTTCTTTCTACGACACAAGAGCAAAGCCTTTGACTGTTTCAAGTCTTTTTGAAGGGGGGGAATATAGTAACCTCCTTCGGTGGAGACAGCACCCCCTTGTCACGATGTACACCCTTCCTGCAAAAGCATATCTACCCTACTTTGATAATGCGCACACCCGTTCTGTGCCCATACCTTTCATAAAGACGCACTTTCAAGTCTACACTCCAGAACTAGAGCACAGTAGGGTGTGGGCCTGTCTGAAGGATCGTGTGGCAGCACATGATGGTGGAAAGAGGAGAGGAGAGGAGGAGGCAAGTGTAACTCTCTCACATTGAGATGAGGCTTGGAGGGTATTTATACCCTCCAATAGGCTCCTAGGAAGCTCCACAAGAAGCCCCTAGGAAGGAGCACAAGAAGCTTCCTAGTGATTAGCTTGCTAAACTAATGATACTTAATCGACACCTAACTTAGACTAAGTGTATTAGTCTAAGTACATTGGGCTTTAATACCCTTACAACCTCCCACTTAAAGGCCAATTTACCTTCAGAGAGAATGGACTATCTCATGCCCATCGTGTCCGAGCTTGTGCAAATTGCTCGTAGAGAGTCCCTTGGTAAGAATATCCGCAGGTTCGGGTGAACCTTGACAAGTTGTACCCTCTTGTCATCCAACACCTCTCGAATGAAGTGATACTTCACATCCACATGTTTAGTCTTCGCATGAAACATGGATTCTTTGCCAATTGGATAGCACTGCTATCACAATGCAACACCGGCTCAACCTTGATCCCCAAGTCTCCCACTAAACGAGCAAGCCATATGGCTTCCTTGCAAGCCTCAGTTGCTGCAACATACTCGGCTTTGTGGTAGATAGCGTAATGCACGACTGCAAAAGAGATCGCCATGATACTGCCCCTCCAGTGCACATGAAGACATAACATGATGTGGACCTCCTTTTGTCCATATCCCGTGCATAATCAGCATCTGTGTACCCAACCACACATGCATCTTCAGTACCAAAACATATACACAAAGCTTTTGTACCATTCAAATACCTCATAACTCCTTTTACTGCCTCCCAATGCTTCTTGCTGTGGTTTGACATAAACTCGCTAACCACTCCCACCGCAAAGGCAATGTCGGGCGTGTAGCAATCATTGCATACATCAAACTCCCTACTGATGAGTATGGGACCTTCTCCATTTCAGCTTTTGTCCTCCTCGAGCTTGGGCAATCCGCTTGAAAGTTTCACATATGGAGGCAATGGAGTACCCAATGGCTTCCTTCTCCATGTTGAAACGTTGAAGCACCTGTTAATGTATTCCGTCGAGACAAATAAAGCGACGCTTATGTCTGCTCCGACGAATACGCATGCCAAGTATATGGCTCGCCTCTCCCAAGTCTCATATTTCAAAGTGAGCATTCAACTTTGACTTCAATGAAATCTCATCGATCTTGTTCAATTAGCATATCATCCACATAGAGGATCAAAATGAGCAAGCTTTGATCCTTAGCTTGCTTCAGATAGAGGCAATGATCCTCATCGCACGCTTGTAGCCTTGAGAAAGCATAAATGAGTGGAACTTGTGATACCACTGGTGCCTGTTTCAAACCATAAAGGCTCTTCCTCAACCCCGCACACCGATGCTCTTTGCCCTTCTCAACAAAACCTTCGTTGTCGCATGTAGACGCCCTCTTGAAGGTCACCATGCAAGAATGCCGCCTTGACATCCATCCGCAAGTTCCATATCATTCCACAGCAGCAAAGCAAGAACACATCGCAGTTGTCATTTTGACTCTTGGTGAGAAAATCTCATCAAAGTCAATGCACAGTTGTTGCTTGAAACCCTTAGCAACCGTGCCTTGTACTTTGGTTTGCCATCAAGCGGTATGACCTTCATCTTGTACACCCATTTGCAGTAGTGCCTTCTTATCCTAAACAGCGAACCAACTCCCAAGTTTGGTTCTTATCGTAATTCATTTACATTGCATGGCCTTCTCCCACTTCTCTTTGTTGCTCATTGACATGGCCTCGTTGTAAGAAGAGGGTTCCCCACAATCTGTCAGCATAACATAATCCAGAGATGGATCATACCTGTCAGGAGGTCGTCTAATCCTGCCTGACCTACGAAGCACAGGCACCTCTATAGGTGCTTGTTCGACTCTTGGTTCATCTACCGGTGGAGGAATGTGCTCCTGCACATTACCACGGGTATCAACCTGCCCTTGATGATCATGTCCATCTTCATTTGATTGCTGTATTTCCATCTATATGTGATGTCATACATCAACCAAAGGGGGAAATGGTAACTTTGGGGGATGGATATTGGATGTTAGAGAAGCTGGATACACATTTCAATGAGCACACTACTATCACGTTTGGTCCATTGCTAACACATGACAGTGATCCTAGATAAAAAGGGGAGTGACTTTGCTATGTTCTCTGAAATTGTTTTGCACTTGCTGGATTTGTAGATTGCACATAAGGAATTTGGTTGGCATGATTGCTTTATTGTTGCTGTGATATGAGATCCGAAGCATAGGAAGTTGCTGCCTAATATTTCACTAGCTAGTAGATTGAAAGGTGAGCCGGTTATGAAGCAGTTGGCACCTAATACTAGAGAAGCTCATTGTGCTATGTTGCAGTTCAATCACTATCGGGTTAGACCAGGTATGTTATGCATTGATGAGGAGATGCATTTACAAGAAGAATTAATGCATAACAATGTGGAATGGTGAGAAGCGCATGGAGAGGAATGTCTACAACTTGTAGATATAATAACGAAGTTGTGGAACATTCCTCCAATTACAACAAGTGGGGAAAGAAAACTGGAGCACATGGAAACATGTCTGGCATGATAATAGAGCAAGAACTATGGTGGACGCAGTTAGTATGCTTATTTATCTCTATTATAATAGTAGAAGGTTAAAACGGTAAAATGCTACTATTGAAGTAACAAATTGGAAGGATTGTATGGCGAGCAAGTTTAGAAAGTCTTGAACCCTTACAAAAAGTGGCATGGAAGATGTCCGCCAAGGTAAAATGGAGGGCAATGGAGAAGGGGAGATTGCGTCTTAAGAGGAGAATGGAAACAATAATGAAGAAGGAATCTACCACTATTTTGAGCTTATAAGTTATTTTCATGCATGTTTACTTGAAATTATAATATATTAAATATAAATTACATATTAGTAGTAGTTTTGTATGTTTACTTGAAATCATAGTATTTTACGATTATTTTATATATTTTACATATATATTACGTAGATTCTGCAAATTATATGTATTGCGTAAATTACGTATGCCATATAATTTTATCAATTTTACAAGTGTAAACTTACAATTTGGTGTACTTCAAGTGTTATAAAAAAATACCCTTATGAACCCCCATCGGGGGTATCAGTAACGATATCGTAATTTAAGAAGGTAATATAAGATATAGAATAGACAAGTCGTAAAGCCACAAGCCTGGCAATGTACTCACGATGATGGCCACAATTTTCATACATCGTTTCTTCTACTTCTTCGGATCCCATGGTCTGTTCTCTTCAAAAATCATAGCGATTTCTCCCATCAACGGTGATAAGAAACATTCAGCCCATTGGCTACAGCCTACCAATACCGTTCAAAATCAATGTGATGATACAAGAATTTATTCTAGTAACATGCAATGAATTCACCCTCATACATGGCACGGGATTATACCCAAATGGCCTAGGCCAAATGGACACACATTTATAAGAACGCCGTGATTAAGCATCCTCAGCTTGGATAGGTACTTAGATGGGGTGCCTAAAGGGAGTGGATGCCCTTGGTGCAAGTAGCTTAGGCACGGCCAAATGCACACACATTTATAAGAACGCTGTGATTAAGCATCCTGAACTTGGATCGGTACTTAGATAGGGTGCCTAAAGGGAGTGGATGCTCTTGGTGCAAGTTGCTTAGGCACACCATGGTACAAGTTGTTAAGTACCAAGTCCCACGATGGAAATCCCAAGTCCCACGATGGAAATCCGTCCTTAGAGGACTTAAACAAAATTCTTCTTCTTCTTCCATCGTCTGAACAGGGTTTCGATCCTTCGGCTTGGAGGACTGCAAAATAAGTGTCCACCATTCCACTAGTCGTCATGAGGTAAATGAAACTATCTAACATTCAGTTCATAAGGTCCGGATTCACCAGCTCCATGACCGTTGTCCAATATTACCTCCATGATTGTTAGAATCCAGTATCACCTCCATGTCCAGGATAACCTGCATGATCATCGGGACCCACAATCACCTCCGTGGCCTTATGATTAATCCATTGATTGGTATTAAGGCATTGAAGATTCCAGTACCATCCTAAGACTTGGTATCGAGGCAAGACAATCGAGAATTGGGACTATCACCATAAGACTTGGTATCAAGACAACTCGCACTGAGTATCTCCAGAAGAACAAAGCCTGCTTCACGATGATGAGAATTAACACAACCATCAAAGCATACTAAACTAGTATCATTTAAAGAAATGACAAGATGATGTTCTAAGTCCTGGATGTTCTTTCCGCATCAGTAGACTTCCAGCTGCTTTAAAGTGGCATATATACTTTTACTGTCAGGATGCTTCTTATCACCAACCAAGAACGTATGCACCAACCCATCCATGTCTGTCCACCAGCTCTGTCCAGGCTGCTTCCAAGCCCCGCTTCCTATTCTCCTTGCCTGCATCTCCTGTGCCTCCTCCCTCATCTGGGCTTCAGTATATATGTTTGACATCAACACATAGGCTGCAGCATCTTTCTTGTCGAGCTTGACTGCTTCGTCAAAGACATGGCGTCCCACCTCCACGTTGTTCCACTTTCGACAAGCACCCAACAGAGTGTGCCATACTGCAGCATTGGGCTGTACAGGCATTGTTCTTACCAAAGTTAGTGACTCGTGTAGTTGGCCTGCACGACCCAGGAGGTCGACCATGCATGTGTAGTGCTCCACTGTAGGAGTGATGCCATAGTCCTTGCTCATAGCCTCAAAGTACTCTTGCCCCTTGTCCACTAGACCCGCATGACTGCAAACTGTCAGTACACTAAGGAACGTGATGCCGACTGGCTGTACTCCATCCTGTGTCATTCTATGAAACAGGTCGAACACCAGTTGACTCTCTCCTTGACGTGTGTAGCCTGCAATTAATGCATCCCACGCAACGTCGTCCCTGTGGGGCAATGCCTCAAACACCTGCTGTGCCTCAGCCATGTTCCCAGATTTCCCGTACATGTTTATCAAACTGCATGCTACAAGCACATCAGATTGAAGACCCTGTTCTTTAATCTGTGCATGTAGCTGCCTTCCCACATGCAAAGCTGCGACGTTTGCACATGCCTGCAGGAGGCACACAAATGTCACAGAACTGGGTGCAACGATGCCTTCTTCTTGCATAGCCCTATAGAGACCAAGGGCTTCCTGGCCCATGCCTTGCTGGGAGTATCCCGCTATTATTGCATTCCATGTCACCACATTCTTTTGAGCCAGCCCATCAAACACCCTGCGGGCATCCTCCAGGCTGCCGCACTTTGCATACATGTTTACCAAACTGTTGGCTACAAACACATCAGCCTGAACAGCTCCTTCTCCAATCTCTGCATGTAGCTGCTTGCCCTCCTCCAAAGCTGGGCTGCCCACAGTTGCACATGCCTGCAGGACAGACACAAATGTGACACCATCAGGTGCAACTAGGCCTTCTTGTTGCATAGCCCTGTAAAGATTAAGGGCTTCTTGACCCATGTCCTGCTGGGCGTATCCTGCTATCATGCTATTCCACATCACCACGTTTTTCTGACCAAGTCCGTCAAACATGCCCCGAGCATCCTCTAGGCTGCCACACTTTGCATACATGTTCACCAAACTGCTAGCTAAAAGCACATCGCCTTCAAGCCCCTGCTCTCGAATTTGTGCATGAAGCTGCTTCCCCTTCTCCAAAGCTGCGGTGCCCACCGTTGCACATCCCTGCAAGACACACACAAATGTCCCAGCATTGGGTGCAACAAGGCTGCTTTCCTGCATTGACCTGTAAAGAGCAAGGGCTTCCTGCCCCCTGCCCTGCTGGGAATAGCCTGATATCATGGCATTCCATGTCACAACATTTTTTTGACCGAGTCCGTCAAACACGTCCCGAGCATCCTGAAGGCTGCCACACTTTGAATACATATTTATCAAGCTGCTGGCTACAAACACGTCAGTTTGAAGTCCTCCGTCTCTAACTTGTGCATGAAGCTGCTTCCCTTGTTTGAAAGCCTGGTTGCCAACACTTGCGCACGCCTGCAGGAGGCACACAAATGTCACAGAATCTGGTGCAGCG
This sequence comes from Anthoceros angustus, assembly GCA_010909165.1. NCBI lineage: Eukaryota > Viridiplantae > Streptophyta > Anthocerotopsida > Anthocerotales > Anthocerotaceae > Anthoceros > Anthoceros angustus. The sequence continues at coordinate 65,061 of MU008153.1, forward strand.
ATGCCTTCTTGTTGCATCGTACTATGAATATGGAGAGCTTCCTGCCCCTTGCCCTGCTGAGAGTATCCCGCTATCATGGCATTCCACGTCACCACATCCTTCTGAGCAAGTCCATCAAACACGCCCTGAGCATCCTCTAGGCTGCCACACTTTGCATACATGTTTACCAAGCTATTGGCTACAAATGCATCACCTTGAAGTCCTCGTTCTCCAATTTGTGCGTGAAGCTGCTTCCCCTTCTCCAAAGCCGGGGAGCCCAGGCTTGCACATGCCTGCAGCAGGCACAGATATGTCACAGAAGTAGGTTCAACAGCGCCTTCTTCTTGCATAGCACGATAAAGTCTCAGGGCTTCCTGGCCCATGCCCTGCTGGGCATACCCAGCTATCAAGGCGTTCCATGTCACGACATCTTTCTGAGCAAGGCCGTCAAACACTCTTTGAGCCTCTTCCAAGCTGCCACACTTTGCATACATGTCCACCAAGCAATTCCAAACAAATAGATGATGATCACCGCTGGCCAACACATCAGCATGCACCTGCTGTCCACTTGTTAAATCTACTCCCCTGGCACAAGCTTGTAGGGCAGCTAGAAACACAGGGCGATCTGGCTTCACACTTGACCTGCGCATTTGATGATACAGCTCTATGGCCTGTTTGGCTTGTTTGTGTTTGACATGTGCTGAAATGATCGAAGCCCACATGAAAGAGTCTGGTTTGGCCACCATTGTGAATACCTCCATTGCTTCTTGCAACCTGGCATGAGAGGCATACATTCGCAAAATGTGGTGGCACAAGAAAGTGTCCGACCCATACCCATTTCTCACGGCCAGAGCATGAATACGGCGGCCCAGAGCAAGATCCTTCTGGACCATGCATTTTCTAAGGAAACGGTAAAATAGAGACTGAGAAACACGGCAGTCTCTCTGCACCCGAGCTGCAAGAGCCTCAACAGCCTCAGTGAACTGCCCCTCCTGCCATAGTTTGCTTACTTTTCTTGCTGTTACTTCCGTTTCGTATCTTGCAGGCCTGCGAGGGTCACGACCATCCGTCACACTCCAGGTGGATGCAGGGGCAGGCCGACCCATCTGCTGCATACCCAGAGCAGCCGGCTGCGAGTCCACCCAAGCTCGCTTGTCATGGTTGCTCAACCAGAGGACCTCCGGGGACTGCCTATGCCGGAAGTCAGACAAACATGAGCATGGTCTATGTTGCCTGTGATGCCACGGAAGTACCTGGTCCAAAAAAGACCGTCGCCACAAGAGCTCCTGGGGCCCAGCATCTCCAGCCAGGCAACCTGTTGGAGGGCTCTTCCTGGGTGCATGAAGTGCAACAATCCGGGCACCCATAGCTAGCAGGAACATACGTTGGCCCCATGAGTCATGCCAGAACTCGAAACCCAGCTATGGTGCGTCCCATGTCTTCCTCCAAAACCTCTCCCTCGGGTTGATTAGATGCATCTTTACGCAATACAACATTTGCGTGCAAGGATGGGATGAGGATACCGTCAGCTTGTATGTGATTTCCTGGGAAGACTGGCTTGCAGTTGCCCCTATATCCATGTCATAGTCTTCGACGGTAGACACAAACACCTCCTTGCACGTTGGCAAGGAATCAGTTTGTCACATCGCATTCTAGGCTACCTTTATGTATCTCGATCTTATGTACCTCGCTGTCTGGAAGGACCGTCGTGGGCGCCAATTCCGCTTTGTGGCTCTTCCTGAATCGGGCCCACTGAATAACTGGTGGCAGATGATTCTCATCATCATGATTCAAGCTTTGTGAAGCAGCTCATCCTGGATAGTCTCATAGAAGTGTGATTGGCGGCTACCAGTCGGGACACATGCACTTCTGTCTTTTGCACAGATGCATGTCTAGACATTCACTTCATGGAAGGTCAAGTCATTTACAGAACTTTTGGTGCTAGGAGCTGAACAAGTTCCACGAATTCCTGTCTTACAGAAGGGTCCTTACTCTCTTGGCTGAGCCAGTGCATGCTCATCGTTGTTCCAGGACAGTTTGGGAGACTGGTGATATTAGGGGACAGCAATCTTCGGTTGGATCAGGACAAACTGGGCTTTCCTGGAGCATTGCAGGAGTGGTATATGGCGTTGTTGATGATTGTGGTTGCACTCAGTTGGGCTAGGTCTGGCTGCAGCGGAGGGAGGTCGTCTGTGCACTTCAAGGACTCAGCGAACGAGTCAGCTGCGTCCCGGCGATGGGGGATAGAGCAGGAAGGAGGAGGCTGACATGGTTCCTAGGATGGGTCAGATGCCCTTTGAGAGTGTGTCCACCCAGGTGGCTCCGGATCCATGCTGAACTACCCAGCGCCAATCAGAATTGTTTGCTGGGCTTTCAGAATGCTGGCATCCGCCGTAAGGTGGGTGAGTGGCTCAAGCTTGCGTCCAGGGGCCAGAAAATGCTTAGTGTCCCGTGTCGAACGGGTGTCCGAGGCTGGGATTTGGAACAGACTGTGTCAGGGCGATCTCACTGACAGCCAGGCAGTTGAAGCACTGGACATTCTGGTGCAGAGAGGGTCTTCTGTTCCAAAATCCCTCTTCTATCAAGCTCTTAGAGGGTGCATTGAAAACAAAAATTTGGTTGTTGGCAGGCGTGTTCATGCTCTTACTCTCCAAGGTGGGTACGAGGCACACACATCTCTGGCACACCATATCATCCGCATGTACGTCTCTCATGGAAGGTTGCAGGAAGCCATGGGCGTGTTTTTGGATGTGGTAGAGCCAGATTGTTCATTGTGGGGTTTCATGATATCGGTGCATGTTGGAAATGGGAGGCCCGTGCAGGCCTTGCAACTGTATCGACAGATGCGGCAGTCGAGTGTGAAGCCAGACCATGGAATATTTGTGGCTGTACTTAGAGCCTGTGGAATTGCAGCGGATTTGGCGTCTGGGAAGCAGGTCCATGCTGATGTTTTGGTAGGTGAAGGTGAACCCAGTATTTTACTTGGAAGCTGTCTGATAAACATGTATGTGAAATGTGGGAGCTTAGAGGATGCCCGTAGAGTGTTCGATAAATTGCGCAGGAAAAATGTGGTCACGTGGACTGCTATGATAGCAGGATATGCTCAGTATGGGTTGGGTAGAGAAGCGCTCGCGTTGTATGAGAGTATGCAGCAGGATGGTATGACTTTGGGTGACTGGGTTACCTTTAAATGTCTCCTTAATGCTTGTGCGAGTGTTGGAGCGCTTCAAGAGGGCAAGAAGCTTCATTTACACATTCAGGAAAGAGGGCTAGAAAGTGACCTGTCAATATGCAATTGTCTGATTGACATGTATGCAAAATGCGGTAGCTTGGGTGATGCTCTCAGAGTGTTTGACACAATGACAACCAGAGATGTGGTGACATGGAATGCGATGATTTCTGGATATGCTAACCATGGGCTCGGTCAAGAGGCTCTATCTCTCTATGCAAGTATGCGAAAGGACAGCACAGCTGCAGCAAATACTGTAACCTTTGTCTGCCTCTTGAAAGCATGTGCACAGACTGGAGCCTTACATCAGGGGAGGAAGCTGCATTTGCTGATTCAGGAACGGGGGATTGAAGCTGAGATGGTTGTTGCCAACTGCTTGGTGGATATGTATGCAAAGTGTGGCAGCTTAGATGATGCTCGTAAAGTGTTTGACAGTTTGCCTGTGAAGAATGTGATTACTTGGACTGCTATTATTTCTGGATATGCTGAGCATGGGCTTGGTCGAGAGGCCCTTCATCTTTTTGCATGTATGCAACAGGAGGGGATTAGTCAAGCTGATGTAGTTACATTTGTGTGCCTCTTGAAAGCATGCGCCGCTGTTGGTGCTTTACATGAAGGGCAACAGCTTCATGCTGATATTCAGGACAGAGGACTAGAAGCTGATGTGGTTGTTGGCAGCAGCCTGGTCGATATGTATGCAAAATGTGGAAGCATAGTGATTGCTCGCAAAGTGTTTGACAGACTGCCCACAAAGAATGTGGTCACGTGGAATGCACTGCTCGCAGGATATGTTGAGCATGGGTTCGGTCAGCAAGCTCTGGCTGTTTATGCATGTATGGAGGAAGATGGCAGAACCTCAGCGGACCATTTCACGTTTGCTTGCCTTGTGAAAGCATGTGGGAGCATTGGAGCTTTAGATCTGGGCAGGCAGCTTCATATTCAGGTGCAGAAAAGAGGTCTGCAAGCCGATCCGGTTGTTGCTGGTAACCTCGTGGACATGTATGTGAAATGTGGGAGCTTGGAAGACGCTCGCAAAGTTTTTGACAAGTTGCACAGCAAAGATGAGGTGACATGGACTGTTATGATCTCAGGATATACTGAGCAGGGTCTTGGGCCAGAAGCCCTTGCCCTTTATGCAGACATGGCAAAGGAGTGCATTACTCCAGCTGATAGTTTTACCCTTGTTTGCCTGCTGAAAGCATGTGCAAGTGTGGGAGCTATCGATCAAGGAAGACAACTTCACTCTGAGATCCAGAAACGAGGTCTGGAAGCTGATGTGGTTGTCGGTAGTACCTTGGTCGACATGTACGGGAAATGCGGGAGCTTAATAGATGCTTGTCGGGTGTTTGACAGGTTGCCAACCAAAGACGTGGTCACATGGAATGCCCTGCTGAATAGCTGTGGCCAACATAACAACGGTCTAAAAGCGATGCAGTGTTTCGAGGAGATGCAACAGCAGGGCGTCGAGCCTGATGACACAACATTTTTATGTCTGCTGGTGGCATGCAGCCATAGCGGACTGGTGAATGAGGGTAGGCAATATTTCAAAATGATGGCTGAGGACTACCGCATCGCTCCCAGTCTGCATCACTTCAATTGCATGGTGGATATTCTTGGGCGTTCTGGTCACCTTCATGCGGCAGAAAGCATGTTGAAAGCCATGCCATTTGAGAAGAACGTTGTGGGCTGGACATCTTTGCTGAGTTCCTGCAAGAGTCATGGCAGCTTAGAGTGTGCCAGGCGGTGTTTTGACCATCTGATCCGTATGGATCCTCAAATTGCATCTTCGTATGCAGTACTGGCCAGCATGTATGTGAGTGCTGGTAGGTGGACAGAAGTAGACAAGATAGAAAACCTGAGAAAGGCTGCAGGTGCATGCAAAAAGCCCGCCCAGGCGTGGATTGAGGTGAACCGCAAAGTTCACACATTTTTTGTAGGAGAAGAAAGACTGGACACGTCTTTCAGGCTCAGGAGTGCGAATCTGCTGCAGTTGGAGGAGGATGGACCTCATGTGCCACACACGCAGCTGGTGCTGCAACCAGGATCCGTTTCAGAGAGGGAGGATGCCTTGTGTGGACATGCTGAGAAGCTGGCACTGGCTTACGGTCTTCTCAACACCCCAAATGGCACCACACTGGTGGTCACCAAGAATCTTCGAATGTGCATTGACTGCCACAGTGGAACCAAGATCATGTCAAAGATCGAACAGCGGGAGATCATTGTCAGGGATGCCCACCGCGTGCACCATTTCTTGAATGGGTTTTGTTCATGTGGAGATGGGCACTGACCAAGCAGCTGGGCAACATCTCTACTTTCCTATGCTTGCATTGGCGTCATCTGATCCTCTCTCATCAGCTATGTGGGTTTCCAGAACTGCGCATTCCTCGCTTCAGGCCGATGAGCTGGTTCGCGCGGATTCTGAACTGCGAACGTTTATGGCTATTTTTGGACTCTCTTGTGCTCCCTGTCGGAATCTTCCAAGGTGAAACAGTAGAAGGCCTCGGCCTTACACTCATCATCGCTTCCATGAAGCAGCCTTACCAGGGCTTCGACAAACGAGCGGAGGTTTCATCCCGAGCCCCGCTCGTTAGTTTTCCCTGGTGGCAGCTCCATCAGACTTCGCTTGCACTTCCCTTCGCGATGTGATGAGGTGGCTTGTTGGGTCCTGATGAGAAAACTCAACAAGAAGAATGTCTTTCACACCCATCTTTGCACTGTTCATTTTCTGACTGACAACACATGGTCTTGGGATCCTGAGACCGGAGCAGCACCTTTTCCATGCCCTTTTACAGATGGAAGCGTACTTCAGGCTAGCACATGGAGGGTAACATGGCCATCACCGACGCGCTGACATCCAACCTTGAAGACTTTCTGATAGATAGCTTTCGATACCCGCAAGAGCCCACATGCTATTTGGCTTAGAGAGGATGGTGGGGCGTGCACATGTATTGTTCTCAGTCCCGGGGTTCATTGCCGGTACAGTACGACCATGCCGCCCTCATCAAAAGCCTGCACACACAGAAGCAGACGTGTGAACGAAACAAAGTCTGAACTCCTGGTCTGAAGCATCTACGTCATCTGGGCCCCAAAAGAAGTTTGACTGGGCCCAGCTTGGGCCCAGCTCTCGTCAGATTCCTGCCCAAGCAAGAGCAGTTGTGTAACACGTCGGTAGATTGTCATCAAGCTTGCTGTTGTTTTTATGCAGATCGTTGCCAGTGGCTTTCCCTGATATGTGATAACAGCAGGAGGCAGGAGGCAGGGAGTGTAACAGCAGTGCTATAAGTGGAGGGATGCCGTGAGTGGAGGCATGTCTGATGATAACTGCAGGGTGTGCGTGGGACCTGGATGATCCAAGGGAGTGGTGAAGTCGGTAATCCGTACGCATCATGCAGCAAGCAGGCAAGTCAGGAGAACGCAAAAGCCACCATGACCACTTGCAGCACTGTCCAGGGAATGGTGCAGGCGTGAGGCTAGTGGGCAGAAGCAGCCAAGCTGAGGGCACATGCCGGCTGCTCTCTCCTGCACCCGCTGGAGAAGCTGAAGACTGTGATGAAGCTGACAGTCAAAGGCCCTTCCAGAGTGGAAAGCAGAAAGCCATGGCTGTACCGTCATGGGCGGCAGAGCGATTAAGAGGCACGCCGGTGCACTATGTGCCTCGACTCAGGAGGTATTTGCGTGCCGCACGAGGCCCCGGCTCTCTGTCTTGCAAATGAATGCAGGCGTCTGGCAGAAGCAACCGCTTCCATGATGCTCAGGATTGTGTGCACTCATCGGTCTGTCTTGTCTGTGGCAGGGTGCGGCGAAGGCTGATCGCTTCTCATTTCTGTGCCCAACGAGTTCCTCTCGGATCCGATGTCACTCGGAGGAGCGCTCCTGTGCAGCCCGGAGCAGGAGCTGGTGAAGTGTGCTGCTGTCGGACAGGAAATGTGCCAGGAGCCATGGACTCTGCAAGATGTGGTCCTCAGAAGAGACAAGCAAGGGGACTGGTCAGCCGAGGCCTTGCCTTGAAGGTGTATCTCCAGCAAGCTCCCAATCATCTCAAGCACAGCCTTATCTTCGTGTCGAGACTTCACACCACTTCCATGCAGCGTCCTTTCAGAATGCTCACAAGCTATTACACATCTTCCTTTCAACAGACAGTCTTCACCCCGCTTCAAGCTTCCTTCCGCTGTGGCAGACGTGATTGCTTTATGGGTCTGGAAGCTCTCTTGATCTCTTTGCTCCATGCTTGCATGCAGATGGAGCTCTACTGCTCCTGAATGCGGAGGTGAAGATGATGGCATGCCGGGCTACATCTCCTCCGTAAGTTCCCCATACAAGCATACAGAATACTTGAGCTTCATCCTGTTTCTGGGGAGTGCTGCAGCCTGGGCTGGGTTGCTAGAACTTCATGCCATGCTTCAATTCCTGGTCACAATCGCTGCAGGTGGTACAGAGGGATTGACCCCGCTTGAGTTCTGATACTAGAACGACTTCCGGCACAAGGCATGTCCTTCCCCTGAGAATTCCCTCTCCTTCCTCTTGAGCTACAGCAGACTCGGTTATGCTCTCGCAGGCAATCTCTCCTTTCAGGGAATCTCACATTTCACCACTCTTTCTGTTTTTCTCCCCTTTCCTGCAGCATGGCAAGTCTTTCTCCCCATGTAGGGCCGTGTGTCAGGGCATGGGCAGAGGATACGTCATGTAGCAAAGCACGCGAGTCAGAGCTCCTGCTGATGAGACTGGATCGAGTCTGCCATGCCCCGCGGAGAAGGAGGCCGAAGGCTGTGAAAGTACCACCCTCCATCATCACTCGGGCTGAACATGGAGACCATGATCTGTCAGACACCCAGAAGCCAAAAGTGATCGTCATAGCCGGCCCGACGGCAGTAGGCAAGAGCACTGTGGCCGTGGAACTTGCCAAGAAGCTGGACGGCGAGATCGTGAGCGCCGACTCCGTCCAGGTCTACAAGGGGCTGGACGTGGGGAGTGCCAAGACGGCACCGGCTGATCGCATGGGCATCCCTCACCACCTCATCGACATCATCTCTCCAGAATCGGAGTACGGCGCTGGAACCTTCTTCGACGATGCGCGCCAAGCCACCAGGAAGGTGCTGGACGCCGGGAGGGTCCCGATCGTGGTGGGCGGCACCGGCATGTACCTCAGATGGTACATCACGGGGAAGCCATCCACGCCCAAGTCTTCACATCATCTCTGTATAGCCGTGGAGAGGGAGCTCGCCGAGCTCCAGCGAACCGGCAACTGGGATCAGGCGGTGCAGGTGCTGGCGGACGCCGGTGACCCCGCCAGCGCCAACCGGCTGACGCGCAACGACTGGTACCGTTTGCACCGGACGCTGGAGATCGTGCGGGCGACGGGCCGGCCGCGGGCGCCGTTCGCGCTCAAAGGGAAGCGGAGTCCTTCCGACGCTGCTCCGATCGTGAACCTGGATTTCGATTTTCGCTGCCATTTCCTCTACAAGCCCCGGCGGGAGCTCTACCGCCAGATCGATGTGCGGTGCGAGAAGATGGTGGCAGACCCGCTCGGCCTGCTGCACGAAGCTTCCTGGATGCTGGACTTAGGGTTACGGCCGAACACGAACCCCGCGACTCGGGCCATCGGGTACCGGCAGGCGATGGAGTATCTGGAGCGGTGCCGGGATGCCGGCGGGAGGAGCAGCGAGAAGGAGCTTTACGATTTTCTGTCGTCCTTCCAGAAGGCTTCCAGAAATTTTGTGAGGAAGCAGTTGACGTGGTTCCGGGAGGATCCGCTTTTTCGGTGGAGGAATGCGCAGGTGCCTGTGGCGGAGCTGTTGGATCTCATGGTGGAGGATTATCGCGGTTTGTCCGAGCCCTCGGTGCCCAGTGGCGACCTGGAAGGTTTGTTGCGAAGCTGCGACGAGGAGCATGATCACGCCACGTACAAGCCGCAGCTCCGGATATACCGAGATGCTGATGCGCGCGACAGGACCCTGGACTGGATCAGTAGGACTCAGAAGATGAGGAGGCCCGATACGTGAAGCGGCAGGAAGCTCGGCAACCTAGACTTGTACCTCTGTTCACTTGGCTCGGCGCTGGTTGTTATTACTGTCATGGAAGCATTGGCCCCGTCGCGTATCTCCGATGCGGGGAGGAGGAGGACGCTTCAAGGGCTCGGAGAAGTACATCCATCATGTCTTTACCCCTGCAGACCCTCTGCGGGTTTGAGAGGACATGAGTTCTGCTCTTGATATCTAATCGACACGATGTCGGATGATCACACCGATGAAGACCAATGAAGATTAAAGGAAGAGAACCCTGCAAAAGGTTCGCACCCGGAAAAACAAAACGTTTAATAACGAGATGGAATCATAGAGATCCTAACACTATCCCTACGATGTGCCGGATTTATAATGCATGATATTTCATACAAGCTAGCAGCCTTGGGGCCTGTGCCTATGAGATGTAGTCTCATTATCTTCACACTATGCCTTTTATTATCTTCACACTTTTCTAAAGTAGGATGTGGCTGTCTTTGGCTTCTCTGATTTCATCTCATTTGGACCTTGATATTTAGTTCATCGTGAATCTATTTGAATATTCGAGTACAAGTTCGCTGAACATCCTAAGACACATTACTTTACTATATATGATTCATGATATTGATTTGGGCCTTAATATTTAGTTTCGCTGAACATCCTAAGACACATTACTTTACTATATATGATTCATGATATTGATTTGGACCTTAATTTTTAGTTCATCGTGATAAGTAACTATCAAATATTTGAACCTTAACCCTAGATGGACCGTACGATTCAAATTGAATCTTTGATGTCCGAAACCTCAATATCTTTAAAATTGCAACGTTTTCTCTAGTGTATCCAAGAAATATTTTGTTCCTCATATTATCATCTATCTACTTCTAGGTTTTTATAAAATAAATCAGGCAAAACAAATTGGGAAAAATCTCGCTGTCGTTTCCGATCACAATTGCAGGCCATGGAGATTGTAGGATTTCGTGCTTTCCGGTGGGGATGTGAAGCACACCGATGTCTTCTACATGCCCAAAGGGCAAGACGGGTGTCATCTGCAGTTGAGACATCTGGTCTTATGCGTCCAGTTGAGGAATCATCGCGCACAAGGCAATGGGTTCATATCTCATTTCGAACACATATGTTTTGGAAAATATTGATCTCCAACAATTGAGAAAAGAAAGGGCTACGCATCCGTAATTTTTTAATGAATTTTTAGTGCCTAATTTCTTCCGACAAGAAAAGAAACGTAAAATCCATTTCATTCCAAATACATAGTCGGTTAAATCTGGAGTTAAATGATCTTGGAGGCAATAAGGCAACCATCTTATAAAACAAAACCACATGAGGCATAGTCCCACACGCTCAACCATTGTTTCCCTTTGCTCCCACCAGGTACCAACAATGCCATCCAACGACAGGGAGGCTAATTCAGCATGAGCAGTCTTCGGAATGGTCTGCAATAGCAGATACTTGCCCATCTTATGAATCCAATGGTCAAGTGCAGTTGGGTCCCTAGCCCCCGAATACATTATAAGAGGCTTCAGTTTCAACCCCGTGTAAAAGGCAAAGCCCCGGGCTTGGGACACCTCCAACTACACCATCCTTTTTTCATGAGCAAGAAGAGATTGTGCAAATCATTCCATGGTAGTGGCGATGGTTGGGGGAGTAGGTGGGTTTAAACTTTCACCCATCAAGATGGCAATCCCCCAATTTACCGCTCCTGGAGTTCAAGCATCTCGTTCCGCCAAGTGCCTACTCCCGAAACAAGCGCCCTCAAATCTGGCCCGTTACCACTCTGCTAGTCCCCGCCACCAACTTGTTGTTCTTCGTCTCTGTGTACTCACACCTCCAAATCCAACGATCTCCTAGCAGCCAAGCGTCCTCACCAAAGTCCGCAAACAAGAAAACCATGTATATAGCAGGTTCTCCCAAGTTCCAGGTGATTGGAACCAACACTCCACCCCGCTCCTGGCCAATCCAAATGCCATTTCAAGCTCAAAGAGAGCCAAATTCCACGCCCACCCTTACACAACATTCCACCAATCATTAGCATCCACTAGGCGATTCCTTAACACTTCCACAACCACACCTACCCACAAACAACTGACGATGTTCGTATTCATGCAACAATGATAAAATACTTAGCAGACTATCTCGGGTAGGGGGGATAGTTAGAACTCCTCGCGTTCTCCAATAGCCAGACGTATTGCGATCGGACCACCGGCGCTCGAGGCACCGACTGAGGCCTCATGATGTGGTGAGGCTATTGCCACATCCAACACACTAAGCCATGAAATCCTCTCCACTCCCAGCAGTCGCTACAGTGTGAAGGTGTGGACTCTCCACAGCTAACACCGTTTTGTGAACAGAACTCGGCACGTTCATGTTGCCACACCAGCCAAATTCAATGTCAGCAACGGGTAGCAGGCCTCCTTGGACCGGAGCAAGTGACCTGGAAGATGTGGAAAGTGTATTAGTTCAGGCCGAACACATTTGCAATCATCTTCCAGATGACGCAGCTCGGCCAGCTAACATTGTCGACCAGGCTCTGATACCAATGTAACACGCTTGCCCAGAAAATCATGTCTGCTCTATTGCGAGATCCGAATTTGTACAAGGCACTTGTCGGTGATCCACCGCTACTAACAGTGCCCATCCTACCTCCGAAGAGTTACTATTGCTTCTATCATGCCCCATCATATTTACCCTAAACTACCCCAATAATTACTTTCTCTCTTATCCACTTACTTTCTATATTTACTATGTTTACCTTCTTTTATACCAAATTACCTAATGATCGAGAAAGTTATTTGTAATATATCTTCCACGATCTTGTTTCCCATTCATTTCTTACCCCCCTCCTTTTATCCCTTCGGCCGCGCTCATCTCCTAACGAATCTTCCTCCGAATCCTCGCTGGTCTCTTCTTCCGTGGAACTATTCGAGGAGTCTGCTGAAGAGCTATCTTCCTCCGTGGAACTGTCATCGGAGGACGAGGGTACTTCTTCTTCTTCTTGGATTTCTTCTTGTCCTTCCGTGCGCCCTTGTTCGATTTCTTTTGCGCTTCCGCGTTGGATTCCTCGTAATTCAGGGCGGCTTTGATTGCTCGATCCAAATCTTTCTCAGCTTGGAGCCGTACATGCTTCCCCATCTCCGTGCCCAGACCTCTTGCGAACCAACGGATTGCCATTAATTTCGAGTGAGGACCAGCACGATCCCGCAGCTGTGGAACCTTTCCACATAAGCCTGCATGGTCTCCTTCTTCCCTCTCCGCAATCCCTCGAGTTTGGACAGGACATACCCTTCCACATCGACTCCTCTAAACCTTTCGCAAAAGGCTCTCTTCAAGGCCCCAAAGGTGGCTGGGGGTGTGGAAGAAGCTATATACTCCCGTTTGTACCACTTGGCCGCCGCTCCGCGTAGGACCCCATAAAACAGCTGGGGGCGACCTCTCGCTCCGCAGCTTCTTCGCATCCTGAGCGATACGGGCAAAGATGATTCGCCCCCATTTTGCCCTCTTGCTCTTCTGGAGGGCGTGCATGAAGACCAACAAATTGTCACCAAGGTGGTCTACCTTTGTGAGCATGTTCCAGTGGACGATAATTTTCGCCACTCACCCGTCGGTCCAGCAAGTCCAACATGAGCCAACAATTGGAGGACCGCTGCATCCCCGGCCTTAAGAGCGCCACCTTGGCTGCTTCCACCTTCCCTTTCACCTTCAGGGGCTCCGGCACTACGCCCCCTACCTCCTTTGCCGGGCGATTGTAGACCGCCCTAAGGACCTCCACTGTCCACCTCCTTGGGTCCTCCCGCAAGCTTTTGGAGCACACAGCCTTGGTGGCTATAGCCAACATCTTCCGGGCGTATTCTCGGACCAGCGCAACGCTGTCAACGGTCCATACTGCCTGGAAAATGTCAAGGTGCCACTACTGCACCAGCTCCTCCGCCTCGGCCAACCAGGGGCCAAAATCTGGGGAGCGCCTCGTGACGATGTTCTTCTCTACCAAGCGCCAAGGCTCCCAGACCTCCGCTGCCTTCTTAGGTCCCATGCTCGCTCCAGCAGTCGACCCTCAGTATGGTGGTGGGATACTTCCATGAGCTTCAAAGTTCAAAAGAGATGGGCACCCTATTTGAAGGCGAAGATCGCTCGGCGCTGCGCTCGAATGTCGGAGAAAGCTTGGCGGGGTGTCTGGCCATTGTGGCTGTGAGTCGGTCGGAAGGGTGGTCTTCTCTCAGCGTCGAGGCGTCTGGCGTAATTGATCTTGTGGAGGCGCCCTTCATTTGCCCGTCGCCAGAGTCCTACATCGTGTACTCCAACTTTACGCCCGCCACCTTTTTGGCGCTGTCCTTGGGTCGTGGTTACCTGCCTATAATGGCCGCTGACAACTCTGCGGTCCCGGTCCCCTGCATGTCCGTCCTCCACTCAACACCGTCCACATGGCCCGCTTGCCTATTACGCTTCACCCCTTTTCCACAGTTACCTTTTCCACCTGACTTACCGTGTTCTACTCTGGAGTTTAGTTCGGAGTGACCTCCTCCGAAGTTTAGTCCGGAGTGACCTACTCCAGAGTTTAGTCCGGAGTGACCTACTCCAGAGTTTAGTCCGAAGTGACCTCCTCCAGAGTTTAGTCCGGAGTGACCTACTCCGGAGTTTAGTCCGAAGTGTCCAACGTTGTCTGAACCCGACCTTTTCTTCCGTCCCCTTGTCCATCGCAATTCCCCCTCTTCAACCTTATTTTCCCTTTTCCGCCTTATTTTCCATACCACACACTAAAGAAAACAAAAAAACAATTCGTCTATCACCTTCCTAAGGGGGAGTCCACATTTCTTTCCTTGTCCACAGGGTCTCTTGCCCAATCAGCATGGCAGTAGGCTGTGAGTTGGAGATCACCAAGAGTCTTACCGAAACAGAGTCCTTTCCTTGGAGAGCCCTTCAAGTATCTAAAGATTCTCTTCTCAGCTGGCCAATGGGCAAGCCTTGGGTTTTCTAGAAATTGGCTAAAAGTACCAATGGCTCTGGTGATATCTAATCTAGTCCAGTTTGACAAGTAAATGAGGGACCCCACAGCCTGTTTATATGGTTTAGAAGCCATTTCCAGCTTTTCAGCTTCCGTACTGAGACATTGCTCAAGGGGTATGTCATGCCATGTGATACTAATCTCTGCACTTGGGTTTAGTGTTTGATTAGCATTAATTAATCTAATTACTTATCTTTAAATAAGTAATTATTGTTAATTAGATTTGGGTTTAGTGTTTGATTAGCATTAATTAATCTAATTAATTATCTTTAGATAAGTAATAATTGTTAATTAATCTAAGATGCTTATGTTAATTAAGCATTGATTCGTGTTAATTAAACATGGTTAGCAAAGCTAAGTGGATAAGCTCAAGTAATATGCTTTGGCATATTCCTTGTATATTATAATGTATTCTTAGGATATTTCCGGCATATGCTGATGCCAATAGGATATCTTGGGAATATGTCGATGCTAAGGGCTAGTATATATAGACCCTTCCATTGAGGACAAGCTCAGATCATAGCTTGTCCTCTAGATATGCAATGCAAGGGTGTTGTGAAGAGGCCAAAGCTATGACTCCAAGAGCGATGTGTGAGGAATTTGCGTGTTGAGTGTGTTTGTGCCACGATGTGCGAGCTACTCCCTCATGTTGTTACAAGCTATGATCTTGTGTGTGTACACTAGATATTCATGGTAGGATTGATAGGCCGTGCTAGGCTTAGTGTGCTAGGCGATGCTAGGCGATGCAACGCTGCCGCCTTCTTCTCCTTGCCTCCTCGCGAGGAAGAACCCTTGGCAGGCGGCTCCTTCCCCTTGCCTTTCCCAGCTCGAGGCATGGTGCTTGGCTTCTCAAGTGCTTGAGAAATCACTTCCCAACGGAGGCTTGAAATTCCACACCTCAGCACCTCTTCCTTGTTGTGGTAGAACGCTCTCCCTGCGGCCTACGTTAGTCTGGTTTGAATCTTCCACCGCCACCAATTTCCTCGCGACTTCAGGCGGTAGCCGGTAAGCAATCGGGGCTCCTTCCGCTCACACCTCACGATGCTCCTCAGGCCTATGGTTCACGGCTTTAAACTGCGCCTCTCTAAGCGTTTGTCGCCTCCTCACGGTTGCACCGAGCTCGGAAAAAAACTCCCACGCTCCAGGATGCTGGATGTCTTCCTCTTCCGCTCCACCACGCTCAGCTGGGGCTCTCTCTCTTTCCTCAGCTCGCGCGCCGTCTTCTTCTTGTGCGCGGCGACGACGGCGATGGCGATGGCAGTTTACACTCTTCCTTCACTTTCTTCTCCTTCTCCTTACGTCCCAACTTCAGTCCGTCGCGAAGTGGAGGAGGAGCTGCCAAATTCGCACTTTGCCCTCTTTAGATGTCTGCCACCTGGAGGCCTCGTAACCCTAGATTGGGTTTCCCATTCCTAAATTCCTATTTTCCTATTTCCCTACCCTATGCATATCCCCGAATCAATTACTTTCTAATTAATCCTATTCATCTATTCCCCTATTGGTGAGCATATATAGTGGATATTCCCCCTATTCTAATTTCCTTTTAGCCGAGTTCGTGACCTACCACGGTCTCTTGCCTCCTCGCGACTTCATGAGTCCGCTCCCTTTCTCGACCTACCGGTGGTGTGCCCTACGGCGGTAGTCTACCTACCAACCTTTGGTGCCCTCCCGCCTCATCCGGGGTCGTTTTAACCGTTTTCCTCACAGGATATCCTCTTCGCCTTCCTAACGATATTTTACCATGCTCTTCTTCAATCGTTCCTAGCCAAAAAAAATCAAACTTGTTCGTCTTGGGCTCTTTTGGGTGGTTGCCCAAACTTTTGCGTTCCACGGTACTCCTCCATCAACTCGCTCCACTACCTGCTACAAAACTTGAGATGGCAACATTTGATGTCGTGGAACTTGCCTTGGTTGTTGTTTACTTGTTGCCTTACATTCGATCGTGTGCTTAGGTTTGCAAGACAAGATCCCACTTGATGAGTAGATGGATGGACTAGGCTAGTGAGCAACTCCTTAGAGTTTGCAGCTAGAATATCAATGGCCCCTACAGCTAGAGTGTGCTTTTCATGTAGTACCCTAGGGAGCTTTATATTGGGCCGGGCTATAGCTGGTGTAAATCTTTCAAGAAACTACGAACCCAAAAAAACTCCTTAGGTGCCTGAGTCATTGCCCCATATGCGGCTTCCGTTGAAGATAG
This sequence comes from Anthoceros angustus, assembly GCA_010909165.1. NCBI lineage: Eukaryota > Viridiplantae > Streptophyta > Anthocerotopsida > Anthocerotales > Anthocerotaceae > Anthoceros > Anthoceros angustus. The sequence goes on from MU008153.1 coordinate 81,479, forward strand.
GCAGCTGGTGCTCGACTTCTTTGATGACCACGAAGCGAGTCATCCCAAGAAACATACAATAGGCGGTGGTGCTCGACTTTGATGACCACAGCGAGTCATCCCAAGAAACATACAATAGGCGACCACACTCTTCCTTGTCCACGGGGTCTCTTGCCAGTCGGGCAGGCGTGAGTTGGAGATCACCAAGAGTCTTACGAAGCGAGTCCTTTCCTTGGAGAGCCCTTCAAGTATCTAAAGATTAACTTCTCTGGCCAATGGGCAAGCCTTGGGTTTTCTAGAAATTGGCTAAAAGTACCAACGGCTCTACGGTGATATCTAATCTAGTCTAGTTTGACAAGTAAATGAGGACCCCACTGTCTATATGGTTTAGAAGCCATTTCCAGCTTTTCGACTTCCGTACTAAGACCTTTGCTCAAGGGTAGCTTGTCATCTATACTCATTGGCATTGATACAGACGGGCGTCTACCACATTAAACCTTCGCAAAAGCTGTGCAAAGTGTGCACGATGAATGTCAATGGTCTTATCTTTGCTATTAAAATGGAACTAGCCACGAGGAAAGGTAAGTTGCCCTAGGTCATTCATCTCAAATCAAACTTGGTAAGTAAGATCTTCTTAATCCTCGGCCCATCGTTGTTGAGGTACTAAGCAGGATGTTGTCATCCACATAAACAGCCGAGGATTAGAAAGTCTACTCCTTCACTTAGCAAGTACACCTTGTCAACGTCCATACAAATGAAGCCTACCTCTATAAGGAGTTGATGGAATACCTCATTCCGTGCTCTCAAGGATCGCTTGAGGCCATAACGTGTTTTAAGCAACTTACACACTTTGTCCTCATCAACAATGAAGCCCTCGGTTGACACATAAAATCTCCCCTCCAGCGTGCCATTCGGAAAAGTGGTCTTCACATCCAGTTGATGCACTAGTAGGTTGTAGTGGGCGATTAGTGCAAGGAGGATTCGAGAGAATTGGATTTGACAACGGTGAAAAGGTTTCGTTATAGTCTAGACCACGGACTTGGTTGTAGCCCTTGGTAACAAGGCGTGCCTTGTATCGACCACGGTGATGTCGCGACTTCTTTGTAGTCGCTCCCTTTCTCGACCTACCGGGCATGGTGTGGCGACCCTACGGCGGTAGTCTACCAGCCTACCAACCTTTCGGACTGCCCTCCTGCCTCATCTGGGGGTCGTTTTAACCCGTTTTTCCTCCTGGGATATCCTCTTCGCCTTCCTAACGATATTTTACCATGCTCTTCTTCAATCGTTCCTAGCCAAAAAAAATCAAACTTGTTCGTCTTCGGGCTCTTTTGGGCTGGTTGCCCAAACTTTTGCGTTCCACAGCAGTACTCCCTCCATCAACTACGCTCCACTACCTCTGCTACAAAACTTGAGATGGCAACATTTGATGTCGTGGAACTTGCCTTGGTTGTTGTTTGTTAGCGATCTTCACATTCAGTCGTGTGCTTAGGTTTGCAAGACAAGATCCCACTTGATGAGTAGATGGATGGACAGCTAGGCTAGTGAGCAACTCCCTTAGAGTTTGCAGCTAGAATATCAATGGCCCCTACAGCTAGAGTGTGCTTTTCATGTAGTACCCTAGGGAGCTTTATATTGGGCCGGGCTATAGCTGGTGTAAATCTTTCAAGAAACTACGAACCCAAAAAAAACTCCTTAGGTGCTGAGTCATTGCCCCATATGCGGCTTGAAGATAGGCGGTGCTCGACTTCTTTGATGACCACGAAGCAGAGTCATCCCAAGAAACATACAATAGGCGGTGGTGCTCGACTTCTTTGATGACCACGAAGCAGAGTCATCCCAAGAAACATACAATAGGCGACCACACTCTTCCTTGTCCACGGGGTCTCTTGCCGGTCGGCATGGCGGTGGAGTTGGAGATCACCAAGAGTCTTAAAGCGAGTCCTTTCCTTGGAGCCCTTCAAGTATCTAAAGATTAACTTCTCAATGGGCAAGCCTTGGGTTTTCTAGAAATTGGCTAAAAGTACCAGCTCTGGTGATATCTAATCTAGTCTAGTTTGACAAGTAAATGAGGACCCCACTGTCTATATGGTTTAGAAGCCATTTCCAGCTTTTCGACTTCCGTACTAAGACACCTTTGCTCAAGGGTAGCTTGTCATCTATACTCATTGGCATTGATACAGACGGGCGTCTACCACATTAAACCTTCGCAAAAGGCTGTAAGTGTGCGATGAATGTCAATGGTCTTATCTTTGCTATTAAAATGGAACTAGCCACGAGGAAAGGTAAGTTGCCCTAGGTCATTCATCTCAAATCAAACTTGGTAAGTAAGATCTTCTTAATCACATCCATCGATTATTTTCAGCAGGATGTTGTCATCCACATAAACAGCCGATTAGAAAGTCTACTCCTTCACTTAGCAAGTACACACTTTGTCAACGTCCATACAAATGAAGCCTACCTCTATAAGGAGTTGATGGAATACCTCATTCCGTGCTCTCAAGGATCGCTTGAGGCCATAACGTGTTTTAAGCAACTTACACACTTTGTCCTCATCAACAATGAAGCCCTCGGTTGACACATAAAATCTCCCCTCTAGCGAGCCATTCGGAAAAGTGGTCTTCACATCCAGTTGATGCACTAGTAGGTTGTAGTGGGCGATTAGTGCAAGGAGGATTCGAGAGAATTGGATTTGACAACGGTGAAAAGGTTTCGTTATAGTCTAGACCACGGACTTGGTTGTAGCCCTTGGTAACAAGGCGTGCCTTGTATCGACCACGGTGCCCCAAGATGTTAGCTTCTTCTTGAAGACCCTCTTGCATGCTATTGGCTTCCTTCTAGAAGGTAAGGTGACAAGTTTCTAGCTGTTATTCCGAATGAGGGAATTGTATTACGAATCTATTGCTACTTTCCAAAAGGAAGATTCAGTCCCTCTATGGCTTCCTTGTAGGTAGCGGGTTCTCCTAAGGACTGCAACACTCAAAGCTACATCTTGGGATAAGCTGAGTAGTCAGTACCTATGAAGTCACCTTGCCACTTCCATTGATGGATAGGTCTACATGCCCTCTCGGCAACGCAACTCAGTGGATGAGGTTGAAGAGGGATCGTCTTCTATGGGTCCAATGACCATTGGTTTTGGCTTTGGCTTTGGCTTTGGCTTTGGCTTTGGCTTTGGCTTTGGCTTTGGTGCACATGTGCATCAAGATCGGAAGCGATAAGATCATCATTATGGCTGGAACATCGGTAAAAGTGGTACGGTCCAGCGCCTTTGAAACCATGGAAGGCGAGCCGTCATCATAAAAATGGAGGCAAATTTATCGACCTACGAAATAAGTGAATCCACACCAAAGATGGTCCAAGGAAGGTTCGATTGGAAGGATGCAAAGTGGCGTTCAAGAAGCATTGTTTCATGAAAAATCACTGCGAGCAATGGTCAATTGACGGTAGCGGTCGAAAAGTTTGTAACCTTTGACATCTTGAGTAGCCCACAAAAATGTGACGAGTGGCTTTGGGATCCAACTTGCTGCAAAGAGTTGAAGGACATGAGCATAAGCGGTGAACCAAATATTCGCGAATCGTCACTCGTGGCTTGTTTCCGATCCTCTGTTCATAAGGAGTAATTGGCCCCAGTTCCTTTGTGGGTAAGCGGTTTTGCACATAGTTGGCTTCCATCAAAGCTTCATTAGCCCACGAGTTAGTCCAAAAAAATCAAGGCGAGTGGCCTCCGTAATGTTACATTCTTGGATCCTTTCAAGTGAGTTTTGAGCGGTGTATAAGTCGAAATTGATCTTGAATCCTCATAAGCACAAAATGATCGAAGGCCTTGTTGGTATCATCCTCCGTTATGCATGCGAAGAATACAAACCTTTACTCTTGTCGTTGACGTCAGAGTGACGTATTGCCGGAAACAGTGACAAGGCTTCACTTTTGTGGCAAAGAGGAAATATTGTACACTACCGGCTCCATTCACAACAAAGCGTTATGAGTAATCAGCACCTCCAAAAGGAGCGTGTGGTCAAGGGGCCACATATGTCACTGTGGACCGTGTGAAGGAGGCCCTCGCCTCGTCGAACTTGTCTTTATAAAAGGTAAAGAGTGAGCCTTGCGACAACGACCGGTGCCAATTTCTCTCCGATTTCCAACTCGCGGGTAAGACCAGCGCTTGCACCTTTCTTGCCCTTCAAGCCGTCAATCCTCAATGCTTCAAAACCACTCCTTCTTACTCCTCTCTAGCTTGCGCAACTCATAGTCTCTAAACATCGACACTCCGCTTATACCACGGTCGCCTCCGACATGCCCCCATCAGAGCTCATAGACGGCCACCAAGAATACGGTTGAGCGGCTCCTCAGAGCATATCGCCGTTTGCGGCCGACCATAGATCCTAGTGCTCCGGAAGGGATTCCTATTGTTCGAATCCACTTGGGAGCCTCTTGCTAACCTCATGCCTGCGAGGCCTTCTCCGGCATTATCTGACACGGGATCTCAAGTACCTTGAGGTCAACGAAATGCCTCCCGCCGGCGGGTAATGTAACGGATCCCATTACAATATAACGGGCCACCATTAGCATGCACCACACTCGTGTAAAAAATGCTTCAGTTTAAATACGAAGGCAGAGTGTGGTAGGGAAAACCCCGGGGCTTCCGAGATCCTCCCACTATAGCGGCCACACTTATCCCACTGCCGTTGACGCTGGGTTTCATCGTCCCATGAGACTTGTGTGAAAGTTCGAGGCCTTGCGATGACCGATCGCCACCGCAGACAACTTCTCAGCCTTTCTAAACAAGCAAGGCGCCTCTACTCACCTTCTTACAAGCACCACTTGCATTGCTTGAAAAATCACCAATCCTCGACCTACAACGACACAACACAATTGGTGCCCCGCCTTAGCGGCGAGCCTATCACGGCGCCTGGGACCCCCGATCCACACCGCAATTTTGTCCCTACTTCTAAGACCATTCTTCTCCACCTGTGAGCCTTTTACTTGGTGATTTGGGATTCGCCCTTAGGCTCGCCTGGCCTTCCGCAACGCCTACACTCTATTCCTCTCATCTCCTCATCCTCTTCCTCCTATTCTAACCTCGCTGGCCATCGCTCGACTCTTACGACAACCGCCTGGGTCGGCCTCCACCAAAGAAGTTCTTCCTTGGGCGGTTGCTATGAGTTTGACACCATTCCGAGCACCTGTGGAGTCTTTCCTCAGGATCAACCTCAAGCCGAGAGTTCCTCGGCATTGCCACACACCCAAAGCAAAGCAATTTCACAAAGAACCATTCACAAGGGAGCAACTCGTTTAGGCACTTGCAGGAGCAAGCCTCCACCAAGCACTCCGACCACCGCGACTTCCTCTACTCATCTCCTCATCCTCTTCCTCCTATTCTAACCTCGCTGGCTTACTGGCGACCGCCTCACGGCACAACCGCCTGGGTCGGCCTCCACCAAAGAAGTTCTTCCTTGGGCGGTTGCTATGAGTTTGACACCATGAGAACCTGTGGAGTCTTTCCCGTAGTCTACCCTCAAGCCGAGAGTTCCCGGCATTGCCACACACCCAAAGCAAAGCAATTTCAAAGAACCATTCACAAGGGGAGCAACTCGTTTAGGCACTTGCAGGAGCAAGTCCTCCACCAAGCACTCCGACCACCGCGACTTCCTCTCTACCAGACGCTGCGTTGGCTCACAGCCGGCACGAAATTCCTTTACAAGAGCAAAGGACTCGGGAGTATGGAAGCGCAAGACATGATACTTTACTTTGTGAAATCCTCCTCCTCTTATAGGAGGCCTTCCACATACAACCTCCCTTAGGTGACCCTACTGCAGGTCACCTTTTCCAGTTTTCTATTATTTCCTACCGCCAGCATTTAAGGCCTGGCATCTAAACTCGCTGTCTAGTTCAGGGTAAACTCTATTCTAGCAATTTTACCTAGGATCATCTTTAAAGGATGTCAGCTTGCGTCACCTGTCCTTTCTATTCTTCTATCTAACATTTATGGTCTTTGACCATATCTAGTCCTCACCTGGGGTGTGGACGTCCTTGTGGATTGGCCTCGCCTCCTTTTGCTCTTGCCCCTTCCCTTGTCATCTTCCTAATGTGTGGGGCAAGTACAATCTTGCCTTCCTCCTTCTCCGGGCGCTCTGATTCCTCCATCATCCAAGAATCGCCTCCGGCCAGCGCCTTTTCTCCCGCCTCCGCCGCCTGGTCGCGCCCCGTCCATCAGCACCCTACCGCGGTAGTCTGGCAGACTACCGGGGTAGGCTGACTACCTACCATGGTAGTCTGACCCTTTTCTCCTTCCTTCTCCGCATCGGTGAGGACTTCCTGGGTCAAGATCTCCATTGCTCTTTGCCTTCTGTTTGATTTGTCCATACCTACCATAGAGCATCTTCAAAGAGTCTTCATCCCCATTTGCCAAACCATGCGGATCCCTTCTAATCCCTTCGGGCCTTTTTCATGCTGGGCCCCTCTTCTGGCTCAGGCCCTTCCCTTGCTCGTGGGGGGAGGGAACTTCTCACTCCCCCTTCTTCCTTGACGGGATGATCCTGCCCCTCGTCTCCTCTCCTGGTGCTTCTCCCACCTCCTCTTCTATTCCTCGGGGTGTGTCACCAGCCCCCGGCCCTTCCTCCTTCTCCGCTCCGATTCCTCCATCATCCGAATCCGCTCCGGCCAGCGCCTTTTCTCCGCCTCCGCCGCTGGTCGCGCTCATCCATCAAGATTACCATGTAGTCCGGCATTATCGGTAGGTCACACCTACCATGGTAGTCCGATCTTTTCTCTCCTCCTCTTGAGGACTTCCTTGGTCAAGATCTCCATTGCTCTTTGCCTTCTGTTTGATTTGTCCATACCTACCATAGAGCATCTTCAAAGAGTCTTCATCCCCATTTGCCAAACCATGCGGATCCCCTTTCTAATCCCTTCGGGCCTTTTTCATGCTGGGCCCCTCTTCTGGCTCAGGCCCTTCCCTTGCTCGTGGGGGGAGGGAACTTCTCACCCCCCTTCTTCCTTGACGGGACGGATCCCGTCCCTGTCCTCCTCCGGTGGGACTGTTTCTCCCACCTCCTCTTCTATTCCTGCAGGGGTGTCACCAGCCCCGGCCTTCGCAGCCAGCCTCCGCTGCCCGACTCCCAGCAAGCCCCATGCTCATGCTGTTGCTCACCCCTAGTCCGCGACTCACCGAGGAGTTGCACCACGTAGTCCGGGCATCACTGCGGGTAGGGTGGTCACCATGGTAGGGTGACCGGGAGGCGGGTCCCCTCCTTGCCCCTCACGCCATCCTTCGCCTCCGCACCGCCTGCCTCTCCTCCTCCTCCGACTCCCTGACCCTGAGTCCATGTCACTTGTAGCCTCGTCAAAGTCTGAGGCTTCCAGCTGCACTTGCTGCAGCTCCTTCCGGTCATCATCATGAGGACCTATTGTCCTCCTCTTGGCCAACCGTAAGACTTCGTTGTTGGCCTTCAAAATCCTGTTGTGGAGGTGAGCCCCCAAGTTATGATACTGCATTTGGAGATCATCAATCTCCGTGGGCCACTCTCCATCCTCACACCTACCTTTGTAGGCATCTCTTGAGGTGATCAATTCTCCCACCTTGACATGGAGGGATACATTCTCCTCCTCACTTTTAGCCGGTTGGCCATCTTTGTAGAAAGAACAACACACACAAACAACCAAGGCAAGTTCCACGACATCAAATGTTGCCATCTCAAGTTTTGTAGCGAGGTAGTGGGCGTAGTTGATGGAGAATCGCCCATGACTAGGCGTGTCGAAGATTCCCTTTGGTGTTTCTTGCATGTGTTTTCAAGCGCTCGTTTGGAGTGTGAAGTTATCGTGCAATTATGGATCGAATCGGTCCATGTGCTGATTTTGATCCCCAAGTGGTCCAGGCGCCCCCTTTGAAACCATGGAAGACGAGCCGTCATCATAAAAAATGGAGGCAAATTTATCACCAAATAAGTGAATCCACACCAAAGATGGTCCAAGGAAGGTTCGGTTGGAAGGACGGTGCAAAGTGGCGTTCAAGAAGCATTGTTTCATGAAAAATCACGAGCAATGGTCAATTGACGTAGCAGTGGTCGAAAAGTTTGTAACCTTTGACATCTTGAGTAGCCCACAAAAATGTGACGAGTGGCTTTGGGATCCAACTTGCTGCAAAGAGTTGAAGGACATGAGCATAAGCAGTGAACCAAATATTAGCGGATCGTCACTCGTGGCTTGTTTCGATCCTCTGTTCATAAGGAGTAATTGGCCCCAGTTCCTTTGTGGGTAAACGGTTTTGCACATAGTTGGCTTCCATCAAAGCTTCAGAGTACGAGTTAGTCCAAAGAAAATCAAGGAGTGGATATGTTACATTCTTCGGATCCTTTCAAGTGAGTTTTGAGCAGTGTATAAGGTACGATGAAATTGATCTTGAATCCTCATAAGCACAAAATGATGCGAAGGCCTTGTTGGTATCATCCTCCGTTGCATGCGAAGAATACAAACCTTTACTCTTGTCGGCGTTGAGGTGTGACATATTGCTGGAAGCAGGACAAGGCTTCACTTTTGTGGCAAAGAGGAAATATTGTACACTCTGGCTCCATTCGTCAACAAAGCGTTATGAGTAATCAGACCTCCAAAGGAGGCGTGTGGTCAAGGGGCCACATATGTCGTGTGGACCGTGTGAAGGAGGCCCTCCGCCTCGTCGAGAACTTGTCTTTATAAAAGGTAAAGAGTGAGCCTTCGACAACGGTGCCAATTTCTCTCCGATTTCCAACTCATGGTAAGACCAGCGCTTGCACCTTTCTTGCCCTTCAAGCCGTCAATCCTCAATGCTTCAAAACCACTCCTTCTTACTCCTCCTCCTGGCTTGCGCAACTCATAGTCTCTAAACATCGCCTTGCTCCGCTTATACCACTGCCTCCGGACATGCCTTTGGCTCATACTCATGAGCGGCCACCAAGAATACGGTTGAGCAGCTCCTCCGACATGGCACCGTTTGCGGCCGACCATAGATCCTAGTGCTCCGGAAGGGATTCCTATTGTTCGAATCCACTTGGGAGCCTCTTGCTAACCTCATGCACTGCAGGGCCCTTCTCCGGCATTATCTACGGGCACAGGATCTCAAGTACCTTCGAGGTCAACGAAATGCCTCCCGCCGGCGGGTAATGTAACGGATCCCATTACAATATAACGGGCCACCATTAGCATGCACCACACTCGTGTAACAATGCTTCGGTTAAATCTGAGGCGGTCGGAGGAAGGCCTCGATTTCCATGTCAAAGCTCTATCATATAATTCGTGACATTGGCCCATAACATGCATGCATTCATCCTCACCTCATCCTACCATGGTCCAAGGAACTTCCCACCAAGACCCCAAAACCAAGGACTTCCTACTTACGAGTAGCTATGACCAAAATCCAAGGACACTCCTCCCTTGGGTCTCGGCGTCCATAGCTTCCAATGCCCACTATATATGCTAAATACGTCGGCATGAAATATTCAATCCTACCTACTCTCCTACGACCTAGTCTAAAATGGCTTCCAACCGCCTACCAGGAATTTGAAAATCTCGGTGACAACCCTCTACGGACTTCCTACACGTCATCCTGGACCTCCTACTAGGCGCGTTTGAGACGCTATCCTACTACCCCGGACCCTCGTCCTACCGTAAATCTAACCTATTTTCTACTTGGGTAAATCCTAAAAATCAGCGAATTCACAAAAGGAGTTTCTTAGCATAACCTTCTACAACTTTTACGTTTCTTTCTCCATTTTCTCAAAAATGAAGTTGCCCAAACTTTTGCGTTCCTGATTGATATGGAGATGCGACTTGCGCGACGTGGGTGTCCGAGCTCAAATGAGCCGGACCATACAAAGATAAAGACACACCAAGTGGGTTAGTATGGGTCCATGGCGAGGACACACTTGAAGAGAGCATCCGTGGGGTGATACCCAAGCTAGTGAACGTGGTGGCAACCACCAACCTTCACGCAAAATTCGACTTGCATCATTTGGCTCTGCACCTTCCTAATGTGGAGTATCGTGCTGAGCAAAACGGTCGAGCTATGGCAACGGTGAGGGTCCAAATTTGCGGGTCCTCGGGGCCTTGCCTAACATTATACATATTCAGCGTAGGAATTGTGAACGTGCTAGGAGCAGCGTCGCGTCAGCAACAACATCGTGTTTGCAAGAAGCTGGTCGCGATGGTTAACACGTTGGGGTACAATGCACATTTTGATCCTAACGACTTGGGTTTTGCAACCTTGTCTTTGGATCTTTGAACTACTTAAAGATGAAATGCTTGCAAGCGCATCGATTTGGCGCTTCACGCAACCCTAAGCGAAAATATGAGGGCCTCAAGTTGAAACAGTTGCACCTCGACCCGTCGGAATTGAGAGGTTGTTATGCTGGTAATGAAGTTTGAAGACAACAACTTGGGCATGAGTATCTTCCGTTCGGGGCGCCTCACATCTCGGAGGAAGCACTATTGCACGATCATACAAAGCTTTTGAGCATTGTATCCCATTGTAGTGGCACATAAGAGAACAATGCCCGAGCCTAAGGCGGTGCGAGCAATTCGAGGTCGATCGATAGTAGTTCGATACACTAGGAAACTACTTCCATGAGCGAATTAAATCAAATGTGATAGAGTATAGTTTGGGTTTGGTCAATTTTATTAGTTCGAGAATTCAAAAATGTGAAAACATTAAAAAATCGATGTTCTCACTTGCATTCATTGGAGGGGAGTTGGGGAAAGCAACATGCTCTCAACTTCCAGCTTCAGTCGCCTTTTCCTCCTCTCACATTCACGGCCAACACCAAAGGTAGTCTCCAAAATGCCCAAAACCCGGACTAACGGGGTTTGCAAGTACATGCAAAACACACAGTGCAGTTAGTGCAAGGTGATGACAAACCGGTGGACTTGCTGCGGAAGGAGCTTTGCTTTCATGGAGAAGGCATGGTTTATGTCAAAGGCTTGCTAGGGAGGTCGATATGCATGACATCCTCTTACGGCACCAAAAGTGCCCATCATTGTATTTCTGTCGACGTACCACTTGGAGAGCCTCCTTAGAGGGATGGTGTGAACTACATAAAATCATTATTTGCCGTCCATCTGCAGCATCGAAGAGCTATTGGTAGCCATGGCCGGGGACCTCTTTCGGCTAATGCCTATGATTTATGAGTTGCACGGGATATGACCTTGTCACCGCCGCCTTCAAACTCATATGGAATGTTGGACCTGGTTGTTGCAATGACAAGACAAGGCGAGATGGGGGCAAAAGCGTTGGTGACTTTAAGATGGAGGTGAGCAATTCGTGACTACGAATATGTCTTGAAATCGTGGTGGCGGAGACATTTGAATGGCTGTATTTGCCATGATCCTTGGTAGTTAGTGAGAATCTTGTAAGGCTTGAGCGCACGGCCGTTCGGGACTTCACGGACTCAACATGGACTTCAAATGTTATGAAGGGGCTAGCGTTGCCCAATTGGCTATGCTTTGATCTATGGCACCTTGATTGGTAAGCCATATGGTGGGGCTTATCATGTGATTGGTAAGCGGTCGACTTTAATGAAACTCATATGGTAGCTTTCATTAGGCTACAAGCCTTGTTCTTGTCGGTGGAATCAAGCGGGGAAGCACACAAGGCGGAAGATACATTCATTCAATTACTCAAGAAGAGAACAATGGAGTTTATGTACAGCAAGTGAGATAACTAACTAAAATTGTTTTGATAACTATCCGAACTACGAGCGGATATAAGCGGTAAGTAGATCGACTACTAGACCAATAATTTTTACACTCCCTCTTAGTGAGTCATAGGGATCAAAATCAGCGCATGGGTGATTTGATCCATAATTGCACGATAACTTCACACTCCAAGCAGCGCTTGAAAACACATGCATAAGAAACACCAAAGGGAATCTTTCGGACACGCCTAGTCATGGGCGTACTCCTCCATCAACTCGCTCCACTACCTCTGCTACAAAACTTGAGATGGCAACATTTGATGTCGTGGAACTTGCCTTGGTTGTTCTTGTTGTGTTGGCTCACATCTTCATCGATCGTGTGCTTAGGTTTGCAAGACAAGATCCCACTTGATGAGTAGATGGATGGACGGCTAGGCTGGTGAGCAACTCCTTAGAGTCTGCAGCTAGAATATCAATGGCCCCTCTGACTAGAGTGTGCTTTCATGTAGTACCCTAGGAGCTTTATATTGGGCCGGGCTATAGGTGCAAATCTTTCAAGAAACTACGAACCCAAAACTCCTTAGGTGCACAGTCATTGCCCCATATGCGCTTCAGTTGAAGATAGGCATTTGGTGCTCGACTCTTTGATGACCACGAAGCAGAGTCATCCCAAGAAACATACAATAGGCAGGCGGTGCTCGACTTCTTTGATGACCACGAAGCAGTCATCCCAAGAAACATACAATAAGCGTACACTCTTCCTTGTCCACAGGGTCTCTTGCCCAGTCAGCATGGCAGTAGGCTGTGAGTTGGAGATCACCAAGAGTCTTACCGAAACGGAGTCCTTTCCTTGGAGAGCCCTTCAAGTATCTAAAGATTAACTTCTCTGCTGGCCAATGGGCAAGCCTTGGGTTTTCTAGAAATTGGCTAAAAGTACCAACGGCTCTGGTGATATCTAATCTAGTCTAGTTTGACAAGTAAATGAGGGACCCCACTGTCTATATGGTTTAGAAGCCATTTCCAGCTTTTCACAGTACTAAGACACCGCTCAAGGGGTAGCTTGTCATCTATACTCATTGGCATTGATACGGACGGGCGTCTACCACATTAAACCTTCGCAAAAGCTGGTGCAAAGTGTGCGATGAATGTCAATGGTCTTATCTTTGCTATTAAAATGGAACTAGCCACGAGGAAAAGGTAAGTTGCCTAGGTCATTCATCTCAAATCAAACTTGGTAAGTAAGATCTTCTTAATCCACATCCATCGTTCTGAGGTACTAAGCAGGATGTTGTCATCCACATAAACAGCCGATTAGAAAGTCTACTCCTTCACTTATTAAGTACCAAAATCAACGTCCATACAAATGAAGCCTACCTCTATAAGGAGTTGATGGAATACCTCATTCCGTGCTCTCAAGGATCGCTTGAGGCCATAACGTGTTTTAAGCAACTTACACACTTTGTCCTCATCAACAATGAAGCCCTCGAGTTGACACATAAAAATCTCCCCTCTAGCAGGCCATTCGGAAAAGTGGTCTTCACATCCGGTTGATGCACTAGTAGGTTGTAGTGGGCGATTAGTGCAAGGAGGATTCGGAGAGAATTGGATTTGACAACGGTGAAAAGGTTTCATAGTCTAGACCACCGGACTTGGTTGTAGCCCTTGGTAACAAGGCGTGCCTTATGTCGACCACCGGTCGTCGATGTTAGCTTCTTCTTGAAGACCCTCTTGCATGCTATTGGCTTCCTTCTAGAAGGTAAGGTGACAAGTTTCTAATTTGTTATTCGAATGAGGGAATTGTATTCGAATCTATTGCTACTTTCCAAAGGAAGATTCGAGGTCCCTCTATGGCTTCCTTGTAGCGGGTTCTCCTAAGGACCTGCAACACTCAAAGCTCTGTCTTGGGATAATCGAGTAGTCACAGTACCTATGAAGTCACCTTGCCACTTCCATTGATGGATAGGTCTACATGCCTCTCGGCAACTCGAGTGGATGAGGTTGAAGAGGGGATCGTCTTCTATGGGTCCAATGACCATTGGTTTTGGCTTTGGCTTTGGCTTTGGCTTTGGCTTTGGCTTTGGCTGAAGCCGCACATGTGCATCAAGATCGAAGCGTAAGATCATCATTATGGCTGGAACATCGGTAAAAGTGTGCAATTGGTCCGAGTGCCCCTTTGAAACCATGGAAGGCAGCCAGTCATCATAAAAATGGAGGCAAATTTATCAGCCTCCGAAATAAGTGAATCCACACGAAAGATGGTCCAAGGGGAAGGTTCAGCAGTTGGAAGGACAGCTGCAAAGTGGCGTTCAAGAAGCATTGTTTCATGAAAAATCACGCTGCGAGCAATGGTCAATTGACAGGTTGCAGGGTCGAAAAGTTTGTAACCTTTGACATCTTGAGTAGCCCACAAAAATGTGACGAGTGGCTTTGGGATCCAACTTCTTAAAGAGTTGAAGGGACATGAGCATAAGCGGTGAACCAAATATTCGCAGATCGTCACTCGTGGCTTGTTTCGATCCTACATTCATAAGGAGTAATTGGCCCCAGTTCCTTTGTGGGTAAGCGGTTTTGCACATAGTTGGCTTCCATCAAAGCTTCTTGAGTAGAGTTAGTCCGGCAAAATCAAGGCGAGAGTGGCCTCCCGTAATGTTACATTCTTGGATCCTTTCGCAAGTGAGTTTTGAGCGGTGTATAAGATGCAATTAAATTGATCTTGAATCCTCATAAGCACAAAAATGATGCGAAGGCCTTGTTGGTATCACGTCTCCGCTGTATGCGAAGAATACAAACCTTTACTCTTGTCGGCGTTGGTACTGGTGACGTATTGCTGGAAACAGGACAAGGCTTCACTTTTGTGGCAAAGAGGAAATATTGTACACTACTGGCTCCATTCAACAAAGCGTTATGAAGTAATCGGCACCTCAAAGGAGCGTGGTCAAGGGGCCACATATGTCAGACGTGGACAGGTGAGAGCCCTCTCGGCAACGCAACTCGAGTGGATGAGGTTGAAGAGGGGATCGTCTTCTATGGGTCCAATGACCATTGGTTTTGGCTTTGGCTTTGGCTTTGGCTTTGGCTTTGGCTTTGGCTGCACATGCATCAAGATCGAGCGGTAAGATCATCATTATGGCACGGAACATCGGTAAAAGTGGTGCAGTGGTCCAGCGCCTTTGAAACCATGGAAGGCGTCATCATAAAAATGGAGGCAAATTTATCAGCCTCAAATAAGTGAATCCACCAAAGATGGTCCAAGGAAGGTTCGGTTGGAAGGACATGCAAAGTGGCGTTCAAGAAGCATTGTTTCATGAAAAATCACTGCGAGCAATGGTCAATTGACTGCAGTGTGGTCGAAAAGTTTGTAACCTTTGACATCTTGAGTAGCCCACAAAAATGTGAGTGGCTTTGGGATCCAACTTGCAAAGAGTTGAAGGGACATGAGCATAAGCGGTGAACCAAATATTCGCAGATCGTCACTGTGGCTTGTTTCCAGTCCTGTTCATAAGGAGTAATTGGCCCCAGTTCCTTTGTGGGTAAGCGGTTTTGCACATAGTTGGCTTCCATCAAAGCTTAGATATACGAGTTAGTCCGGCAAAATCAAGGAAGCGAGTGGCCTCCGTAATGTTGTTCTTGGATCCTTTCAAGTGAGTTTTGAGCAGTGTATAAGGTACATGAAATTGATCTTGAATCCTCATAAGCACAAAAATGATGCGAAGGCCTTGTTGGTATACCCTCCGTTGTATGCGCGAAGAATACAAACCTTTACTCTTGTCGGCGTTGGTCAGGACGTATTGCTGGAAACAGGACAAGGCTTCACTTTTGTGGCAAAGAAATATTGTACACTCTGGCTCCATTCGTCAACAAAGCGTTATGAAGTAATCGGCACCTCAAAGGAGCGTGTGGTCAAGGGGCCACATATGTCACTGTGGACCGTGTGAAGGAGGCCCTCCGCCTCGTGGAACTTGTCTTTATAAAAGGTAAAGAGTGAGCCTTCTGTGACAGCATTGGTGCCAATTTCTCTCCGATTTCCTCGCGGGTAAGACCGGTAGCACCTTTCTTGCCCTTCAAGCCGTCAATCCTCAATGCTTCAAAACCACCCTTCTTACTCCTCTCTAGCTTGCGCACCTCGTAGTCTCAAAACACCGCCTCGACTTGCATACCAGTGGCCGCCTCCGACATGCCCCCATCGGAGCTCATAGACGGCCACCAAGAATACGAAGTTGAACAGCTCCTCCGACATCGCACCGTTTGCGGCCGACCATAGATCCTAGTGCTCCGGAAGGGATTCCTGTTGTTCGAATCCACTTGGGAGCCTTTTGCTAACCTCATGCACTGCAGGGCCCTTCTCCGGCATTATCTACGGGCACAGGATCTCAAGTACCTTCGAGGTCAACGAAATGCCTCCTGCCGGTGGGTAATGTAAGCGGATCCCATTACAATATAGCAGGACAAGGCTTCACTTTTGTGGCAAAGAGGAAATATTGTACACTACCGGCTCCATTCGTCAACAAAGCGTTATGAAGTAATCAGCACCTCAAAGGCGGTGGTCAAGGGGCCACATATGTCATGGACCGTGTGAAGGAGGCCCTCGCCTCGCTGGAACTTGTCTTTATAAAAGGTAAAAGTGAGCCTTCTGACACGATTGGTGCCAATTTCTCTCCGATTTCCAACTCATGGTAAGACCGGTCACCTTTCTTGCCCTTCAAGCCGTCAATCCTCAATGCTTCAAAACCACTCCTTCTTACTCCTCTCTGGCTTGCGCACTCAGTCTCAAAACACCAGCCTTGCTCGCTTATACCAGTGGCCGCCTCCGACATGCCCCCCGCCGGAGCTCATAGACGGCCACGAAGAATACAGTTGAACAGCTCCTCCGACATCGCACCGCTTTGCCATAGATCCTAGTGCTGGAAGGATTCTGTTCGAATCCACTTGGGAGCCTCTTAACCTCATGCCTGCGAGGCCCTTCTCCGGCATTATCTACGGGCACGGGATCTCAAGTACCTTGAGGTCAACGAAATGCCTCCTGCCGGTGGGTAATGTAAGCGGATCCCATTACAATATAACGGGACACCATTAGCATGCACCACACTGTAACAATGCTTCAGCTTTAAATCTGAGGTCGGAGAAAGGCCTCTTATTTCCATGTCAAAGCTCTATCATATAATTCGTGACATTGGCCCATAACATGCATGCATTCATCCTCACCTCATCCTACCATGGTCCAAGGAACTTCCCACCAGACCCCAAAGACCAAGGACTTCCTACTTACCCGAGTAGCTATGACCAAAATCCAAGGACACTCCTCCCTTGGGTCTCGACGTCCATAGCTTCCAATGCCCACTATATATGCTAAATACGTCGGCATGAAATATTCAATCCTACCTACTCTCCACAACCTAGTCTAAAATGGCTTCGTCCCCAACGCCTACCAGATGAAAATCTCAAGTGACAACCCGCCTCTGGACTTCCTACACGTCATCCCATGGACCTCCTACTAGGCGCGTTTGAGCGCTATCCTACTACCGGACCAGCTCGTCCTACCGTAAATCTAACCTATTTTCTACTTGGGTAAATCCTAAAAATCAGCAAGAATTCACAAAAGGAGTTTCTTAGCATAACCTTCTACAACTTTTACGTTTCTTTCTCCATTTTCTCAAAAATGAAGTTGCCCAAACTTTTCGTTCCATTGATATGGAGATGCGACTTGTGACGCGTGGGTGTCCGAGCTCAAATGAGCGGACCATACGATATAAAGACACACCAAGTGGGTTAGTATGGGTCCATGGCGAGGACACACTTGAAGAGCATCCGTCGGTGATACCCAAGCTAGTGACGTGGTGGCAACCACCAACCTTCACGCAAAATTCGACTTGCATCATTTGGCTGCACCTTCCTAACGTGGAGTATCGTCGAGCAAAGCGGTCGAGCTATATGTGGCGAGGTCCAAATTTATGGTCCTCGGGGCCTTGCCTAACATTATACATATTCAACAGTAGGAATTGTGAACGTGCTAGGAGCGGCGTCAGCGTCGGCAACAACATCGTGTTTGCAAGAAGTCGGTCGCGATGGTTAACACGTTGGGGTACAATGCACATTTTGATCCTAACGACTTGTGGTTTGCAACCTTGTCTTTGGATCTTTGAACTACTTAAAGATGAAATGCTTGCAAGCGCAATCGATTTGGCTCGCACCTTCCTAACGTGGAGTATCGTCGAGCAAAGCGGTCGAGCTATGGCAACGGGGGGTCCAAATTTGCGGTCCCTGGCCTTGCCTAACATTATACATATTCAACAGAGGAATTGTGAACGTGCTAGGAGCGTCACACAAGAACAACATCGTGTTTGCAAGAAGCTGGTCGCGATGGTTAACACGTTGGGGTACAATGCACATTTTGATCCTAACGACTTGTGGTTTGCAACCTTGTCTTTGGATCTTTGAACTACTTAAAGATGAAATGCTTGCAAGCGCAATCGATTTGGCGCTTCACGCAACCCTAACTCGAAAATATGAGGGGCCTCAAGTTGAAGCAATTGTGACCCGTCGGAATTGAGAGGGTTCACCTGTCTTGTAATGAAGTTTGAAGACAACAACTTGGGCATGAGTATCTTCCGCTTAGACGCCTCCACATCTGGAGGAAGCACTATTGCCGTCATACAAAGCTTTTGAACATGTATCCCATTGTAGTGGCACATAAGAGAACAATGCCCGAGCCTAAGAGCAGTCGAGCAATTCGGTCGATCCGATAGTAGTTCGATACACTAGGAAACTACTTCCATGAGCGAATTAAATCAAATGTGATAGAGTATAGTTTGGGTTTGGTCAATTTTATTAGTTCGAGAATTCAAAAATGTGAAAACATTAAAAAAAATCGATGAAGATAAAATCGATGTTCTCACTTGCATTCATTGGAGGGGAGTTGGGGAAAGCAACATGCTCTCAACTTCCGGAACTCGCGCTCAGTCGCCTTTTCCTCCTCTCACATTCACGGCCGCCAACAGTTAAGGTAGTCTCCAAAATGCCCAAAACCCGGACTAACTGTGGTTTTGCAGTACATCAAAACACCAGCTTGCTCGCTTATACCACGGCCGCCTCCGACATGCCCCATCGGAGCTCATAGACGGCCACGAAGAATACGGTTGAACACTCCTCCGACATCGCACCGCTTTGCCGACCATAGATCCTAGTGCTCCGGAAGGGATTCTGTTGTTGAATCCACTTGGGAGCCTCTTGCTAACCTCATAACCGCAGGCCCTTCTCCGGCATTATCTACGCACAGGGATCTCAAGTACCTTGAGGTCAACGAAATGCCTCCTGCGTGGGTAATGTAACGGATCCCATTACAATATAACGGGACACCATTAGCATGCACCACACTCGTAACAATGCTTCAGCTTTAAATCTGAAGGCGTAGCCGAGAAAGGCCTCTGATTTCCATGTCAAAGCTCTATCATATAATTCGTGACATTGGCCCATAACATGCATGCATTCATCCTCACCTCATCCTACCATGGTCCAAGGAACTTCCCACCAGCACCCCAAAAACCAAGGACTTCCTACTTACCTGAGTAGCTATGACCAAAATCCAAGGACACTCCTCCCTTGGGTCTCGACGTCCATAGCTTCCAATGCCCACTATATATGCTAAATACGTCGGCATGAAATATTCAATCCTACCTACTCTCCACAACCTAGTCTAAAATGGCTTCGTCCCGCCTACCAGATGAAAATCTCAAGTGACAACCCGCCTCACGGACTTCCTACACGTCATCCCATGGACCTCCTACTAGGCGCGTTTCGAGACGCTATCCTACTACCGGACCAGCTCGTCCTACCGTAAATCTAACCTATTTTCTACTTGGGTAAATCCTAAAAATCAGCAAGAATTCACAAAAGGAGTTTCTTAGCATAACCTTCTACAACTTTTACGCTTTCTCCATTTTCTCAAAAATGAAGTTGCCCAAACTTTTGCGTTCCATTGATATGGAGATGCGACTTGCTGACGTGGGTGTCCGAGCTCAAATGAGCCATACAAGATAAAGACACACCAAGTGGGTTAGTATGGGTCCATGACGAGGACACACTTCAAGAGAGCATCCGTCGGGGTGATACCCAAGCTAGTGACGTGGTGGCAACCACCAACCTTCACGCAAAATTCGACTTGCATCATTTGGCTCGCACCTTCCTAACGTGGAGTATCGTCGAGCAAACGGGTCGAGCTATGGCAACGAGGGTCCAAATTTATGGTCCTCGGGGCCTTGCCTAACATTATACATATTCAACGTAGGAATTGTGAACGTGCTAGGAGTCACAAGAACAACATCGTGTTTGCAAGAAGCTGGTCGCGATGGTTAACACGCTAGTACAATGCACATTTTGATCCTAACGACTTGTGGTTTGCAACCTTGTGCGGATCTTGAACTACTTAAAGATGAAATGCTTGCAAGCGCAATCGATTTCTGCAACCCTAACTCGAAAATATGAGGGGCCTCAAGTTGAAAGCAGCTGCACCCGTCGGAATTGAGAGGGTTCATACGGTAATGAAGTTTGAAGACAACAACTTGGGCATGAGTATCTTCCGTTCGACGCCCACATCTCGGAGGAAGCACTATTGCACCGCCATACAAAGCTTTTGAACATGTATCCCATTGTAGTGGCAATATAAGAGAACAATGCCCGAGCCTAAGACGCTGCGAGCAATTCGAGGTCGATCGATAGTAGTTCGATACACTAGGAAACTACTTCCATGAGCGAATTAAATCAAATGTGATAGAGTATAGTTTGGGTTTGGTCAATTTTATTAGTTCGAGAATTCAAAAATGTGAAAACATTAAAAAAAATCGATGAAGATAAAATCGATGTTCTCACTTGCATTCATTGGAGGGGAGTTGGGGAAAGCAACATGCTCTCAACTTCCGGAACTCGCGCTCAGTCGCCTTTTCCTCCTCTCACATTCACGGCCAACAGTTAAGGTAGTCTCCAAAATGCCCAAAACCCGGACTAACTGTGGTTTTGCAAGTACATGCAAAACACAGTGCGGTAGTCGGTGATGACAAACCGTGGACTTGCTGCGGAAGGAGCTTTGCTTTCATGGAGAAGGCATGGTTTATGTCAAAGGCTTGCTAGGAGTCGATATGCATGACATCCTCTTCTGACCAAAAGTGCCCATCATTGTATTTCTCCCATCATTGTTACAGAGAGCCTCCTTAGAGGGATGGTGTGAACTACATAAAATCATTATTTGCCGTCCATCATGCGGGCAGCCGAAGAGCTATTGGTAGCCATGACGCCAGACCTCTTTCTCGAAGCTAATGCCTATGATTTATGAGTTGCTCGATATGACCTTGTCACCGACCCTTCAAACTCATATGGAATGTTGGACCTGGTTGTTTTAGTGACAAGACAAACCGAGATGGGGGCAGTTTGTTGGACTGGTTGTTTTAGTGACAAGACAAACCGAGATGGGGGCAAAATACATTGGTGACTTTAAGATGGAGGTGAGCAATTCGTGACTCAATATGTCTTGAAATCGTGGATGGCGGAGACATTTGAATCATTTGTTGCCATGATCCTTGGTAGTTAGTGTGAGAATCTTGTAAGGCTTGAGCGCCTGCCGTTCGGGACTTCACGGACTCAACATGGACTTCAAATGTTATGAAGGGGCTAAGCGTTGCCCAATTGGCTATGCTTTGATCTATGGCACCTTGATTGGTAAGCCATGTGGTGGGGCTTATCATGTGATTGGTGGCCGTGTCGACTTTAATGAAACTCATATGGTAGCTTTCATTAGGCTACAAGCCTTGTTCTCGGTGGAATCAAGCGGGGAAGCACACAAGGGCGGAAGATACATTCATTCAATTACTCAAGAAAGAGAACAATGGAGTTATATACGTGTGAGATAACTAACTAAAATTGTTTTGATAACTATCCGAACTACGAGCGGATATAAGCGTAAGTAGATCCCCACTACTAGACCAATAATTTTTACACTCCCTCTTAGTGAGTCATAGGGATCAAAATCGTACATGGTGATTTGATCCATAATTGCACGATAACTTCACACTCCAAACGAGCGCTTGAAAACACATGCATAAGAAACACCAAAGGGAATCTTTCGGACACGCCTAGTCATGGGCGATACTCCTCCATCAACTACGCTCCACTACCTACCTTACTACTTGAGATGGCAACATTTGATGTCGTGGAACTTGCCTTGGTTGTTTGTTGTGTTGGCTGCGATCTTCACATCCGATTCGTGCTTAGGTTTGCAAGACAAGATCCCACTTGATGAGTAGATGGATGGACAGCTAGGCTAGTGAGCAACTCCTTAGAGTCTGTGACTGAAGATATCAATGGCCCCTACAAATTATTGCTTTCATGGAGAAGGCATGGTTTATGTCAAAGGCTTGCTAGGGAGGTCTCGATATGCATGACATCCTCTTACAGCACCAAAAGTGCCCATCATTGTATTTCTCCCCCGACAGCATCACTTGGAGAGCCTCCTTAGAGGGATGGTGTGAACTACATAAAATCATTATTTGCCGTCCATACCGGCCCGACATCGAAGAGCTATTGGTAGCCATGACGCTGTGACCTCTTTCGCTAATGCCTATGATTTATGAGTTGCCTCGATATGACCTTGTCACCGCCGCCCTTCAAACTCATATGGAATGTTGGACCTGGTTGTTGCAACCGACAAGACAAACTGAGATGGGGGCAAAACGTTGGTGACTTTAAGATGGAGGTGAGCAATTCGACTCAATATGTCTTGAAATCGTGGCCGGAGACATTTGAATGGTGTTGCCATGATCCTTAGTAGTTAGTGTGAGAATCTTGTAAGGCTTGAGCGCACACCGCTCGTGACTTCACAGACTCAACATGGACTTCAAATGTTATGAAGGGGCTAAGCGTTGCCCAATTGGCTATGCTTTGATCTATGGCACCTTGATTGGTAAGCCATGTGGTGGGGCTTATCATGTGATTGGTAAGTGGGTACTTTAATGAAACTCATATGGTAGCTTTCATTAGGCTACAAGCCTTGTTGCCGGTGGAATCAAGCGGGGAAGCACACAAGGGCGGAAGATACATTCATTCAATTACTCAAGAAAGAGAACAATGGAGTTTATGTACAGCAAGTGAGATAACTAACTAAAATTGTTTTGATAACTATCCGAACTACGAGCGGATATAATCGGTAAGTAGATCCGACTACTAGACCAATAATTTTTACCCTCTTAGTGAGTCATAGGGATCAAAATCGCATGGTGATTTGATCCATAATTGCACGATAACTTCACACTCCAAACGAGCGCTTGAAAACACATGCATAAGAAACACCAAAGGGAATCTTTCGGACACGCCTAGTCATGGGCGACTCCCTCCATCAACTACGCTCCACTACCTCTACAAAACTTGAGATGGCAACATTTGATGTCGTGGAACTTGCCTTGGTTGTTTGTTGTGTTGGTCAGTAATCTTCACATCGATCGTGTGCTTAGGTTTGCAAGACAAGATCCCACTTGATGAGTAGATGGATGGATGGCTAGGCTAGTGAGCAACTCCTTAGAGTCTGCTAGAATATCAATGGCCCCTACAAGAGTGTGCTTTCATGTAGTACCCTAGGGAGCTTTATATTGGGCGGGCTATAGGTGGTGCAAATCTTTCAAGAAACTACGAACCCAAAACTCCTTAGGTGCACAGTCATTGCCCCATATGCGGCTTAGATTGAAGATAGGCGGTGGTGCTCGACTTCTTTGATGACCACGAAACAGAGTCATCCCAAGAAACATACAATAGGAAGCGGTGGTGCTCGACTTCTTTGATGACCAAGCTTGAGTCATCCCAAGAAACATACAATAGGCGACCACTCTTCCTTGTCCACAAGGTCTCAGCCAGATTGACGCAAGATGGTGTGAGTTGGAGATCACCAAGAGTCTTACCGAAGCGGAGTCCTTTCCTTGGAGAGCCCTTCAAGTATCTAAAGATTAACTTCTCTGGCCAATGGGCAAGCCTTGGGTTTTCTAGAAATTGGCTAAAAGTACCAACCTCAGGTGATATCTAATCTAGTCCAGCTTTGACAAGTAAATGAGGGACCCATGTCTATATGGTTTAGAAGCCATTTCCAGCTTTTCGACTTAGTACTAAGACACGCTCAAGGGGTAGCTTGTCATCTATACTCATTGGCATTGATACAGACGGCGTCTACCACATTAAACCCATAAAAAGGCTGGTGCAAAGTGTGCACGATGAATGTCAATGGTCTTATCTTTGCTATTAAAATGGAACTAGCCACGAGGAAAAGGTAAGTTGCCCTAGGTCATTCATCTCAAATCAAACTTGGTAAGTAAGATCTTCTTAATCATCCGCCGGTGTTCTTGAGGTACTAAAGGATATTGTCATCCACATAAACAGCGATTAGAAAGTCTACTCCTTCACTTAGCAAGTACACACACTGTCAGCGTCCATACAAATGAAGCCTACCTACATAAGGAGTTGATGGAATACCTCATTAGTGCTCTCAAGGATCGCCTGTGCCATAACGTGTTTTAAGCAACTTACACACTTTGTCCTCATCAACAATGAAGCCCTCGTTGACACATAAAAATCTCCTCTAGCGGGCCATTCGAGAAAGTGGTCTTCACATCCGATTGATGCACTAGTAGGTTGTAGTGGGCGATTAGTGCAAGGAGGATTCGGAGAGAATTGGATTTGACAACAGTGAAAAGGTTTCGTTATAGTCTAGACCACGGACTTGGTTGTAGCCCTTGGTAACAAAAGCCTTTGTCGCCACCGTGCGTCGATGTTAGCTTCTTCTTGAAGACCCTCTTGCATGCTATTGGCTTCCTTCTAGGAGGTAAGGTGACAAGTTTCTAGTCGTTATTCGAATGAGGGAATTGTATTCGAATCTATTGCTACTTTCCAAAAGGAAGATTCAGTCCCTCTATGGCTTCCTTGTAGGTAGCGGGTTCTCCTAAGGACATGCAACACTCAAAGCTCGTCTTGGGATAAGCGAGTAGTCAGTACCTGAAGTCACCTTGCCACTTCCATTGATGGATAGGTCTACATGCCCTCTCGGCAACGCAACTCGAGTGGATGAGGTTGAAGAGGGGATCGTCTTCTATGGGTCCAATGACCATTGGTTTTGGCTTTGGCTTTGGCTTTGGCTTTGGCTTTGGCTTTGGCTTTGGGTGGTGCACATGTGCATCAAGATCGAGCAGAAGATCATCATTATGGCTGGAACATCGCAGTAAAAGCAGCAGTGGTCCAGGCGCCTTTGAAACCATGGAAGGCGAGTCATCACATAAAAATGGAGGCAAATTTATTAGCCTCAAATAAGTGAATCCACACCAAAGATGGTCCAAGGGGAAGGTTCGGTTGGAAGGACACAAAGTAAAAGTTCAAGAAGCATTGTTTCATGAAAAATCACGAGCAATGGTCAATTGGCAGTGGCAGTCGAAAAGTTTGTAACCTTTGACATCTTGAGTAGCCCACAAAAATGTGACGAGTGGCTTTGGGATCCAACTTCTGCAAAGAGTTGAAGGACATGAGCATAAGCGTGAACCAAATATTCCGATCGTCACTCGTGGCTTGTTTCGATCCTCTGCTCATAAGGAGTAATTGGCCCCAGTTCCTTTGTGGGTAAACGCTTTTGCACATAGTTGGCTTCCATCAAAGCTTCACCCGAGCTACGAGTTAGTCCAAAGAAAATCAAGGAAGCGAGAGTGGCCTCCGTAATGTTACATTCTTCGGATCCTTTCAAGAAGTGAGTTTTGAGCGGTGTATAAGGTACAAGAATTGATGTCAATCCTCATAAGCACAAAATGATGCGAAGGCCTTGTTGGTATCATCGTCCTCCGTTATGTATGCGAAGAATACAAACCTTTACTCTTGTCCGACGTTGTGGTAGTATTGCTGGAAGCAGGACAAGGCTTCACTTTTGTGGCAAAGAGGAAATATTGTACACTCTGGCTCCATTCGTCAACAAAGCGTTATGAAGTAATCAAGCACCTCAAAGGAGGCGTGGTCAAGGGGCCACATATGTCACGTGGACCGTGTGAAGGAGGCCCTACGTCGGGAACTTGTCTTTATAAAAGGTAAAGAGTGAGCCTTGCGACAGCGATTGGTGCCAATTTCTCTCCGATTTCCAACTCGCGGGTAAGACCAGCTTGCACCTTTCTTGCCCTTCAAGCCGTCAATCCTCAATGCTTCAAAACCACTCCTTCTTACTCCTCTCTAGCTTGCGCGAGTCTCAAAACACCAGCTTGCTCCGCTTATACCACGGTCGCCCTCGACATGCCCCCATCGGAGCTCATAGGCCAACGAAGAATACGAGTTGAGCAGCTCCTCAGGCATCGCACTGCTTTGCGGCCGACCATAGATCCTAGTGCTCCGGAAGGGATTCACATTGTTCGAATCCACTTGGGAGCCTCTTGCTAACCTCATGCACTGCAGGGCCCTTCTCCGGCATTATCTACGGCACGGGATCTCAAGTACCTTGAGGTCAACGAAATGCCTCACTGCCAGGTGGGTAATGTAACGGATCCCATTACAATATAACGACACCATTAGCATGCACCACACTCGTGTAACAATGCTTGATTTAAATACTGAAGAGTCGGGAGAAAGGCCTCTTATTTCCATGTCAAAGCTCTATCATATAATTCGTGACATTGGCCCATAACATGCATGCATTCATCCTCACCTCATCCTACCATGGTCCAAGGAACTTCCCACCAGCACCCCAAAGACCAAGGACTTCCTACTTACGAGTAGCTATGACCAAAATCCAGGACACTCCTCCCTTGGGTCTCGGCGTCCATAGCTTCCAATGCCCACTATATATGCTAAATACGTCGGCATGAAATATTCAATCCTACCTACTCTCCTACAACCTAGTCTAAAATGGCTTCCTCAACCGCCTACCGGGTGAAAAATCTCGAAGTGACAACCCGCCTCGGACTTCCTACGTCATCCTACGGACCTCCTACTAGGCGCGTTTGACGCTATCCTACTACCGGACCAGCTACGTCCTACCGGTAAATCTAACCTATTTTCTACTTGGGTAAATCCTAAAATCAGCAAGAATTCACAAAAGGAGTTTCTTAGCATAACCTTCTACAACTTTTACGTTTCTTTCTCCATTTTCTCAAAAATGAAGTTGCCCAAACTTTTGCGTTCCACGATTGATATGGAGATGCGACTTGCGACGTGGGTGTCCAGAGCTCAAATGAGCCGGACCATACGATATAAAGACACACCAAGTGGGTTAGTATGGGTCCATATGAGACACACTTGAAGAGAGCATCCGTCGGGGTGATACCCAAGCTAGTGAACGTGGTGGCAACCACCAACCTTCACGCAAAATTCGACTTGCATCATTTGGCTCTGCACCTTCCTAACGTGGAGTATCGTCGAGCAAAGCAGTCGAGCTATGGCAGCGAGGGTCCAAATTTATGGGTCCTCGGGGCCTTGCCTAACATTATACATATTCGGTATTAATTGTGAGCGTGGTGGCAACCACCAACCTTCACGAAAAATTCGACTTGCATCATTTGGCTCGCACCTTCCTAACGTGGAGTATCGTCGAGCAAAAGCAGTCGAGCTATGGCAGCGAGGGTCCAAATTTATGGGTCCTCGGGCCTTGCCTAACATTATACATATTCAGTAGGAATTGTGAACGTGCTAGGGCTTGGCGTCGGCAACAACATCGTGTTTGCAAGAAGGCTGGTGGCGATGGTTAACGCGTTGGGGTACAATGCACATTTTGATCCTAACGACGGGGTTTGCAACCTTGTCTTTGGATCTTTGAACTACTTAAAGATGAAATGCTTGCAAGCGCAATCGATTTGGCGCTTCATAACCCTAGCGAAAATATGAGGGGCCTCAAGTTGAAGCAGTTGCACCTCGACCCGTCGAATTGAGAGGGTTCACTGTCTTTGGTAATGAAGTTTGAAGACAACAACTTGGGCATGAGTATCTTCCGTTCGAGACGCCTCCACATCTGGAGGAAGCACTATTGCACCGTCATACAAAGCTTTTGAGCAGTTGTATCCCATTGTAGTGGCACATAAGAGAACAATGCCCGAGCCTAAGACGGTGCGAGCAATTGAGGTCGATCGATAGTAGTTCGATACACTAGGAAACTACTTCCATGAGCGAATTAAATCAAATGTGATAGAGTATAGTTTGGGTTTGGTCAATTTTATTAGTTCGAGAATTCAAAAATGTGAAAACATTAAAAAAATCGATGAAGATAAAATCGATGTTCTCACTTGCATTCATTGGAGGAGTTGGGAAAGCAACATGCTCTCAACTTCCAGAACTCGCTTCGAAATTACGCCTTTCCTCCTCTCACATTCACCGTTAAGGTAGTCTCAAAAATGCCCAAAACCCGGACTAACGGGGTTTGCAAGTACATGCAAAACACAGTGTATTGGTGAGGTGATGACAAACCGTGGACTTGCTGCGGAAGGAGCTTTGCTTTCATGGAGAAGGCATGGTTTATGTCAAAGGCTTGCTAGGGAGTACGATATGACATCCTCTTACGGCACCAAAAGTGCCCATCATTGTATTTCTCCCGTCGGCATTTCACTTGGAGAGCCTCCTTAGAGGGATGGTGTGAACTACATAAAATCATTATTTGTCCATCTTGTGCAGGCATCGAAGAGCTATTGGTAGCCATGGCCGGGACCTCTTTCTCAAGCTAATGCCTATGATTTATGAGTTGCACAGGATATGACCTTGTCGGCTTGCCTTCAAACTCATATGGAATGTTGGACACAGTTGTTGCAAGACAAGACAAAGCGAGATGGGGCAAAAGCATTGGTGACTTTAAGATGGAGGTGAGCAATTCGTGACTACGAATATGTCTTGAAATCGTGGGGCGGCGGAGACATTTGAATGGGCGTGTTGCCATGATCCTTGGTAGTTAGCTGTGAGAATCTTGTAAGGCTTGGCGCACGGCGTTCGGACTTCCACAGACTCAACATGGACTTCAAATGTTATGAAGGGGCTAGCGTTGCCCAATTGGCTATGCTTTGATCTATGGCACCTTGATTGGTAAGCCATATGGTGGGGCTTATCATGTGATTGGTGGCGGTCGACTTTAATGAAACTCATATGGTAGCTTTCATTAGGCTGCAAGCCTTGTTGTCGGTGGAATCAAGCGGGGAAGCACACAAGGGCGGAAGATACATTCATTCAATTACTCAAGAAAGAGAACAATGGAGTTTATGTACGCAAGTGAGATAACTAACTAAAATTGTTTTGATAACTATCCGAACTACGAGCGGATATAAGCGGTAAGTAGATCGACTACTAGACCAATAATTTTACACTCCTCTTAGTGAGTCATAGGGATCAAAATCAGCGCATGGGTGATTTGATCCATAATTGCCGATAACTTCACACTCCAAGCAGCGCTTGAAAACACATGCATAAGAAACACCAAAGGGAATCTTTCGGACACGCCTAGTCATGGGCGTTACTCCTCCATCAACTACGCTCCACTACCTCTGCTACAAAACTTGAGATGGCAACATTTGATGTCGTGGAACTTGCCTTGGTTGTTTTATACTGTGTTGGCTGCAGTCTTCACATCCGATCGTGTGCTTAGGTTTGCAAGACAAGATCCCACTTGATGAGTAGATGGATGGACTAGGCTAGTGAGCAACTCCTTAGAGTCTGCTAGAATATCAATGGCCCCTCTGACTAGAGTGTGCTTTTCATGTAGTACCCTAGGGAGCTTTATATTGGCTATAGCTGGTGCAAATCTTTCAAGAAACTCTGAACCCAAAAACTCCTTAGGTGCACAGTCATTGCCCCATATGCGGCTTCCGTTGAAGATAGGCGGTGGTCAAACTTCTTTGATGACCACGAAGCGAGTCATCCCAAGAAACATACAATAGGCGGTGGTGCTCGACTTTGATGACCACGAAGCGAGTCATCCCAAGAAACATACAATAAGCCACTCTTCCTTGTCCACAAGGTCTCTTGCCAGTCGGCATGGCGATGGCATGAGTTGGAGATCACCAAGAGTCTTACCGAAGCAGTCCTTTCCTTGGAGAGCCCTTCAAGTATCTAAAGATTAACTTCTGGCGCTGGGCAAGCCTTGGGTTTTCTAGAAATTGGCTAAAAGTACCAGCCTACGGTGATATCTAATCTAGTCCAGCTTGACAAGTAAATGAGGGACCCCACACTGTCTATATGGTTTAGAAGCCATTTCGACTTTTCGACTTAGTACTAAGACACCGCTCAAGGGTAGCTTGTCATCTATACTCATTGGCATTGATACAGACGGGCGTCTACCACATTAAACCTTCGCAAAAGCTGGTGCGCAAAGTGTGCACGATGAATGTCAATGGTCTTATCTTTGCTATTAAAATGGAACTATACGAGGAAAGGTAAGTTGCCCTAGGTCATTCATCTCAAATCAAACTTGGTAAGTAAGATCTTCTTAATCACATCCATCGGTGTTCTTTGAGGTACTAAGCAGGATGTTGTCATCCACATAAAGCGACGGGATTAGAAAGTCTACTCCTTCACTTAGCAAGTACTGCATTGTCAACGCCCATACAAATGAAGCCTACCTCATAAGGAGTTGATGGAATACCTCATTCTGCTCTCAAGGATCGCTTGAGGCCATAACGTGTTTTAAGCAACTTACACACTTTGTCCTCATCAACAATGAAGCCCTACGGTTGACACATGTAAATCTCCCTCTAGCG
This sequence comes from Anthoceros angustus, assembly GCA_010909165.1. Classification (NCBI taxonomy): domain Eukaryota; kingdom Viridiplantae; phylum Streptophyta; class Anthocerotopsida; order Anthocerotales; family Anthocerotaceae; genus Anthoceros; species Anthoceros angustus. Next base: position 111,834 of record MU008153.1, read on the forward strand.
TGCCATTCGAGAAAAGTGGTCTTCACATCCGGTTGATGCACTAGTAGGTTGTAGTGGGCGGTTAGTGCAAGGAGGATTCGGAGAATTGGATTGACAACGGTGAAAAGGTTTCGTTATAGTCTAGACCACGGACTTGGTTGTAGCCCTTGGTAACAAGGCGTGCCTTATGTCGACCAAAGTGCCGTCGATGTTAGCTTCTTCTTGAAGACCCTCTTGCATGCTATTGGCTTCCTTCTAGGAGGTAAGGTGACAAGTTTCTAGCTGTTATTCGAATGAGGGGTGTATTACGAATCTATTGCTACTTTCCAAAAGGAAGATTCGGTCCCTCTATGGCTTCCTTGTAGGTAGCGGGTTCTCCTAAGGATGCAACACTCAAAGCTCTCTTGGGATAACCGAGTAGTCCGTACCTATGAGTCACCTTGCCACTTCCATTGATGGATAGGTCTACATGCCCTCTCGGCAACGCAACTCGAGTGGATGAGGTTGAAGAGGGGATCGTCTTCTATGGGTCCAATGACCATTGGTTTTGGCTTTGGCTTTGGCTTTGGCTTTGGCTTTGGCTTTGGCTTTAAGCGCACATGTGCATCAAGATCGAGCGGTAAGATCATCATTATGGCACGGAACATCGCGGTAAAAGTGGTACAGTGGTCCAGGCGCCTTTGAAACCATGGAAGGCAGATCATCATTATGGCACGGAACATCGGTAAAAGTGGTACAGTGGTCCAGGCGCCTTTGAAACCATGGAAGACAGCAGTCATCATAAAAAATGGAGGCAAATTTATCGCCCTCGAAATAAGTGAATCCACACCAAAGATGGTCCAAGGAAGGTTCAAGCGGTTGGAAGGACAGTGCAAAGTGGCGTTCAAGAAGCATTGTTTCATGAAAAATCACGCGAGCAATGGTCAATTGATTGTGGTGGCGGTCGAAAAGTTTGTAACCTTTGACATCTTGAGTAGCCCACAAAAATGTGACGAGTGGCTTTGGGATCCAACTTGCTGCAAAGAGTTGAAGGGACATGAGCATAAGCAGTGAACCAAATATTAGCAGATCGTCACTCGTGGCTTGTTTCCGATCCTCATTCATAAGGAGTAATTGGCCCCAGTTCCTTTGTGGGTAAGCGGTTTTGCACATAGTTGGCTTCCATCAAAGCTTCAGACCCGATGTACGAGTTAGTCCGGCAAAAATCAAGGAAGCGAGAGTGGCCTCCGTATATTACATTCTTGGATCCTTTCAAAAGTGAGTTTTGAGCGGTGTATAAGGTACGATGAATTGATCTTGAATCCCTCATAAGCACAAAATGATGCGAAGGCCTTGTTGGTATCATCCTCCGTTATGCATGCGAAGAATACAAACCTTTACTCTTGTCGACGTTGAGTCAGAGTGACGTATTCTTTGGAAGCAGGACAAGGCTTCACTTTTGTGGCAAAGAGGAAATATTGTACACAAGCTCCATTCGTCAACAAACGTTATGAAGTAATCAGCACCTCAAAGGAGGCGTGTGGTCAAGGGGCCACATATGTCACTGTGGACCGTGTGAAGGAGGCCCTCGCCCTAATCGGGAACTTGTCTTTATAAAAGGTAAAAGTGAGCCTTGCGACAACGACGATTGGCCAATTTCTCTCCGATTTCCAACTCATGGTAAGACCAGCGCTTGCACCTTTCTTGCCCTTCAAGCCGTCAATCCTCAATGCTTCAAAACCACTCCTTCTTACTCCTCTCTAGCTTGCGCACTCGAGTCTCAAAACACCAGCTTGCTCGCTTATACCACGGTCGCCCTCGACACTCGGAGCTCATAGGCAGCCGAAGAATACGGTTGAGCAGCTCCTCCGACATCGCACCGTTTGCGGACCATAGATCCTAGTGCTCGGAAGGGATTCACTGTTCAATCCACTTGGGAGCCTCTTGCTAACCTCATGCACCGCAGGCCCTTCTCGGCATTATCTACGCACGGGATCTCAAGTACCTTGAGGTCAACGAAATGCCTCCTGCCGGTGGGTAATGTAACGGATCCCATTACAATATAACGGGACACCATTAGCATGCACCACACTCGTGTAACAATGCTTGATTTAAATACTGCGGTCAGGAGAAAGGCCTCTTATTTCCATGTCAAAGCTCTATCATATAATTCGTGACATTGGCCCATAACATGCATGCATTCATCCTCACCTCATCCTACCATGGTCCAAGGAACTTCCCACCAACACCCCAAAGACCAAGGACTTCCTACTTACCCGAGTAGCTATGACTAAAAATCCAAGGACACTCCTCCTTGGGTCTCGACGTCCATAGCTTCCAATGCCCACTATATACTAAATACGTCGGCATGAAATATTCAATCCTACCTACTCTCCTACAACCTAGTCTAAAATGGCCCGTCCCCAGCACTACCTGAAAAATCTCAAGTGACAACCCGCCTCACGGACTTCCTACCGTCATCCTCTGGACCTCCTACTAGGCGTTTGAGGCGGCGCTATCCTACCCCGGACCCGGCTCACGTCCTACCGTAAATCTAACCTATTTTCTACTTGGGTAAATCCTAAAAATCAGCGAATTCACAAAAGGAGTTTCTTAGCATAACCTTCTACAACTTTTACGTTTCTTTCTCCATTTTCTCAAAATGAAGTTGCCCAAACTTTTGCGTTCCAGTTGATATGGAGATGCGACTTGACTTGGTGTCCGAGCTCAAATGAGCGGACCATACGATAAAGACACACCAAGTGGGTTAGTATGGGTCCATGGCGAGGACACACTTGAAGAGAGCATCCGTCGGGGTGATACCCAAGCTAGTGAGCGTGGTGGCAACCACCAACCTTCACGCAAAATTCGACTTGCATCATTTGGCTCGCACCTTCCTAACGTGGAGTATCGTCTTTGAGCAAAGCGGTCGAGCTATGCGGTGAGGGTCCAAATTTAGGGTCCTCGGGGCCTTGCCTAACATTATACATATTTATTAGGGAATTGTGAGCGTGCTAGGGAGGCGTCGCGTCAACATTGTGTTTGCAAGAAGGCACGGTGTGATGGTCAACACGTTGGGGTACAATGCACATTTTGATCCTAACGACTTCGTGGTTTGCAACCTTGTCTTTGGATCTTGAACTACTTAAAGATGAAATGCTTGCAAGCGCAATCGATTTGGCGCTTCACGCAACCCTAATCGAAAATATGAGGGGCCTCAAGTTGAAGCGATTGCACCTCGACCCGTCGAATTGAGAGGGTTCAACTGTCGGTAATGAAGTTTGAAGACAACAACTTGGGCATGAGTATCTTCCGTTCGACGCCTCCACATCTGGAGGAAGCACTATTGCAATCATACAAAGCTTTTGAGCAATTTGTATCCCATTGTAGTGGCACATAAGAGAACAATGCCCGAGCCTAAGACGGTGCGAGCAATTCGAGGTCGATCGATAGTAGTTCGATACACTAGGAAACTACTTCCATGAGCGAATTAAATCAAATGTGATAGAGTATAGTTTGGGTTTGGTCAATTTTATTAGTTCGAGAATTCAAAAATGTGAAAACATTAAAAAATCGATGAAGATAAAATCGATGTTCTCACTTGCATTCATTGGAGGGGAGTTGGGGAAAGCAACATGCTCTCAACTTCCGACACTCGCTTCGAAATTACGCCTTTCCTCCTCTCACATTCACGGCCGCCAACACCAAAGGTAGTCTCCAAAATGCCCAAAACCCGGACTAACTGTGGTTTGCAAGTACATGCAAAACACACAGTGCTGTTAGTAAGGTGATGACAAACCGGTGGACTTGCTGCGGAAGGAGCTTTGCTTTCATGGAGAAGGCATGGTTTATGTCAAAGGCTTGCTAGGAGGTCGATATGCATGACATCCTCTTACACCAAAAGTGCCCATCATTGTATTTCTCCCGGCCGGTACCACTTGGAGAGCCTCCTTAGAGGGATGGTGTGAACTACATAAAATCATTATTTGCCGTCCATACATGCGACATGAGCTATTGGTAGCCATGACGCCTTGGACCTCTTTCTCGAAGCTAATGCCTATGATTTATGAGTTGCTGCACAGGATATGACCTTGTCGGCCCTTCAAACTCATATGGAATGTTGGACCGGTTGTTGCAAGTGACAAGACAACCGAGATGGGGCAAAGCAGCATGGTGACTTTAAGATGGAGGTGAGCAATTCGTGACTGAATATGTCTTGAAATCGTGGGACTGGCGGAGACATTTGAATGGTGTTGCCATGATCCTTGGTAGTTAGGCATGAGAATCTTGTAAGGCTTGAGCGCCTGCCGTTCGAGGACTTCCAGACTCAACATGGACTTCAAATGTTATGAAGGGGCTAGCGTTGCCCAATTGGCTATGCTTTGATCTATGGCACCTTGATTGGTAAGCCATATGGTGGGGCTTATCATGTGATTGGTAAGCGTGGTCGACTTTAATGAAACTCATATGGTAGCTTTCATTGGGCTACAAGCCTTGTTCTTGTCGGTGGAATCAAGCGGGGAAGCACACAAGGCGGAAGATACATTCATTCAATTACTCAAGAAAGAGAACAATGGAGTTTATGTACAAAGAAGTGAGATAACTAACTAAAATTGTTTTGATAACTATCCGAACTACGAGCGGATATAAGCGGTAAGTAGATCGACTACTAGACCAATAATTTTTACACTCCCTCTTAGTGAGTCATAGGGATCAAAATCAGCATGGACCGATTTGATCCATAATTACGATAACTTCACACTCAAGCGCGCTTGAAAACACATGCATAAGAAACACCAAAGGGAATCTTTGGACACGCCTAGTCATGGGCGTACTCCCTCCATCAACTACGCTCCACTACCTCTGCTACAAAACTTGAGATGGCAACATTTGATGTCGTGGAACTTGCCTTGGTTGTTTCTTGTTGTGTTGGCTGCGATCTTCACATCCAATCGTGTGCTTAGGTTTGCAAGACAAGATCCCACTTGATGAGTAGATGGATGGACGGCTAGGCTAGTGAGCAACTCCTTAGAGTCTGACTAGAATATCAATGGCCCCTCTGACAAATTATGCTTTTCATGTAGTACCCTAGGAGCTTTATATTGGGCGGGCTATAGTGCAAATCTTTCAAGAAACTACGAACCCAAAAACTCCTTAGGTGCACGAGTCATTGCCCCATATGCGGCTTAGATGAAGATAGGCGGTGGTGCTCGACTTCTTTGATGACCACAGCGAGTCATCCCAAGAAACATACAATAGGCAGGTGCTCGACTTCTTTGATGACCACGAAACAGAGTCATCCCAAGAAACATACAATGAAACCCACACTCTTCCTTGTCCACAAGGTCTCTTGCCCCATCGACATGGCGTTAGTGGTTGGAGATCACCAAGAGTCTTACAAGCGGAGTCCTTTCCTTGGAGAGCCCTTCAAGTATCTAAAGATTAACTTCTCTGGCCAATGGGCAAGCCTTGGGTTTTCTAGAAATTGGCTAAAAGTACCAACAGCTCGGTGATATCTAATCTAGTCCAGTTTGACAAGTAAATGAGGACCCCACACTGTCTATATGGTTTAGAAGCCATTTCCAGCTTTTGACTTACTAAGACCGCTCAAGGGTAGCTTGTCATCTATACTCATTGGCATTGATACAGGACGGGCGTCTACCACATTAAACCTTCGCAAAAGCTGGTGCGCAAAGTGTGCTTGATGAATGTCAATGGTCTTATCTTTGCTATTAAAATGGAACCAGCCCTGAGGAAAAGGTAAGTTGCCCTAGGTCATTCATCTCAAATCAAACTTGGTAAGTAAGATCTTCTTAATCCTGTCAATCAGTGTTGCTGAGGTACTAAACAGGATGTTGTTATCCACATAAACAGCCAGGATTAGAAAGTCTACTCCTTCACTTAGCAAGTACACCTTGTCAACGTCCATACAAATGAAGCCTACCTCTATAAGGAGTTGATGGAATACCTCATTCAGTGCTCTCAAGGATCGCTTGAGGCCATAACGTGTTTTAAGCAACTTACACACTTTGTCCTCATCAACAATGAAGCCCTCGGTTGACACATAAAAATCTCCCCTCTGGCGGGCCATTCGGAAAAGTGGTCTTCACATCCAGTTGATGCACTAGTAGGTTGTAGTGGCGCTTAGTGCAAGGAGGATTCGGAGGTGGATTTGACAACGGTGAAAAGGTTTCGTTATAGTCTAGACCACGGACTTGGTTGTAGCCCTTGGTAACAAGGCGTGCCTTATGTCACCACATCTTGCGTCGATGTTAGCTTCTTCTTGAAGACCCTCTTGCATGCTATTGGCTTCCTTCTAGGAGGTAAGGTGACAAGTTTCTAGTGTTATTCGAATGAGGGAATTGTATTACGAATCTATTGCTACTTTCCAAAAGGAAGATTCAGTCCCTCTATGGCTTCCTTGTAGGTAGCGGGTTCTCCTAAGGACTGCAACACTCAAAGCTACATCTTGGGATAAGCCGAGTAGTCGAGTACCTATGAAGTCACCTTGCCACTTCCATTGATGGATAGGTCTACATGCCCTCTCGGCAACGCAACTCGAGTGGATGAGGTTGAAGAGGGGATCGTCTTCTATGGGTCCAATGACCATTGGTTTTGGCTTTGGCTTTGGCTTTGGCTTTGGCTTTGGCTTTGGCTTTGGGCACATATGCATCAAGATCGAGCGATAAGATCATCATTATGGCTGGAACATCGGTAAAAGTGGTACAGTGGTCAGGCGCCTTTGAAACCATGGAAGGCGAGTCATCATAAAAAATGGAGGCAAATTTATTAGCCTCTCGAAATAAGTGAATCCACACCAAAGATGGTCCAAGGAAGGTTCGATTGGAAGGACGGCTGCAAAGTGGCGTTCAAGAAGCATTGTTTCATGAAAAATCACTTTGCGCAATGGTCAATTGACGGGTAGCGTCGAAAAGTTTGTAACCTTTGACATCTTGAGTAGCCCACAAAAATGTGACGAGTGGCTTTGGGATCCAACTTCTTTGCAAGACAAGATCCCACTTGATGAGTAGATGGATGGACAGCTAGGCTAGTGAGCAACTCCTTAGAGTCTGCACTAGAATATGGCCTTATCAGGCTAGAGTGTGCTTTTCATGTAGTACCCTAGGAGCTTTATATTGGGCTATAGTGCAAATCTTTCAAGAAACTACGAACCCAAAAACTCCTTAGGTGCTCGAGTCATTGCCCCATATGCGGCTTGTTGAAGATAGGCATTTGGTGCTCGACTTCTTTGATGACCACGAACAGAGTCATCCCAAGAAACATACAATAGGCATGGTGCTCGACTTCTTTGATGACCACGAAAGAGTCATCCCAAGAAACATACAATAGGCAGCCACACTCTTCCTTGTCCACAAGGTCTCTTGCCCAACAAGATGGCAAGAGGTCGTGAGTTGGAGATCACCAAGAGTCTTACGAAGCAGTCCTTTCCTTGGAGAGCCCTTCAAGTATCTAAAGATTAACTTCTCTGGCCAATGGGCAAGCCTTGGGTTTTCTAGAAATTGGCTAAAAGTACCAACAGCTCGTGATATCTAATCTAGTCCAGCTTTGACAAGTAAATGAGGACCCCACACTGTCTATATGGTTTAGAAGCCATTTCCAGCTTTTCGACTTAGACTAAGACCGCTCAAGGGTAGCTTGTCATCTATACTCATTGGCATTGATACGGGCGTCTACCACATTAAACCTTCAAAAGTGCGCAAAGTGTGCACGATGAATGTCAATGGTCTTATCTTTGCTATTAAAATGGAACTAGCCCCGAGGAAAGGTAAGTTGCCCTAGGTCATTCATCTCAAATCAAACTTGGTAAGTAAGATCTTCTTAATCCTGTCCATCGGTGTTCTGAGGTACTAAACAGATGTTGTCATCCACATAAACAGCCGATTAGAAAGTCTACTCCTTCACTTAGCAAGTACACCCACATCAGCGTCCATACAAATGAAGCCTACCTCTATAAGGAGTTGATGGAATACCTCATTCCGTGCTCTCAAGGATCGCTTGAGGCCATAACGTGTTTTAAGCAACTTACACACTTTGTCCTCATCAACAATGAAGCCCTCGGTTGACACATAAAAATCTCCTCTAGCCATTCGGAAAAGTGGTCTTCACATCCAGTTGATGCACTAGTAGGTTGTAGTGGGCGATTAGTGCAAGGAGGATTCGGAGAGGTGGATTTGACAACGGTGAAAAGGTTTCGTTATAGTCTAGACCACGGACTTGGTTGTAGCCCTTGGTAACAAGGCGTGTAACCATCGATTTAGCTTCTTCTTGAAGACCCTCTTGCATGCTATTGGCTTCCTTCTAGGAGGTAAGGTGACAAGTTTCTAGTTATTCCGAATGAGGGAATTGTATTAATCTATTGCTACTTTCCAAAAGGAAGATTCAGTCCTCTATGGCTTCCTTGTAGGTAGCGGGTTCTCCTAAGGACCTGCAACACTCAAAGCTCTGTCTTGGGATAAGAGTAGTCCGAGTACCTATGAAGTCACCTTGCCACTTCCATTGATGGATAGGTCTACATGCCCTCAACGCAACTCGAGTGGATGAGGTTGAAGAGGGGATCGTCTTCTATGGGTCCAATGACCATTGGTTTTGGCTTTGGCTTTGGCTTTGGCTTTGGCTTTGGCTTTGGCTTTGGTGCACATATGCATCAAGATCGAAGCGAGATCATCATTATGGCTGGAACATCGGTAAAAGTGGTACAGTGGTCCAGCGCCTTTGAAACCATGGAAGACGAAATATCATAAAAAATGGAGGCAAATTTATTAGCCTCTCGAAATAAGTGAATCCACACCAAAGATGGTCCAAGGAAGGTTCAAGCGGTTGGAAGGACAGTGCAAAGTGGCGTTCAAGAAGCATTGTTTCATGAAAAATCACTGAGCAATGGTCAATTGATTGTGGTAGCGGTCGAAAAGTTTGTAACCTTTGACATCTTGAGTAGCCCACAAAAATGTGACGAGTGGCTTTGGGATCCAACTTGCTGCAAAGAGTTGAAGGGACATGAGCATAAGGGTGAACCAAATATTCGCAGATCGTCACTCGTGGCTTGTTTCCGATCCTACTCATAAGGAGTAATTGGCCCCAGTTCCTTTGTGGGTAAGCGGTTTTGCACATAGTTGGCTTCCATCAAAGCTTGACCCAGCGAGTTAGTCCGGAAAATCAAGGCGAGTGGCCTCCGTAATGTTACATTCTTACGGATCCTTTATTGCAAGTGAGTTTTGAGCAGTGTATAAGTCGATGAAATTGATCTTGAATCCTCATAAGCACAAAATGATCACGAAGGCCTTGTTGGTATCATCCTCCGTTATCTCGAAGAATACAAACCTTTACTCTTGTCGGCGTTGAGTCAGAGTGACGTATTGCTGGAAAGCAGGACAAGGCTTCACTTTTGTGGCAAGAGGAAATATTGTACACTACCGGCTCCATTCGTCAACAAAGCGTTATGAAGTAATCAGCCTCCAAAGGAGCGTGTGGTCAAGGGGCCACATATGTCACTATGGACCGTGTGAAGGAGGCCCTCACCCTCGTGAACTTGTCTTTATAAAAGGTAAAGAGTGAGCCTTGCGACAACGATTGGTGCCAATTTCTCTCGATTTCCAACTCGCGGGTAAGACCGCTTGCACCTTTCTTGCCCTTCAAGCCGTCAATCCTCAATGCTTCAAAACCACTCCTTCTTACTCCTCTCTGGCTTGCGCCTCAGTCTCAAAACACCAGCTTGCTCACGCACGGTCGCCTCCGACATGCCCCCATCGAGCTCATGACGGCCACGAAGAATACGGTTGAGCGGCTCCTCCGACATCGCACCGCTTTGCGGTGACCATAGATCCTAGTGCTCGGGAAGGATTCCTGTTCGAATCCACTTGGGAGCCTCTTGCTAACCTCATGCACCTGCAGGCCCTTCTCCGGCATTATCTCACGCACGGGATCTCAAGTACCTTGAGGTCAACGAAATGCCTCGCCGGTGGGTAATGTAACGGATCCCATTACAATATAACGGGCCACCATTAGCATGCACCACACTCGTGTAACAATGCTTGATTTAAATCTGAAGGCGGTCGAGAAAGGCCTCTTATTTCCATGTCAAAGCTCTATCATATAATTCGTGACATTGGCCCATAACATGCATGCATTCATCCTCACCTCATCCTACCATGGTCCAGGAACTTCCCACCAGCACCCCAAAGACCAAGGACTTCCTACTTACAGTAGCTATGACCAAAATCCAAGGACACTCCTCCCTTGGGTCTCGGCGTCCATAGCTTCCTAATGCCCACTATATATGCTAAATACGTCGGCATGAAATATTCAATCCTACCTACTCTCCTACAACCTAGTCTAAAATGGCTTCGTCCCCAAGCGCCTACAGATGAAAATCTCAAGTGACAACCTCACGGACTTCCCGTCATCTCTGGACCTCCTACTAGGCGCGTTTGACGCTATCCTACTACCCGGACCAGCCCCGTCCCTACTGTAAATCTAACCTATTTTCTACTTGGGTAAATCCTAAAAATCAGCAATTCACAAAAGGAGTTTCTTAGCATAACCTTCTACAACTTTTACGTTTCTTTCTCCATTTTCTCAAAAATGAAGTTGCCCAAACTTTTGCGTTCCAGTTGATATGGAGATGCGACTTGCTGACGTGGGTGTCCGAGCTCAAAATGAGCCGGACCATACAAGATAAAGACACACCAAGTGGGTTAGTATGGGTCCATGGCGAGGACACACTTGAAGAGAGCATCCGTCGGGGTGATACCCAAGCTAGTGAACGTGGTGGCAACCACCAACCTTCACGCAATTAACTTGCATCATTTGGCTCGCACCTTCCTAACGTGGAGTATCGTCGAGCAAAGCAGTCGAAACTATGGCAGCGAGGGTCCAAATTTGCGGGTCCCTGGGGCCTTGCCTAACATTATACATATTCATTCGAATTGTGAACGTGCTAGGAGCAGCGTCGCGTCAACATCGTGTTTGCAAGAAGCTGGTCGCGATGGTTAACACGCTGGGGTACAATGCACATTTTGATCCTAACGACTTGGGTTTTGCAACCTTGTGCGATGTGAACTACTTAAAGATGAAATGCTTGCAAGCGCAATCGATTTGGCAGCGCTTCACAACCCTAACTGAAAATATGAGGGCCTCAAGTTGAAGCAGTTGCACCTCGACCCGTCGGAATTGAGAGGGTTCATCTTGTAATGAAGTTTGAAGACAACAACTTGGGCATGAGTATCTTCCGTTCGACGCCTCCACATCTCTGGAGGAAGCACTATTGCACCGTCATACAAAGCTTTTGACAAATTTGTATCCCATTGTAGTGGCACATAAGAGAACAATGCCCGAGCCTAAGACGTGCGAGCAATTCGAGGTCGATCGATAGTAGTTCGATACACTAGGAAACTACTTCCATGAGCGAATTAAATCAAATGTGATAGAGTATAGTTTGGGTTTGGTCAATTTTATTAGTTCGAGAATTCAAAAATGTGAAAACATTAAAAAAAATCGATGTTCTCACTTGCATTCATTGGAGGGGGAGTTGGGGAAAGCAACATGCTCTCAACTTCCAGCAACTCGCGCTCGAAATTACGCCTTTTCCTCCTCTCACATTCACGGCCGCCAATGCGTTAAGGTAGTCTCCAAAATGCCCAAAACCCGGACTAACCGGGGTTTGCAAGTACATGCAAAACACACGGTCATTAGTGCAAGGTGATGACAAATCGGTGGACTTGCTGAAGGAGCTTTGCTTTCATGGAGACGGCATGGTTTATGTCAAAGGCTTGCTAGGAGGTGATATGCATGACATCCTCTTACAAAGACCAAAAGTGCCCATCATTGTATTTCTCCGCCGACAAGACCACTTGGAGAGCCTCCTTAGAGGATGGTGTGAACTACATAAAATCATTATTTGCCGTCCATCGTGCCCGGACATCGAAGAGCTATTGTAGCCATGACGCCCCGTGACCTCTTTCTCGAAGCTAATGCCTATGATTTATGAGTTGCTCGATATGACCTTGTCACCGCCGCTGCCCTTCAAACTCATATGGAATGTTGGACCTGGTTGTTGCAACCGACAAGACAACCGAGATGGGGGCAAAAGCAGCGTTGGTGACTTTAAGATGGAGGTGAGCAATTCGTGACTACGAATATGTCTTGAAATCGATCGGGATAGGAGACATTTGAATGGCTGTTGCCATGATCCTTGGTAGTTAGTGAGAATCTTGTAAGGCTTGAGCGCACAGCCGCTCGAGACTTCATGACTCAACATGGACTTCAAATGTTATGAAGGGGCTAAGCGTTGCCCAATTGGCTATGCTTTGATCTATGGCACCTGATTGGTAAGCCATATGGTGGGGCTTATCATGTGATTGGTGTCGTGTCGACTTTAATGAAACTCATATGGTAGCTTTCATTAGGCTACAAGCCTTGTTCATCGGTGGAATCAAACGGGGAAGCACACAAGGGCGGAAGATACATTCATTCAATTACTCAAGAAAGAGAACAATGGAGTTTATGTACAGCAAGTGAGATAACTAACTAAAGTTGTTTTGATAACTATCCGAACTACCTGAACGGATATAACTGGTAAGTAGATCCTGACTACTAGACCAATAATTTTTACACTCCCTCTTAGTGAGTCATAGGGATCAAAATCAGCACATGGACTGATTCGATCCATAATTGCACGATAACTTCACACTCCAAACGAGCGGTTGAAAACACATGCATAAGAAACACCAAAGGGAATCTTTCGGACACGCCTAGTCATGGGCAGTACTCCCTCCATCAACTACGCTCCACTACCTCTGCTACAAAACTTGAGATGGCAACATTTGATGTCGTGGAACTTGCCTTGGTTGTTGTTGTTTGTGTGCGCCTTCGCATCCTGGTGTGCTTAGGTTTGCAAGACAAGATCCCACTTGATGAGTAGATGGATGGACGGCTAGGCTGGTGAGCAACTCCTTAGAGTCTGCAGCTAGAATATCAATGGCCCCCTGGCTAGAGTGTGCTTTTCATGTAGTACCTAGGGAGCTTTATATTGGGCGGGCTATAGTCGGTGCAAATCTTTCAAGAAACTACGAACCCAAAAACTCCTTAGGTGCACGAGTCATTGCCCCATATGCGGCTTCCGTTGAAGATAGGTGCTCGACTTCTTTGATGACCACGAAGCGAGTCATCCCAAGAAACATACAATAGGTAGGTGCTCGACTTCTTTGATGACCACGAAGCAGTCATCCCAAGAAACATACAATAGGCAGGCTGGTGTTTCACTTGATGACCACGAACAGAGTCATCCCAAGAAACATACAATAAGCGTACACTCTTCCTTGTCCACAAGGTCTCTTGCCAGTCGGCGAGGGTGGGAGTTGAGATCACCAAGAGTCTTACCGAACGGAGTCCTTTCCTTGGAGAGCCCTTCAAGTATCTAAAGATTAACTTCTCTGGCCAATGGGCAAGCCTTGGGTTTTCTAGAAATTGGCTAAAAGTACCAACAGCTCGGTGATATCTAATCTAGTCCGGTTTGACAAGTAAATGAGGGACCCCACTGTCTATATGGTTTAGAAGCCATTTTCACCCCGACCAGTCTAAGACACCTCAAGGGGTAGCTTGTCATCTATACTCATTGGCATTGATACAGACGGGCGTCTACCACATTAAACCTTCGCAGTCGCAAAGTGTGCTTGATGAATGTCAATGGTCTTATCTTTGCTATTAAAATGGAACCAAATACGAGGAAAGGTAAGTTGCCCTAGGTCATTCATCTCAAATCAAACTTGGTAAGTAAGATCTTCTTAATCCTGTCAATCAGTGTTGCTGAGGTACTAAACAGGATGTTGTTATCCACATAAACAGCCAGGATTAGAAAGTCTACTCCTTCACTTAGCAAGAACACATTGTTGTCAACGTCCATACGAATGAAGCCTACCTCTATAAGGAGTTGATGGAATACCTCATTCCGTGCTCTCAAGGATCGCTTCAGGCCATAACGTGTTTTAAGCAACTTACACACTTTGTCCTCATCAACAATGAAGCCCTCAGGTTGACACATGTAAATCTCCCCCTCTAGCAGGCCATTCAGAAAAGTGGTCTTCACATCCAGTTGATGCACTAGTAGGTTGTAGTGGGCAGTTAGTGCAAGGAGGATTCGGAGAGAATTGGATTTGACAACGGTGAAAAGGTTTCGTTATAGTCTAGACCACGGACTTGGTTGTAGCCCTTGGTAACAAGGGGCGTTACTATCGGCCAGCAAGATTTAGCTTCTTCTTGAAGACCCTCTTGCATGCTATTGGCTTCCTTCTAGGAGGTAAGGTGACAAGTTTCTAGCTGTTATTCCGAATGAGGGAATTGTATTCTGAATCTATTGCTACTTTCCAAAAGGAAGATTCAGGTCCCTCTATGGCTTCCTTATAGGTAGCGGGTTCTCCTAAGGACTGTGCAACACTCAAAGCTATGTCTTGGGAGAACTGAGTAGTCTGAGTACCTATGAAGTCACCTTGCCACTTCCATTGATGGATAGTTCTACGTGCCCTCTCGGAGCAACGCAACTCAAGTGGATCAGGTTGAAGAGGGGGATCGTCTTCTATGGGTCCAATGACCATTGGTTTTGGCTTTGGCTTTGGCTTTGGCTTTGGCTTTGGCTGAAGCTGCACATGTGCATCAAGATCAGAAGCAGTAAGATCATCATTATGGCCTGGAACATCAGCAGGTAAAAGTGGTACAGGTGGTCCAGGCGCCCCCTCTGAAACCATGGAAGACGAGCCGTCATCATCAAAAATGGAGGCAAATTTATCAGCCTCTGAAATAAGTGAATCCACACGAAAGATGGTCCAAGGGGAAGGTTCAGCAGTTGGAAGGACAGCTGCAAAGTGGCGTTCAAGAAGCATTGTTTCATGAAAAATCACGCTGCGAGCAATGGTCAATTGACAGGTAGCAGGGTCGAAAAGTTTGTAACCTTTGACATCTTCAGAGTAGCCCACAAAAATGTGACGAGTGGCTTTGGGATCCAACTTGCTGCAAAGAGTTGAAGGGACATGAGCATAAGCAGGTGAACCAAATATTCGCAGATGCGTCACTCGTGGCTTGTTTCCAGTCCTCTGTTCATAAGGAGTAATTGGCCCCAGTTCCTTTGTGGGTAAACGGTTTTGCACATAGTTGGCTTCCATCAAAGCTGTTACAGATAATAATAATACATTACTTATCTTACATTGGGTAATACCTAATATGATGGTAAACCCTAATGACTGTAGTTAGTTGTAACCGATTCACGGGTCCAGGACATATGTTCATGGTTCCCCTTTTGTTGAATCGCTTTTGTTCATCATTGTCAGAGTGTGAGGATCGATCGTCGGTGCATCGGCATGTAACTTCACATGGTATCGAGCCGTAAGGCTGTGCACAATTCTTGTATATATGGCGATGCTCACTAGTGATCTCTTAGAAATTCAAGAGTCCTTTGCCAAAATTGCTAAGTAACCCTAAAGTACTCTGGAAGGATGCCTCGCAGGAATTCCTGCAGGCAATCCTGGCCAGAGACTGAAGGAAGAGGGGCGCATCAATTGTCAGAGATAGAGTTTGATCGGAAGTACTTCAAGAAATCAGTTTCCGCTGCTGAAAGAGAAGATCGCGTTAAGTTTCTAAGCACCTTTCTCAATTCTCTGGCTACGGCATCAAACAGCCATAGTTGTGCAACATCTGTGAAAGTTGAACCCAAAGAGAAAGAGGTTCAGTTTCATCGCCATTCAGATACAGAATATACGAAGAAATCCAAGCCCTATCCTGAGACATTTACAAAGCATGAAGTCATTCGAATTCCATTCTAAATATCAAAAGCACAGTGCTGGAGTATACCACCAGAATTGACAACGTGCTATCCAGGCAGGAGAGGCTTGAGAATCTTCGCATTTCAGATCTGATGACCATGGCAAAGCAGGAGCAGGAGATTAATTGTCTCAGGGAGCAACTCGCTCACCTGACCAAAGGATCTCAGTAATTCTGTCAAGACTGCTCGCAGGCACAATGTCGGGGGCCAATGCTGATACAACGTCAGATAGGTTACAAGATAAGGACAGACTTACCCCAAATAATTACGATGCCTGGAGTTTCAGGGTGCGCTGCATCCTAGAAGAAAAACTGCTCATGGATATAGTAGATGGCAAAGTACCCAAGAAGATTGCTGGACAGTCCAGGAGTAACAACACCAGGAGGCACTGCTTGGGATCGATGCGAGTAACAACACCGAGGAGGCACATGCGTGGACTATCCGATCGGGTAACAACACCGGGAGGCCTGATTGAGTGGAACCTCAAGGATGAATTAGAGTGGGCGTTCAAAGGCGAGGAAGGCACGTACCATACTTGTGTCTTCTCTCACGGAGATGATTCCTCACATAAAAGCTACAGCCTCAAACGAAGTCTCGGTCACTTTTATCTCGAAACTCGAGCCATCTTGATTAATTAGGCTAGCTAATTAATTAACCTAGGTAATCAGGCCGATTAATTAGGCTAGCTAATTAATTAACCTAGGTAATCGGCCGATTATTAAATAACCAATCCGAATTAGGCGGGCATGAAACGTATGGGTTCGTTTAGGGCTCGGGAGCGAGGCGTGAAGGGCAAACGATGATGCCGGATGATGACGAACGTGAGGATGGGCAGCTCGGGCATTATTACGCAAGATGGTCGTGAGGTTGCGGCGTGGGGCGGCATGGCGCCGACGGTATGGAGTGAGACCGCGGCAGCGGCCGAGCAAGTGCGAGATAAGTACCGATGCGGGCTTAGCAGTAGTTGTCGAAGTTCTCAAGTAGACTGGCGCGCTGCTGCTTGACCTTCCCGTAGCCGGCTAGGGGACATAAGATATGCCGTGATTTCTCGAATCGGAGCAAGTCGTGAGCGTCATGTCGTGTGTGTGGTCCGAGTGTGTCGTGTTGATGCCGGGCCGAGGACTTACCGCAACTCACCGAACTGGTTTGTTAGGGCGGTGTGCTCAAGATCCGGTGTTTCGAGTTGGTCGATCCGCCGCGCCCGTAGGTGTTGTGAAACCGAGATTGGCCACGGTGGTTCACCGTTCGCGATTTTGCCCAAACACTGGTTTTGAGTGAACAAGACACATTAGCGCTCCTTGCAGCGCGACGATGTTTCTTTCGTATGGTTTTACTTCTGACAACTACTTTCTCGAAACTTGCTGCCATCGGCTTGGTGTGCTGCAGGAGTTGTTGTGTGCACAAAGATCTACCTGTCCCGATTCATGGGCATCATGGTGTGGACCTAACGTGCTACAGTTTGTGAGCTAAGGGAGTGACAGGATACTCACCGGCCGAGTGTCCGTGGAGGGTGGTACACCTATCTCCTCGAGCTCACAGGTGTTCTAGCAAGGAGTCGTGGTCAAGTCGCAGCACAAATTTTTGTGTCATGCTCTTCCTTTCCTAACCTCCTGTTAATTACCGACTTTGTTACTTTTGCATGGGCTATATATGTCATCTGATGGGAGCGATGAGGAGCCAGCCTACCGTTTGAGGAGCAGGACTGTACCACAGCGGCCTTGGGTCCCACAGCGGAGAGCACGACGTCAACGGACTGTGAGGCTTGGTTCACCTGAGTTAGGACTGGTTGAGGAGCCGACTGTCTGTCATCCTCCACCTCCTGGCCAGAGTACCACGGGCCGTAGTACTGCTAGTAGTGTCCGGTCTGAAGCGAGGAGTGAGTTGGTCACCTCTATCGACCATTGTTCAGATCGTGAGTGGAGCTACCGATTCGAGGAGGAAGAGTCTGGAAGTCGATACCATGGAAGGATCCGAGGCTGCTCACAAGTCCGAAGTTTTCGGTAGACCGTGGACGCAGACTCTTAGGGACTTCAAACTGTGGTTTTTAACTAGTCGCGTCAGGTTTAAGCGTGGAGCCGCCTACACTCATCGGTACATGTTTGAACAGCTGCCTGGGTATCTAGCGGATGAGGCCCTGGATCTGTTTGAGATTCATGCACCAGAAATGTTGGCAGTAGTAGAGAAGCCTAACCCTGCCTACGCAGCGGCTCTGCAAGTGGCATACGACAGTTTGATGGCCGCTGATCGCATCAAGCGGGGATTGCGGTGGCACAATTGCGTTCTCCCCACCACCCACAGGAACATGACTCCACAGGAGATGGCTATCGCTACCATGCCGTTCGATATGTTAGATGTGCCCAATCATGACAACCTCAGAGAAGACTTCTTTGCAATTTTGGATAAGGCCTTCCCAACCAAGACCCCGAGAAAATTGCCGAGCTTGCACTTTGCGCAAGAAGGGTGAAATAAAGATGATGGCCTTTAGGCGATTACAGAAATTGAGGGATGGCACGGGTATGTTGACTGACCAGGAGGCGGCACAGAAGTTCTTGGCTGCCTTGGAAACTGACCCCATGTTTCATTATCAGCTCTTTACTACGTTGGTTGACAAGTATGGGGACAACTACACACTGGATCAGGTCTATCGGGAAGCGGAGAAGAAGGAGTTGGCCTTCTCAGCGTATGCTTCCCAGCATACCAAGGCTTTCCACCATTACCAGCAAATGTTTTCAGGGAAGGGTAGTTCAGTAACAACGCAGAGTGCTGTCAACAAGGGCAAGGAGTCCAAGCCCAAGGCCGGAGCGCCATCCACCACACTTTGTAACAGTGTGGCGGTCGAACACCTTTTGCCTCGCATGACACTTGACTCCTTACACTGCGCTCATTGCAAGAAACCAGGTCACGTGGAGGCAGTTTGTTTTTCAAAGTATCCGGAGCGGCGACCTTGGAAAACAGGGATAGACTCTAGTGCCGCCACTAAGCCTACCATCACTATTGAATCGGAGCAACCGGCATGTGGAGTGCCTCAGAGGCCAGGAGGAAATCACATCGAGAAGAGCCAAGTCAAGCGCGACAAGGCTAAGCAAAAGGCTGCTGCTCAAATGACTGCCCTGGAGACAGCCATGGCTGCACTGACTACCCAGGTCAGCACTTTGGCGGCAAGCTTGAATGCTGCTAAGCCTGCCAATGCTATGGAACTTGTAACTGCCGGGACATCAGACGATCTTGGTGAAGATTATGGGCCAGTCATGGAGGCTTATGCAACACACAAGGAGCAGTCCAAGGCTGAACCATTGCATGGCAAAGGTCTAAGCGAGTTGATTCGTCCGGTCGGTACCACACAAACTGGTGGTCACCTCTTAGACGCATCACCGCCACCACACGCCGCCAAGGAGCTAGAGCCGCAATGCCCAGTCTTTCCAAAGAACTTCCATCGAGTCCAAAGATACCAGTGAGAGGGTCAGATCATCTACCTAAAGGGGATCAAGAGGAGCAAAGGACTGACCAGGTTCCTAGCCAGTATCACAAGCTAGACACACACAAGTCTGAACAGGCTGCTCGATTGCTGACCATGGTGTTAACGCGCAAGGAGTTGTTGAAGAGGGTGTACACGGCACCCTTGCTCAGCCTACAGGATGTAGGAATTGAAGAGGCTAACTTGGACACCATGCTGCAGTCTCCACAGGCTGAGGTACTGTTGGCTGATGATTGCAACAGCCATCATGGTCAGACTGGGCTGGATTCACTTGTTTCCGGCAAGACCGTGCCCAATCATGACAACCTCAGAAGACTTCTTTGCAATTTTGGATAAGGCCTTCCCAACCAAGACCCCGAGAAAATTGCCGAGCTTGCACCTTTTGCGCAAGAAGGGTGAAACAGATGATGGCCTTTAGGCGATTACGTAAATTGAGGGATGGCACGGGTATGTTGATCGACGAGGCGGCAAGGTTCTTGCCTTGAAACAACCCATGTTTCATTATCGACTCTTTACTACGTTGGTTGACAAGTATGGGGACAACTACACCGGATCAGTCTGGAAGCGGAGAAGAAGGAGTTGGCCTTCTCGGTATGCTTCCCAAAGATACCAAGGCTTTCCACCATTACCAAAGAATGTTTTCGTGAAGGGTAGTTCAAGAATAACGCAGAAAGTGTCGTCAACAAGGGCAAGGAGTCCAAGCCAGGCCATCACCACACTTTGTAACAGTGTGGCGGTTGAACACCTTTGCCCGCATGTGATTTAGTGTCGACTCCTTAATCGCTCATTGCAAGAAACCAGTCACGTGGAGGCGCTTTGTTTTTCAAAGTATCCGAGCGACCTTGGAAAACAGGATAGACTCTAGTGCCGCCACTAAGCCTACCATTACTATTGAAGGAGCAACTGGCACAGTGGAGTGCCTCGGCAGAGCCACAGGGAGGAAATCACGAAGAGCCAAGTCAAGCGCGACAAGGCTGGCTGCTCAAATGATCGCCTGAGACAGCCATGGTCGACCGACTACCAGTCAGCACTTTGGCGGCAAGCTTGAATGTGCTAAGCTAAGCCCGCCAATGCTATGGAACTTGTAGCCGGGACATCGACGATCTTGGTGAAGATTATGGGCCACCATGGAGGCTTATGCAACACACAAGGAGCGGTCAAGGCTGAACCATTGCATGGCAAAGGTCTAAGGCGAGTTGATTCGCCCAGGCTGATGCAGTTACTACAAAACCCGGGTCACCTCTTAGACGACCGCACATCAAGAAGGAGCTAGAGCCGCAATGCCTGTGTCTTTCCAAAGAACTTCCATCGAGTCCAAAGATACCGGAGAGGGTCGATCATCTACCTAAAGGGGATCAAGAGGAGCAAAGGAACGGGTTCCTAGCCGTGAGCTAGACACACACAAGTAACAGCCGCTCGATTGCGACCATGGTGTTAACGCGCAAGGAGTTGTTGAAGAGGGTGTACACGGCACCTTGCTCAAATTTACGTGATGTAGGAATTGAAGAGGCTAACTTGGACACCATGCCGCAGTCTCCACAGTCGATCGCTATCGATGATTGCAATGCCCATCATGGTCGACCGGGCTGGATTCACTTGTTTCCGCAAGGCTGTGCACAATTGGCTTGGGAAAGTCGGTCTACCAATCGTGACCCACAAATCGCGCAAGGCCACGTAAGTAACGTGCTTGTGGACAATCGGGCTAGCCATGTCCGGTAAATGGATTTGCACCCAGGTGTGTTGTTGGACACGGGGAGCAGCCGATGATCATAGGGAAGGTTGCTGAGGCTGCGGCTAGAAAGTGCGTTGAAGCCTTCCCCATGGAACATTCGACTGGGGCTTGAGCTGTGAAAGGGGAAATTCCAACCAAATAAGATCACTTTGAAGCCCAACACAGATGAGGTGAGCTTGGCGGTCGTTGTCTAGTCACGGTGCCACCAATTATGACATCCTGTTGGACAGAATTGCTTCCGTGAGTCTCAATTGACAATCGAGAAGGCCTTTTTAGGCCGATTTGGGGGGGAAGTTGCCTACCTACCTTGGATTTGCATGGGTCACAGCATGAGGCTACTGGTGGAAAGACAGGCCTGTATGGTGCAGATCCAGCCTTGGGGGGATGGGCCAGTTCCCCTATTACCACCAGATTATCGCGCTCAAGCATGGTTAGATGAGTGTGGAGAGGATGAGGACATCCTCTCACATGCTCATGAGGGAGATGTGTTGGGAACACAGCTGTCCTCTCAGGTCTCAGTATCCAGCCATTCTGAGCCTCCCATAGCCAGCAAGGAGCGCATGCAGCAAGCTCAAGAAACAGTTGCTCGTGTTATGCAAGTGCTGCAGAAAACCTTCATGCACAAATGTGGGAGGGAGCACATGTTTCCCCATTCAACGATGTGATTACTTGGCTACCTTCATCACGAGGTATTACCTTGGTGGAGGTTGGGGCCTATGTCGGTCTTGAGGCGGTCTTGAGGTGTGGCATCACGGTCTTGAGTACATCTCGTGATGTTTGTCCAGCTGTTAGGCATATTGCCGCACATCGGTGCACTGCTGCAGCAGTAGCTTCAAAGAATTTTCCAGGTGCGAAGAGCATGTTTGACACTCTCCCACGTAATATGATTACATCCGGCAAGCACACGTTCAAGCCCTTGGGCATGTGGATTTCTTGATTGCGAGATAAGTGCAAGGCCTATCCCAAGCCGGAAAGGAGCGAGGTTGCAAGATAACCGTTCGAGGCTTATTTAGGATCCGTGCAAGTACTGCTGTGGATCAACATCCTCAAGTGGCTTATCTGCTGGAGAACACACCAGCCCAATTGGATGCTCGGCCACAACTGCGCCAAGACATGGCTGTGATCCAACACATCATTGGACCTCCCTTCACCATGGATGCAGCTCAGGTGGGCAGCTATGCTCACAGACTCAGGAATTATTGGACCAATTTGGTCCCCTTACCTATCCTGCACTTGGCTTTACAGCAACAGCAGCGGGAGCCCACCCGTCTCCTACAGGATGTCCTGGATGACAATCATACTCCCAAGCCTGTTGCAGCCAAGGAGAGAGCCCCTTGGTTTCCTACCAACACACCTGGCCAGCCAAGGAGAACTCGCCCACGTGGTCACTATCCCGGCTCCTATGCTTATAGGAATAACGGTCTGGTATGCTTTTTAATGAAGATACCAAGGTGTGGGAGGAACCTACAGTGGAGGAGAGGGAACGGTGATGGGTCTCCACACCCACAAAGACGGCCGCACCCAAGGCTTCTGTGGCTCGAGGTTTGCAGCACTTGGCCGTGCCATGGATGTCGGTGACCGGCCGGGTCACCTTTGCTTGGCTTTCGATGCTCACGGACCTCGAGGCGCGGACCCACCGCTCATACCAAGATTTTTCTTGTCATCCCGATGTCGCTTCACTTGCCATTCTCGCTTACATCGGTCCTATCACCGACGCAATGGGGTGGAGCACATGTTTCCCAAACTGTTGTTTACCTTGATGGATCTAGGACCGATCGCCAACGGCCGCCAAGACTTCACCTACCATGGAAACTTTTGGTTGGACCATGGGTCCTCACCGATTGTGGGCGAGGCACAGATACGGGCTTTGCTTTTACAATACTCAGATTGTTTTGCTTTCAAAGATGAAGGATTTGAAGAGGTGCAATGTCATGACCTTGATTAAGCTCAACACCATCGAGCCTATCTACAGCGCAGAGCAGTTGAGCTGAATGGAAACTGGACGCCGCTGTGGAGTTGTATAAGGTGGGCTAATTAGGCCCTCTAGTTCGACACGCATGCCTCTTCCACCTAAGAAGGACAATGGCTTTGGACCGAAAACGAATGTGTGGGGACTATCGTCCCATCAATGCGGCAACAGCCTACGGATAGGTATCCTATGCCTACACCGGAGGAGTTGTTTGATGATTGCGCCTAAGTTCTTTTCTACCGGACTGCGATGTGGCTTCAATCGTGCCGTGGCGAGGAGGACATTCCCAAGATAAGCTTTCATGGAGCCCACCGTGGAGTGGCTGGTCATGCCTTTTGGGTTCAAGAATGCACCAGTGACTTTCCAAAGAGTCATGGACAAGGTACTGGCAGGGGCGCCTCATCTTTTGTGTTACATAGATGATGTATTGGTCCATAGTGTGGACTTTGACACTCATCTGATGCATCTGGAGGATTTGTTCTAGAGGCTGCAAAAGGCCCAGCTAACATGTCATCCAGCCAAGTGTGAATTTGCCATGGACACAGTTGCATATCTTGGGCATCGGATTCTGCCAGATGGCATAACACCACATCTTGCTAAGGTGCGGCCATCCAATGATCCAAGCCCCAACTAATGTGCTCTTAGGGCTTTTTAGGGTTGTGCAATTACTATAGGGTCTATGTTCAGGCCTTTAGCAGCATTGCTAAGCCCTTGAATGATCTGTTGCGCAAGGAGACAGCCTGGGATTGGACAGAAAGTTGTCAAGCTGCGTTTGAGGGCTTGAAGAGCAAGCTGAGGCAAATGCCAGTCATGGCCATACCTGATTTTTCCAAGCCTTTTGTCCTCCATACTGGAGCATTTTTGGCTGGGTAGCACAAGTGGATGTCAAGGTCGAGAGGGTCATTGCCTATGCTTCAAGAAGCAACAGATGAAGCAAATTACTCCAGCTATGAAGGGAGTTGCTTGCACTGTGGGCTATCGCCATTTTCGCCTTATCTGTATGGGCGAATGTTTACTTGGTATTGCACCATCCTTGAAATGGGCGATGTCTAATACGGCTTAGTGGGAAACTCGCAAGGTGGGCAATGATTCTTGAGGACTATGAGTTTGAGGTGGTCCATCGGCACGGAACCAAGCACGATCGGAATCCTGCCACGCAACCACAGAGTAGCGAGGACAACACGGCTCGCCAGACGGTGACATGGAGGAAACTCCTAATGCTGCAGCTTTGGTGACCATGCTTTGCGTGGTACAGGTCTGTGCTAACAGCCGTTTTCAGCCACACAAGGATGTGTGGAGTGATGAAGCCACATTGCAGTATGTGAAGACTGGGCAAATGGATGCTAGCTTGGATGCACATCAGCAAGAGAAGGTACAGCAGAGAGCAGCCTGTTATGAGTGGAGGGATGGGTACCTGCTGAGGAGGCTGGCCAACGGGGCTGAACGTTTGGTGCCTCCACCACAGGATCGTACAGGGCTTATCCATAGGGTGCATGAAGATCTAGGCCATTTTGGTGTGAAGCGCACCTCCCGCTTCCATCCACATTTCCACCGGCATGGCATGTTCACTCGGTGCGAGGAGGTGGCTGTGTGTGCTCAATGTGGTCAAGGCTTCTTTAGCAACCCTCATTCGTAGGCAGTGCTGCCCATCATGGGACTCTTCTTTAGGTGGTCCTGTGACTTGGTGGAGAATTTCCACGACACCACGTGGCAATGTTTACATCATGGTCATGATTGAACATTTTGCGAAGTGGGTGGAACTGGTAGCACTTCCGGACAAGACATCACGAAGCACACCAAGCATTTTGCACAATGTGCTTAGCGATTTGGGGCGATCTTGAGTGTCTCGACGTGGAGTCAATTCGAGGTGAGTTTCAGGATCTACTGGATGGTGCACTTATTGACCACCGGCGCACAAGCCGTGATCACCCACAAGCAGACGGGTTGGCTGAGAGGATGGTGCAGACCATCAAACAGGCGTTGAGAAATCTATGCCTCACCAAGCCCAAGACAGATTGGGACTTGGCTTTGCCATACATTGCTATGGGCTACAGGATGAGCAAGCATGCATCACTGGCCAACTTCTCACCTTACTTCCTTTTGTTTGGAAGAGAGCCAGTACCACCTGTGGCCATTGCTCGCCAGATGCAAGAAGTGTTGAGTTTGGATGACCACCGCATGGGCCAAGGCTATTGGGGAACGTGCCTTATTAGGCGGTGATGCCAATGGCTATGGCCAATCTCAAGATAGCTCAAGATCGTGATACACTCGGTATGCTCATACCGGAGTGGGAGTTTCCACCCTAAGGTCGGAAATTTCAGCGGGGACTATGTCTATCTACGGCGGCAAACACAGGATACTTTGGAGCCTAGCACTAGCAGACATGTGTTACGGTTGCGAGAGGTGCGTAGGAATGGAGTGCTGTTGCTGGAAGGGTCAGATGGGAGGGTCACCACAGACCACATGAAGAACTGCGCCCCTTGCCATCTGCCCAACTTGGACCCCACGCTGGTCACGACAAATTGGGTCCCTCCGGTTGACTATCCATGTCGGTGTGCGAGAATTGATGATCCAGCACTCATGTTGTTGTGTGATGGTGCAATGGCGGCTACCACCTATTTTGTCTTGACCACCGATCGAGGTGCCGAGAATTCGTGGTATTGCCCCTTTGCCGAGCTAGGGACACCGATAATGTGATCGGTGACTCCTTGGATTTTCCTTTGGCATCCGATGAGCTTGCTCAGCTTTGGTGGCTTGTAGCACCACCAGGGGGATGAGGATTTACCGTGATTCCGTTCATCCTCGCTCATTTTCTCACAACACGTTCATAGCGACCTACCGTAGAGTGTGAGGTTAGGACTTTCGTCACAGACAATTTTGGTTGCCTAATGTCAAGGGCACTTTTGGCTAACACTGTTTCAAGACGATACCGCTGTTACGCTGATTAATTAGGTTAGCTAATTAATTAACCTAGGTAATTAGGCTGATTACTAGATAACCAGTCCGAATTAGGCAGGCATGAAACGTGTGGGTTTGTTTAGGGCTCGGGAGCGAGGCGTGAAGGGCAAACATATGATGCTGGATGATGGCGAACGTGAGTGACTGGGCAGCTCGGGCATTATTACGCAAGATGGTCGTGAGGTTGCGGCGTGGGCGCATGGCGCCGACGGTATGGAGTGAGACCGCGGCACCAGCAAGTGCGCAGATAAGTACCGATGCGGGGCTTAGCAGTAGTTGTCGAAGTTCTCAAGTAGCGACTTTTGCGGCGCTTGGACCTTCCGTGTGGCTGGGGACATAAGATATCTTTGTGTGATTTCTCGATGTCGGAGCAAGTCGTGAGCGTCATGTCGTGTGTGTGTGCAGGTGTGTCGTGTTGATCTTTGGTGAGGACTTCTGCAACTCACCGAATCTGGTTTGTTAGGCGGTGTGCTGAAGATCTGCTGGTGTTGAGTTGGTCGATCTGGCGGGGCCGCCCGTGGGTGTTGTGAAGCAGATTGCGTCACGGTGGTTCACTGCTCGCGATTTTGCCCAAACACTGGTTTTGAGTGAACAAGACACATTAGCGCTCCTTGCACGATGTTTCTTCGTATGGTTTTGATGAGGATTTACCAGATTCCGTTCATCCTCGCTCATTTTCTCACAACACGTTCATAGCGACCTACTCGAGAGTGTGAGGTTAGGACTTTCGTTCGCGTACAATTTTGGTTGCCTAATGTCAAGGGCACTTTTGGCTAACACTGTTTCAGCACGACAAACCTACGAGTCAAAAGACATGATGACTGAGGTTGCTGCGACGCTGCACTTCCAAAATCTCTGCATGAAGGAGAGCGACTCTGTTGAGAGTCATGTTGCTAGGTTTAGGGCTGCTAGAGCCAAACTAGCATCTTGCGGAGTCATCCTTTCTGAGTCTAGAGCTGCAGTACAGTTGCTAGCCTCACTTCCCCCCAGTTATGAGTAGTTTAGTTCCAACAAGCAAGCAACAGCAACAGTAGTCCCTGCCACTGCCACTCAACCTGCATCATCAAATCTCACTGTTCAGAAAGTTGTTGGAGCCCTCCTACAGGCTGAAGCCAACAGAAAACATATGCAAAAGGGAGCATCCTCTAGTTCTTACAAGCGGTGATACCGCCTTTATTCCGGCAGAGGTCGAGGTAGAGGCAGAGGGGCGTGGACGTGGTGGCGAGGGGCTTTGGAAGAGGACGTGGTCACCTCACAATTCAAATTCCTCTTCATCTACCAAGCCCGGTAACCTAATTATTGTAATAAACCAGACAATTTTGGATTAAAGACTGCAGGAAGAGAATTAGAGATGAAGCAAAGAAAAGGTAGGCACACATCGAAACAAATCTGAGCTAGCACACAGCCTCGGTGGCATGTCTTACCTCATCGAAGAAAGGATGTCAGAAGTGGTTTCTAGACAGTGGGGCCTCGAATCACATGTGCTCAAACAGAAGTCATTTATTACCTATGAGCCGTCTTCCGTGTGTCATCAAACAGCGGTTGTTTTAGGGGATGACTCCACCATACCCATTAGGGGTTCTGGAACCATACAAATCACTTTGAAGGATGGGAGCTCCTTACTCTTAGAGAATTCCCTGCATGTTCCAATCGCTAAAAACCTGGTGAGTACAATGGCACTAGGAAAGACGAATCAATACAGGATTACCTTTGAAGGTACTGAATGTTACATATCGAGACTGTCAACCCCAACTGTCCCTATTGCGCAAGGAACACCACTATTTGACCTTTACCTCATGGATTTCATATCGACATTCCTCCGATTATGCCTGCCACAAGCATCGCAGCAAGTTAGCTACGAGTGCCTTTAAGTGGCACTGTAGGTTGGGGCATCCTAATATAAAAGCAATGCGAAGATTGCTGCGAGAGAAAATGGTAACTGGATTTGGTGAATCAGAATTACCTGACCTTGACCTGTGTGTGTGCATGGCAAACAATTTAAGTCACACTTCGGGAGTGGAAAACCTCGCAAGGCAACAGAACTGTTAGATTTGGTCCACACAGATATCTGTGGGCCAATGTCAGTGAACTCATGGGGAGGAGCAAGATATTTTGTGGTGTTTGAAGATGACCAATCACATTTTACAGTCACTGAACTTCTTCACCAGAAAAGTCAGGTCTTCGACAGCTTCAAACGATATCTTGCATATGCAGAAAGGCAGACTGGGAAGAAGCTCAAATGCATCCGCTCCGATAATGGAAAGGAATATCTATCTACTGCCCGTGAGTTCGGGAGAAAGGAATTACACGTCAACTTACCATTCCATATCATTCAGATATGAATGGACGTGCAGAATGGAGACATAGGACTATCCAAGACGCTAGGGCACTTGCTTGTGGAGGTTACCAATTGCTTCGGGCGCACAAGTGGCAACGTATCTCCAAAACAGATAGTTGTCTCTCTTCAAGGTGCACTTCAAGCCCTGGACTAGTAGTAAGCCCGATCTTTCTCACCTTGAGTTTTTGGTAGTACTTTATGCACATATCCCGCATAAGCCACGTAAGTTTTCTTTTAAATCTAAAAGACACATCTTCATAGGCTACACTCCTGGAATACACGGTTATAAGTTGTTTGAACCACAAACCCGTCGTGTCATTCATGCTCGTACTGTAGCCTTCGATGAGCGTTCTGTTCTTGAGCCTCCTACACACTCCTTTAACGATTTTGTAGATCCTGAGTCTGTAGAATTGGCTCAACCCACAGAAATCGACGTTACTGACCCCATAGTGGATGATAGTGATTCTGACGTAGTCGAATTCCCTGGTCAAGATCCTTCTTACCTTGAACTCGACACTGGAGGCCTGCTCCACACAGCCCACTTGTTCCCCCGCTGTCCAGCCTCCTAATCCACCAAGACCAGATCCACCACCCTCAGATGATGATGATGACCCTCAGTCTGATGCTGCTCCAGTTGTAGTGCCCCCTGACCTTCCTGACGATTGGTTTGTTGACGATCCGGTTGAGTATGTGATGCCGGTTCCTCAGACAGAACCTCCTAGAAGGTCCACAAGGGTTCGCAGACCTCCTGCACAGTGGCGTGAACCCCCCTATCGGAGTGAAGATTTTCGTAAGGTTCCTCGGCCACATGGGTCTGCTGTCGATGAAGTTGTTGTGGACATGGTGAACGTTATCACCAATCCTGGATATGAGCCGTCCACCTACCACGAGGTCACCATCGGATCAGAAGCCAAACATTGGAAAGCAGCTATAAAATGTGAGTATGACTCATTGATCCAGAACAATACCTGGGAGTTATGCCGCCCGCCTGAGGGGAGGAAGATTGTTACATCCAAGTGGGTGTTTAAACTCAAATATAAAGCAGACGGGAGCATTGCCAGGTATAAAGCTCGTCTTGTCGCTCGCGGTTTTTCTCAAGTCCCAGGCTTGGACTATCATGATACCTTCTCACCAGTTGTTAAGTCTCAGTCCCTCAGAGTCTTGTTCTCCATGTCTGCATTCTTTGGTCTCCATATTCATCAAATGGACGTCAAGACTGCCTTCCTGCATGGTAAGTTAGAAGAGGAAATATTCATGCAAAGAACCGAGGGTTTTGAGTTTGTAGGGAAAGAAGACTGGGTTTGTAAGTTACTTAAGACCATTTATGGTCTGAAGCAGAGTCCACGTGCCTGGTACGAGTGTATAGATGAGTTTCTCCTTGGCTGGGTTTCCTCAAGAGTTCTGCAGACACCAATGTGTACTTCCTGCAAGAGCAAATAGGTTATGTTATTTTAGCTCTGTATGTAGATGATTGCATTCTGCTAGGAACTAACTTAGAGGGAATTTCAGAGTCAAGGGTCCGCTTGTCGTCATGGTTTTTCTCAAGTCCTGTGCTTGACTATCATGATACCTTCTCACGCCTGTTAAGTCTCCTCGTAGTCTTGTTCTCCATGTCCGCATTCTTTGGTCTCCATATTCATCAAATGGACGCCAAGACCGCCTTCCCGCATGGTAAGTTAGAAGAGGAAATATTCATGCAAAGAACCGAGGGTTTTGAGTTTGTAGGGAAAGAAGACTGGTTTGTAAGTTACTTAAGACCATTTATGGTCCGGGCGAGTCCACGTGCACGAGTGTATAGATGAGTTTCTCCTTGGCTGGGTTTCCTCAAGAGTTCTGCAGACACCAATGTGTACTTCTGCAAGAGCAAATAGGTTATGTTATTTTAGCTCGTATGTAGATGATTGCATTCGCTAGGAACTAACTTAGAGGGAATTTCAGAGTCAAGGGTCCGCTTGTCGTCATGGTTTTTCTCAAGTCCTGTGCTTGACTATCATGATACCTTCTCACCGGTTGTCAAGTCTCGGTCCCTCGTAGTCTTGTTCTCCATGTCCGCATTCTTTGGTCTCCATATTCATCAAATGGACGCCAAGACCGCCTTCCCGCATGGTAAGTTAGAAGAGGAAATATTCATGCAAAGAACCGAGGGTTTTGAGTTTGTAGGGAAAGAAGACTGGTTTGTAAGTTACTTAAGACCATTTATGGTCCGGGCGAGTCCACGTGCACGAGTGTATAGATGAGTTTCTCCTTGGGCTGGGTTTCCTCAAGAGTTCTGCAGACACCAATGTGTACTTCCTGCAAGAGCAAATAGGTTATGTTATTTTAGCTCTGTATGTAGATGATTGCATTCTGCTAGGAACTAACTTAGAGGGAATTTCCAGAGTCAAGGGTCTGCTGTCAGGTCGTTTTGACATGGTTGATGTTGGAGAGCTGTCGTATTGTCTTGGCACTCAACTCCAACGTGATCCTGCTAGCGAGACATTGGTTATTCATCAAGAGAAGTATATTTATGATATGCTGTTCAAATACAAGTTGCTGGACGCTAAGCCTGCTCTTACATCGTTGGAACGTTGCCTCACAAAATGGTGATGTACTTCTATATGTTTTGTACGTGCGTGAAAAACAGGATTTTGTGCTAGAGCTAGAGCGGACTGGTTGTCACAATATATTACTGTTGGATCACTCTGAGGCTGACCTACATCTGCTAACAATCTGCGCAGCCAAATTGCCTCCTTTGCCGCTTGAGTCAGAGCTGAGTATTCTGCCTCAGTAGAGGACAGTGACACAGTTGATTGTTTCTTAGAAGACCAGGTCACAGCTCCACCTGCAAGTAGGAAGGCGTGAAGATCGACCTTGCCGGATCAGCCCGTACCGATCACAGATCCAACAAGAGTGAACCCTTCCTCGTCATAGCCCTGTTTTGTGTAATGTATGCCATGTCTGCTAGTACCCTTGAGATAACGTAGTATTCTCTTAACTGCTGTCCAATGCGCTCTTCCAGGTTGCTTCAAGTGCTGAGAAACCATGCTAACCGGGAGGGCTACATCGGGCCTGCTATTGTTGGAACAGAAGATAAGAGAGCCAACAGCTTGAGCATAGGGAACTGTTTCCATCTCAGCTCTCTCAGCATCTGTTTCGGGTGACTGAGAACTGGTAAGTTTGCACCTTGCTACCCAATTCTCCTCGCGGCCACCACAACGACCTCCCTTCACACCTACTTGCAGCCCAACTGCGAATTTTGCCTTCATGATGCACACCCCATTGCGATTCCTTCTCCATATCGCAGCCCATCCGCACATCGCCTTCTGTGGTGTGCCACCTCCATCTTGCAAATTGTAAATTCAGCTTGCCATGAGAGCTCTACCATGGCCTCTCCTAGTTCAGCACACGGCCCTATCATGCCATCCTCACATCATTACTCCACTGCAAGTACTTCCACATCCTTCTAAGATCGCCATGGCCTCCTCTTGCAAATGACTAGCATTGATTGCACCATAACTCCTTCTCTGCCTCTTCATCCTTCGCCTTGTGGCCTTCACCGCAACATGTGCCAGGCACTCCAATTCCCTTCCTGCAGAGGCTGCCTACCACGTGGGGCTGCCTACCTACCTGGTCTTTGGGTACCCAGGCTATAGTGGGTACCCCACTCACCCTTGTACGTGTTGTTCCTATCACGGTAGGGTGTGCACCTACCATGGTAGGCGTCTCCCTATACACCATTTGGCCCTATCCGGCCTGCATCTCTTGAGCTCCTCTCTGGGGCTCGCTCATGGAGGTTTCCTCCTCCTCCGGCAGCAACCCCTCGGGTTCTACCACTGCTTCCTCCTCTTCCTTCGCAGAGTCCTCCAGCCTTGATGCTGCAGCGCTTGACGATGCCTGTCCTCCGAGTGTCATAAAAGGCAATGGTCTTTCCATGCTTGGCCTGAGATGGACAATCTCGAATGGATGCCAAGAACCTTCCAGCTCCTTGCAATTTCCACACACACACCCCGGCCTTGACCTCGCCCTTGCTCACAATTCCCCTAGCTCTTATACCCTTGCTTTTCCAGCACGAGTTTCCAATTGCTGTGATTTCGAAAGAAGGAATTCTCTAAGGTTCACGGATTCTTACATCTTCTCCAGCAAGTTGAGAGTCCCTTCTCCGCAATGTCTCTTCAATTTTGACATGCCTTGCTCTTCCCAACACTCCTTTGGGCTTGGGCAAGCATTGCCTTCTTCCTTCCACCCCGGCCCTTTCCTTCCTTCTTCTTCTCTTGTTGCACTCCTACTTGTCTTGCCTATTTTCCTCCTCTCACGCCTAGCTTGCACCCCTCTTCTCTATCCCTGCACAAGCGCACGTACATCGCAATACTGTGTGGGGCTCTTCTACAGCTCTTGGTGTGGCGGCGCCTTCCTGCAGTGTTGGCGCTTCCTCACCTTCAAGTTGTGACCTCCTACACACATGCAGCAGATTATAAAGATAACTTGGGGGTTAGGAATGGTAACTACCAATCTACTCTGCCCTTGGATATGCACCACGTGGCACCTTTTCTACAGTTGATTGGAGTTTCCCAATTCCTCTTATACTAAGATACTATTTTCCCCCTAGTTTCCTAATGGCCCAATCTAGCTTTTAATTTCCTATTCGACCCATTTATCTAGTCCACTATTGGTGGGCATATATAGTGGATATACCTTTATCCTAATTTTCCTTTTTGTCCGAGATCTCGACCTACCGTGGTAGTCCGCCTACCGTGGTAGTCCGCTCCTCTCTAGCTTGCACCCCTCTTCTCTGACTCTTGGTGTGGCGCCTTCTGCGGTGTTGGCGCTTCCTCCTCTTGCCTTCCTATCGCCCAGGGTCATTTTGACCCGTTCTTCTTCCTCGGATATCCTCTCGCCTCCCTAACAAGATCCTACAACTCCGCTTCAAGATTTGAAAATCCTTCAATCATTTTAGCCAAAAAATCAATTTCGTTAGTCCTCCGGCTCTTTTGGGCTGGTTGCCCAAACTTTTGCGTTCCACAGAGTGCGGTGCGCGTGGCGACACTCGTGGAGTCTGTTTTTAGTTTCATGCTATTTCTGATATAACTGTATACCCAATGAGAGGGGGTGTTACAGATAATAATAATACATTACTTATCTTACATTGGGTAATACCTAATATGATGGTAAACCCTAATGACTGTAGTTAGTTGTAACCGTTTCATGGGTCCAGGACATATGTTCATGGTTCCCCTTTTGTTTAATCAGTTTTTGTTCATTGCTGTGTATGCGAGTGTGAGGATCGATCGTCGTGTGCATCAGCATGTAGCAAACTTCACAAAAGCTTCAGCCCAGTAGCCACGAGTTAGTCCAGCAAAAATCAAGGAAGCGAGAGTGGACTCCCGTAATGTTCTGTTCTTCTGGATCCTTTCAACAAGTGAGTTTTGAGCAGGTGTATAAGGTACAGTAAATTGATGCTGAATCCCCTCATAAGCACAAAATGATGCGAAGGCCTTGTTGGTATACTGTCCTCCGTTGTCTGTGCGAAGAATACAAACCTTTACTCTTGTCTGACGTTGAGCTGTTGTGACATATTGCTGGAAACAGGACAAGGCTTCACTTTTGTGGCAAAGAGGAAATATTGTACACTACCGGCTCCATTCGTCAACAAACGTTATGAAGTAATCAGCACCTCCAAAGGAGCGTGTGGTCAAGGGGCCACATATGTCACTATGGACCGTGTGAAGGAGGCCCTCTGCCCTCGTCGGGAACTTGTCTTTATAAAAAGGTAAAGAGTGAGCCTTGCTGACAACGATTGGTGCCAATTTC
The DNA here is from genome assembly GCA_010909165.1 of Anthoceros angustus. Classification (NCBI taxonomy): domain Eukaryota; kingdom Viridiplantae; phylum Streptophyta; class Anthocerotopsida; order Anthocerotales; family Anthocerotaceae; genus Anthoceros; species Anthoceros angustus. Next base: position 145,877 of record MU008153.1, read on the forward strand.
TCTCCGATTTCCAACTCGCGGGTAAGACCAGCGCTTGCACCTTTCTTGCCCTTCAAGCCGTCAATCCTCAATGCTTCAAAAACCACTCCTTCTTACTCCTCTCTAGCTTGCGCAACTCATAGTCTCTAAACATCAGCTTGCTCCGCTTATACCACGGTCGCCTCCGACATGCCCCCATCGGAGCTCATAGACGGCCACCAAGAATACGAAGTTGAACAGCTCCTCCGACATCGCACCGTTTGCGGCCGACCATAGATCCTAGTGCTCGGAAGGATTCACATTGTTCGAATCCACTTGGGAGCCTCTTGCTAACCTCATGCACCTGCAGGCCCTTCTCCGCATTATCTCAGGCACGGGATCTCAAGTACCTTGAGGTCAACGAAATGCCTCCGCCGGTGGGTAATGTAACGGATCCCATTACAATATAACGGGCCACCATTAGCATGCACCACACTCGTGTAACAATGCTTGATTTAAATCTGAAGGCGGTCGGAGGAAGGCCTCGATTTCCATGTCAAAGCTCTATCATATAATTCGTGACATTGGCCCATAACATGCATGCATTCATCCTCACCTCATCCTACCATGGTCCAAGGAACTTCCCACCAGCACCCCAAAAACCAAGGACTTCCTACTTACCTGAGTAGCTATGACCAAAATCCAAGGACACTCCTCCCTTGGGTCTCGACGTCCATAGCTTCCAATGCCCACTATATATGCTAAATACGTCGGCATGAAATATTCAATCCTACCTACTCTCCTACGACCTAGTCTAAAATGGCTTCGTCCCCAACTGCCTACCAGGACTGAAAATCTCGAAGTGACAACCCTCCTACGGACTTCCTACACGTCATCCTACAGACCTCCTACTAGGCGCGTTTGACGCTATCCTACTACCGGACCACTACGTCCTACCGTAAATCTAACCTATTTTCTACTTGGGTAAATCCTAAAAATCAGCGTAATTCACAAAAGGAGTTTCTTAGCATAACCTTCTACAACTTTTACGTTTCTTTCTCCATTTTCTCAAAATGAAGTTGCCCAAACTTTTCGTTCCACAGTTGATATGGAGATGCGACTTGCGGCGTGGGTGTCCGAGCTCAAATGAGCCGGACCATACGATAAAGACACACCAAGTGGGTTAGTATGGGTCCATGGCGAGGACACACTTGAGAGAGCATCCGTCGGGGTGATACCCAAGCTAGTGAGCGTGGTGGCAACCACCAACCTTCACGCAAAATTCGACTTGCATCATTTGGCTCGCACCTTCCTAATGTGGAGTATCGTCGAGCAAAGCGGTCGAAACTATGGCAGTGAGGGTCCAAATTTGCGGGTCCTCGGGGCCTTGCCTAACATTATACATATTCAGTAGGAATTGTGAACGTGCTAGGAGCGTCGTCGTCCACATCGTGTTTGCAAGAAGCTGGTCGCGATGGTTAACACGTTGGGGTACAATGCACATTTTGATCCTAACGACTTGAGGTTTGCAACCTTGTCTGGATCTTTGAACTACTTAAAGATGAAATGCTTGCAAGCGCAATCGATTTGGCAGCGCTTCACGCAACCCTAATCGAAAATATGAGGGCCTCAAGTTGAAGCAGTTGCACCTCGACCGTCGGAATTGAGAGGGTTCACATGCGTAATGAAGTTTGAAGACAACAACTTGGGCATGAGTATCTTCCGTTCGGGACGCTCCACATCTCGGAGGAAGCACTATTGCACCGTCATACAAAGCTTTTGAACATTGTATCCCATTGTAGTGGCACATAAGAGAACAATGCCCGAGCCTAAGGCGGTGCGAGCAATTCGAGGTCGATCGATAGTAGTTCGATACACTAGGAAACTACTTCCATGAGCGAATTAAATCAAATGTGATAGAGTATAGTTTGGGTTTGGTCAATTTTATTAGTTCGAGAATTCAAAAATGTGAAAACATTAAAAAATCGATGAAGATAAAATCGATGTTCTCACTTGCATTCATTGGAGGGGAGTTGGGGAAAGCAACATGCTCTCAACTTCCAGAACTCGCTCGAAATTACGCCTTTTCCTCCTCCTCACATTCACGGCCGCCAACAGTTAAGGTAGTCTCCAAAATGCCCAAAACCCGGACTAACCGGTTTGCAAGTACATGCAAAACACAGTGCTGTTAGTGCAAGGTGATGACAAATCGGTGGACTTGCTGCGGAAGGAGCTTTGCTTTCATGGAGAAGGCATGGTTTATGTCAAAGGCTTGCTAGGGAGGTCCGATATGCATGACATCCTCTTACTGACACCAAAAGTGCCCATCATTGTATTTCTCCCACGACACTTGGAGAGCCTCCTTAGAGGGATGGTGTGAACTACATAAAATCATTATTTGCCGTCCATCGTGCCCGACATCGAAGAGCTATTGGTAGCCATGACGCCTGTGACCTCTTTCTCAAGCTAATGCCTATGATTTATGAGTTGCACGGGATATGACCTTGTCACCGCCGCCCTTCAAACTCATATGGAATGTTGGACCTGGTTGTTGCAATGACAAGACAAAGAGATGGGGCAACATTGGTGACTTTAAGATGGAGGTGAGCAATTCGTGACTCGAATATGTCTTGAAATCGTGGTGGCCGGAGACATTTGAATGGTGTGTTGCCATGATCCTTGGTAGTTAGCTGAGAATCTTGTAAGGCTTGAGCGCGTAGTTGGACTTCACAGACTCAACATGGACTTCAAATGTTATGAAGGGGCTAGCGTTGCCCAATTGGCTATGCTTTGATCTATGGCACCTTGATTGGTAAGCCATATGGTGGGGCTTATCATGTGATTGGTAAGCCGTGTCGACTTTAATGAAACTCATATGGTAGCTTTCATTAGGCTACAAGCCTTGTTCTTGTCGGTGGAATCAAGCGGGAAGCACACAAGGCGGAAGATACATTCATTCAATTACTCAAGAAAGAGAACAATGGAGTTTATGTACAAGTGAGATAACTAACTAAAATTGTTTTGATAACTATCCAACTACGAGCGGATATAATGGTAAGTAGATCCCGACTACTAGACCAATAATTTTACACTCCCTCTTAGTGAGTCATAGGGATCAAAATCAGCGCATGGTGATTTGATCCATAATTGCACGATAACTTCACACTCCAAAGCGAGCGCTTGAAAACACATGCATAAGAAACACCAAAGGGAATCTTTCGGACACGCCTAGTCATGGACTCCTCCATCAACTACGCTCCACTACCTCTGCTACAAAACTTGAGATGGCAACATTTGATGTCGTGGAACTTGCCTTGGTTGTTTGCGCTGTGTTAGCTGCAGTCTTCACATTCAGTCGTGTGCTTAGGTTTGCAAGACAAGATCCCACTTGATGAGTAGATGGATGGACAGCTAGGCTAGTGAGCAACTCCCTTAGAGTTTGCAGCTAGAATATCAATGGCCCCTACAGCTAGAGTGTGCTTTTCATGTAGTACCCTAGGGAGCTTTATATTGGGCCGGGCTATAGGTGCAAATCTTTCAAGAAACTACGAACCCAAAAACTCCTTAGGTGCAGTCATTGCCCCATATGCTTCCGTTGAAGATAGCTGGTGCTCGACTTTTGATGACCACGAAAGCGAGTCATCCCAAGAAACATACAATAGGTAGTGCTCGACTTCTTTGATGACCAAACAGAGTCATCCCAAGAAACATACAGGCTGGTGCTCGACTTCTTTGATGACCACGAAGCAGTCATCCCAAGAAACATACAATAGGCGCCACACTCTTCCTTGTCCACAAGGTCTCTTGCCCAGTCGGCATGGCGTGGGTCATGAGTTGGAGATCACCAAGAGTCTTACGAACGGAGTCCTTTCCTTGGAGAGCCCTTCAAGTATCTAAAGATTAACTTCTCTGCTGGCCAATGGGCAAGCCTTGGGTTTTCTAGAAATTGGCTAAAAGTACCAACGGCTCTGGTGATATCTAATCTAGTCTAGTTTGACAAGTAAATGAGGGACCCCACAGCCTGTCTATATGGTTTAGAAGCCATTTCCAGCTTTTCAGCTTCCGTACTAAGACACTGCTCAAGGGGTAGCTTGTCATCTATACTCATTGGCATTGATACGGAATGACTACCACATTAAACCTTCGAAAAGTGCGCAAAGTGTGCACGATGAATGTCAATGGTCTTATCTTTGCTATTAAAATGGAACTAGCCACGAGGAAAAGGTAAGTTGCCCTAGGTCATTCATCTCAAATCAAACTTGGTAAGTAAGATCTTCTTAATCATCCATCGTGTTGCCGAGGTACTAAACAGGATGTTGTCATCCACATAAACAGCCGATTAGAAAGTCTACTCCTTCACTTAGCAAGTACACCGTTGTCAACGTCCATACAAATGAAGCCTACCTCTATAAGGAGTTGATGGAATACCTCATCTGCGTGCTCTCAAGGATCGCTTGAGGCCATAACGTGTTTTAAGCAACTTACACACTTTGTCCTCATCAACAATGAAGCCCTCTGGTTGACACATGTAAATCTCCCCCTCTAGCAGGCCATTCAGAAAAGTGGTCTTCACATTCCGGCAGCATCATGATAGAGGAGCCCATTTAGCAGCCTCATCATCAGATGGTTCGGTCTTGATACGCTTAAGACTGGGGGATGGCGATAACAATGGTCTGTACGGTACATACGTACAGCCCTTGCAGGTAGTGGATTGCTATCAAGTCGTGACTCAAAGCTAGATTCTTGGGCAAAAATAGCATTACATAATTCCTCATGTTTGAGGCCAGTTGGCTGGTGAAATCCTTTGGTGAGTGATAGTAAGAAGGAGGCCATACTTTTGCTAACCGTATGTATCCCATGCTAGCAATTGCATGCCCACAACCGTATGTCCTGCATATGCATAGGTACATCTAACAATACCATGCATCCTTCCAATTCTCATAGAAGCATAAAATGCTTTTGCATTGTGGATGAAGTTTCCATGGGTTGCGACACAAGAGCCTTTGGTTATCATTTCTGATACACCCTCCGATGCACAATGCCCAGCATATGCTTCTATGAGAAAACCGCTTCTTCCAACACTCCAAAGCCCCGACAATTGCGATCTGAACGTCTTCCTCTATCCCTCTATTAAGACATAAACAAGGTTGATCACTCTCTCGATCTTGTTTTTATCTGTGTCTTGCCTAGGCGAGAATGAGAGCTTTGTGAGATTGTGCATGTCTTGGGTCAGGAGTCAATCGCTAAGATCTTAGGCTACTACAAAGCAAGCACTTATCGTTAGTTCAGGTCAGCTGCATAGTAAGGATTGTTACTTTATGGTATCAAGGGCATAGTCCATGCTTCAAGTGTTAAGAAAATAGATAAGATGGTTGACTCAAGCGAGCATAGCAAACCAAAATTGAATAATTGGCAACAATCATATGATCGGTAGTATGACACTAAACTAATTGGCTATCATAATATTATGATTAGCACTGTATTTGAGCAAAGTGGCGTCTTTCTCACTCCTGCGTGGTGGTGGTGTGGGGCGGTTCCCACGTTCTTCCGATTGGTAGTCAGGGCAAGGGTGGAAGGCCTTGAAGGTTGCTCTGGCCTGCGCCATGTCGTGGGTGAGAAGATCCTGAATGTCTTTCTTTGGACATCCTTGCCTCTAAATGAAGCCGATTAAATTGCCATGCTCAATGATTCCATGATCCGATCTCGCCACAAGAGTCTGATGATCAATTCGGGCTCTTATACCATAATGAAATTCAGATGGTAGCTTTCATTAGGCTACAAGCCTTGTTACTGTCGGTGGAATCTAACGGGGAAGCACACAAGGGCGGAAGATACATTCATTCAATTACTCAACAAAGAGAATAATGGAGTTTATGTACAATAAGTGAGATAACTAACTAAAACCGTTTTGCTAACTGTTCGAACAAATAACTAACTAAAACTGTTTTGATAACTATCCGAACTACCTGAACGGATGTAACTGGTAAGTAAATCCTGATTACTAGACCAGTACATTCTACAATATTTGCATTTGTATGTTAGCGTTCACATCATTCTACATTTTATTTCACTGAAAAGAGTGAATCTCAAGCACTTTAAATCCACTTCACATGGTTTTATTTCACTAAAAAGAGTGAACTTGAAGCAGCCTAAATCCACTTCACATGGTTTTACTTCACTAAAAAGAGTGAACCTAAAGCAGCCTAAATCCACTTCACATGGTTCTATTTCACTAAAAAAAGTGAACCTGAAGCAGCCTAAATCCACTTCACATGGTTCAGGTATGTCTCGAGGTATGTAGCCTGAACGCATGGGCACCACACCTAGTCCCATGATACACTATCAGCTGTTTTGATATGACATTTCAATCCGTCGTTGTCTCAAGTATAGGTCTATTACAATATTAACAAGAACTACTTTCTTTCCTGTTGTGCTGTAGATCGCTCCATAATCTACAGACGTTGATAGTTATCTGCTTACGTACTTGCCCACTTCTCCTGGCGAAGGAATTGGTATAGATTTTGGGAGCTTGTCTTCTACCAGGTGGGTAGGATTGAAATAACCAGGAGCCATACGTCGTGGGCACGTCAGAGGATACACGGGACAGGCTCCCTCAGCAAACTCCTAAAAACCATATTTTCAGCAAATAAGATGCGATCGTGCTTTCCAGTATCTACCAAAGATTTCAGGACAAAAGCTTGGTACGTAGCATGTTCACCTCACAGAGCTGCAGCAGAAGCGTGTCAAGATCCACAAGCATACCCGATCGGGACTCTTTAAGTACTGGTCGCAAGCGTCTCAAATAAACCGGAAGCCCAACTGGAGCCGCCACGTTGTAAGCGTTACCAAGGACACAGAGTGCCAGCGCCTCAGGTATGGCTGTTGCGCCCTGATTCATATGGTTACAATATGGGTTTTCATCAAAACGGTACCGGACCAATCTTTCCGTTATGTTCACTTTAAGAACTCTTACCTGTTGCCACTCACGCACCACTGCTCGCCAGTTGACTCCCAGCAGTTGCTTGATGCAGTACAGGACCTCCAAGTAGAATTGGAAGGCTTCGTGGTCGAGAACGGGTTGCTGTAGACCACAAAACCTGGCAAACATGCTGACCTGAGGAAAGTTGACAGTTTATTAGGGGCAGTTTGCACTCTGGCATCTCGGCACCAAATTAGTGAATAGTACTCATGGACAGAAACTACCTTGGGATCATCTAAGTAAGATGTGCAGCTGCCCAAGCACTCCAGAACTTTCTGTGGTCCTTCATCTAAGCCGTGAATCTGATTTTACATCCCAGAGCATCAGATCTCAGCGCCCGGCAAGCACTCCAGAATAGACTATGTGACGTGGCCCTGCTGCTGCCAAAACTTACCTCTCTTAAAATGACTTGCAACTTGATGACAATCCCATCTTCTGGACGAGTCCTAGAGTTATTAGGGGTGAATTGTTGAAGCCTCTCTAACTCATTCACACCTTCTGTGTAGATCCTAACGGCCAGTTTAATCAGTTTCTTCCTGCTCAACGCCATATCCGGATCGCTGGACAAAGAAAGAGGAGTGGCTGTACGGATAAGGGTCTCCACATCCATTTGCTGCAGGTCCTCCGGCACCTGCACAGAGCTTTTACTCTCACCTGAGCAGTTGTTGCCATTCAGGAGTCCTAGCGTAGGCATAGTAGCTTCCTTTGAATGCAAATTTAACCTGTATGAATCTGTTCTCATAGGTTGTATCTGCACAAGTCCCCAAGTCCGCGCACTGTGTCGTAGCCAGATAGGTGGGCTTGTCTAGACCTTGCTCCCAGTCATTGTGGATGCTCATTTTCTCGATGCGTTGTTCCCACTCGTCGAGAAATTTCACTTTCTTGTCTCGTGGCTGTCTTGGCTTATCTGCCTGGACTGCATCTTCCACAAGCTGAATTGTTGTTTCGGAATCCGCATTCGCCTCCATTTCGTGCTCATCCAACATCTCAGTTGTTATGTCAGAATCCAATTTCGCCTTGATTTCGTGCTCATCTGCACACTGCTTTCGGATGATCTGCTCTTTCCATTTATTTTCCTTCAAGATTAGCTCCGCCAGTTGGACAAGTTCGGCAAGGCCAGTTTTGAGCAAAGCCACCTGCTTCGTGATCCTTCTAAGAGCACTGCTTTCTTCAGCCCACACACACCGCATCTGTTCGGGAGCAATGATTGGATGGTTACTGGTTTTTTCTTCTGGACCCTGATGGCCATACGTCTCACCTATCTCAACTATTGTGCCAGTCTTGCCAAAGAAATGAGCACCCATATGTACCTGGATGAACAGATCATCCTCAAAGGACCGGCTTTCATCAATAAGTTGTTCTTCAGTCTCCACCCTGTTCTTCAGATCAGTGCCCAACTGAGCCCTGCAGAACTGCACTGTCATGATTCGAGTGTAAGCAACCAAACTCTTCAGATCCAGTACGTTCGTGCAAAGTATGAAATACTTGCCTGATTTGACTTCTTTAGCAAAGCAGACTTTAGCCTCAGCAGTAAAGGCGGTTCACTGCCCAACAGACTCACGTATCAGTGAATCAGGTCACATAATCAAGTGCATATGCTGCCGTGCAGGGTATCAGATCTGTACCTCTTCACAGCACCTATGTATGTGAGGTGTGACTGAGCTGCAGCCGACTCAACATTCGTGATGTCAACTGTTTGACCATGATGCGGGTCACCGTAGCCCACAGAGGGGTCCAAACATTCGATGTGTGACTTTGCATCCATCAAATTCTTGAAGAAAGCCCGCGCATACCAGACAAGCTGATGAGCACTCTGGAGATCTCGTACCAGGACTTGGTTTGCTTTCTCCAGTTCCATAACCTTGTTCTGTTGGATATCCCAGTTAGGTCTGGACGCAATGGACTACTGACTGTAGCTGCTTAGTTCGCAGCCAGTTCTAACAGTCACCACAAGCTCAGTCTCTTTAGTTGCTCTCAAACAGATAGCAAACCAACGGAGTGGGAGCACCTCTGACTCTTTGAGCTGAACATCCATAGTCAAGGTGTCATGATTGCTGGCCAAGTATGCTTGTATGGCACAATCTCTCTCCTCTTTCTCAAATGCTAATTCCTGAGAAAGCCTAACAACCTGCAAAATAATGCCCTTGCCCTCTCAATACACACAGGAAATGAATATTCATATATTAAGGAATCGTTTTTACTGGTCATGGGTAGAATCAAAGAACTAACATGTGCCTGCAACTCCTGAATCTCATCTTTGAGCTTTGACATTTCATCCTTGTCTGCTACTCCCGTCAGCAGCAGAAGCCGCATCTGCATATTGTGATTTAATTAGTTTAGTACCAAGTCACTCTTACACCTGTGTTCTCTTGCTGGACATCAGCAGAAGCCTTGAGGCTCAGGACTGGCGAAATACCGTGTGTCATAAAGTGGGTGTAGGAGTCATACCTTTTCTGTCATGTCTTCGTGATCTTTCAGCAGTGCGATGCTTTCCTCGTGGGCCTGAAGCAATGACAAGAACCATGACTTAGATCATGTGTGTCCAAATGGCTTAGGCCAAATGGACGCACATTTATAAGAACGCCATGATTAAGCATCCTGAGCTTAGATCGGTACTTAGATGGGGTGCCTAAAGGGAGTGGATGCCCTTGGAGCAAGTAGCTTAGGCACACCATGGTACAAGTTGTTAAGTACCAAGTCCCATGACGGAAATCCGTCCTTAGTGGACTTAAATAAAATTCTTCTTCTTCTTCTTCTTCTTCTTCATGAGACAAACAGCATCCTTATGCAAACCTCTGGGCATAAAAGGACAAAGATTTTACCTGCAAAGCCCTCTCCTCTTGATGTTGAAAATCTTGCACAAGGGTAGTTATTCTGTCTTGCAAATCCTGTAGAGCTATAATAACTTGAGGCTTGCAGCCACATTGACACAGGCAGTTGTGAAAGACATGAAGCACACGTTATCCTCTTACAGTGATGGCGTTTCTTTCACTTTCAAGATCTTGATCTTTCTTGTCCAACAATGCCTGTGTTTGGAGGTCCTTGCTAGCTGCTTCAGCCTTTTCATACTCCAATGCTCTTGAAAGTCGCTCACAGGCTGTTTTCTGTTCAAATAGTTGCACTTCTAGATCTCTCCTTTCTTTGATCTCCATTTCCAGTCTAAAGCATCAGATCAGTACAGGGATCAGACCACAGTGTGAATCTACCTTGCTACTGCCATTGACAACAATGCACATACAGAAAATTTGGCTGGAACAAGATCTTCCACCTTCTTTCAACCATGGTATGTTTCCTCCACGTGGATCTGAAGACGTTTCTTAGACTCCGGATGTGCTGACTGGCCGCAATGACTATTTTCTGTGTCTTGATTAGTATGTCACAACTATCCCAATCTGAAGCTAGCAGGTCATCGAGACATTCAAATGCTTCTCCAAGGGTCATTGACATGTCATCTGTAGCTAATGGGTCTGTCCGAGTTAATGATTCAATGCCCTTTCGTGCCTCAGCTACAAACAAGGCGTCATTTGCACTCCCGAGGTGACATAATCGCTGAGAAATTTTGTGCTGACATATTGGGTCCTCCGTTAAGCTGCTATGTAGCTGCTCAGCGACAGTACTCATAATCTCTATCCCAGCAAGAAGTTCAGATATTCTTTTCTTCTCCTGGTGATAGAGGTTCTCCATACCCAAAACAGACTGTTCAAGAAACTTGCTTCTCTGCACCAGCTCAATGCAACACAAGAAAACAATAAGGGACTTTTTAAAAGGGTAGTGGATGATTGGATATGTGAGAGCTGTGGAATGTGCCCTACATTTTCGTGTTCAGTGACTTTGTTTTCTGCTACCAATAGTGCAGCTTCAAACGTTTGCCCCTTCTTTTCTAGCTGTGCGCACTCTTTGAACAGCTTTTCGTGCAGAAACTCAATATCCGAACACCTCTGTGCAGAGCATCCGACACACATGCCTCAAGGAAAAAAGCCATCGTAGAGGAGACTTTCATAAAGGAGCGCACAGGCAAGGACTTTCAGGAAAGGACATAACCTTTTGCAGGTCTTGGTACTTCACTTTTGTTTCTTCGTGCCAATCCCTTTCTCGTTCTAGTTCTTCTTCCACAGCTTCTAATTGTGAAAGCTTCATCTTTGCATGCATAAACTCTGCTTTCTGGGCGACATATGCGGCGTCCATTCTCTGATTGCCCCAACATATGTCATCAATGTCAACATTTATCTGTAGCATTGAACACTTGTGCACTTTTTTCTTCAGTATTTAGTGCGATGACTAGCTTGACCCAGGAATTTCCTTGCAATGGAAAAAATCTCACCTGGTTCGTGCAGGTTTCATCATCAAGCTCCGTCTGCAGAAGCAAACTCTACCATATCAGATGCATCGAATGCTGACAGGTTACGTCCACCAACAAAAAATGGGTGGCAAATCAGTGCCTGAAGTCTCGTGACCAAAGCTGCTGCCTCTTCTGCCCTTTGAACAGCCACTTTTTCTGAACGGCGTAGTATATGCAGCTCAGCTTGGAGCGTCTGGTACTGCTGAAGAATTGTCTTTGCAGCAGCAGCCTGCTGACCAGCTTCGGTCTCAGCTTCAAAACGAAGTGAGCTGTCCCCGTTGTGATACTAAGATCAGGCCCTCTGGGCATTAAGCACCCCAAAATTTCAAACTACATGCAGCATTTGAGGCAACAGAAGGGGAAATTGAGGTTCATCATGGCTAACTCTGAGGAACGTAAGAAGATAAAGGACTATATTTGGCTCACATTTCTTTGTTGAGTGCTCTTTCCAGGCCTATTTCTGACGGATACACAAATAAATAATTGTTAGCAACCCGACTTTGGAGTCGAGACTACAAGAAGATATAACAGGACAGTCAAAACAAGCACATGGGCACACGGCCATTAGGTGAGGGATACACTGAATGAAAATGGATTGTGTACTAGTTTGTATCAGATCTGTTATCTGATCTTGAAACCGTGGTTGATTGTCCTTTGCGTCCTGCAATTCTTTCTCAAGTTTCGATATCCTCGTTGCTAAGTTCCTTTGCACAAATTCACTGGAATATTGCTCCTGTATTCATCACCAACCCTTTAGGTGACGAACCTGTGAAGCTTTCTAACAAACTATTTCCGCAAAACTACACCAGGAACTAGCAGTCAGTAGGCAAAGCCAACAGTCTGAAGTAAACCTGTTCCAGGGCTGCTTCAGAAGAGAAGAGCTTCTCCTGTAGCTTTTTCTCCTCTTCCCCAAAACATGACAGCTCCACCTGGAAAACATTAATATCAGCACAAACTCATGTTCAGCTCTCCAACTTTGATCAAGGGGACCTGAGAAGAGAACCTTCAACTGTCCTTCCAGCCTCTTTATCTCACTTTGTAATGCTTCAAGTTGCCCGTTAAATTCCATAATCTTCAGTGCATTCACAAGGTGGAAATAGTGTGTCCAAACTGTCCACAGAAGCTGTGATCGCTCTTTGCAGTTCAATTCTACCTGAGAGTTTCCACAAGATCCAAGTAAGCTTCCTGCTTCCGTGATTCTCAATGGAGCAGAATCACAGGAAGCTCACCTGCCTAACAATTTCACAAAACGCCGTGTTGTAAACAACCAGAGCTGCCTCTGCCATGGCTATACCGTTTCTGCTGCTAGTAGTGTCATCTTCATTATCCCGTCTCAGTCCTTTCATAGAAGCAGCCTGTACATGGCAAGCAGCAGGTGCAGCAGAAGGGAACCGAATCTGCTCCACGTTCAACAATATGCCAGCTAGCCACTGCTCAAGCATGAGCACATCCTCTCTACGAGTGGGGCAAGCTGATGGGAAGATAATATGCTGCCACTGGCCTGTGGAGATGCAAAAGCCAAGGTCACATACTCACTCTGCAATCAGAACAGGCAGCAACAAAGAAACGGCATCCTCTACTTCACGCTTGGTTACTTGAAAGAAACTACCTGTTGGCTGGTAGACCACTTCATTGACCTTCTCATCACGAATGTAGATTGGGTGGTCCTCTGCGTACTGCACTAGACTTTTGATCCAAGTAAGATCGGAGTGCTCAGTTCTCACTCTCCAGGTGACTGAAGAAGAACCCGCACCTTTGGGAGCCTCACCACTATTTTCAGTGGAGTTTCCCTGACACAAACCGCAGAACACGGATTGTAAACTCGATTACAGGCCTCAGGCTGGCGTGACCAAGCAGGCTGAAAAGTTTACTGCTCACCTGCTCAGCAAACCGTACCCGAGGTCCTGCTGCAGCAGTTGCTGGACGCTGCTGGCTGCAGTCCTCTGCCATTGAGTCACGTTCATCCTAATCATCACAGAGATGCACAGATACTCAAGAACAAAACACTCGGTTCATGAACAAGCCAGGGTTTGAGATGAGTTACAAAATCTGACCTGCAGCCAATCTCTGGGGGAAGCAAGAACGTTGTTCCCCAATTTACCGCAGCTTCTAAGACCCTTCGTAGGGTACTCCTTAGCCAAATCAGGCACAAAATTTCCACCACCATCTTTCGGACTTCTGCTCATCAGCTCAAGCTTCTTGCTATCCCCACCCTTGGGAATGTTTGATATTTTGAAAGCAGTTTTATCTCGACCTGAACTAGGCTCCCCTGCACTAACATCCAGCCCCCTTGCCTGTGCCCTCCCAGGGCTGCCAGGTTTCCGTGGGGACAGGGCTTCGGCTTCATTTGCGATGCCGGAATGTAGACTCTCCCACTGCTCATTGATGGCTCTGACGGCCCTGCTCCAGGAAGCCCATATCATTTAAGCACAAGGCGATGCTCGTCTGAGCTTCAGGAGGGCCCTGGAATTCCAGAGTTGGACAAAAGCTGGAAACAAAGGCTAACTTGGCACGCAGATCTCTGCTGCCGGACCAAGCAGTCGAGGGTCTCCTGCTTTGCAACAAGCTGTGGCGAGGCTCAGGAATTGGCTCGATTGTGCTTAAATCCTTCTCAGTCGCCACCCGCACTTCCATCTCCCGAGCTTTTCTGTGGATAAGAAAGGCGGAAAGATTGTCCCTCCCCTGCTGCCCGCTTTCCCCGCTCAAGGACAGCACACCAAACCAAACTTCCAGACCACAACGGAAACGTAGCCCGTCGGGGCGAACCGTTAAAGGCTCTTTCAAAGGCGAGGGGCTTGATCAACGATCAACTGCCCAACGGCGATCATTAAAATAGGGATTTTTCACCGATATAAAAATAAAAAATAGTCTTCTTTCACCGATATAAAACTAAAAATATGTCTAAAAATCTGCCAGTCACGGGACTTTGGGACTTGGTACTTTAACAGCTTGTACCATGGTGTGCCTAATGCCTAAGCTACTTGCACCAAGCGCATCCACTCCCTTTAGGCACCCCATCTAAGTACCGATCTAAGGCTCAGGATGATTAATTACGCGTTCTTATAAAAGTGTGCCATTTGGCCTAAGCCATTTGGACACACATAGAGTCCAGTATTTAAACTGCTAGAGTATGGGACCAGAATACAATGCGACTCGCATGATCTTTGGTATTAGTTAGATTCACCTACTTGACTTCCACCTTATCTGATGTAGGCTAGATGAATGGGTTTGAACAATGAGGTCATGGGTGGACAGGGTCACTGGGCTACTGTCCCTGAAGGGAAGAATTCTCAAGGTATATTTACTTAGAGGTACTTGACACCACAACAGTGTGCCACAGGAGGTGGCTGCGATGTTCCTACTCCTGCTGCAAGAAGCTTGCAAACACTAGAGGTCTTCATGGGACTCTGGACTTGTACTTCATGTACATGTCAGTGACCACCTGGACAGCTTCACCTTCTGCTTTGACTGGATATAGGTCCTTCCCAAGTTGCCACTTGTTTGTCAAAGCAATCCACTCCCTTCTCCACTCCAGGAACGGGAATAATGAGTTCTTATGGAGAGACTGTTGTAGCAGGTGAAAGAATATTGAAGCCCGAGGTAAGTAATAGCCTCGGATCAGCCCACTCCACATTTTGTTGGCTGCAATGGCATACGAGCATTTCAGAGCAAAGAATTTGGAGGAGGAAAATTAGGGACAGATGGTAGGCTGTTATGTGGCTACATACCGTAGTCATGCAAGGGGCTTGGGACTTCGGGTGTGTTGTCGAACCACATTGTGAGCTGTGTTCGTGCATTCCACTCATACTGTGCAGGAAGGAAGACATGCCAGGCTCAGCTTCTGCAAGTAAATGGCTTCTTCAATCTCAAGATCATGACCACAGGCTTGATGGAGACTGCAGATGAGATGATGGCTCACCAAGGCCTTCTCCTCCTGGTTGGTGCCAAGCTGCTTGGCAGACTCTAACCAAGGGCCCAGGAGGAAGCCTTCATCAGTCGCCAGGAGGGTATCAATATCACCCAAAAGCTCCAGAAAGGTGCTGGAGAGTTTCTTCAGCTCCATGGCATTTCCGGTCTGGTAAGCCTTGATGACTTGTGAGTATAGAGAGTTAGCCAGCTTTGCCAGGATCTGACGAGTGAGATCGACCAGGTCATATCTGCCAGGATGAGCTGCAGAGGTGAGAACCTACCTGACAGACAGGGCAATGCAACTGGAAGCACATGGAGCGGGATGCAGAGAGATAGAACCTGTAAGTAGGGAGGCTGCTGGCAGAATCTGCAGAGTCAAGGAGGAGACCAAGTGCCATCACAGCTTCGGTTGGAGAGTACCAGAGATGTGGTACATGGCCCAGCAACTCTGCCTTGACCACTGAGATCTCTCTGGGTTCTTCCGAGCTGACAACCAGCTTCAATGTGGCATCAGGATTTAAGTCTGGGAATTCGACGACGACATCTCCATTGTGATCCTGCCTTACGAAAATATGAAGGTCAGACACAGTCAGAATGACGAGTTCATATCCAGACACAAGTAATGACTTTAATCAATACCGCTATGCCATCAGAGCAGTTGTAGATTGAACGCTGCAGCATCTGCCATGCTTTATGTGCTCCTGATGATGCTGTGCCATACCGTCGGATGTTGTAACCATCGATCCAGTCCTGACGTCATACACAGCATTGGCACGTTAGAACAGGATGAGGTGCACATGTGAGAACACTGTGTTCTGTTGTCCGATGCGGAACATCAAACATAAGAAGGAAATGAGCTCACCTCTGCTTGAACTTCTTCACTTCTGAATGCCATTTCGGCCATCAGGTCATAAACAACAGGATTCTGCTCGATGCCTTCCATGCACATGCCAACGCCAACCTAACGTACCCAAACTGGTCAGACAGGAAATTGATTGACCGAAGCACATGTTTGTAATGTGTCGCAAGAACACATCGAGGAGGAATTTACACACCATAGTTGAATTTGGACTTCTAGCAGCTTCGACTGGCCCTGTGCCCACAGCTAGCAGCCTTCCATACATCTCAATGTTCCCTCCAAAGTTGTGGAGCATACACCTATTGAATGTGAAGGTGGCTAGTCACAAAACATTTCTACAGATGAACCGCAGAAACAGCTGCTATGTCAACATATACCAGATGTACGGGACACCATAAAAGTGATCAGAGCGCAACCACACTGGCTTTACATCAGCAAACAGATCGAGAACTATCATCTTGCCGACTGGGACTGAGTGCAGTAGGGCCTACAACAGACAAAAGCCACAGTCAAAAGCCTTCGTCGGAAGATCCCATGGTGGAAATGAACTGCCGGACCCAAGCTGAGTACCAACCAGGATCTGTGGTGGCCTCCAAAATTCTTCGTCTGAGGCAAAAAGCCAGCCCTGCACAAGAAACTGCTCAGAGGATGTTGGGGATGGCAATGAAGGTCATAGTAGAGCTGAGAATACTCATGGAGAAGAAAATTACCTGCATGAGCCAGACAGCATTGCTGTCACCAGCACGCATTGCTTCATAGACAGCAGCTCCTAAAGATGTGATATATGCAGGATCACTAGTTGGGGGCTCATTTTCGTTAAAAGTGTCACTGCATGATCACACATCATGTTGCCTCACTGTAAAAAATTTGAAACCCATCAAGCAGTGGTTGGAGGAGGGCTCGCCTGACCCGCAAAACTCACTTCAACTAGTGTTCTACAGGTTTATAATTGGTGTGCACGACAGACCAACCAACCAGTTATATATATGTTGTGTTCCTCCGTACTCTGCCAGCATCACGAGCAAGAAGAGTCTATTAGAAGCACCAAACCTACAAACGACCTACCAATGCCAGAAGTGAACATGTTGGTATGAAACGCTAATCAATACCTTTGATTTGTTGCTCCACAAATGCTTTTCCAATGACCAAAAACAATGGATCAGTGGGGTCGAGCAGATAAGTGCAGCACCATCTTTCATCTCCATCTACAGTGTTCCTGCACACAATACAAATTGGATATTAGCTCAAAACTTGGGCCCATTGCCTCACATTTCAATCCAAAGAACGATCTCAATTGTTCACCAATTTGGTAGCTGTGTAATCTTGGCAGAAGGGAAGGCCCTGAGCAAGGCATGGGGTATGTTTCCCGTGAAAGCGGGTAACACTGCATCCTTGCAAACGACACAGCTCAGGTTGAAAGGTAACAGCCAGACCTTATGACAGAGGAACTGGTTGCCAACAGGAGGAACCACAGGCATACCTGGTGTCATCCCAAACTCGCGCATCCGAGACAAGATCAGCTTCTGCAAACTCAGCTGAGAATCAAGCCATGTCTGAGGTAAGGGACCTCCCCACCTGAAAGAAAGCCAACATCATCCAATCAAAGGGTGGAATGGGGATCAGCTAAACCGCATTTGCTTTGCTGAAACTGGATCAATTTCCAGTCCAAAAGGAAATGGCATTTAGTCCCACCCATGCAAATTCCCCATGCGTGCCCAAGCCAAAAAGGCTGGTCCTCCAAACCAGTCACTGAGATCTGCATCGCTCAGGTTGAATTGGGCACTCTGTCGAACAAAACCCCATACACTGAGCACATCAGAACAGATGTGCTGCCTCTTGTTACCGGAAAGCAGACACCATCGTACCTGAAATAATTTCTGCCAGATACTCTCTTGTCCTGTTGATGCCAGAGGAAGGTTCACTCCCTGCAATGCCATCCAGTCTATCTCCTTCTCCCACCTTTCCCAGTCCCACCAGACGAAAGAGTCTGCACCACCCAACGACATCAGCACCCATCCTCGCCTCCAGCCTGAAACAGCCACAGAGGATGCTTGAAACACTTACAGCTCGAGGTCACAACATTCTGATAGTAATTCCAGTCTACAGGCCTCTGAATCCTGACAGCTCCACTGGTAACACGAGGCAGAAAGCCGGGATCTGGCACCGTTTTCAACTGCACCCCGCCCGTCTTGTCCCATGAAACATGTGCTCCGCACCAGTACTTCAAATACCAGTGCAGCCCAGCACATAATTCCACACCTGTTGTTCCCGAGATTCTGCAATCCCCATCCTCTCATCAGCACCAGCACCAGCACCAGCACTCCTCAAGAACGGAAGCCAATGCAGACTCTCACCCTTCGCATCTCCTCCCATGCATGGGTCTGCTCACCTGATTTCTGCCTCTGTCACGATGGAGTGAGACGAGAAGTCGGTGCTGATCTCAAAGCAAGATTTCCCACCGCATTCATCCTGCATTCAACTTACATCTTTTGGGACATCCACTTTGCGGGCATTCCTGACTGGAGGAAGCCAGCGCGTCTCCGGAATTCGGGATGCTTAGGTGAAGAACCTTGGATATAATGCGGAACTCGAAGCTCCTGGTGTGGAGCGGGAGCAGGCGGCCGAGCACTCCCTTGGCCGCCAGTTCTTGCGTGGAAGCTGCTGCACGCTCCCCATCCAGCCTCTCCACAAAAGCTTCGTAGTCCGGGAGCGGCACGCTCAGGCCGCCAGCCCTGTGCGCCACAACACCAAGCAGAGCAGCAAGCAGACATGCCCAGAATGCGGCAGCGAGGTCCCCCATTCCTCTACGCTGGAACGGAGGTTCACAGCACGGTGTCTCACGTTTCCATTGAGTTGGGTCGATCGCTTGTTTCAACAAGGGGCAAAGAACTGCGTCTTCTGTTTCAGTGTCTCTGCACGGCAGAATTGTTTCCCGTTCAGATGCATGTCTTCCCATGAGCTCAACATTTGCCTGCTAGACGGACCCAATGGGCAAACTGAGCAATGACCATAGCACAACTGCCCGAGGACGCTTAACGTCGAGCCCGTCATAAACCAGCCCAGATTTTTTGGCGAACTTCATCCCAGACATGCTGGGATCAAGTTCGCCAATGGTCAGATGAAATTGTGGAGGGGTACGAAGGACGCTTACCATTACAGCACAACCTGTCTCACTTGACAAGGGGATGCAGATGATTCTCATGTACATCCTGTGTTGTTGGACCCGGAGGACACAAGACACTTGGAAGGATGATCGGTTGTGAAGGGGTAGCATCCTTGAGATAGCGTGTATGGGGCACTTGGTATCAGTCAATTCAGAGCTTGTTCCATCAAGCCCAACTCATCTTCGACTTCAGACCACGTCGAGCCAAGGTCAGTCGTGTTTTGACCAAAGGTTTCAAGTGCTGTAAGCTGCCGCTCCATGCAGCAAGCACCTACGTAGAGGCTGATGAGCAAGAATTCATCAATCCAAATCCACATCAGATTCTGCTGTTAACCTGGATCGCAGGCTGTGACATAAACGATTACCTTGCTTGCTGGGTAGGGAGAAATTGGCGCAATCATGAGTAATACCAGGAGGCATTGCTGCTGCTATCAGGGTTGTGCAGCTCCAATATCAATGCTTTTTCCAACAGGAATCGTGGCCAGGAGCTTTTCTGGCAACATTTCCATCTGCTGGAAGATGCTGAAAGAGTTTTCCATATGGTTCCTCAAAAGGACTTGGTGTCATGGAGAGCCATGATAGCAGGATTTTCCCAGCAGGGCATAGGGCAGGCGCCCTTCGTCTTCACAGGCGTATGCAGGAAGGAGACCTTGTCGCACCTAATGCCGGGATGTTTATGTGACGCCATGCTTTCCATGGAGCCGTGAACATGCAAAATTCATGGGGTCAGGAGCGAGTGACGAGGGCACCGAGTCATCGGCGCCAGCGTCACGCTAGACGACTTCAGTGAACGAAGGTAAGGAACTAGGTGACTGCAAGCGGCACTCATGTTGCAATACGGAACTCGAGTCCACATCCTGATCTCCTCGAGATCTCTCGTGCACATAAGAAGTTGAGGGATGGATCCCTGAAGAACATCGTGCTTTCCGATCTGGAATTGAAGAACACAAGCGGGTAGCGATTGTGGAATTTTGAGTGTTGTCTGCATTCACCGTCACTGTGAAATCGTTGCACCATGGCAGGCATGACCGATGCGGAGGCCATGTTCTTCAAAGAGGCCAAATTGCCAGCGCGGCTGGCAGCAGCGGCATACTCTTCCTCCGATGACTTCAGCAAGACAGTCCCGATCCTGGACAGCAGCGGAAAGACCAAGGAGATCTGCACGCACCTCCTGAGGCCGCAATCGACTCCGAATCGAGCCGAGCTCGAGGGCTTGGCAAATTGGATGCTCGACATCCGAGTGCACATCGCCATCATCCCCGTGGAGCTACCGGATGCATCGCTGGCGTGGGACCTGGCCCTCGTCTTCCGCGGCACGCAGCCCTACAGCGTCACCAACTGGGTCCTCGATTTCACCTTCGACCAGGAGCCGGTGGCCAAGTACATCCTGCAGGAGCCGGAGAGGACGGACATCCGGCAGCACCAGATGCTGGTCCACACCGGCTTCCACCAGGCGTTCCAGGGCGTCATCCCCGAACCCGACCCTCACGAGGACCACACCATCGAGTACATCGCAGAAGTCATCCAGAAGTACATCGAGAACCATGGGAGCGCCAAGCAAACGTTTGCCAAGACCCGGGACGTGAAGGATGGCTTCCAACCCGAGGTGATCGCAGCCAGCCCCCTGGAACTGTCGGTTCTGGTTTCTTCAGTTTTGATCATCTGCGGATTTGTGATGCCAGCCAGCTACAGGTGCATTTGTGATGTCATCCTTGCTGGTCCTTCTTGGGGCGATGCTAATCTTGCCTGTTGTATCGTTCCAAATTGATCAGTTGTGCCCGGAAGCCTTCCGCGGAGAGTTGGCCAGCACGATTCAGGCCCAGCCGCGGCCCAGGCGCATCCTGTCCATCGGGCATAGCCTGGGCGGCGCCCTGGCCACCCTGGGCGCCGCCTGGTGCAAGACAACGCTGTGCAACGACAAGCGTTTCCGCGACTGCCCCGTGCAGTGCATCACGCTCGGGTGTCCCAGAGTCGGGAATCGATCGTTCGCCATGGCCTGGGATGAGAAGCTGAGATCGAGAAACGGGATGAACAAGGCGGGGGAGGGAAAGTCGTACCGGATCGTGAACGCGCTGGACTGGCTCCCAGCGTGCCGCTCTCCTTGAAGTTCCAGCACGTCGGAATGCCCGTGTACCTGCACCGGGAGGTGAAAACTGGGACGTGAAGGTTTGGCCGTGCGTGGGGCAGGAGCGGCCCAAGCTCAACACGGGCTCCCCGATCGACCACGTGCAGTGGCACTACACGTCCGCCATGGTGGTGGCGGAGGCGACGGCGGCGTCGGCCACGGCGGACGAGAGGAAATCATCCCTGCTCACCCGACAATCCTGGTGGTTTGTGGCTTTCGCGCAGCAGCTGAAGCCGGGCTTCATGTGGGAAGTGTTGAAGCGCACGGTGGTGCTGGATCTGCCGTTGCATGCACATTTCGCGGTGTTGGTCTTGTCGTGGGCCATAGCCGTGTCCTCCTTCGTTGCGGGGCTGGCAGTTTGCTGGCTCGCGCTCTTCCCTCTCATCATCTTGCTCCTTCCTGCGTTCACGGCGTCCTTCCTTGTGGACTGTTTGGTTGCGGCCGTGTTGTGGCCTTTCAAAGTGTGCTTTGGATCCAGCGGCAAGCTGCTCCCGCCCACTCCCCATTACAAGTTCGGGAACATAACCCTCGCGCTTTTGTCCCTGGTTGTCATGGTGGTGACCTATGTGTCGGCTTGGCTTGGACTGTAGTTGAATGCGATGCGCACTCTATTGTACAATTGTATAGGTATACACGTAAGAGCAATACACCACGTATATTTATATGTGCACAACTTTTTATTAGACTTTATAGCGTTATCAAGCTTTGGAGGGGCTTTATAAGAATGCATGGAGGGGCTTTATAAGAATGCAAGCTTTGGTAAGAATGCAAGCTTTGGAGGGGCTTTGTAAGAATGCAAGCTTTGATAAGAATGCAAGCTTTGGAGGGGCTTTGTAAGAATGCAAGCTTTGGTAAGAATGGAAGCTTTGGAGGGGCTTTGTAAGAATGCAAGCTTTGGTAAGAATGCAAGCTTTGGAGGGGCTTTGTAAGAATGCAAGCTTTGGTAAGAATGCAAGCTTTGGAGGGGCTTTGTAAGAATGCAAGCTTAATTTGCAGGGGCTTTGTAACTATGCAAGCTTTGCATTTAAAGATGCAAGCTTTGCATTTAGAGGAGCTTTGTAAGAATCCAAGCCTTGCAACCTTTGGCCAAGCCTTACAAGCTTTGGAGGGACATCGTAAGTATCCAAGCCTTACAAGCCTTACAAGCTTTGGAGGGAAAGGGACATCGTAAGAATGCAAGCCTTGCAAGCTTTGAAGGGAAAGGGACATCGTAAGAATGCAAGCCTTGCAAGCTTTGAAGGGAAAGGGACATCGTAAGAATGCAAGCCTTGCAAGCTTTGGAGGGAATGGGACATCGTAAGAATGCAAGCCTTGCAAGCTTTGGAGGGAAAGTGACATCGTAAGAATCCAAGCCTTGCAAGCTTTGGAGGGACAAAGCCTTACAAGCTTTGGAGGGACATCGTAAGAATGCAAGCTTTGGAGGGACATCGTAAGAATCCAAGATTGTAAGAATACAAGATTGTAAGAATGCAAGCTTTGGAGGAGCATGCCCAACATCACAAGCACCATAAACGAGCTCATGAGGATCATGAGCTCGGACTTGGGATATAGTGGCCATAGTGGTCCTATGGTTTGGTGCTATGGTTTTCATAGTGGTCCTATGGTTTGGGCTATGGTTTTCATAGTGGTCTTATGGTTCGGTGCTATGGTTTTCATAGTGGTCCCATGGTTTGGTGCTATGGTTTTCATAGTGGTCCCATGGTTTGGTGCTATGGTTTTCATAGTGGTCCTATGGTTTGGTGCTATGGTTTTCATAGTGGTCCTATGGTTTGGTGCTATGGTTTAAATTTCATAGTGGTCCTATGGTTTGGTGCTATGGTTTAAATTTCATAGTGGTCCTATGGTTTGGTGCTATGGTTTAAATTTCATAGTGGTCCTATGGTTTGGTGCTATGATTTAAATTTCATAGTGGTCCTATGTTTTGGTGCTATGGTTTAAATTTCATAGTGGTCCTATGGTTTAGTGCTATGGTTCTCATTGCGGGTGATCCAAAGCTGGGTTCATTGGGTGATCCGAAGCCCGAGTTCATTGGACGATCCATACTTTTGACTTTCCCTTTCGGTTGCTTAAGGTTTTGAAGGCTTGTACATTAACCATACTCTTGACTTTCCCTTTCGGTTGCTTAAGGTTTTAAAGGCTTGTACATTAACAAGGATCTCATCTGCCACTGGCAAAATTAATGAGAATTTTACCTTAACGTTTTGAAGGCAAAAACTACCTTGCGGGAAACAAGCAGCTTGTACCTTAAAAGGACTACCTTCCGGGAAACAAGCAGCTGGTACCTTCAAGTTTTGAAGGCAAGGACTACCTTACGGGAAACAAGCAGCTTGTACATTAACGAGGATCTTATCTGATTGCAGTAGCAAAATTAACGAAAATTTTTATCCGCTGCAGTGACAAAATAAGAAGGAAAAATTGCTTGCTTTCAAGGTTGATCGTGCCTTGGATCAAGTGGCCTTTTTTTTCGTAGTAATCACTTGTACATGGCAATATAAGAAAGAGAAATGGCTTGCTTTCAGTGCGCGCTGAGCATAAAACTAGAGCCATCCCTCCCCGCCCCCCTAGCTCGGCCAAGTGCACTCGAGTCCACAGGTCGCCCACAAGTTGTGTCAAAACTGGAGAGACGCAATTGAAAACAATCAATCATCAGTGACAAAAAAAGTTCGGGGACAAGTGATTACCACGAAAAAATTTCCACTTGATCCAAGGCACGATCAGCCTTGAAAGCAAGCAATTTCTCTTCTTATTTTGCCATGGACAAGTAATTAGGTACCACAAAAAAAAAGGCCACTTGATCCAAGGCACGATCAGAGGCTTGCCACTCACAACGAGCTTTCATTCTTGGTTTGTTGGCAACTTGGAGAGCGAGGAGTCGCGAGTTAGATTTTTGTCCTTCACAAAACATGGTGGGCACTTCTTAGTGGGCATGTTTTACTCCAGGCTGTCTGTCTCCTGTCTCAAGACAGACGTGCACTTGGCACGTCTGTCTGTCTATGCACTTCATGCACGTCTGTCTGTCTGTGGACATGAAGTGCACTTGACGCTCATTTGCACTTGGCACATGAGGGCCAACTGAATGCCAATGTGTCTTCTCCGGCTCTTGGAGGATGTACGTCGCCACCGGCTACTGGTCGAAGGTGAAATCGGTCACCCAGTTGATGACGCTGTAGGGCTGCGTGGCGCGGAAGCGAGGGCCCGGTCGCAAGTCAGAGCTGCATCTGGTAGCTCCACGCGGATGATGGCTATGTGCACTCGGGTGTCGAGTATCCAATTTGCCAAGCCCTCGGCCGGGTGGATCGACTCAGGATCTGTCAGTGGGAGGGTGTTGATCTCCTTCGTCTTCGCTGCAGTCCACGATCAGTATTTGAACTACGTTGTTGAAGTCATCGGATGAAGAGTATGCCGCTGCTGCCAGCCTCACTGGCAGTTTGGTCTCTTTGAAGGAAATCGCATGATGTGGCACAGTGGACACTTGAAATCCTACAATGCGCCTGTGCGCAACGCAGACTCGATCGAGATCGCAAAGCGCTGTGTTTTCCATGGATCCATCTCTCCACTTCTTATGTGCACCAGGTCTCGAGGAGATTTCCATTGTGAACGTCGGTTCCGCATTGACATTGAAGCATCAGTGCCGCTTGCAATTCGAAACCCTCACCATCGTTTACCTACCCAAGTAGTTTACATACATACATATGTAGGTCTCCAAACTAACTCAAATTTGTCCCTCGGAAATTCATCCACTATGTTACTGTGGGCTCCTCGAGCTCGTCAGGGTTTCCTCTCCTAAAGACGTTGCAGTATGCTTTCCAGCCGCAAAAACGAAGCCATTGTAATACCCTTGCCACCTGTATAGATTCCAACTGATAGTCAGTGCTTCGAGGCCATGAGGCATGGACTGCGAGAACCGACAGTCAAGGGAGCCAGGACGCAAGACTGGACCTCGGTAGCTTGCCGTCGGAAGGAAGGTGAAGTTCTTGGTCTGGAGGAAACGGTTGGACGGCCGAGTCCAGGGACTTTGCAGTCACTTCAGCCAAGGAAGATGGGTTCCACTGCCATAACGGACACGGTTGGAGGTGGGTGGGATGGAGAAGGAGTTCATGGAATCAGGCAGCAAGAGCCGGAAAGACTGCTTGTTTACCTTTGGTTTGTTGTCCTTGTCGATGACTGTAGCACGTATACCCTGCAAGGTGACAGATGTAGTCACGGCCACGATTTAGTTTAGTATGTTCTCAGGATGGGGGTGAATGCGTGGTTGGACATTTGGAATTACCTCGAACACGTCAGTGGAGATCAGTCCAAACATTATGTTCATTGTAAGTCGGAACTCTCGCTTCAGACATTCATCAAGGTCCTGAGAGCGTGCCTCCCGTATCTGTCATCCAGTATCAGTCACATTCTGGAGAAAATGCGAAGTCTTCGATCACTGGCTGAAAGGTGCTGTGGATATGGCCATACCGATCTGAAGGTAACCTTCAAGCCGGTGGGAGAAGCACGCTGCATCGAGGTGATCATCGTCTTGACCCATGCATCTTGCGTCTCGCTGAACACTTCAATCTGCACAAGGAGCCATGCTGAATATACACAAGCAGAAAGTGTGTATGGTATGAAGCAGAAATGCAGATGACAGAATGGTTTTGACGAAGACGGAGAAGGAGAGTACTAGTGTTTCCACGATCTCTTCCACACTGTTCTTGGAGAACCATTTGTCAATATCAGCTTGTCTGATGATAAGGCAAGTCAATGAGTATCTCTGGCTCAGATGCTCTAAGCCACAAGCAGACAGGCAGGTTTGAAAGATAAAAAACTGACCTGTGCAATATGCTCCGTTCTCCGATTTTTGGAGATACACTGTATTCGTCAAGGATGGCCTTGATGCTCTCATCTGATGGGGATACCAGCGACAGTAAGCTCGTCTCAACGTCTGCCAAACGCTGGAGAGTTACAAACAAAAACGAATCAACCAAGAGGTCACACGGACGTCTCACAGCGGATAGAACATGCTCAGGATTCTGTGTAACATGCGCCTTACCTCGGCAGGGACAAAGTGTGATGCAAGACCACAAGTAACCAACTCCGCACCGTCCAGGCGTGCACCGGTCAGACCCAGGTACTCCCCTGCTCATCAGAGGATCAACGAAATGCAAGGGAAAATGTTCAGGTTCGAGTTGGTGCCCCTTAGGATACTTGCAACTTACCAAGATGTCCTGCAAGATGAGAGAGCAAGTAGGAGCCACCACAATCTGTGTGCAAACCAATGGCAGCTTCAGGCATAGTAAAGACCTGTGGACAGCAGAAGGCCAGCTCTGTCAGCAAAAAACACGAGTCCGGGTTCCCAGGCCAGATGTCTTGCAGTTGATTTGACTGGATTCTCAAGTACTCACTGTCTTCTCCGTGACAACTTGATACCTTCCATGGAATCCCAAAGTTGCACCTCCTCCAACGGAAGTAGCGTGCATGAGGCTGACCTGCAGTCGCACAGGGAACATGTAGGGACAGGAGTTCAACCAAACTCCCAAATCGAAACCAACACTGCATACAAGCTGAAATACATACAATGGGTTTCTTGTAGGTGGCAACGTGGTAGTCAAACCAGTACATTTGGTAGACGAGTCCCGTCCATGCAGGATCTACAATGGCAAGCCACATGCTAATGGTCTCCACAGCAAGGAAGAACTTATTACATTGCAGGAAAAAGAGAAGAGAAACCGCAGTTTACTTTTAGCATTCAGGAAGTAGAAATATTTCAGGTCTCCTCCAGCAGAAAACAGTCGTCCAGCAGCCTGCGGTCCGTCATGTGAGGAGCATGCAGGCGGGCATCATTGACATGGCCAATTGTGCTAACTCAGAAACCATCAAACCTTCAAGATGATGAGTTGCACATTGTCATCCTCCTCCCACTTCTCGTACAGCCCAGATATGGCCGAAAGCTGATCTCATGACCACAAGCTTACTCAGCTGCTGTGAGTTTGCAGCCCTGAGCACAGGCAACAGCTTGCAACCTCGCTCCTCAAATCCACCGAGCTCAATAGACAGCATCATCAGTCACTTACCAGTTCAACATTGATAGCATTCAGAGCCTTCGGCCGGTTAAGGGTCGCCACTCTCACAGCACCATGCTCCTCCGCCAGCACCGCCTGAAACCGGAATGCCAGCTCTTTAACCCATATTGCGCAGAAAACGTATAGCTCAACCCCCGAAATTCACAAACACAGCCTTACTTCCTCCTGGGCAAGAACCGTAATGCTTGCACCCTCAGTTCCCATGGTAGACTACACCCGCCCCGCCCTGCCCGCAATCCTTCCTGTCGAAAAACCAGCTCACTGTCATCAACTGCCTCAGCTCCTCGCAGAAATGAATCACAAGCTACAGCATTTGAGCTTCCGTTCGCGCACCCACCGGGTCACACAAGTTCAGTGCAGGAGCACGTGGGACAAGGAATCTTACTCTCCTGGGCAGTCGTCAACCGGAAACACCAGACGCAGCCTCGACAATGGAGCTCGTCGACGAGTCTACATAATCATCAACAGAAGCGAATGGCCGACCGCTATGACAGCTTTCCCAGCTGCCGGACAGAGATGGTTAATGATTGAAGCATTTCACCCGAGGCGAAGACGGAATGTTACCACAGGGATTGTTACCACAGGGGCTGTTACCACAGGGGCTGTTACGGCAGTCTTGTTTGCCCGCCAAAAAAACGCGAATTGCGAACTTGGACATTGGACCGCACAAGCCTAGGCGGAAAATCGCACCAAGCCCGAGCTTGGCAGCGATGGACATCGACTCCGAGGAGTGTTTTGTGCGGAAGCAAGCACATTTTGTGTCACAGGTTCGAGAATCATGGTGCTGTATTTTCTTGTCGGAAGTGATGGTTTTGTTGTCAGATTTGTAGCGTCTGCGTGATGTTTCTGTTTGATTCGGAGCAGGACGAGAAGTATCTTCTGCGGGATCAGAAATACAAGGGGCAGCAGTACAGCCAGCTCTACTTCATCCGCCTGCACAAGCTTCGGGAACAGATCAAAGCTGTGGCTAGAATGAAGTGGCCAGGTCTTTCAGGTGTGTACTTTCGGGCAGGGTTTAGGGTCCCCGCTGTCTATGCTGAGGATTTTGTGGTCAGCTTTGAGAAGCTTGCTGTTTGGTGGTCCCGGCAGTGTGTAACATTCTAGGTCTTGAGGAGGGCAAGCGATGTGTGGTTGTGGGCACTTTGTACAAGCACATGAAGCTGAAACCATCGATTCTAGCGGAGTATTCCAAGGAGGTGGGTTGTGGTTTTGTGGCTTCATATGGATTTTAGTTGCGTTTGTAGCTTTGGCTGAGAAGGCTGGGGTTTTGCACCTTACAGCGGTCAAATGTGCCTCTGGCTACTCCTGACAAGTTCACTCATCCTAGTGATCATCTTATTCTGGAAGATGAGAGTGGGCGAGTCACGCTCTCAGGAGTTGGATCCCAGGCACAGTATTATGTGACAGGTAATTGTAAACGGTCAGTACTTCGAGTCCTTTACCCATCATCCGAGCGTTGATCTGCTTGGTTGCAGTGACCTTTGCTGGCTTGGTTCCGCACAGGTGTGGTGGTGGCTCTCTGTGGTCATGAGGATAGGAATGGTTTGTATTTTGTAGAGGAGATACTGGAGGCAGGATTGCCCCCGCAGCTTCCTATACAAGCACCTGCTGGTAAGAGTTGTGAAGAACACGTTTTGGACAGTTCAGCCATTCAAATATCCAAAGCTCTGCAGTCTGTGTGTTGAAGAGCTTGGGGTGATTCACGTCAATCACTGTGGATGATGTGGAAGGTGCGTTTTGCAGAGGACAAGTTTGTCGCACTGGTATCTGGGTTGAAGGTTGGAGTCAATGGGTCCAATCCACTGCTCCTGCAACTCCTTGTGGATCATTTGACTGGATATCTTGGTGACCCACAGGTACTTGGTGCTTATTTCTCGTTATGCTTGTCCAGAAAAGTTTCTTGGTTTGGTAGCACTTATATGATGTAAACTGCAGGAAATAGGCTTGAGTGCTCGAATAGTGCGGGTTGTCATTGCTGGCAATTCTGTTGACCTCCCACACATGGTCTTACATGGGCAGGTATGGAGCTCTGCCCAGAGTTTGGAGTTCCTAGCAAAGTTGAGGTTCTAACTCTGTGTTCCCTATCTAGCCTGTAACCCCGAAGGAACAAGGGAAGCTGACTGAACCGATCAAGGAGCTCGACCTAGCTTTGACACAGGTACATCAAATGTTGGTTGCTTTTTATATCCACCTCAGCTTGTGCAAAAGCTAGTAACAAGAGACTATTCAGCCTGTCTAGATGGATCCTAGCAAAAGTTTTCTACGTTCATGCACGAAACAGGACACCTTTTATTATTTTGTGTCTGATCAGTGAAATTGTGCTATAGATAGCAGCAGCGATGCCTCTAGATATTATGCCAGGAGCTGATGATCCTGCCAATTTCTCCCTACCCCAGCAGGTGAGCCACGCTTCATTTGACTGCCAGTCCAGGCTAGCAGCAGAAGTGATATGAATTGATTTGAGTTGTTGGTCATCAGCCTCTCCATAGGTGCTTGCTGCCCGGAGCTGCAGCTTACAGCACTTTCTACTCCGCTACGAATCCACATAACTTTGAGCTCGATAGAGTATGTTTCCTTGGAACTTCTGGTCAGAACATCAGTGACCTAGCTAAGTTCTCTGAAGCCGAAGATGAGCTCGACTTGATGGAGAAAACTCTGAAATGGCGACACCTTGCTCCAACTGCCCCAGACACGCTGGGTAGTTTTCTTGCTCTTCTCTCTCCCTGCCCAACAGCAAGAGCAGCATCTTTAATTCTCTGTCGTTTTGCAGGATGCTACCCCTTCACAACCGATGATCCTTTCATCATCACAGCATGCCCTCATGTCTACTTCTGTGGCAACCAGAAAAAGTTTGCAACCCGGCTAGTGAAAGGTGTGGTGGCTTACACCATCCCTATCCATTCAACCTCCACCTCAAGAACAGAAGGAACTCACGTCGATTGTCTCTGCCCTCCAGGTCCAGCTGGACAGCACGTGAGGATCATCTGCATTCCCCGGTTCAGTGAGACAGGTTGTGCTGTAATGGTAAGCATCCTTCCTGCCCTGCTATACTTGAGTGGAAAGAACTGCAATCCAGCTCAGTCCCTTGTCCTTGTCTCCGTGCAGGTGAATATCAGAACACTGGACTGCCATGTTATCACACTCTCCACAGCATCTCTAGAATGACAACTTAATGGACTTCATTGTTGTGACGGTGTAAGCCCTCGAGGGTAGACAGTACCAGGTGGTGCCAGAAAGGGAAGGCGTTTTCCATATTCCAGCCATTTCAGCCTCTGTTGCCATCTCGATGAGGAGGCTGTCGACGAGGAGGTGCATTGCCCTCTCCCCAAACGGGCTCTCAAGGTGCACCACTCATCCTGCCACTCCATGCAGTTTAATTCTGCCTCGTTACATTTCTTGACTATCCTAGGTTCTTTTTCTTGCAGGAGTGATGCTATCCGTCGCTTGTCAGGATGGCACCATCAGTGACGAGGAATCTGTCTTTGCTTCCAAAGCCTAGGACCGCTAAGCTGTTCTGAAGTCCTCAGGACTGACCAGTACCTGAAACAAGAATCAGTCTGAGAGTCCCTTGGGACGCAGCACAAGCGTAGGAACAGAATGGTGCTGGACTTCCGTCCTCTTTCTAGATTGTAAGCTAGTGCATGCAAGCAGCATTTGTTACTTTTGCTGCTGGGGAATGTATCAGATGACATTCAGAGTCTGCCTGGCGATTGCGACCGGAGTTTGAATCCAGACAGCTCTTGCAAGCATCTTCAAGTATATTCATGCAAAGTGATGATCGCGCAAGTGTAAACGAGTCCAAGTGATCTTTCCAATTCTGCATCGCAATTACGATGTCTGATGCGTTCTCGGATTTGAATGCAAGTGTACACATGCCCAAGGTGGACAACTAGGGAAAAATGGAATAGGTCACGGACCGAGATACTGTCCGGCAACACCTTTGAGCAGAGGAGGGCCATTGTCACAATGTTTGCTTGCTGTAAAGTGGAGGTGGATCACGGGGATGAGGTGAAGCTTCACTCACATGCCTGCGAACCGATGTGCTTCGTGCTTTGGGATCGACAATCTACGGAGGTAAAGCACCTAAAATCTGCACATCACTTTAAAGACCGCCTCCCAGGCTACGGTGGTGTCTCACTGCCACCCACTTTCACTCAGCTGAACAGACGCACTTGGAGGAGCTGTTTTCCTTGACACTCACTTCTTTCATATGTTTGTGACTTTGCCGTCGGTGACATTGCATACAGGAATGAAACGCATAACCATCAAGAATTCTGAAAAAGCGATCGTTTGGTGAACTATAATTTGCGTTTCTGCGGATTTATCCTTTCGCTCATTTCTTGAAAAGTCTCTGCAGTGATCGGTCCAAGCATTTTCATCGACAGTTCACATGCTTGCTTTGAAGATTAATTAATTCGTAGGCTTGAGATTCTTCTTCCCTTTTTGTAATCTTTAGGATCTCTAGGCTGTCTACATCCATCCACCACTACATAGTTTAGCATGAACCTATTAGATGAAAATGAACTTCTCAAAGAGAGGAATTAGTTAGCTCTGGTCTTAAAAGTCACATAATCAGGAGTTGTATCTTATCAGGCCTATGTGACTCAATTGTGTCCTATCAGGCCTATGTGACTCAGTTGAGTCTTAGAAGGCCTATGTGACTCAGTTATGTCTTATCAAGTCTATGTGACTCAATTGTGTATGTATCCTGACTCAATTGTATCCTATCATGTCTATGTGACTCAGTTGTGTCTTACGTGACATGAGCTAAGGCAAAATCGCAAGGTAACCAGATGGGAATGGTCTGAACTCCATATGGGAGGTGTGAATGGTTACATTATTCACGGGTTGGTGAGTGCAGTAAAAGCAGATATAATTACCGTGGGTTGGGTCCAGAACTCCAGAAGCTTCACCCGCGGTAACGTGATGGCGTAAAAAAGTGAAGGTGGTGAGAGCAGGTGGGCGCAAGGTGGGCAATGATGAGACGATATGGCCCCTCGTGGCGCTGCCGGGCCTGCACTCGTGGCCCAGATCGTATTCCGTTACGGATCTTCACTGCCATCATTTGAAGTTTCCGTTCGCCCAGTCAAAATCTGCCACCGTTTTCGAATTTCCAATATCGGGTTGCGCTTGTCCGCCGACCGATTAATTCGCCCGGCTTTCTCTTACTCAGTGATTTTTACAAGCACAATATCACAAACAGGATGAACTGATGGAAGAGGCATCATGCTGGTTCATGAAAGCATGCTACGGACCAAAGCAAAGGCATGTACTGCAGTCTCCATGGTAACTCTAACCACCGGGAACGAACTTACAGGCATGGCATGCGGCAGGCCTGCACACTCACATGGTTGTGAAATAAATAATAACAATGTGTCTCAGCTGCAAGTGTGTATGTACATACTACATCACAGCGTTGATTTTCCAGAAGCCCGTCCGTCACAGGATCTGGAGGCATGTATCTGGGTGAGTACGTCAATCACAAATCTTGCTACATCTAAGCATGACAGCAGCAGCAAAGGAGCATGTCAGGAGGCTGCCAAAGGAAGAGGAAGAGCAGGGCAAGGGAAATGGAAACGGAAATGGGAGAATGAAAAGGAGGAGAAGGGAAGGTGAAATTGTGCTAATGAGTAAGCTAGGGTGAAGGTGTGGGAATTCAGATCAGAGCATGGCATGGAATAGGTCTACTCCACAGCGGTGGCAGAGGAAGCGGAGAGGGATGGAGTCGGCGTCGGAGATGCCTCCACATCTGGTATGCTGCCAGACCTCGCAGACATCGCATGCTATCATGCGCTCGCCATCATCGTCCTTGGTACCACAAGGGCAGTCCACGATCCAACTGTCGTTGCCGCCTTCATAGCGCCACTCGCTGCACAGCTCAATGCCACCGCCCTGTACGATGACATGGGACCCGGATTCAATGGCTCCGAACAGCAGGTCCTCGTCGTCTCCTTCCAAGTCGGGGATGGACTCCACCACAAAGTTGCGCATGATCTCATAAGTCTCGCGGTATGCCCGTTGGGCCTCCTGCTTCAAGTCGCCCACAGTGGCGTGAGGGGGGAGCACCACTAGCTCGGCTGGCGGGCTGGGCCGGTTGCGCTTGGCGTCCTCGTCCTTGAGCACCACAGTGCACATAACTCGCAGCATCTCATCATCGTCCATGCCCCACTCATTGTTGGCACACTTGCGGCTGATCTCCCCCTTGTAGTCCTTGATGAACTGCTTCGTGTCCAGGATTATCCTTGTAGCAGTTGGGATCGCTGTCAGAACGCTCTTAATGCCCCGCCTTGCTGGCTTGTAGCTCTCCAACACATGCTTATATAAATACACGATGTCCCGGAGCACCTCTGCCCGGCCAACCTCGCACACAGTCTCGGACTGGCTGTTCCGCAGGTCGCGGCTCACAGCTGGGTTGGTGGCACTCGCCGTGTTCACGTCCTCCAAGCTGTACTCCAGAACCTTGGTGATGGGATTCACAGCTCGCCGCACCACGTGAGAGCCCACAACCCGATTTCCCAAGGACTTGAGCACAAAGTCCAGCAATCCGGTGTCCCCTATGTAGACCCGGGCTGCATCCCTCACATCCTGCCGAGGCATCCACTTCTTCTCGCAGCTCTTCAAGGCTTCCACAATCACCTGCGTGGCTAAGTCCAGCCTTTTCACAGACCAACGGCAGGGCATGTCCACAGCAGCAGGTTGAGGGCTGTTCGCTGTGCTGCATTTCTTGTCCGAGATGTACTCTTTGGAAGCTGCAGTCTTTCCGACATTCTTCGAAGCTGTTGGATGCAGTGGAAGCCGAGCTTTGAGCTCTGTCATAAACCTCAACAGATCACCAACTGTTTGCAGAGTGTTCCCGCTAACTCGCTGGTACATTGTCACTATGGCCAGCACGTCCTGGTCTACACCATCGAAATGCTGCAGCAGTACAGTTAAAGGCATTCCCCTAATTGCCTCAATTGCCTTCATGTACATCTGAGCAGTAATTCCAAAGCTTCCATGCCCGAACTTGTAGCCCCACCTCCCGTACCAGGATTCTCCATATGCTACAGAATGGATCAGGCGGAATTCCAGTGACCTCTTTTTGGCAACATCCTCAACGCTCACCTTCCTGCAGATTTCGAATTCAAGCAACTCAGAGTTAGAGCTTTGAAAGTTTGGCAGTCACTAGTGAAGACTCACAGCCCCATGGAACAAAACTGCCTTAATTCAGGTGCTTACCTTGCTCTAAGCATGGCACAAACCCGGTCCCACAGATCCATGATCTCCCTTCCTGAAGCGAATTTGGACCCTTTCTCTCTGCCGTTTATCCGCAAAAGATGGCCATACCCATTGCAATGGAGAACTCCGTGTAGCAAGTGACTTTGCAAGTCCAAAATGCTGCCAATAACAGCATCTTCACCACAGGAGGGGCAAGTGAACATGTTTGTCGGAATCGGATCGCTGCATCCAGGGCACACCTTTCCCCCAACCAGCCCGACCAGTCCCATCGGCCGCTCCTCAATCTCTGGCGCTGGAATGATGAAGTGATACCGCATGTTCGACACGGGATGATGGCTCCACCCTGGATACTCGTGCGTTAGCGATGAACATACAGGGATGAAGTGCCACTGAATCCACAGAAGTACGCTATCAAAAGCAAACCGATTTCAATTTGCTGAATTTGAGCTGTGAAATCATACCTATGCAGCGGCAGTGGTCGCAGTGTGGATGCAACGAGTCGCGCATTCCTTCTTCAATAATTAGCAGTGAGATTCTTGAGCCGCTGGAGTCCTCCGAGAGCCCTACCGACCACGCCGGCATGCCTTCGATGTTGTACAGCTCTGGCTCTGCGCAGTCCTCCAGGAATCTCCGTATGTTATCTCTGAATGGCGCATAGTAGTCGGCAGGGCAGCCTGGATCTCCGAAGGTGTGAAAGCCAAACAGCCTGTCCCCTTTCCTCCGCTTCCTGATGTCACAGGTTTGCAATTACGTCAGATAGGTCACAAGACACAAGCACCTTCTACCTAGCTTCATGAGAGAGTGCAGAGCATTTGATAGAGCAGCCTGTCACAAGCATTTGTGATTTCAATTCAATCCATGAACAGTTCCTCCAATTCCTTGCGTAGACTGGAAGCCATGCTCTGCAAACACAATTTGAAAATTTCCTCAGGGACGCCGTTAGGGACCTGTTCTTGAAGACCAAGTTGGATTGAGTGTCCATCGATGGAGCGCCACTCAACCGTTGTCCAATACAGAAGCACTGTTCGGCAGTTCACGGGCCTGCTGCCACGATAAGCCTCCGTAAGCCTAAGCTTATGACCTACAGGTGCGCAGTCTGAAAAGAGGATCTCACTCGCCAGCCATTGCCATTGCACCGTGTCCGACGGCTGGTTGCAATCTCATCCTCGGCCATTTTCTGTTCACTCCCTGAAGACGCTCACTCACTCACTCAGTTACTCGATCAGGCATGTGGCCTTCTACCTGTGAGCACGGTGTCACCGAAATGCACATTTGCAGCGGCCTGATCTGGATCCTGCCGAGCTCATCTCAACTCAAAAAATTAATCCGCCTGGCAGTGCAGCGGCCCCGAACCTTGCGGAGCAAGAAGAATTGCGATCGCTCCTGAATCAAACCTTGTGCACAAGCTTGTGAAATTCTGCCTTGTTCAAATCGAATTCATGAAAATTCCAGGGCCGCCTGTGGGAGCCTGCCAGTGCGCTGCTGATCAATCCTGAAGCAAGTCGCACATTTCGTCCGGCAAGGATGGACGAGAGCTCGCAAGCGCGGCGCGCGCGCGCGTCGCGGGAGGAGACGGCGGGGCGGCCGTCGCGGTGGCGACGCCGGAGCGTGAAAATGACGGAGGCGAGGAGGCTGGGGGCCGCACGCACGCACGCTTCAGAGACGGGGCGCGGGTACGAGAGGGGCACAGAACTCTACAGTGGACTGGTGGGCAGTGGCAGTGGCAGTGGATGGAATCCGTCAGCTTGCAAGACTCCCGAGTGGATGTGAGGAATAAAGGCGGGAAGGAGAGGGGGGGCGAAAGGGGCCGCGGCGAAACTCCGGCGGGGGGTGAAAGTACGGCAGGCCATCGGGTCATGATGGCGCAGCATGGGCGGGCGGCCACGTGGCGCATGCTGCACTTGTGGTGCAGATCGCATTCGGTTACGGATCTGCTGACTGTTCGATTTTTGAGGCCCATTACCCATTTTGAACATTTTTCGAATTTTGCGGCCATTTCCGTGTATTTTTCCGTTGCGATTGTCCGCCGACTGTAATCATCCGCTCGATCTCCATCATGCATGAAAGAGGCCTGCCAGCCTGCTCATTGCCCGGCCCGGGCCCGGGCCCGGGCCAGCCCGGGGGACGTCCGTCCCCGGAAGTTTAATGAATTCCGCACCATTTTGTACCCTGCATCACAATTAGTGGGCTCCGCCTCCGCCAAAAAGCGCGCATCATGTTTCATTAACGGGAAACAAAATCTACTGGCCTTTTCGTCTGCTCGAGTTCTCACCGCTCATGAATTCAGATGCCAAGCATTTGCACCACATAGAGTGCCACAGATTCACCGGATCAATTCAGCTCTCATTTCCAAGCCATGGACAGGGATCGACTTACTGTATGTACCTATCTCATCAGCAATTGCAAACGTAACCTAGTACCGGCTCAGTAACTCGCTACAATGTAAGTAAGCAATTCCGTTAATCAGTAGCCTCACACCACCCTCACCAATGAAACTACTTGTAGCCAACCAGCTGAAAACTGTGATATCGGACATCACCACACTGTTGTCACTCCTGTCACTAGCAGCTGCTAACCCATCAGATGTGGACAGTCAGGACTGTGCCACAAAACATTTGCTAACTACACAGAGGAAGTTGGACCTAAACTAGACTCAAACAAGAATGTTCAAGACGAAGGAGACGAAAATAATCAATTTGTCCATCGATGCATGACAAGGGGCCCGCATGCAGTCCATCTGTCCATGTTTACATGTACAACCCATCTAGCTGATGAATGATGCTCCGGAGAGAGGCTCTCGCTGTCAATCACTATGAATCATAGCTGCTGCTAACTAGCTCACTACTGTGCATGCGAAAACTTCTCGACGATTCTATTGGATCGGTATGTGGACACACTGGAAATCCGCTCAAGGCCCAAGGGTGACAAACTCTGGACAAAGATGAATGAATCTCTGGGGACACAGAAAATTCCAGGGCAAAGAGGGAGGACGCACAAGGTACAGCTTCTAAAACATGCAAAGAATTGTACAGACTACTACCAGTAACTTGGTCAGACCGTCAGAGCATGGCATGAAACAGGTCGACTCCACATCTATGACACAGAAAACGGAGAGGGATGGGGTCCGCGTCCGAGATGCCCCCACATCTCGTGTGTTGCCATACTTCGCACATATCGCAAGCGATCATCCGCTCTCCGTCGTCGTCCTTTGTGCCACAAGGGCAGTCCACAATCCAGCTGTCGTTGCCTCCTTCATAACGCCACTCGCTGCCCAGCTCGATGCCACTACCCAGAAGAACTACATGAGATCCCGATTCGATGGCGCCAAAGAGTAAATCTTCGTCGTCTCCTTCCAGATCTGGAATCGCTTCCACCACGAAGCCCCGCATTATCTCGTACGTCTCTCGGAAAGCTCGTTGAGCCTCCTGCTTCAAATCACCCACTGTGGCATGTGGCGGTAACACAACTACCTCCGCGGGAGGGCTGGGTCGATTTCGCTTTGGGTCCTTGTCTTTCAGCGCCACGGTGCACATGACCCTCAGCATTTCATCGTCGTCCATGCCCCACTCATTGTTAGCACATTTGCGTGTGAGCTCACCTCTGTAGTCCTTGATAAACTGCTTCGTGTCCAGGATTATCCTTGAAGCTGTGGGGATTGCAGTAAGCACACTCTTCACGCCCCGCCTGGCTGGCTTGTAGCTTTCCAACACCTGTTTGTATAAATACACAATGTCACGAAGCACCTCTGCGCGACCAACCTCACATCCAGCCTCAGGTGTACTGGTTCGTAACTCTCGCCCAGCTGCGGAGCTTGGAGTCCCGGTGGCAACGTTGACATCCTCCAGGCTATATTCCAATACTTTCGTAATGGGATTTACAGCTCGGCGCACCACATGTGACCCCACAACCCTATTGCCCAAAGATTTGAGAACAAAGTCGAGCAATCCCGTATCCCCAATGTAGACCCGGGCTGCATCTCTCACATCCTGCCGGGGCATCCATTTCTTGTCACAGCTTTTCAGGGCTTCCACTATCACCTGCGTCGCTAGCTCCAACCTCTTGGTAGACCAACGGCAGGGCATATCTGGAGTTGGAGGTAGAGGACTGTTGGTACCGGTGGAGCTGCTCTTCTTTTCTGTGTAATCCTTGGATGCAGGCTTGCAGTAAGCTTTTGCTGAAACTGCCGGTTGCAGGGGCAGGCGGGCTTTCAGCTCGGTCATGAACCGGATGAGATCCCCAACTGTTTGAAGCAAATTGCCACTCATCCGCTGATACATGGACACAACGGCAATCACATCTTGATCCACACCATCAAAGTGCTGCATCAGCACGCTCAGAGGCATTCCTCGAATGGCCTCTATTGCCTTCATGTACATCTGCGCAGTTATCCCAAAACTTCCATGCCCGAACTTGTATCCCCACCTCCCATACCAGGATTCACCATACGCCACAGAATGTATCAGACGAAGCTCTAGTGACCTTTTTTTGGCAACATCCTCAACGCTCACCTTCCTGTGCACAAGGGGCGAATAAACAATGTCAGGCCTGGTGTCACCATCTAACAAACTAAGGCAAAAAGTTGTCAGGTGGCCTCTTGGAGCATTGAAATGTCGCGAAAAGGGAATTCAGAATCTACACATGTACAGTAAAGCAACATCACTCGCCGACTTTCAAGACACACCTTCTCTTTCACTCTTCCACATTCATTCATTACAAGAATGAAGACATGCTCTGACCACTACATTGCCTTCAGGACGAGAGGAAACGCTCGAGTACCTAGCTCTCAGCATCGCACAGACTCGGTCCCATAAATCCATAATCTCTCTCCCCGAAGCAAATTTGGATCCCTTCTCCCGGCCATTTATCCGCAGGAGGTGGCCAAAGCCGTTGCAGTGCAGTACGCCGTGAAGCAAATGACTCTGTAAATCCAGAATACTGCCAATCACCGCATCCTCACCACAGGTAGGGCATGTGAACATATTTGCTGGGATCGGATCACTGCAGCCGGGGCATACCTTTCCCCCGACCAACCCGACCAGTCCCATCGGCCTCTCCTCGATCTCAGGCGCGGGAATTATGAAGTGGTACCGCAGGTTTGACACCGGATGATGGCTCCACCCTGCACAAGTAGAGAGCGAGGTCAGACAATTGGATCCACAACCGCGCAGGACTCCTAAGTAAGAATTCCGCGAGTGAGCCTCCTACATCGATCCTACGACTCCTCGTTCATGATCAAATTAACAAGAAGCACTTCTCAGCCAGCAATACTGTTCGCCTCAACGCGGAAACAAGCCCCG
The DNA here is from genome assembly GCA_010909165.1 of Anthoceros angustus. NCBI lineage: Eukaryota > Viridiplantae > Streptophyta > Anthocerotopsida > Anthocerotales > Anthocerotaceae > Anthoceros > Anthoceros angustus. The sequence goes on from MU008153.1 coordinate 185,783, forward strand.
GCCTGGTCGTCAGTCGTGGAGTCAAAAGTCCATGACCAAGTCCAAACCTACAACTAAGACTTCGCTGTCGATGCGACGGGCCCTGTCCCTAAGCTTGCCGCATCGCCCTGACGACAGCGCTCCAGCTCTAGTAGCCATCTGGCCAGTGCGGTGTCGCCTTGAATTGTGCAAACTGGCAATCTCATCTCTGAAACTGTTCAAATGTGGGATCGGTTCCAACACTGCGATTCCTACCCTGACATCTACGACGGCAGGTTCGGAAGCCTGCACGCCTCCTCAGCAGAAGTCTTCAATTGCATGCAGAACGAAGAGCATGCCTCAATACCGGAACAGACTACAAGAACACGGGACGACATGGTAAGATGCGCTTACCAATGCAACGGCAGTGGTCGCAGTGCGGATGCAGAGAATCTCGCAATGCGCCTTCCTCAATAATTAGCAAGGAAATTCTGGAGCCGCTGGAATCCTCTGAAAGGCCTACTGACCACGCCGGCATGCCTTCGATGTTGTAGAGCTCCGGCTCTGCGCATTCCTCCAGGAATCTCCGAATGTTGTCCCTGAAGGGGCCATAGTAATCGGCCGGGCATCCTGGATCTCCAAAGGTGTGAAAGCCGAACAACCTGTCTCCCCTCCTCCGCTTTCTTGTGCGATCAGCTGTCAAATACATGCTGTTGCTTCAACGCATGAAGTGCTGCACAGCTCCAGACGTCCTCAATTGCCTGGCCCAAGGATCGGACCTCTCTGCTGGCAAGGACGTCGTTGATTGAGATGAAATTGCTTTGAACAAGTTCCACTGGAGCCTCAGAGGATCAGGGAGCTTAACATTGTTCTTCCGATGAGCCGAATAGCATTTTCTTGAAACCAAGAACCTGGACTCATCACAGGTCTGCACGGACAGAAGAGAGGGAGCACAGATCGGGACTGCTCAAGGCCATTTGTCTTCACGGCGCACATGAGCATCAAGATGATGTGCCGACGAGTACCTGGTGCAGGATGGACATGGCGGCAATGTGAAGGGGTTCCAGTTCGTAAGTTTGCGCTTGCAGGCAACCACTTCGGCTGTTCTCAATGCACTCCACCTCTCTGACGTTCATTTTGCATGCTCCCAGGACTCATTTCGGGGGGATTCCACTACAGAACTGCGAGCTGCCAGTGTAAATGCGACTCGTTCACAGCTTCACGGACCTCCTCGGAAACGCGTTCTCCTCAAGATCTAAGTGGCTGCAATTCCCGCAATCCTCCATCTCCAGGCAAAGCACGTGTTTGGGAGTCACTGGAAAACGCCCGAAACATCAAAAACCACCTCCTGACCGCTCCCAGCTCCTGACAAGGTTCCACGTCGCCGCAGGAGCTGGCGGCCGGGGAGCTGCTGGTGTGCTGTGCTCGGAGGGCAGACCAGGATTTGCAAGGACATCCGGTGTGCCTCGCAGGAATCCTGTGGGAGAAAGAAGCTGAGGCAACAGGCAGGTGGGGGAGAACGCAAGGGCCCCCCGGAAGGCCGCAAGATCTGAGCGTGAAAATGACACCCGCACCCAAGACCGCACCCGCACGCACGCACAGCGACGGGAGGAGGGAAGGATGGAGCTCGAGGTTGGAGGGGCAGAAACCTTGAAGTCTTGCAGGTCACGGCAGGAGATCGTCGGTGAGCTTGCAAGATGGACGCCGACGGAAGAAGCGCATCGTCGCCTGCAGCTGCTCGCCAACCAGAAAGAGAAGCGAGGAGAGAGAGGGAGGGAGAGAGGGAGAGAGAGAGAAGCGGGAAGCGGGGGGCGGGGGGAAAGGAAGGGTGCGGGCGGCGAAAGTGGCGAAACTGTGCCCCCGTCCACACAGCAGATTGAACTGTGACAAGAAAATGGATGCAGTTGGGTACCGATTCGTGGGAGAGGGAGAAATGGTGATTGCATGTAGGTGTGTACGCAGGCCGTTTCTGTCAAGCAACTGGAACAGGTGGTACATCTCAACGGTGACAGGTATTAGCACATTTGACCAGATGTGACTCTGACCTAACCGGACTTCACATTATGATCGATTAGGTGGGATGGTTCCTTCCGAAGTGACCAAGAAGGGATGGCCGGAAACATGGAAAAACACCCTCCTCTGTTTCTGCTGCACCTGGTACCAGCAGGAGCACCAGTACCACTTCTCCATACATGTCTCTTCTTCTTCTGCAGGTACTCTGCATCACATTTTTCATTTCAGCCTGCACATCCCATGGTGCACTCACTTCACTGCTTTTAAGAAATACTCTTGTTCTTTGTCCATCACTCAACAATCACTTTGTTGCCCTGATAATGTACAAAGAACAACATACTTGCTGGAGAATGCTTACCATTGCAGGAGACTACTGTGAGCACCACCTTCCTTTCATGGTACAAGTCATGTCTATGTGTGTGCTTACCATTGCAGGAGACTGCTCTGAGCACTATCTTCATTTCATGGTACATCTCATGTCTCTGTGGTGTTTGTGTGTGCCTCTGCTGACATTGCTGACTCCACTGGATATTTATAGGTTTCCACTCCAAGGATACTGCGGAGAGTGATGTAGTTTACCTTGCCTTGCCTCCTTTCCTTACTGGGATATTCCACCGCCAGCACGTCTCGAAAACATAGGAGATGCAGATGATTTGCACATGCTGACCTTGCAAGAGACGTAAGTTGCAGTCGTTCTGGTCCTGGAGGTTGGGATTAACCAAGTCTGGATTTCCATGGTGGTGTTGTGTTGCGTGGCCTCATGCCATGGTATGTTTCCTTGCTGCAGGGTCGTCTGCTGTGAGTGGGCTACATCTTGGAAAACGAGGGAGTGTGAGGAAGAAGCTGCTGTTGGAGAAGACTTGTGTGGGGGCAACCATTGCCGAATTGTGGAGTCTGAGGGACCATGCAGAGTCGTTGATGTTCTGTAAGGATTTGTAGCAGAGTAGGATGTGCTTGGGCTCCAGCTCCCAGAGAAGGACGAGAATGTTCACGAAACCATGACTGCTGCCTGTCATGGTGTCTGCCATGCACATGCAGTACGATGAGACACAAAAGCATCAAGGACGATCTCTGGCTTTCCAACACAAAACCAGGTTCTGATGCCAGAAAGCAAACATATAATTCATGAAACCTACCTACTGCGTGTGTGTCGATCCTACTTGCTTGGATGCCGGTTCTGTTATCTCGCAAATGCTTGCACTGCGTCCTGTTTACAAGCCAAATGCGGTCCGTAACAGGAGAGCTGGAGCTAATTCCTTTCCTGCCAACATCGGCAGATCCGCTGGCTTGCGAAAGATGCTGCGAGAAGGGAAGACGGTGTCACCGAGGATGGGCAGTTCGGGGTGGAGGTGGATCAGCGCAGCGGGGCCCTGACCTGGCGAACTGGGACAGCCAAGGGGTGCATGGCGCTACAACTGCAGCGCCCGCCGCACAGTTTGGTGTTTCGCAACCCAGGCAGCGTGGTGATCAACCGACAACGTTCATGGGTGGATGCTTTCAAGCCAAGCTCTGCCCTGTGCACGGTAGGGAGGCTAGGGCACATCTACAAGGTCCCAGCTTCTGCTGAAGGAACTGCAAAGTTGCTTGGAAGGGACGTGTATGTGGAAAGGGAGGAGACCTTGGACCTCTTGGTGCAGCAAGGAGGTGGTGATGTCCACACTGGTGTGCTGTACCGGGTGCTTAAGAGGTGCATCGCACACAAGGATCTGGCTCTTGGTAGGCTTGTGCATGCTCTTGCTGTCAGAAGTGGGTGTGAGTCGGATGCGTTTCTTGCTAATCACATCATCGGCATGTATGCCTCTCACAATCTGCTGGAGGAGGCAAGGCAGGTCTTCTCCAAGGTTGCTGAGCCTAATGCGTACATGTGGTGTTCCATCATTCTGGCCCATGCTCGGCAGGGGCAGGCCAGCGAGGCCATCCATCTGTACAGGCATATGAGGAAGACGGAAGTGAAGGCAGACAATCATGTGTATGCTGCAGTTCTGACGGCGTGTGCCAGTGCAGAGGATCTGGTTTCGGGCAAGGAGGTGCATGCAGATATTCTGGCCAGTGCTGTGAGGACGGACATCTTTGTTGGCAGCAGCTTGGTGAACATGTATGCGAAATGCGGGAGCTTGGGGGATGCTCGGAGAGTTTTTGATGCTCTGCCGACGAGGACAGTGGTGATATGGAATGCCATGATGGCTGGCTATACGCAGCAGGGGTTGGGTCAGGAAGCCTTGGCTCTGTATGCAAGTATGCAAGAGGAGGGCATGGCTCCAGCTGATCATGTCACGTTTGTGTGCCTCCTGAATGCGTGCGCCAGCGTTGGAGCCCTGTGCAACGGGAAGCAGCTCCATGCTCAGGTGCGTGAACGAGGGCTGGAAGCTCATGTTTCTGTGGGCAGCAGCCTGGTGGACATGTATGCAAAATGCGGGAGCTTGGAGGATGCTCGTGCAGTGTTCGACAGGTTGCCTGTCAGAACTGTGGTGACGTGGAATGCTCTGCTTAATGGGTATGCTGGGCACAGCTGTGGAGACATGGCCATGCAGTGCTTCGAAGAAATGGGTCGGCAAGGGGTCCAGCCAGACGGCATCACTTTCATCCATCTTCTTGTGGCGTGCAGTCATGCAGGCTTGGTGGCAGAGGGCCAAAGGTATTTCAGGATGATGGTGGAGGAGCATGGCATTGTGCCCACAGACTACCACTGCAGTTGCATGGTGGATTTTCTTGGGCGGTCAGGATGCCTGGACGAGGCTGAATCCATTCTTCACACCATTCCACATGACATGGTGGGTTGGACATCTCTGCTGAGTGCCTGCAAAAACCACGGTGATGCAGGGCGTGCACGCCGATGTTTCGACCGCATTGTGGCATTGGAGCCCGAAAAGGCCAGTGCATATGTCCTCCTGGGTACCATCTATGCAAATGCTGGCAGGCAACTTGATGTGGTGGAGGTGGAAAGCCTGAGGAGGTCGGCGGGTGCTTGGAAGAAACCTGCAAAGGCATGCATCGAAGTGCAGAACAAGGTGCACGAGTTCAGAGTTGGAGAAGAGAGGTCCGACCTATCCTCCAAGCTCAGGAGCGTGGCTATGAGGTTGAAGGAGGAAGGAGGGCATGTGCCACAAACGGAACTGGTGCTCAAGGCCGTGACTGAGCAGGAGAAGGAGGAGGCCTTGTGTGGACACGCAGAGAAACTTGCCTTGGCATATGGCCTGCTCAACACTCCACATGGCACAACTTTGCTTGTCACCAAAAATCTTCGAATGTGCGGGGACTGCCACAGTAGCACCAAGATCATGTCCCGCCTTGAAAAGAGAGAGATCATTGTTAGAGATGCACACCGGGTGCACCATTTCCTGGACGGATTTTGTTCATGTGGTGACCGTCACTGACCCTCAATTTCTCTTAACCTCGATCACTGACCCCTCATTCGCCCGCCCGCCTGTTTCAATTGGACGCATTCTTTTTCCGGTAAAGGCAGTCTAAGTCCAGCATACATCAGCATCTATCATCATATATTCAATAAGGACGATTATCATTAAAGAGCAATAAGAGCAATTTTATTTCAAATAAATCTCTGGATCAGAATTAGTATGATCTATCGTCGTAAAAATATTGGACAAAGCCGTACTGGACACCCAAACCAAAGGTCACGGCCGTGTCCCAGTTGCGCACAACCATTTGAGAATCGACTAGTGGCTAGTTCGCTTCCAAGGACGCACGCAGGGGCATCTTCAAACCGCAACACTGGAAGACCTTTGATCCGTCCGCCAATCAACAATATGCAACCCCTGCTTGCCGCAAAGGAGTTCATCGACTGCCTCGCCGAATCCATCCAGATGCTTCATGAGATTTGTCAAGACCGTCTTCCAGCTTTGAGTCTTGACACTGGGGTTTCGACGTCTGGCCGTCGTTCTTCCTCAAGCTACTGAGGAAAATTTCTGAATGCAACCTGGGGAGGATCAGCCCGCGGAGGATGATCCTTTAGATTTGTCTTGGGCATTATGAGAGGGATTGTAGGAAGAAGATGGGTGGTGAGCCCAAGCGGGAGTCAGCCATCCAAGAGCCTAATGTGGCTGTAGCCAAAGCTAAGACACCTTCCATACTCGCTGTTTGCCTCAACTCTATAATTGTCCAGCAAGATAAATGGTTCCTTGATTCTGGTGCAACCAGCCATATTTGTTTGGACAGACATGCTCTCTCATTTTTCATTCCTTCCACTGACAACAAACAGTTTGTACTACTAGGGGATGATAGTGGCTTGTCTATCAAGGGCATGGGTACTGTCATCATAGCATTACCAGGTGGGGGAAGTCTCACTCTCACGAGAGTCCTCTATGTACCTGCTATGACAAAAAACTTGATGTCAGTCATGAAGCTCTCCCAAGAGCATTCCTGCCAAATTTGTTTTGATCACACTGGTTGCCATATTTCCAGCATAGAAACTGGTCTTCAGTTGTTCACTGGTCAGCCTTACAATGATCTATACATGTTGGAAGTTCGCACTCTCCCCACATCTATGCCATCTACACATGTTGCTCAATCACAACCTTCTATGCACCTTTGGCATTGTCGCCTTGGACACGTCAATTTTCAGCGTTTGTCCACTCTAGCAAATAGTGGGAGTTTTCGGGATACCTTAAAATTCACTCCCGATTCCAGTTGTTTCTATGACTCATGTGCTATGAGCAAGGCTCATTCCCTGCCGTTCAAAGACACACTTCCTACTAGAGCTATTGCTATTCTAGAAACCATCCATAGTGATGTCTGTGGGCCCATGTCTACCATATCTTTTGGTGGTGCATCTTACTTTGTCACCTTCATAGATGAGAAGTCAAGATACTGTATAGTGTATCCCATCAAATACAAGAGTGAAGTTTTAGATTGTTTCAATCTTTTATTAAACATGCTCAAAGGAAGACCGGTGCACATGTGAAGATCCTCAGGCCTGATAACGGAGGAGAGTATACTAGTCGGGATTTTAAGGGCTTTTATGAGGTTGAAAGAATTCAGCATCAGCTCACAGTCCCTTATACCCCTGCACAAAATTCATTTGATGAGAGAAAGAACAGAACCCTTCAAGAGGCCACTTTAGCTAGTTTGTTGTTTGCTGGCTTCACAAGAGGCTATTGGGCAGAGGCACTCATGACCACCAACTATATTCAGAATCGACTGCCTTCAAAGGAATTGGGATCAACAACCCCCTATGAGCTTTGGACAGGCAAGAAACCTCGCATCTCTCATCTTCGTGTGTTTGGCTCACCTGCATATGCTTTCATTCCTTCTGAGTTGCGAACCAAGCTTGATCCAAAGGCACATCGATGTATCATTGTTGGCTATTCTGATAATGTGAAGGGCTACAAACTTTTTGACCCTGTCTCTCGATCTCTGACCATTTCTCAAAGTGTTATTTTCAATGAGCATGTTCTACTTCAGCGTCACCTTCAACAAACATAAGCACACACTAGGGACTCTTCTTCTATCTTTGGTGTTCAAGTTGACGAGCCAGTTGACCCTTCCATGGTGACTCTCTATGAAGATGATGAGGAGCTTATGGTTTCAGAGGGGGACAACACTCATCCGCAGCAGCCTGCATCACAGCAGCCAGCATTTTAACAACCACAGCAGCCAGCACTTCAACAACCACAGCAGCGAGCATTTCAAGCACCTCCTGCCGTAGCTATGGACTTAGATGTCGACCCAAACTTTGATGTTGCTGGACAATTGCCTGCTGATGTTGAATACTTACCTGAAGTTGCTGAACCTGTAGCTGCAGATGAAGCAGAACCCATAGAACTCCCTCCGCTACGTCATTCAACAAGGCTTCGTCGTCCCATAGAGGAGTGGAAATGAGATTATGTCGTAGGTATGGTTACTGCTGACCCCGTATCCTCAATGCTGTTGCTTCCTTAGATGAACCTGCCACCTATAGGGAAGCAGTAGAAGGCCCTGAGGCAGAGCAATGGAAGAAGGTAATAGAGTCTGAATACTCCTCTCTCATTCAAAATAAGACATGGAAAGAAGTTGATTTACCCCCTGGTCGTAAACCTGTTGCGTGCAAGTGGGTGTTTAAAAAGAAGCTTAATACTAATGGCAGCATAGGCAGATACAAAGCCAGATTAGTTGCAAAAGGGTACAGTCAAGTCCCAGGGCTAGACTTCAACGAGACTTTTGCACTAGTTGTAAAATCCACTTCTGTAAGATTTCTACTTGCCATAGCTGCCCATTTTAATTTGACTAACCACTAGCTAGATGCAAAAACAGCCTTTCTCCATGGACTACTTGAAGAGGACATATACATGTGTCAACCTGAAGGATACGTCAAAAATCCAGCCAAAGTCCTTAAGCTTCTAAAGACCCTGTATGGTTTGAAGCAGTCTTCCAGGTTCTTATTGAGCTAGGTTTCGTTTGCCTTGATGCCGACACTAGTGTGTATATTCTATTTGAAGGACAAGATTTCATCATACTTTCTGTCTATGTAGATGATAACTTCCTTTTTAGTACTTCTACAACTTTGATGGACAGGGTCAAAACTGTGCTTTTTACCCGTTTTCAAATGAGTGACCTCGGAAGCTTTCCTTTTCATTAGGGGTTCAATTCCACTTTAATCATGCAGATCATTCCATTGATATCCATCAAGAGCACTTTGTGCTCCAACTGTTACAGAGATTCCGAATGGAGGATGCCAAGCCCATAGCAACTCCCATGGCAGTGGGAGAGAAACTATCTAAGGAGCAGTCCCCCACCACTCAATCACAGAAAGATGAAATGGCCAAGAAGCCATATAGGCAGGCCGTTGGATGCCTCCTATATCTTGCTGGGTGGACAAGGTTAGATATTTCCAGGGCTGTCAACAACGTAAGTCAGTTTCTGGAGAACCCGGGCATGGCACATTGGACGGCAGTAAAGAGGATATTTTAATATCTGAAAGTTACAGCAAGAAGAGGATTGAGATACACAAGACAACATGACGGTCTTCAACTTTCTGCTTTCTATGATGCCGACTGGGCAGATGACCCAGACACCCGGAGGAGTGTAGCAGCATATTGCTGCTTCCTTGGTGGCTCAGTGGTGTCCTGGTCAAGTAAGAAATTAAGCACCATTTGCCTCTCAAGTACTGAGGCTAAATATGGGGCTATGTCACAAGCAGCTCGAGAGATTCTATGGATAAGGACCCTTTTGAAGGGCTTGGGACAGCTGCCTGGAGGACATACAAGGTTGTTGTGTGATAATCAGTCGGCGATTGCCTTGTCACGCAACCCTGTCTTCCTATGCATGGTACCATGCATAGGAAAAGTATACTTTTACTAATTGCAGTTTTACAACAGGGGTGCATTTTACCACGACTGCCCATTTTACTACGTCAATTCAAGGCACCGTTTCAAGTCCATGTATTATTTTCAAGTATAGCCCTGAATTTACTAAACCTCATTCCAACTTTACTACAGGGCTTGTTTTGCCAAAGGCGCAACAGCTGACGTGGCAAAACAAAATGGATTTTACTACGGGCACTTGTTACTATGAGCTTATGGACGTTACAACGATGGCATGTTTGTTTACTACGGGCCATCAATTTACTACGTGACTTTCTCCATTACAACGGGTTCTTTTACAACATGCCAATGGTATTTTACAACATCCCATAGTTTACTACACCGTAGGGTTTTCAACAAGACCCTTTACGACTAGACACCGTCGTTTACAACAGACTAATTTAGAATGGGTTTTGATGATAACCCACATCTTTTACCCTAAAAGAAAAAGTAGAGGTAAGGTGTACATCGATTCTGACTTGGGCTAGGCCGACCCTAAACGAGAACAAGCGGGGACATGCTGAAAAATCCTCCATATGCATCCACATCCCTATGCATCCATATTTTCTTCAAAGACAACGCGTTTTCCACATGCAGTGGTCCCGACAACCACTTTATTGTCATACAAAAAGTTTGAATTAGTTTGGGTGACACAAGGGTAAAGGGATCATCTTGAACTCGTAGAAGGATAACAAGATCTAGGGTTCACTATGTGCATTCCATTGTCCTTCTTCAATCCCTTCGTGATCATTTGCATCCTCATAAACTAGTTTGAACCACTTAACCTTTAAAAATTAGTTGATGACAACCCAAAGTCAACCTTTAAAATTTTCTGCACTATTCCCACATATGGCCGAGGAGAAGTGTGGCCGAGGATTAGGGTTTGGGTCAAATTAACCTTGGCCTTGTCGAGTTGAATATGTCGGATGAGGGTTAGGGTTTGGTTAAAGTAACCTTGGGCTTGGGATTCGCATGGAATATGCTAGCTTGAGGTCTAGGGTTCGGGTAAAGTCCTATTATCACCGATATCCAAGGAAGAAGAAGGCTATAAATGCAATGATAATGTGCTAATTCACCAAGCCATATCCAGGGTTTGAGCTCCATTCCCACCAGAGCAAAACATCATGCAAAAACACGCACTGGCGAGTGCTGCGAAATTCCTGCTCAACCTAATGGCGGGAAGTCCTGACTATGAGTCATTTCCGCCGGCGTTTCACACCGCGGTCAAGGGAGAGACGCTAAGTGTATGGAAAACCCTTCGTCTCGTATCATGACTCAGAGAGGCAAGCCCGCACCAGAATCGCTGACGCCAGCCATGGCCGCCACGCTAAACCCTGGAGATGGAGATGGAGGCAGCTAGTCGTCGAAGTCGCGCCAAGGAGAGTGCCTGCAGCTATCTTAGAAACTCAAGTGCTTTCGTTGTTCCAGCCAGATTTGGGCTCAAGGGTTGCAAGGATTGATGTTTCTGTGTCCCTGCAGTGCCAGGTGCGACTTACCCGACTCCAAGCTGCCTGGTGCAGGCAGCCCATCAACAAAGTCGTTCCACGACTCCTAGAAACCTGCACGTGAGCAGATTTCATGTCACTTCGACGACTAACTGCGAGATCTGAGTGCGTCTGGGCTTAGAGCAGGTGGCTACGCACCCACAGCAAGGCACCACCTCCCCGCCTCACTAGCCGCAGCAGCGTTGCAGCCACAGCAACGCTGATCCAACAAGTTTGGGGTTTCCAACCTTCCAGGGGTCATAGCGCCCGCGTTACAGGTCGGTTGCCGTTGATTCTTATACCAAACTGCTCGCCTTGATGAGGCGAGTCTAATGGTATACTGTGTGTCCAATTTGGAGCCCTATCCAGGGACTGATTGCGTTTGAAAGTTTCGAACAGCAGGGTTTTGCTCTTGCTGCATTTGCTTTGATTTTCAATCTGGCATCGCGAGCGAGGCCGTGTGCTACAAGCTTTGCATGTGAGCTGGAGTTTTGCTGTGCTGTGTTTCTCAATCCTAGGGCAGACATAGGGGACCGTAGGTGCTGCATGATCAAAGCAGTTGAACTTTCTATTTTGTGCTAGGGAGGAGGGTGCCATGAAGAGGGTGAAGGATACAGGTAGCAATACCTACACATGCTTTGGCCATGGGGGCAGCGTGGTTTTCTGGATAGGTTCAGAGGAAAGTTTGGGAGGGAGCCAACCGTGGATGAGATCAGAGCTGTTGGTACAGTTCACGGAAATTGGCTGGTGAAGCTGCGGCGTTTTGGATGAATTCCAAAATCACAAGTCCTGCTTTGGGTCCACAGGTTAACTCACAGGGGATTGACACTGCTATTAACGTGTGAAACCAGTTGGTTGAGGCAGGTTACCCAACCGATGAATGCGATACCCAATCATGGGGCTTGGCTTATAAAGTTGAAAGAGTTTTGGATGCAGTCTGGAACTAGAACTCCAGCTTTGGGTCTGCAAGTGGACTCAAAGGGGCAGAAGGACAAGGCGATTAATGTGTGGACCTTGTTGAAGGATGCAGGCTATTCCATCAAGGAGTGCGATGAGAAGGTCATGGAGGCCATCCTAAAGCAGAATGTCATAGATGACGGGTGGATGGTGGGGCATTATCTTCCCCGCAAAGTTGCAAGACAAGCTGAGGATGCTTGAGCATGATTCTGGTTAGGTCGTTGTTCAGGACTATTGTGTCTATTTTGTGATAGCCTGAAGTTCTGTGAACTTGAACTGATTTAAGTTTGTGGTTCTCTTTTTGCAGGTGGCAAACCTTTGGGGCACGGTCTTTGAGTTGAGGTGCTGGGTGGAGAAAATTCTTAGATGCCCGTGTAGCATGTAGGGGCTGGGAGTCTAATATATTGTAGGATGTAGGTGCAATCCCGAATTCGGTACCCCATAACCCACACACCCGCCTAGCACTCCTTCATTTTACTACAACAGAGTGCACTTTACTACAGCAATATAAATCCGTATTTACTTTACTACGGTCCTGATTACATCAGATTTTTACTACGCCTTATTTTGCAGCCAGGTGTTTTACAACGGCCCGTTATAACTACAGTTCACTGATTAACCTAACCATGGTTACATAACTATGGTTTATAAACTACTGTTATTTAAATTCAGTTAATAAACTTGAGTTAATTCACATTGGTTACTTAACCATATTTTATTAACCACGATTACAGTTGTTGTAAATGCCGTTGTAGATCACTGTAGTAATTGTTGTTGTAAAGTGAACTGTAGTTAAACCCTAACTGATGTACGGTCAACTCCGTAAAGTATATCGTATGTATGTCACATACTAATACGGTATATAGCCATGGTATACGGTGTGAAGACATTACCATGGAAATTAACGCTATTTGTTTACAACGGGTATTTTACTACAGGTGTAGTAATTCTGTAGTAATGTCCGTAGTAAATTCCGTTGTAAAGGACACGTTTTCCTAGTAGTGGGTCGAAGCACATTGAAATATCATTTCATTTTATTCGACAAGCAGCCCAAAACAAAGAGATATGTGTGGAGTACATTTCTACATGTGAGAATGTTTCAGACTTGCTCACTAAAGCCTTGCCCAAGCATGTTCATGAGAAGCATACCTTTGCTGCTAGAGTGCAGCAGATCCCAACCGTGGACAAGGGTGGGACAGCTCACTAGTTTCTAACTACTTTTGAGAATGTGCAGCCTCATCATCGTGAGTCTCCAACTTCTTCCACTTGCAATTGCTTGTAGCTTCCCCATCAGTCACTTTGGTTTTCCTGTTTCAAATCTCGATATCAATCTCTTACTCAGCCTGCAAAATCTTGCCAACTAAACCTGCATCCTTCTCCAATCTTGGTTTTCCTCACTTTAGTGATAGTGGGAGTCCTTAGGACAGGAACTATAGGCTTCCTTCTTCGCATGAGGTCCTCCGTTGTTATCCTGTGTGAGTCCCCTTTCACTAGCACCAGGCTTGAAGAGTGGGAGGTAGCATGCACTGGGCATGAGCTCGACATCACAACCACAAGCTGCAGATGGCTACAAGACCAGCTTTTGAGAAGGTTTTGGTATATAAGAATATGAGTATTGCAACAAGCCCGACATACTACATCGGCGTTACCTTTTATGACATGTTCCCGTTTAAGTAAGCTAGGCGTGAAGTAAAGAGTTCCTAGTACACCATGTGTTTTGGGGTACTCATCTCAGACTGTCTTTGACATGTGCAATTTATTCCCTGTTTGGTTCTGCACCGCATGGCTTCAATCGAGTTTCTCTGAATCCTGTTCGATTGACTACATGTGAACTAAGTGGGAGTAATGGTAAATAGAGGGTGAATCGCAATCGCCCAATAGTTATAGTAGTGGCTCATGTAGTTGTGCAAGTTAGAACAGTTTCAAGACCTTGTATAAATGTACCATTATGCTGAATGGAAAACACTATGTGCATACACCTCTTTGGTCTCACTCGATCGCTCACTTGCCATCTTCACACAATCCTGCTCCCTGCAGATGGAGTCTGGAAACCTTTAACCATGTGGGGACTACATCTCACAAGGGAGGAGCCCTCAATTGTTTAGGCCTCCTCCTCCTTAGCCATAGCAACACCATATCTCTCCGCCTTGTGCCCTGCCTCACATGCACATGCCACATCCTCACCTATTTGCTCCTCCCTCTCAAGCTTCTTGAGTCCCCTCACTAGTATCCACCGCCCTCCTCCTTGCTCACTTCATTCTACGAGCCTTCATTTCGTAGGCAATCCACGGGCTTGTGGAGGGGCTTCTCCACAAACACAAGCATTAAGGCGCACACTGGGCTGCCAATTCCGATGGCCTCTTGGTGGTCAAAATTTTAAGTTAATCTGATCTTTTTTTTTAAACAACATCGGTACATCACGGAACACCACTTTGAGACCAATCCTCAATAAGTGGTCACCAAAGAAGACTTACACCCACTACACAGAACTCCTCTTCTTTTTGGATATCTTGTGCAAGGATCATCGTTTAAAGATCCTTCACAAATAGGACATGGTGTATTTGGCGAGCTCATTCACTTATACATGCTTTATGAAATGTATGCTTGCATATTTTAAGCATATAAGTGGATCATCTTCTTTAAGGCCAAAAGACAAATGACTCCTTAACGTAGTGTTTTCGACCCATAGTTCTCCGACTCACTTTTCTTTCTTTTGCTAGAGTGCAGATCCCAACCGTGGACAAGGGTGGGACAGCTCACTAGTTTCTAACTACTTTGAGAATGTGCGCCTCATCATCGTGAGTCTCCAACTTCTTCCACTTGCAATTGCTTGTAGCTTCCCATCACCACTTTGGTTTTCCTCAATCTCGATATCAATCTCTTACTCACGCAAAATCTTGCCAACTAAACCTGCATCCTTCTCCAATCTTGGTTTTCCTCACTTTAGTGATAGTGGGAGTCCTTAGGACAGGAACTATAGGCTTCCTTCTTCGCATGAGGTCCTCCGTTGTTATCCTGTGTGAGTCCCCTTTCACTAGCACCAGGCTTGAAGAGTGGGAGGTAGCATGCACCTGGCTGCGAGCTCGACATCACAACCACAACTGCAGTATGGCTACAAGACCAGGCTTTTGAGAAGGTTTTGGTATATAAGAATATGAGTATTGCAACAAGCAGCCCGAGCTGTACTACATCGGCGTTACCTTTTATGACATGTTCCCGTTTAAGTAAGCTAGGCGTGAAGTAAAGAGTTCCTAGTACACCATGTGTTTTGGGGTACTCATCTCAGACTGTCTTTGACATGTGCAATTTATTCCCTGTTTGGTTCTGCACCGCATGGCTTCAATCGAGTTTCTCTGAATCCTGTTCGATTGACTACATGTGAACTAAGTGGGAGTAATGGTAAATAGAGGGTGAATCGCAATCGCCCAATAGTTATAGTAGTGGCTCATGTAGTTGTGCAAGTTAGAACAGTTTCAAGACCTTGTATAAATGTACCATTATGCTGAATGGAAAACACTATGTGCATACACCTCTTTGGTCTCACTCGATCGCTCACTTGCCATCTTCACACAATCCTGCTCCCTGCAGATGGAGTCTGGAAACCTTTAACCATGTGGGGACTACATCTCACAAGGGAGGAGCCCTCAATTGTTTAGGCCTCCTCCTCCTTAGCCATAGCAACACCATATCTCTCCGCCTTGTGCCCTGCCTCACATGCACATGCCACATCCTCACCTATTTGCTCCTCCCTCTCTGAAGCTTCTTCCGAGTCCCCCTCACTAGTATCCACCGCCCTCCTCCTTGCTCACTTCATTCTACGAGCCTTCATTTCGTAGGCAATCCACGGGCTTGTGGAGGGGCTTCTCCACAAACACAAGCATTAAGGCGCACACTGGGCTGCCAATTCCGATGGCCTCTTGGTGGTCAAAATTTTAAGTTAATCGATCTTTTTTTAAACAACATCGGTACATCACTTTAACACCACTTTGAGACCAATCCTCAATAAGTGGTCACCAAAGAAGACTTACACCCACTACACAGAACTCCTCTTCTTTTTGGATATCTTGTGCAAGGATCATCGTTTAAAGATCCTTCACAAATAGGACATGGTGTATTTGGCGAGCTCATTCACTTATACATGCTTTATGAAATGTATGCTTGCATATTTTAAGCATATAAGTGGATCATCTTCTTTTAAGGCCAAAAGACAAATGACTCCTTAACGTAGTGTTTTCGACCCATAGTTCTCCAGCTCACTTTTTCTTTCTTTTGCTCTCCACCTCACTTTTCTTTGTTTTGCTGCTTTATTATTCTTAACACTAAGGACGCAAGCCGCTGTTAGAGCTTGGTAAGACTCTCTTTAGAAAGTAGTATCATGCGTTGTAAATGCATTGTAGTCTGACTCCCTGACAGGGTACATTTTACGCCTTTCTTCCTTTACAAAAGGTTTAGAAATCTGACTCCCTGACAGGGTACATTTTACGCCTTTCTTCCTTTACAAAAGGTTTAGAAATGCGCGTCCGTTAACCTTGGGGTGTCTAGTGAGCTTTGGGAGTCTAATAAAGACCTGAATTTATCTTGTCTCTATCCGGCCTTGGCTTTCGTCCCACCTAGCTTGCTGTCTTGTTGATGGGTAGCGAATTGCCACACATGGCACCCTTCGGGATGTCATGTTCTCAATGGCTAAGGAGAGTAGGTTCTTTCCCTATAGAGAGCACCCATATACTCTACTCAATGGTATTTCTCTCAGGGCTGATCTGTTTTTGGACTCGGGGGGACCAAGCCTTTATTGCTGATGTGGTTGTAACAAACCCTACCCGGGAAAGTGTCTACAAGCATGTTATCCTCAACCCTCTAGGATGGGCGGCAGAGGGATGCGCAACGGTGAAGATCCACAGGTATTCTCCCATGTACGATGGCCATGCCTTCATCCCCTTGCCACCGAGACTCATGGGGCCATGGGCAAAGATTTCTTCAGGTTCGTCAACGCCTATGCCAATGCTTACTGGTAGGCCTTTTCATATCCCGAACCACGAAATTCTCGGAGCAGTAGGTAGTTTCAAGATGAGCGATCGTGGGGGCTAGTGGCCCTTGGCCTGATGCCCTCATGAGGGTTATTCCCTTGGGGTAGATGAGATTTCCCATCTCTTTTTTTTATATAAAGTCTCCACATTCTTTCTATTCGGATTCATAAAGTATATTAGTCATTATTTATACTATCATAAATCATACTATTATTTTTATATTATAAATTAAATACTATTTTATAATATATCAATCATTAATATAGGTAAATGTATAATGATGTAGATATTATATATAGATCAATCTTACAAGATCTGTAATTGAAGAAAATATACCCACCTGTAAGGTAGCCGCTTCACACCCAGGAGCAAGGTGATGGCGCTGTATGCATAATTATTCACGTCTTCCACATAACAGTGGTTGATTCACGTCTTCCACATGACTGGAGGAGTGGAGTTAAATCTGCTTTCGTTAGTTCCGGTTAAAATACAATTTGCATCCGTTAGCTAATAAGCGATCCCGGCTAGCTACCCAGGCAAGTGGTCCATCATCGTTTTTTGAATGTGACCGTGGTGAGCAGAGGTGGAGCGCGTGCTTGTCAGCCAGAGCACGATGGAAGGAGGGAGTCCCGGCAACGAAGATCTCTGGCACGAGCTGAGGAATTATATTGCCGTGCTAGCCGCTGGTGATCAGGTAGGACTGGAAAAAACCACGAGGAGGAGCTCAACACTGTTTTTTGTCCATGGCATTTGCCGGCTTGGTTGCGCAGACGCGAATGAACTTGTTTGACAGAGAATTAAGATGTGAATGAGCCAGTTTTTTTATCCAGGCTTCCAAGGCCCAAGCTTTGCAGTTGCTGTCAGTGTTCTTCTCGCGTGTCACAGCGAAAATTGGGAAGTCCGTAAACGGCTCCACACAAGGATTGGAGTCGCTGATTAGCCTGTGGACGGAAGATGTTCTGCTGCTTCATGACTGGCTGCGTCGGGAGCTGGGAGAGCAGACGGAGTTCCTTGACTTGGTATGTTGTGGAGAAGAGGCAGCGGGAGGTGATTCACCTGAGCTTCAGGGTGTCAGTGAGCGTAGGGTTTATGATGCGGGGCTGCGGATGTCCAATGTGAATCTGACAGCGGGGACGTTGCGCTGTTGTATACGTATTCTTCCTCTGATTGAGTGCTTCGACACTGGTCTGAGTGCTGATTGCGCGCTGATGTTGAAGACGCTTCTACAGAAGCTGTGTTCACCTGCCAGGCTTCAGGGAATTTGTGCACGGGCTTTGGCGAATGGAAGAGTGCATGGGAAGCACCCTCCGTATGTTCGTTCCTTGCTGTATTCCGAGAACATCAGTGTTTTTGAGAGACGGGATGGACGGGAGGATCTGTGGTGCCGACGGAGGAGCTGGCAAGAGTGTTCTTCGTTTCAGGAGATAAAGATCAACAGCCACGCTTTTGACATCAATGGGGATTGTTGCCAAAACGCGGGGAATTCAGAGCTCTTGAATCGTTTGGACAATCATTTGGATGTGATATGTGCCATGCTTGAGGTTGGGGTCATTTCAGAGTGCTTTTGTCCCGTAGGATTGCAATGCTGGCTGTGTTCCTTTCTTCCAGATGTTATAAATGACTACTGACGTATGCTGTCTTGATATTTCGTATCCCAGGTGTACATGGATGAACTATTAGTAAGTCCTGATTTACTTGAGGTCTTTCTCGGAGGCCAAGACTATGAAGGAAGCGGTGGATCTGCTTTTGGCAGCCAGATGGAAATAGTGATTGAAGCTTCCTTTCTCCATGCCCTTCTGTCCTTTCTTCGGAAGAAGGTGGAACCAGTTGGTGCATCTCTTTCAAATGCAGATGACAAGCTCACTCGACTTCCTTGTGTGACATTACCTGCCAGTGTTCTATTGTTAGACATCGCCTCTGCGGATGGAGCTCCCAGTTTGTTTCTTACACACATTGCAAACCTTGTGGCTAGATCACTACACAGATGGCAACCGCTTAGCAGTCCTGTCTCAAGGTCTGATCAGCTGAGAGACAAGGCTCTAAATATCATGGAAACCCAAAAGCAGGGATTGGTTGGTTCCAATGAGTTATTTCAGTTAATGCATGGTGCTGACCTTGCTAGGGAATCATTGTCTTTTGGAGACACTGATGGTTCATGCAAGCAGAGAAGATTTGAAGACACCTTATCTCCCCGCATAAACTTGGGACTGTCTTTGTCAGTACTTGAAACTGCTGTTCAGTTGTTTACCAAGGTCTTCAATTCAGCAGCAATGACAAATCCAACGGATTGCTGCAACACTGATGCCCACCGGAGGCCCAGTAGTTTGTTTGCTGCTTGCTTGTACAAGTACAGGGCTTTGGGAAGGGTCCTGAGTACCAATGCAGGTGTGGCATTTGATCCCGTGTTTTCAAGTTCTGTCGGTATTTTTTCAGACACTAAAGAGTGTGACAGCAGATGCTGTTGGGGAGAGTGTTCGGCTTCCAGTATAGAGAAAACTTCTCAGCTGTGCAGCTCGTGTCGAGATCACTTATGGGAGAACCAACATCAAGAAGCTAATCTGTGCTGCAGATTGATGGAATTGCATGACGGCGGTAAGCAACAAGAGTATGACGCTGTGGCCAGTCAGCACCTGGGAGAAGATTTTATGCATTTGGATGGCCAGGAGCCTTTTAAAAACTCACAGGAGTTCTCTTGTGCTGTCCTGCATTTGATCAGCGGTGCCCTGAATCGGATATCAGCTGAGCTGTGCCAGATCAAGCACATCTCTGTAACCAGAAGCCCACCGGACATGGAAGTTGCAGAGGAGATTCACAGCATCTCCAATTGCATCTCGGCAGTCTTTCAGCTTTGTCTTCAATGTCTGAAAGTGGATTCTGTTGCAGGACAAGAATATAATGTGGGCATGTGGGAAGAATCCAAATCATTGCAGTTCAAGGAAACAATCCAGTGCACTTTGAATGTTTTTTCTAAGATCATCCAGTCAGAAATTCGACGAGGGGTTGGTGATCAATTATTGAAGGAGTACTTACATGTACAGAGGTCACTGGGAGGTTTCTTACATGAAGGAGTTGGTGAATTAATAGGGAACTATTCTTCTCAAACTGAAGCTACCGACAAAGACTGCAGAGATGGCCGCTCACCCATATCAACCACAGCAGACACCGAAACTACAGGAAGCGTCCCATTGGCGTCAGTGTTCCCTAGGGCATCTACTCTGAAGATTTTTATGAAGCTGAAGCACGGACGGAATCATGGCACTTCAAAACCAGGACAGTGTGGCAGGTGTGGCTCAAGCATACCCTCTTCCGCCATGGAATTTCCTGGATCTAAATTTGTGAGCTGTCAATCTTTGACGTCTGATGTTTTCGCTTTGCGCAGCACACACTCAAATAAGAAGAGAACTTTGGAACGCAGCAGTTTGGGTAGCGGCGAGGAGGCACCTTCCAAGCAGTCAAAAGAGATCGAGGGGGTGGGAAATTCTTTTGTTCAGGCTTGCATTGCAATGGATAAATTCTGCGATGGAGATAGTTTTAATGATATAAACGACTTCGTAGTTTGTAAGGAGGGCCGTGACTACGTTAAATATAAGAAACAACGGCAAAAGGTTCTGAAACGCAACCGAACTCGCAATATTTTGAGAAGGCAGGAAGAAAGGAGGGAGCTAGTTGCACAGTTAGCCCTCATCTCTGAGATGGAACAGTAGTTGGGATGCACAATGCCAGAATGGGCTTTAGAGCGAAACTCTTCCGGACGTAAAATTTCCTTGCACCGAGCGGGCAGTTTGTATACCCACTTCTGTACGTGATCCAATGTTTTGACGCCCATGTTCTCCTCGAACCAAGCTAGAGCTATAGCTTTTCAGCATATAAGGTTAGCCCCGTTTTTAGTGAGTTCAAACTAAACCCGCACTCAACTTGCACGCTGGTCACTCCAAGCTGCGAGATCTGCAAATCGAACAAGGTCTTAAGGCAAAGCCCCAGCTGGAAATGTTTCGTGATGGTTTGACCATCAAATTTGTGAGGAGATTTAACACGATTGCGGGTATAGTGCAGACAGATTCATGGGGTCACTTACTTCCTCAACATTTCTCTGCTCGTCATCGAAGAAAAGGAAAGAGTTGAGCGGGAGTTTGGTCTTCTCAGAGATGGCCATGAAGTGGTCGAGCTTCGAAGGTGCGAGGAACATCTCCTGCTCCATAGCCACTGATGTTAGGATACAGACCATGGTTTGCGAATAAATGACCTTTTCAGTTTCCAGTCAAGAACAACATCAAGACTTGCACAATCAGGGACAGCACACCTTCACAACAAAATGTTGACTGATGTTGAGCTTATTGAGGAAAGCACGGGCGGTTTCTGGTGTTGGAGTTCGAGATGCCACTGCCAGGGGTATCTTGCTAGCTGCGAGGGCATCGAGAAGGCTCAGTACCTGTGGGAACAGAACTGGATTATAGTCCAGACTCCGAAACTGACTGTCGGATCCAACAGGCAACATCAGTAACAAGACACATGACCAATCAAGACTAAAGTGGCGGAAACGTACATACCAATAGAATGGCCAGATAGTGTGATCCAGATCTAACACTACAAGGGATGGAAGGACTGCAGCCTGATGAAGAACCTCGACAGCCCTTCCGATGCACCTTGCTCCATCCATTTCAGCCAAAGCCTCCCGAGGACCATTGAGACAAGAAGACGTTTCCACACACCGGGCTGCGTGCTTTGGACGACGAATGCTCAGCCTGCATAAATCAGCTCTGTGCCATTTACCGGCTGCAAATGGAAGCCCTGTTCCATCCAACGAAGTGCGCAGTACGGAGGCCGGTACTGGCAGAGGGCTGGCCATGTCCTGGACGAGAAAATGGGTGCCAAGGGTTCTTGAAAGCCTTCAAACCCAACAAGCGGAAGTACATTATCACCGGCAGAGAACAGGGGAGCAACAAGTAATCGGAGCTGCCAGAACATATGCGAGAACTCACCAGGCCTGCAGGTGAAGAGATGAATTGCAAGGCATCACAGACACGCACTGATCAGCTCTTCTGGGTACTGGGAATTCCGGAAGAGGCAGCAGCTTGGGCAATGACAGCAGAGTAAACGGACAGGGAGAAGACCACACCTCCCTTCGACAATAAGCGCCGACTCCACAAAGCAGAACCGAAGCGGACAGGGTGATGACCAAAGAGGTGATTGCTTCCTTTAAGGCACATCATGTGTGCTGACAATGGGACCGGGCAGACAGATGCTTGAGAGCTCGAGACAGGGCAAGGCTTGGAAGACGAGTTCCTGTTAACCCATTGGGAGCAGTATCGGGAGACTCTGGTACTGTGGTCACGCTGAAAAGATCTGCAGTTGCAGCATTCCTGGCTGGTAAATGTCGTGGCTAAGCCGCTATACAGTATGTACATTGGCAGGTCTCAGTTGCTACGGAGCCGCCCGGGTCACCGGTTCTGAATTCCAGGTCTTGCTCCTGTTTTCCAAGCGCCGCCCTGGTACCATATATGCATACTACCTACTACTACATACGTTATATACAAATGGGCCTCAGAATGTGAGCTGGGCATGGAAGACGCGTTTCCTGAATTTTCAAGCAACCTGGGACTGGACGATTCAGGTTGAGAGTCAGTTTATTATGTCATTCCCTGACTCAGTTTGGGCAGGATTTCAGGTTTAGGTTACCAAAAAGATGTGGTTATTTGGCTTTCTCGGACGTGGTTGCTGCGCTTTCTCGAACAGAGACCTCTCCAGTTCAGGCCACAGTAAACAAGAACACCACAATTGGCAAAGATTTGCGCAATGCGTCCTGCTTTCTCGGCAGAAGCACAACAAACATGGCAAATGCGGACAGCAAGCCGGCACTCACATTTGTTCTCCCATGATTCTGTCACAGCACCTCTACAGACAACAAGGCAAGGCAGTTGCCCATCACTACGTCATCCAGACTCGTTCATCAGCGAATGCAGCTGCCTGCCCTTCTTCAAGGCACCGCTGCTTGAAGCAGCGCAGGCCTTCAGAAGACAAGCAACGAGAACATGGTCAGCCAGAGTCAGCTCCTCCTGCTCCACTTGTCCGCACAGTACAAGTGCCTCATGTCCGAGCCCTTGCTTGGACATGAGGTCCAGCTGCCCAGCACTATGGTTTCCCGCAGTCCACTTTCAACAACATGTCCAAAGGTGTTTGCCTTTGATAATACGTGAACAATGCGAAGAATGAAGAGCCTAAGCTTAAGAGCAATGAGCTTTGCAATGATCTTGCAACTTCATATGATGGAATTCTATTAATCATAAGAGCTTCCCTTTCTATCTATCCTCGAAAAAAAATGAAGCACCCTAGCCATTAGGAGATGTCTATGAGCAAGCTAATTCTCCAAGTTGCTACCTAACTGAAGTCAAACCACCTCAATCTAGTTCGTCATGCACACCGACTACCACGTTGAGCACCGTGGATGAACGCAGTCACGAGCATGCATCGGTGGCAGCAAGCGGTAGGATTTGTAACCGGGTTCGGCATATCATATGCACCTATACCATACTTTTGGAAGTGAGTTCTCGGCATGCTTGTGGTCACCATCTCGGAGATTGTGTCTGGTGTTTGGATAATACTGTATATCAAATGGGTTGTATAGATTGGTGTACTCCCCATGAATTCATCACCAAAATCAGAACTCACAAAATGCCCTGGAAAGATTCCTTCCATTGCATACATCTTAGCAAACTTTCTTTGTGCATTTGTTGGTAGAAACAATGCTGCTGACATGTGAAGTGATGGAAAACATGTACGCAATGGTTTCCGCTAGTTATTTTCATGAGGTCTAGAAAATAAAAAAAATATAATATATATATTTTATTTTCTGCTGGTGGTATCCTGAAGAGCCTTATACCTTTTACTTGTGCTTTTATGTGACCTCTTCCCATCTCTACTATCAGCACAAGAACGTCTCTTCGGGATTTGCTGTTTTCGTCTTAGAATCAGCCACAAGTACCAGGCAAGGCGACCCTCTGGGCAGTGCCCTCTTTGCCATCGCCCACTACAGGGCCCTTTCTAGGGCTGCTTCCTCTGTGCATAGTTAACTGTGTCTTCCCGTCGCTGGCAGACAACTCTAACATCCTTGGGCCTAGGGACAAGGTGAAGGAGGCCTTCCAGCTCATCTCCTATGAGTCAAGGTCTCTAAGTGCCGCATCTGGTCCCCGTCGGGTATCCTCCCCACTTTACAATTCCCTATTGGGGAGATTACTCCGGCCTTGGGTCTACGAATTTTGGGGGTCCTATTCGGCTTCTCTGACTTCATTGGGAGCTTCCTGGACTAGGCTCTCGCGGAGGACCTGTCCTATGTCGAGGACCTCCTCCTGTTGGGGGATGCTCATGTGGCCTTTGGAATTCTTTCCTCCTACTTCGCTAGGCACCCTGGTTATCTCATCCGCACTCTCCCCCCGTATCTGGTTCTCATGTCTTGACTTCAGGGGTTTGACAGGAAGATAATGAATACTCTTGATAACATCATGGGCCAGGGGCTTTCGAGTGCCCTGCGGGCGATTTGGCCCACTAGCAAATATCCATGCCAATTCAGTTTGGGGGCGCTGGCCTTCTCTCACTGGAGGTTTCTTCCCCGGCGGCTTTTATAAGCAACTGGCCCTATCAGCTCCTGCTCTAGCCTCTCACTTCATCCTCTAGGATAGGCCTTTCTGGAGGATCTTGTGTCTAGCATGGAGGAGGGAACCTTCCCTCTCCAAATTTCCTTGAGGCAAGCTAGGGAAATGCTTTCTACAAATGCACCGTGAGATTTTCCTCCTTTCTCGAAATCCATCTCCGATGGTACCTGGGGGTTACGGGCGGTATTGCTTGAGAAGTAGCTCGATCAGGCTTTCCAGTTCGTCCTCTTGGACTCCTCCATCCCTAGGTCCACAAGAGCTCGGCTTCGCTCTTGTTCTGGTAAGGGCGCAAGCACTTGGCTTCTGGCTGATCCATGTATATGGGGTTTTGTCATCGCACCAACCACCTTCACCACTGCGATGCGATTCCATCTTAGCCTGCTTCAGCCTATGGCGTCTTTCCTTCTTACCTGCGAGTGCGGCTCTGCCTTCGATGATTCTGGGGTACACCTTGCTCGTTGTCCCCATGGGGGTCATCACATCGCCACCCACGACGCTACCCGCGATATCATGTTTGCCATAACTCGCGAAAGCGGCTACATGGCCTGGAGAGAGCAAGGGTCATTCTTCGAACAGGTCGCTCAATCAGGGCTAACTTGTACTTTGTCCGCGGTGACCAGGCTTTGGTGGCGGACGTGGTGGTTACTGACCCTGTTCGAGGCACTATCTTCGGTCAGGTTATCACTAACGGTCCTAGTTGGGTTGCTGCCAGTGCTGGGCCTCTCAAGGTTCGAAAGTATAGCGGGATGCAAGCGGGCCACTTCTTTATTCCGCTCGCACGCGAAACGTATGGGGTAATGGCCACGGACTTCGATCAATTTCTCAAGTCCTGTGCCAAACCTTATCACGCTCGCAGGCATGGCGGGGTTGTCCCTTTCTTATTTCAGCGAGTTTCCATTGCCCTTCAGAGGGCCCTCTCGACGGCAATCCTTCACAAGGTGGCGATGGCAAGTGTCGCTTCTTCCTCTTCTTCCGTCATGTGCAGGCCATTTATTCTTCCTGTTCTAGGAGCAATAGGTAATTTTAGATAAGGTATTTCGTCATTCTTTTTTATCTTGATTGTCCCATATTGGATGGATTTTTCTCCATTATTTTTTCCCTCAATAAAACACCATCCATTTTTTTGAATTACACGCTTTGGATAGCTTTGGATAGGTAGGTATTCCCGGAAATGTCTCCGGCAGTCCACTTTGTAGATGAAACACGACCAACCAAAACAAAGAATCCGACGCCTTAGCGGCCCCCGAAATAGGTAGGTTTTGCTGTTTGGGTAGAGCTATTCCATAGATCCAGGTACGCAATATGTAGGGAGTAAAAGGAGTATAACGTGATTGAAGATCAGCGTGAATGGGCTGTAAGGGTGTTTAAACCGAGCGGAGAAATAGGGAACGGCCCCGCGCGCCTCGCTTGCAGCCGGTTCCCCCGCCGCGCCTTCTCCCTCGCAAATTCACGATACTCAAAATTTGAGCGGCAAGCCAAGCGAAGCGACTACGGCTGCCTTGCTCATCACCAGCCTGCACAATGCAAGCCTGGCAATTGCTCAACCGCAATCTCACAATCTTGATGCAATATCCCGGCAGTTGAGCAACATCCCGCACTCCCCTAATCCACCGCACAGCATCGCGCCTTGAAGAACTCTGCCAGGAACATGGATGTGTCTTTGGATTGCTCCTGGAGCCACCGGGGACAGTCGGTAGATCTGGCCCCTCGCAGCCTGCTCACACTGCAGGGCGTGGCGGCCGCCACCAGGGACAATCAGGACCAGTACCGGGCCAGCAGGATGTCCGGGATCGAATCCGCGGCCAGCATGTTTCTCCGCTCCGGCAGCCTGGCATCCCCGGAAGCAGGCCCCACTCCCGGCCTCCCCTACGACTCCAAATGGGGCTATGCACCGCAGCACTGCTCCAGCTGCGACCTAGGAGCGGGCGATCTCCACAACATGCTTAGGCCCGCCGGGGAGCAGGCCAGAGCAGGAGCGGACTCTTGGGGAGATGGAGGTGCAGGGAGCGGGAGCGGAGAGGCCGGGTTCAGAGCCAAATTGCAAGCGCAAGGGCAGGGTTTGCGGGAGGGGGAGGTGAATGGCGTCGGGGCGGGGCATGATTTTCTAGCTCCCGGGAGCCGGATTGCAGGCTACGGCAGTTCGGCGCTGTTGCATGAGGCGGAGACGGCGAGATCTTACACCATCCAGGACCTGATCGCGGCGCTGCACATGGGGGGAAGCAGGTCCAAGATGGAGGCGGCCATAACTGTCAGGTCGCTGGCGGCGTCGCACAACATGCATCAGGTGGCGTTCATCGCTGCCGGGGGGATCCGGCCGCTGGTGGATCTGCTGAGCTACGACGCCGGGGAGACGCACTGGCCTCCGGAAATGCGGGAGAAGGCCACCATAACTGTCCGGGCTGAGGCTGCCTTGGCGCTGGCAAGTCTGTCGGTGAGCAACGACGACAATAAGGGAGCAATTGGCGCCGCAGGGGCGATTCCTCTATTGTGTGACCTAATTCAGTAAGCACGCCATCGCCCACATTGCTTTCTTGTTTTGCAGAGCGGAACAGAGGGGGAGGAATGATCCCAGACAACACTGTAATGAAGATGTAAGGGGGAAAGAAAAGAAAGCACGAGTAGAGGAGAGGCCTGCACGAGTCTTTCGTCTCTCCAGTCCGTCCTAGTGTAACACTGAAGTATAAAACTCACTGATCTTCGCAAAGGTTCGATGAGGAAAGTTACAACGCAGCATTGGCAAGCTACCAGAAGCAGGAAATGGCACCTTTCTTAGTCCTCGCTAGAGATGCGGGCGCTGGAGCGCTGTCATGCTTGGCCAGGAATGAGAACAACAAGGAGGCTATTATCGCAGCCCAGGCTGTTCCTGTTCTTGTGCGCATGGTTGATCGGGGAACAAGCTTTGGCAGGTATCCACTTCTTCAGTCTTGTCACTGCTCACTGCAGGACTTCTTATGTATGTATTTCCTCAAGTGTGATTCAGGGAATTCTCGATTTGAGTACGCTTCTTTTCCGTCTCATGCTAGCTCGTTGTTGGTTGTCCCCCCTCCCCATGATGCAGGGCGGCTGCTGCCAATGTTCTTGCTAAACTGGCAACAGGAAGCAATGCTCAGAACAAGTTGCTGCTGGGAAAGGAGGGTGCTATATCAGCTATACTGAGGCTGTTGAAGGATGGGTCTCCCAAAGCTCGAGAAACTGGAGCTGAAGCCCTGTTTAATCTGGCCATGCATCCGTGGAACAAGTCCAAGATTATACAGGAGGGGGGCATTGCTAGCCTGCTGAGAATGGTCGAAGGAGGGTCACAGCCAGAGAAAGATGCCGCAACTGCAGCCTTGAAAATATTGCGGTCGTCTGTGGGGGCTCCTGCCAATCCCCGGCCGTTGACAGGGTCCAGGTGCAGCAGGCGCTCGGAAGGGAGTAGTATGCGAGAAAATGAGCTCGAAACGTTGAAGTTTGACAGCATTCAGCAGAGCAGGGAGCTTTTCAAAGACCTCAATGAACATCCGCAAAGCAGCACGGAAAAGAGTTGTGTCTCAAACAGTGCAGGAAGCATATCGGTTCTCAAGGCGTTCAGTGGGCTGGGTGCGACAGCGCCGATGCAATCGGAGCTTACCTCGTCACTAGCTCCGCACCTGACTGGCCAGCCTTCCATGCAGGCAGACGCAGCCATCAATTTCACTAAAGCAGCCCCCCAAAGTGTGCAAAGCAGGAAGAAACTGAAAACCTCCCAATCTGAAGTTGGCGTAGGTTCATGTAGGGTGAGTGACCAAGGTGCTGCAAAGGTAGAGTCCGTACAAATGCTCTATGCTGAAGATCGAGGGAATAGAATCACGTCTAGCAGCAGCTGGGAGAGAAGCGGGCAAGTGTTCCAGGGCTCTACGTTTCAAGAGGCACCGCAACCAAGGTTGAGGCTGTCCAGGCAAGGAGTGGATGGGGCAGCTCAGCCTGTTGCTGGAGGAATATTTGCCCTTGTAAACGCTCTGTCGTCACAGAACCCAGGAGCTCAGGAATTTGCTGCGTTGGCCTTGATGCTCCTTGCATCTCAAGGTGGCTATGAAGTCAAGACTGCTATTGCAGATGCAGGGGCGATTGAACCGCTGATTTTCATGGTTGGGAGCTCCAGTTCTCCCCTAATTAGGGAATCCGCTGCCGCAGCCATTGCGAAACTGGTTTCATGTCATCCAGGAAACAGAGCTGCAGTGGTTAGAGCAGGTGGGGTGAAGGCAATGGTTGACATGGCTAAGTGGTCGTCCACACTCGTTGATGGACCGTCTGGAGGTGGTAATCTGGGGGCGAGAACTCAGGCAGCAGCCATAGTCGCAGTGCTCAACATTTCAGAGGTCCTTGACAGTCACAGCATGGGGATGGGTTTAAGGGACGCTCTGCCATGCCTAGCACAGATGTTGGAGAGTGAAAACGTGGACGAGATAACAGCTGGTGTTGCTGGCCTTCAAATACTAGGCGTTTCGTTAGGCATTGAACCAGCCCCTATAATGGAAAGGGACTGTGGGACAGATGAAGACTTTTTTGAGTTTAAGAAGTTTGATTTTGTTGCAATCGAGATGGTCACCGCACTGCTAGATGTGATGAGGGGAAGTTCTGCGGAAGCAAAAGAGTCGGCCACGGAAGCGCTGGCAGGTTTAGCAGCAAGACTTGCTAACGACGGGCCTGAAAATGTTGGGAGAATTCCCGCGACTTGGAGAAAGTATGGGATCGATGCATTACTACTACTGCTGAGAAGGGCACCCCTCACAGCTTCTCTGAAGGAAATAGTTGCAGGAACGATAGCCTGCGTAGTGGCAAGCCCAGTTCTTTGTGTTTATTTATGTGAGTCAGCGCTGGTCCCTGATCTTATGAGGTAACAGTTGTCATCTGGCCCGCCATCACGATTGGATCGTTGCGTCATTTGGTCTTGGTCTTGGTCTGGTGTCGTACTGTAGTCAGAAATCTGACTCTTCTCATTGATGCGCAGGCTTATACAAGAAGGACCCACGTTGGCGACTCGAATACTTGCAGCAGCGGCTGTTGCAAATTTGGGTAGCAGGAAAAAGACACTAGATGCGGTGTCTGATACTGACATAGCTCTATTGTTGAGAATCCTTGGAGGGCACTTTGAACTTCCTGAAACAACTGCGACTACTGGTGGAGTGGACGACGTTTGTTTCCTTCAGCCTTTCTCCAATTCAGAGACTCAACCATCCCTGAACAGTCAGTTGCAGCAACGTTCTATGCCTCATATGCTCTTGTGCGAGCACGCATCGGCAATTCTAGTCTACGCAGCTCTCTCTGGAGAGAACAGGAAACAAGCAATGATTGAATTGGGAGCTGCTCCTATCCTGGTGAGGGTGCTCCAAAGCTGTGTTTCTACAGCAGAAAGCTGCTTGCACCCGACCTTCTTCCAAGGTGTGAGGCCGATGGTTCCTCAAGCAACTCAAGAGTTTGCGTTGATGGGGCTCATTTTGTTGGCTGATAAAAGCACAGAAACAATGGAGAAGATCGTAAAAGCTGGAGGCATTCCGGTTCTTGTGAGGTTATTGGGAGCGACTGGTGGCAGGGGCAAACTTGGTGCGAGCTGGAGTGAGGTAACATCCAGTCATGCTTCTGTGTTCTTGTTCCAACAGCGTCTGCGAATGA
The DNA here is from genome assembly GCA_010909165.1 of Anthoceros angustus. Taxonomy (NCBI): domain Eukaryota; kingdom Viridiplantae; phylum Streptophyta; class Anthocerotopsida; order Anthocerotales; family Anthocerotaceae; genus Anthoceros; species Anthoceros angustus. The sequence goes on from MU008153.1 coordinate 215,791, forward strand.
ACTTGCTGATTCTTAATCACTGCCTCCATCCTGGTATATGCACATGTGCACAGATGGCAGCTGCTGCACTTTTGACAATGGCTGGTTGCGAGGCTGCAAGGGAAGAGATTATCAGCGTCGGTGGCATTTCGTCGTTGGTGCAGGTTTTGAAAGGGGAGGGAGGCACATCGATTCTTTCGCTGACAGGATTGGCAGCGATGGCTCAGCTTTTGGGCGTGTTGGCTTTGAAGAGCCAGGAGGCCAAGCTTCATATGGCAAAAGCTGGGGCTGTTAGGTGCTTGGTGGAAATCCTCGTCGGGGGGAATTGTCTTGCCTGGGCAGCAGACGGGGAATGCGGCCCCAGGGAAGGGCCTGGTTTACTAGCCTTAGCACAGGAAGCGGCGGCTGCAGCTTTGGCCACCGTTGTCCTCGACTGCCCTGAAAATGCAGAGGCTGCAGTAGAAGCTGGTTCCATCGGACCCCTGGTGCGCATGCTGGGAGTTTCATCTTCTCCTCCTAAAGCATCTGGAGTCATTCTTGAGCTGGCACCAGAGAGTGAACGGGGAGACAGTGGGGCTAGCTCTGCAAACACAGGAGTCGCCCAAGATACCACAGCTCTCAAAATATTGTCGTCGCCAGACTCTGACAGACGATCAGCCAAACTGACGACAGCCCATGATGACAACAACGCACGAGGAAACAGAGTCGGGGGCTCCTTGGCAGCCATGGCTGCTCTGGGCAATATGATATCTTGCTTGCCCCAGTGCAGGCGAGAAATCATAGACGCAGGAGGCTTGACAAAGCTGGTCGGCCTTCTACACTCCAAAGCGGGTGTGCTGTTAAGGGCTCAAGGTGACGCGGAAAGTACTGCGCATGCTCCGGAAGGTCACACAACGTGCTCTACCAAGCTGCAAGAAAGTGCTGCATTGGTCCTTGGACTGCTTGCGGAGGGTGACCCCAAAGTGCAGGAAACCATTGGATCGACGGGAGTTATTCCTACATTGATTGAGCTCTCAGCCATTTCAAAAAATGACGGGTTTGCTGCACGTATGTTTGCATGTCTGTTCATTTACTTGGCCATGAGATCTCTGCACTTTGGACTGTCTGATTCACCAACAATTGTGCATCAGGAGCTCTGTCGAGAGTTGGAAAGGACCACGAACAGAACCAGAAGAGGATCAAAGAAGCTGCCATGGTATGTATTCTTCACGTTTTAGGAGATACTCTCAAAAACCTGTTGCTGGAAAAGAAACAAACTCGCACTGATTGCAACCAACCCAACACCTTCCATTACAGAACCAAGGATCACATGACGTGAATGGGATGGAGTGACCACTGCATATCATGCCTGCTCTAATCGGCTACTTTGGAAGGTACATACCCATACTTTCCCGCTCCACAGTGTTCGAAGATTAAATCAAATTCTGATGGCTGTAACGGCTCCCAGGTCACCCTCGTATTGAACCGGCGGGCTTGGAACGTATCCCAGAGAGTCGCAGCCTGCAAGGTCAGTTTGTGGGCTTCGTCCTTCCCTGTGCCCACTGCCGCTAAAAGTACCCCATTCTTTCCAAGTGCCAGCTTATGCTTTCCAGACGTGTCTTCTGCACCTAGTTATGGTCCAGGATTTCAAATAATGCAGGACCTCCAACAGGACGACTCTACAGTTTCAAAGGGCACCAGCCAAGCCAGCATCGGACGTGGATTTCGTAGGAAGGTCACATAACAGTCCAGCCATTGCATATCAGCCCACCATCGCTAACCACATAGGCGGAATATATCCCAGATAAGCTGCGACGGCAGACCGGTGCTACTAGGGGTTGTGTGAGAAGCTGTATGATTGCATGCTTGACATCTCAGACACGAAGAGGCAGATACTCTGCCCTCACCTCAGCCCTCTCAGTTTGGACTTCTTTAGAAGAACATGGCAGCTGGCCACTCTCATTCTCTGCTACCGGGACGGCTGGTGCAATACTTGGAACATGCATCGCAACTGTTCTTGCAGCATTCACGTCTCCAAACCACCCTACCGGCATGACTCCCCGATGAGCTTCACATCTCCGAACCACCCCGACAGAAAGACTCCCAGACGACAGAAATGCAGCCCAAACGATTGAAGGCAAGTTTCAACAAACTTACATTGGAGCAGTAGCTCAGACCTAACGCACTTCTCGTGCATTGCTGCCTTCAACTACCTATAAGACATGTTGAGATTCTGAATGCGGCACATAGCCTTGTTTCTTCATTTCGGGGAGAAGCTGTTTCAAAATTGCATAAATCCCTTCACTCTCGAGGTGCATTTTATCCCCAACCAAAAAACTATGCACGAGGCCATCCATGTCAGTCCACCAGCTCTGCCCGGGCTGCTTCCGTGCCCCAATTTCTTTCCTCCTTGCCTGCATCTTCTGTGCCTCGCCCCACATCTGGGCACTGGTGTATATGTTTGACATCAACACATAAGCTGCAGGATCTCTTTCATTCAGCTTCACAGCTTCAGTGAAAGCACGGAGTCCCACCTCCACATTGCTCCACTTTCGACAAGCACTCAGCAGAGTGTGCCAAACTGACTCATCAGCCTGTAAAGGCATTGCCCTCACCACAGCCAGTGCCTTGTCGAGCTGGCCAGCACGTCCCAGGAGATCCACCATGCATGCATAGTGTTTTGCAGTCGGCGAGATGCCAGTGTGCCTCATCGCCTCGAAGTACTCTTGCCCCTCCTTCACTAGACCCGCATGACTGCAGACTGTCAGCACAGCCAGGAAAGCCATGCTGTCTGGCTGTATTCCATCCAGTCTCATTCTGTGCATCAAGCGGAAAACCATGTCACTATCTCCTTGACGGGTGTATCCATTGATTAGTGCAGTCCAGGCCACAATGTCTCTTTCAGGCAATGCATCAAATACCTGTTGTGCATCAACCATGCTCCCGCATTTTGCATACATGTTGATCAAACTGTTCCCTACATTTTCGTCAGCTTGCAGCCCTCGTTGTTTAATCTGTGCATGAAGCTGCTGCCCCGCATGCAAAGCTGCCACACTTGCACATGCTTGCAGGAGGCACACAAATGTAACAGAATCAGGTACAGCGATGCCATCTTGTTGCATAGCATTGTAAAGACGGAGGGCCTCCTGCTCCATCCCTTGCTGGGAGTATCCTGATATCAGAGCAGTCCAAGTTACAACATCCTTGCGAGAAAGCCTGTCAAACACTCTCTGAGCTTCCTGCAGGCACCCACAAGTCGCATACATGTACACCAGAGAATTACAGACAAACAAATCAGGCTCAACCCCACTGGCCAACACATCAGCATGAACCTGCTCCCCAGTTTTTAAGTCTGCTGCTCTGGCACAAGCCTGTAGGGCTGCCACGAACACATGGCCGTCTGGCTTCATACTTGATCTGCGCATCCGATGGTACAGCTCTATGGCCAGCTTGTCTTGGCCGTGCTTAACTTGTGCAGAAATGATGGCCGACCAGGTGAAGGCATCTGGGTTGGCTACCATGGTGAACACATCCATCGCATCCTGCAACTGGCCATGAGAAGCATACATTCGCAGGATGTGGTTGCACAGAAAGGTATCCACTTCGGACCCCGTCTTCACGATGAGAGCATGAACACGGCGACTCAGAGACAAATCCTTCCTGGCCACACATTCCTTCAGCACAGTGTAGAAGAGAGATTGAGCAATATGACCGTCAGTGCGAACCAGAACTCCCAGCCCCTCCACGGCCTCAGCAACCTGCCCCTGGTCACACAGCTTCTTAAGGATTTCACCCGACACTCGCCTTTCGTATCCTGCCGGCTCACGTCCTTCCCAGTTGGATGTAGCAGCACAACGACCCATCTGCGCATCCAGAGCAGCCAGCTCCGCATCCACGCAGACTGGCTTGGACAGTCTGTCTAGCCACAAGCGCTCCGATCCAACATGCAGTGCACATCTCATACATCCGAATTTCCTCCTCTTGTCCTCCCGTAGAAGGATTGAAACGTCTTCGTGTTGGATTTGCCCATAGAAGAGCTGGGATGTTTTCAGCATTGAAACCATAATATCCAACTCCGATCAATCAATCACCAAGCAATCCAGTAGACTAAATTAGACCGATGTGTGCAGACATTTACATTATGCTCCCAAGCTTTGCACCTCCATCGACAGGTGCACGAAGTGAGGCCTTCCGAAGGCCTCACTTCAGGAAAATAGGACTAAGCCAATGTGAGGCCTTCGGAAGGCCTCACTTCAGGAAAATAGGACTTAGCCAATGTCCAGGTGAAGCAACTTACATATCTACAAACCACAAGGGCATATATACGGTGTCCTTCCTTCCCCACCTTTTCCACCTTGTGGAGACAAAGCTTCGAGGTAGGGTGCGGGAACCATGCGGCTCAGATCGAGCACTCATTGGGGTTCAGCACCCAGAAGATTGTGCGGAAGTGCAGTGCTTCTGATTGTCCGTTCTTCACGGTGTCTGGAAGACATGCAATACCAAACTTCCCAGTGGCAAGAACCTGGATCGTTTCATAGCAATCCTTCCAGACCAAAGTGACGCCTTGTACGGTGTGTGCATTCTACCTTGCCAAGCAGCCTCAGCTTGCCTGGCTGGTGCTGTGCTTGTGTGAATACCTGATATCTGGTATGTAGCTGTCCCGAATGGATGCAAAACCAGCGCTAGAATAAGGAGTTCCGTCAGCCATGCTCTGGATTGCCACAAGAAGGAGCTCCGTCAGCCATGCCCTGGATTGCTAGAAGAAGGAGTTCCGTCAGCCATGCTCAGGGCAATCCAGATAGCTTACCAATTCAACGAATAGTCAATAAAATAAAAACGGCTGGGGCAAGGTCAAGCCCAATATTCAGCCGAGCCGGGTGAAACAAGGATGCCCAAATGAGCCCACCGTTGTTCTGCCTCTACATCCAAAACCTACAGCAAAGGTTTTGGATTGCTATAGGTTTTGGATGGAGCCAAATATGGCTAAAGCCATCTCCAGGTTCAGAACCAGAGGCCACAGATTGCGTAGTATCCTGGGCCGCGGCCATATGCCAAGAGAACAAGGTTATGCCGCTATGTCAGGTGGATGATGAGCGTCATCTGCTCTTCTCTTGCCCGGCAATCTCAGACTGTAGAAAGGCACACGAAGCCCTGTTCGAAAACAGAATGACGGCGCCTGAAAACGCCCATCCTGCTTAGCCAGTTCCACATTGCTGTGGACAGGACAGTGGATGACTACAACGAGAAATAGCCCCTCACCCCGGGCAGAGTGCAGCGGGATCTAACGGGGCCTCAGCAGAAAAATACTAAACAGAATCGGGAATCGGGGAATCGGGGAATCGGGCCAGGGCATCTGCCTCAAGCTGGCCCAACTGTGACCATATGCAGCACCCGCAAATACCACTCCCGATCCCGGGCAGAATCGGGCCGGGACGTCCGCCTCGGGATTACCCAATGACCCGACTTTGGGCGTAGTGTGACACCAACCGGCCTGCCAATATACTTATATTAGCTATATAGAATTGATATAATGGCTGAGGCCCTACTCACATTGCGTGAGGCCTCCGTCCGTCCGCAGACCGCGTATAGCGGGCACCGGACGGAGCTGTAGCGCACCGTGCGCCGGGCCCGCTAAAAATGGGAGATTCGTTATATGTAGGAATGGTATTTAGGGTTTCAGTTAGGAAGGACCCGTTATTCCATCCCGGGCAAGCTCGAAGTAGCCCGGGTTTGTTCTTCTCTTCCTCCACTCTTGAACCCCGTCTCGCTTTTCATGCAGACCTCGCTATGAGTGTTCAGCGCTAGGACTTCTCTTCTTCTCACGCTGGGACTTCCCTTCTTCTCACGCTGGGACTTCCCTTCTTCTCACGCTGGGACTTCCCTTCTCGTCTGCACTTCAGAGTCTTGTGTCTGAGTTCTTCTTTTTTTTATATATGATTATATTGATTATCTTATTTTCAGTTATCGATCCTGTGTTCTAATTTTTAGTTATGGATCCTATGTTGTACTTCATGCTTCAAGTTATGTTCCAAAGGTCATATTCACATTCTTTATACTTGGAGGATGTACACTATATGGGAACCGATGACAGTGTGATGAATGTATTGTTCATACTGCTTTTGGCAGCTTCAGGTGGTGCTCTTGTGGAGACTTTGCACACGCAAAAAAGTCGTATTTGGTGGAAAACTCCATCTTCTACAAGGTTATGGGAAGAACTACATATGCAAGCTTGGCACTTGGAAGGTCCTGAGAGACGAGATGAGCATTGGCGTAGAGAATACCGAATGTCATATCCAACTTTCATGGTTCTCGTTCAACAACTGCATTCTTTCCTGGTACGAACCTCACCAAGAACGTCTATACCATGTGATAAAGTTATTGCTCTGGTGTTGCATAGGCTTGGCAGGGGTCTACCTTCCCTCACCGTTGCTTCGAAATATGGTGTTGGTGATGCCACAGTTGTTGAGTATACTAAGCTCATTGTTTCCATCTTAAGTGACCCTGCCAAGCTATATTCTTCATTTATCACTATTCCATTAGTTCGTCGCCAGGTTGACATATCAACAGCATTTGAGCTGCGGACCCTATTGCCTAATATTGTTGGTGCTATAGATGGATCCATTATCAAGTTTGCCACCAAACCAGCTGAGTAGTACGCTCCAGCAGCTTATCACTGCAAACGATACAATATGCATTGCATGGTTGTGCAAGCCGTATGTGACAACCAGAAGATGTTCATTGATATATGTGCTAATAGTCCGGGAGGTTCAAATGACGCTCGTATTCTCCGGAATAGTAGCTTATGGCAGCGCCTTATCACTAGATGGATATTTGCAGGGCCAATCATTGAAGTGGAGGGAGTTCTAGTACCTCCTTACATCATTGGTGACTCCGCATATCCTCTGAGACCTTTTCTTATGAAAGGCTTCAAAATGAATATGAATGCAGAGCAAAGAGCATTCAACTCTTCCTTTTCTTCTGAACGAGTTGTCATTGAGAATGCTTTCTCCTTATTAAAGAACAGGTGGAGAACATTGAAGAACTTCAATATTATGAAGAACCTTAGAGTTGTGAGTTAGAACCTTCGGAACCAGGGATGGACGATTATTCTCTACCACATGATGTTCCTGTTATCTTGACAAGTGCGGAGGAAGAGGCTATGAAGAGTATTGCACTGGTTCAACACAATGCCTTGGTCAAGCATTGACGTAGACAAAGATAAGAACAATAGTGTTGCATTTATGTGCTTGAGTGATGTACTTTGTTGCACAAATAAGTGAATAAGTCAGCAAGTGCGTTTGTTGTTTTTGAAAGAAGTCTCTTATTAAAATCCAAAAGTGAGAATACAAGCTTGTAGAGGTAAACAAGTTTATTCTAATGGTATATAGCTCGTTTCGAGATTAATCGTACGTTGGGACTGAATGGCACTTGAAGGTCTGCTCAAAACTTAAGAAACTATCTGGAAGTCTGCAATCAAAGGTCAATCTTTCATTCAAATGAAAAAGTGAAAACATAAGCTTGTAGAGATCAATGAGCGGATTCTAATGGTATGTAGCTCTTTTCGAGGTGAGTCGTATTTTGGGACTGAATGGCACTTGGAGTTATGGTGAAACCTTAAAATATTATAGCTAGCACAAACCATAAGCTATGACAAGTGCTGGAGCCCCTTGATGTATCACTCCTCCTCCTGCATTGGGCGCTTGGATGCTTGTACCAAGAGCTTGGCCAGCTCTATTTGCGTGAATTGTTGGAGTTCAACAACCTTCATGCTCTGCTCTAGCCTTGTTTTCTCCATGTTTTGAAGGCTCTCCAACCTTGCTCTCTTCATACTTTGGAGATTCTCTTGCTCCACAGTTTCAACTCTTGCCCACACCTCTGCAAAGCTGTTGATTGATTCAGCTATCTTGTCTATCCCAGCACCTGAGAGCTTCCTTTTGGCTTGCTTGGAGACCTTCTTCGCTGTAACACCTTTGAGCTTTGTCATTTGAGTGAAAGGTGAATCACAAGAGTGATTGTTCTTGGATGTAGAAGGAGGACTAGGGCCCCTAGCAGGAGTTGTAGGGGGTGGGGATGTAGGAGGAGGAGAAGAGGTAGGAGGGGAGCTTGCTGGTGGGTTGTGAGTGTGTGATGACTCACACACGCCTTCAGACATCCCAGATGCCACACCTTCACAAACATGCGTTTCAGTTAAATCCACAAAGCCTGGGTCATGCGAGTTAGGCATTCCTACCACCTTTGGATTGTCTGACATGAAGGAATGGAGGGCTTCCCAAAAAGCCCACTCAGAAGCATACACTCCCGTGCCAAGCTTTTTGGTCTCTTGCTTATATTGCTTCTTGAGGGAGTCCATTTTGTTGCGACATTGCAGACCTGTTGGCACAAATCCCATGCAAGAGGACGAAATCCTGAGTGCAATAGCGTCCCAGTGGTGGGAGGCAAGGTTCCCTTTGTGAAGATGGTTGACATACACCTCCTCGTACGCCAAGATGAGAGCATGAGTGTTGTCTCCTGTCCATGTAGCCACATTCTAGTTTCGAAGCCTAAGAATCGCTGAAACTTGTAGCCCAGATGCGCTTGGGACAAGTGCTAGTTGTGTTGCCAACATGCTGTATTGGGACAGCGCATCCATGGGGAACAGATTGGCAACTTCACAAACACTGTCCAGCACAAACAGCGAAGAGCGAAGGAATCGTCCCCCACAAACAGCGAAGGAAGAAGATGAGCCGGTAGTCACATGCTCCCGAGATATATCTCGGGTGCTTAAAAAAATACATATGTCAGCTATTACGGGAAAGCCGCTCTGACATATACAAAGCTCCGTCCGTTAAAAGTAGGGTTGCTCCCTACTTTTAACAGACGGAGCTCCATTTCCTTTTAAAAGATCATTCCGTGGACTACGCGACGGACGGAGATGTTCCAATATTCAATGTAAGTAGCCCTTGAGAGCCTCTACCTCTACCTTTTACCTTTACATTCGTCCATACCATTTTACCACAATCTATGCAGTTATCATATTTCAGTCCCATGACGGAAATCTATCCTTAGTGGTCCTTAGTGGACTTAAATAAAATTCTTCTTCTTCTCTCTCGCCTCCGAATAACATATATTTCTCTACATGGGTGCGAGAGTCTCTCTCCCAAAGTTATATGTGGTCATCCTTGGGCTCAGACTCTCGTCCCAGCCGAAGGAGTTCTTGAGCGCCAGACTTTCTCAATAAACCTTGAATGTTGGTCGTGGGAAGCGAAGAGACAACATTTTGCAAGAGTCATCGGCTGCATGGAAACGAAACTCAGAGGAATATGTATGTGGTTGTATGGATGCTAGGGTTAACACCTGCCTACATTGGGGCTATTTACTTTTTAAGGGATTATTGTTCTTTTGCCTCTTTGTACTTTGAAGGGAGCGAGATTTGAGGTCCCTATAAGGTAGGGATCCAATTGTAGAGTTTGCAATAAGGGAGGGCCGACTATATCTCCTTGTATGGACATCAAGATTAGCATCTACCTAGATTGTGGATTACGGGTAAGTCTAGGATGAATAGAATGCCTAATTCTAACCATTGTATTGCCCTTTTTCCTAAGGAAATCCAGTTGAAAACTTTTACACAAGTTCTCGACCCTTAAGAACTTCAATTCTTGGAGTAAGCTTTAGGCTATCCAGACTTCGAAGTCTTGCGATGCCCCTCCTCTCCTCCACAACCACCATGTGACCAGGGCGACCCTGGTCCTTCTTCATCGCCCACTGTGGAATGGGTTTTTGCATCCAAAGACGCAAGGAGGCCACATTTACCCTCTATGTCGTTATAGTCCTAGGATTCGATCCCAAGGGAATGGTTTTGTGTCAAGATGTTCCAAAACTATGGATTCTAGTCCTCCTACAATCAGTTCCTACCCAGCCATAATCAACTACCGTGTCCGAACCAACGACCGTGGTAAGTTCGACCACCGCCGTGGTGGGTTCGGCCACCGCCGTGGTGGATTCGGCCACCCCCGTGGTGGATTCGGCCACCGCCGTGGTGGATTCCGCCACCGCCGTGGTGGGTTCGGCCACCGCGGTGGCTGATTCAGCCACTGTGGTGGGACCCACCCGACCGGCGCGCGCGCGCTTCGCGATCGACTATTTGGCGCCCGGTTCCCCTGCTATGCTCGTTAAGGGCTATGGTCCTATGCACACAGGTTCACATATACACCAAGTCACACTCATGTGGATTCACACCCAGAGCTCACTGGTGGATGCACACCATGGCCCCGCACGTCGCGGCACCTCACTCCGTCGCTGATTTCCTCGACCCCACAATTTATTCCCAACCTTCCTCGGTTCGCGTTTTCCGGACTCTCGCTCACCACTTCCTAGACTCTCCTTCAGCGACTCACTCACCCCTTTCTTCTAGGACCTCATACACCAGATCCTCCTCTCTCGGGCCACACATACCTCTCTTGGGCCACACAGGCCTCACTTGGGCCACTGGACCCCTCCTTGGGCCACAGACCCCCTCCCCACCCCCTTGGCCCGACCCCTCCTCCAGATTAGACACAATCTGGTTAGGCAGTGGGTTGGGGAAAAAGCGGTCGATTCCATAGGCGATTTGCACACCCGATCTCACCCGGTCCCTGAGAATTTCCTCTCACGGCATGCATTGAGCACCCTTCACTACTAGTCACCCCGGAGCTTGGTCACTCACTCGACCATCCGAGGATCTCCCGGCCCTCTTGTGACGAGAGGACATCACCCTCATCCGTCGTCATCGGATGCCTCCAACCAACCACGCACATTCGACACCGGAGCTCACACAAATTGTCTAACGAGAGAGGCGAAGGGTCTCTTGTACATCCGGCACGGGCGCCGAACTCACTTTCCGGTGTCTAAAGATGGCTAACCTACCTCCAGTATCTAAAGATGGCTAACCTACCACGAGCGCGCCTACCAATTCGGGTATCTACAGGTTCATAGGCTTTCCTAGCACCTTATCCTCTAATCCAAGTGAAAGCCCCTGACCTATGATGCCGCCCCCCTCTAAAATCAGCGCGCCCGCCTCCGCTGTTGCTGCCTAGCCCTACGGCCCATGGGTGTTCCCCTCGCTCTCCTACCACGCCTCTGATCCGAAAGATTCTCCCTTAATACCTCCACCTCACTTCCGCTATCCGAGGTCCTCTCACTCCTGCAAGGAGGTGCCGCCCGTCTACTGCCCCGCGCACGTTGCCTCGCCCTTCATCACTGGACAGCCAAACAGTGCGTTCCTCCATCCACGCTCTAGCCTCATCTCTCTTCCGCTTATACCTCTCCGCTAGCTTCTTGAACTTCTCCAGAGGTGCCAGCGTCTCCACTTGTTCCTGGGCTCGTGAAATTTCATTCTGGAGCTCCTCATTCGTCGCATGCGCCTCCTTCACTTAACTTCACTGCAGTCCCGTCCGGTTGCGCGAACACTTTGGCCTTGAAATCTCATGATCACGGTACCAAGGTGCGGTCTTCTTCCAATTGCGCTCCAACTCTGCTAGTGCTTAGCTCACTGTCAACCCTGGCTCCGCAACTAGGGTTGTTATCTCCCCCCGCTATCATCGTTCCATATTCGGCCACCGTTGTGGAACTAGCCACCTCCCCACTTCCCTGCGCCACTGTCGCTGAATGAAGGATCCCCCTCCTTATATAGACAATTTTTATTCCTAAAAATCCCAAGGTCCAAGGACCTTCTAGCCTGGCCTGACATTTACAGGTTCGAGATCCAAGGACTAAAAAGTAATATTGTCATGGGCCAAGGACCACTTTTAGTATAAAAGGCCTTGCCTCAGACATTTCCTAAGCACTCCATCACACAAAACATAAGAAAAACAGAAAAGAACATTCAAACCAACAGTCTAGGGGAGGGTTAGTGTACATGTGGTCTTCCACACCCACCCTCCTTCCTTCTTCTACCCACCACGGCCTTGCTTGTCTGTCGTGTCATGTCATGTCGACCAAGAATGTTCCACGCTGCTGCCACAACAAACCATTGCCAGCATAATTGATACTGCACACACCGCCAACAATTGTTTATTCGCAGATCAATCGCATCACGCGCCTTAAGAACTTTCTTTTCGCCAAGAGAACTGAAATTTCCAAATGAACTTGCTTAAGAGAAAGGACAATACAATGGTCCTTGCATGTGTCCAAATGGCTTAGGCCAAATAGAATCACATTTATAAGAATGCTGTGTGATTAAGCATCATGCGCTTCAATTGGTACTTCGATGGAGTGCCTAAAAGGCGTGGATGCCCTTGGCGCAAGTAGCTTAGTCACACCAAGTCCCATCAGTGGACTAAAATATATTCTTCCTCTTCTTCTCTTCCACCTCCTAGAGTTAGGCATTTTCTACATCCTAAACTTACCTACAATCTAGACAGGTGCTAATCCTGACATCCATACAATCACATATAATAGGCCCTCCCTAATTGCAAACTTGATAATTGAGATCCCTGTCTTATTGGGACCTCAAATCTGGCTCCCTTCAAAGTATAAAGAATAAAAGAAATGCCTTCAAAAATAAATAGCCCCAATCTAGGTATGTGCTAAGATCAGCTCCCTTCGACGTATCAAGAAATACAAAATAATAATCCCTTGAAAAATAAATAGGCCCAATCTATGCAGGTGCTAACCCTAGCATCCATTTAACCACATACATTTCTCTAAGTTTCCTTTCCATGTCGCCCATAACTCTTGCAAACTCTGCTCTCTTCGCTGAAGACTGAAAATGTCTAGCGTTCAAGCTCGAGGGAGTCCGGTGCGCCGTACCGAGGCACAACGACTTATAGTCACATATAGTTTTCAACTCCGTCTACAGACGTACATGCTATTCGGTGGCGAGAGAGAGGCTCAGGCCATTATATAATTCATGTAACTAATATCTATGTACCGTACCCCAAGGGGTGATTCGGCGTTAATTAATTAAAATTAATAAAATTTGAAAATCCAGAAATTATTATACTTAAAATGTTGAATAGGTAAAAATTTATGAGTTTATGATGTTGGAAATAAGGAAACTAGGGTTTGTGTGAAAAATTAGGCCTATTTAGGGGAGGTCTATACACATCCATTAGTTTTATATATATACCTATGTTTTTTAATAAGTGTTGAAATTTGATAAAATTATTTTTTTATAAATATTAAAATTTTGAAAATATAAGTATTTATGTTGAACCTTATTTTTTCAAAATATAATTATTTCGGCATTATCCTGTTGAACCACCCCTCGGGGTACGGTATTGGCAGGCCGGATGTCCCGAACTGGTTTTGCCCGGGGACGGGAGGTGGTATTTTCGGGTGATGAATAGGGACATGGGATACGTGGGGTAGATGGTTGGTCCCACATGCTTCGGAAAGTGGTAAGTGTGGAGACGTCGACCTGCTCAGGTTAAGAACCGTGCGAAAATTCCGTGCTTCTACTTCTAATAGACTTACTCTTATCCGTTCATCCCTCCCGATGTGCGGGCCAGCGGCCATTACGGCAGTCCTCATCGTACGAGCCAGCATTAATGACCATCGCAGAACTATTTGCAAGCGGAGCGTGCAAACCCTAAACCACCACAAAACCCAATCAACCACTCACAAAAACCTTTACCTCCCAGGGACGTGGGTTTCTTGACGTAGGAGACCCCTAAAAACGAGACCTCCCAATGAAGGGATTCTCGACGTGGTGGACCCGGATTTTAACCGACTCATAGCTCGATATCCTCAGGCAGAGCCTTCTCCAGAAGCTGCAAGCTGACAACACATCCAGAGGGCCTAAGCAAAAGAATTTACAGGGAAAAAGAAAAAGCCCGAGACACGAGAGCAAAGGTACGATCTCAGAAGGCATGGGTGCAGGTACGCAGGTAACCTGAAGGCCATCAGTCCCATCCCGACAAAGACAGCTGCAACGGCTCGGCGATGCCCTGCATACTCCAAAGCTAGCGGCATCATCTCATGTAACGTGAGGAAGGCCATGATCCCACCAACTGTTTGATTCGGGAGAGCCAGGACAACCGTCACAAAAAATGTGTAGGTGAGATGATGTAACGATGTTTGCCAATTTCAATATATCAACCTCACCGGCTGCTAGTAGCCCCTCCAACACCTCAGGCGACAAGCTGCTTGGAAATAGCAACGCTGCACAAGTATTCGGGTGACGTAAGAACAAGCACCGGGGCCCATCAGGCGTGACCAGCGGAAAAACAAATTCATAGACTTTTACCAACAATTACCACCCCAAGAGGTTCAGCAAGCCCAGAGACTGCTGCCAGGCGGAACGCTGTCCATTTACTACAAAAAAAACAGGCGCACAACCACATGAGATATACAATATTATATGAACTAATATCAGCGGGAACCAAGCGTTGTGCCCTGTAACATACCTCTGAGTAGCAAAATAGATAGGCAGCGCAACGGCCACACCCTATGCAATCCCACTTCAGCCATTTCAGAAAGGCTTGCTACCTAGTGAAAACGGCATAGTAACCACGTCACGGTAAACACCCACCCAATGACCCACATAAACTCACCTCCGGAACATTGTGCAATGCAATAGCCAATGCCAAACTGACACCAACCCGCAGACCCTACAGGGTACATATCAGCTCTCATAAGTAACGAGAACGAATTTGAACTGCACAGCAAAGGAACTTGCCTATCTAAAAATAATTCAGCACTCCTCTCAGGCGAGCTGAATCATGTGATGCACCTTGAGCGATCCAAGAAAGACAGCCATTCCTTCTGGGAAATTATGAAGGCCGATACCTGGAACAATGCGATGAAAACCATGAAGCAGCTGGACGGAGAGGAAGGTACTAGGATTTGATGTTGTACCAGCAAATCACGGTTGAGAATACAAGAAGGGCTGTGCAATACCAATGGCTGTGACGATTCCACTGAAGTAAACTTGCCTTCTTCGCTTCTTCATCTGAAGTATTTCTTTGTTGTCTGTTTTCTTGCTGCCATTGCTTTCCTGTGTGGGACAACAGCATGTGCAGATATTAAGTCACCTGGAACAATATTGGTCCAAGAGATTCCCTACGAAGTTCACCAAAACAACAGATTTACATCAATCCTAACTTTCAACACATCGCTTGGGATAGGAATAACAGAAATTACCTTCACCCGCTTGACCGCTGCGGAAGCCGGAACCAAGGAAGGGTCCGGAATAAGAGCAACAACCCCCGCAAAGAAGATCACTCCCGCAAAGAACTGCATCCTTCACAAAGAATTGCACAAAGCAACCACCATCAAGATCGCACGGATAGGCTGAAACTCAGATCTGCGGGTCCATCCACAGTGCAACATTACTACTAGCCGACGTGAAGAAAAAAACGCTTTTCACAGCCATTCGAAGGTCGGCATCACAACAGCCAGACGATGGTCACTACGCAGCTGCAAAGAGCGAAGGGCGCCTCACCCAAACATTGGCTCGGCCAAAACCGATTGCATTGATAGCATTATGCATGAGATCGTTGAAGGACAGAGTAAGCATCAACCCAGCTGCCAAACCCTGCAGGGCAGCACGGTCAGACCCCGGCCCACCCTAAACCCACGGCCACCACACAGACAGCCCGGTATAACAATCCTTACTTGAAGAACACCCAACCTCTTCATATTCGGAGCAGGTTGCAGCACCACAATCAGGCCACCTGCCATCAGACAGCACAAAACCCCGACCTGAGAAGCCATGCAACGAGCCAGCCGTGCAGCACCAGCCCGGTCGGCCGTGACCATCACCTATGGCCGTGCTTGCGCCCCCGACGAAAGTGAGCGCCAGCGCCACAAGCACCTGCGAGCCGCCTTCCCCCATCTTCTACCACACTCCAGCTCAAATCCTTCAACCAAACGAACCAAACCCGACGTCACACTTCCTTCCTTCCTTCCAAACCCGATGTCACGCTCCCGCCTCAATCCTGCCGGGATTCCACACGCCCCCGGGCCTCCATCCACAATACCCTAGCTGCCGCAGGGCTCCAGAAAGCTTCTTGTTACTACCAGACAAAGGTAGCCGACAGATCCGCAGCCGCCGGAGCAAGCCCTGGCAGCAGCCAATGAGAAACCCTTGCCCGGCCGGACAGAGATCCTCCCTTTCCTTACCTCCAGGTAGACAGAAAGGCGTCCTCGCATAGGACAGCAAGTGCCTTGTGACAAGAGCACAGCCACAGCAGCAGCCGCAGCAGCAGCAGCTCAGCAAAATCTCTCAACCACCAGAAAGAAAACCGGACCATCAGGTCAGCAAAGCCCGCATTCTGGCCACAGCTCCAGTTGCCATCTCCGTGTCCCTACTCCCGACCCCGCCAGCTGCAGTAGTCAAATCCCTCGTGCTGCCTTGAATGCCTCCCCGACCTGGTCCCAGATTCCGCCGGACATGCAGCGGACACACGCGCGCGCTTCCCACAGGCGGGCTGTACCAGCAGCAGAGCGCGGCGAGAATGATTCCCGAGCCTGCCGCCGACCCTAGCCCGGCGGGGCCGGCTCGAGGCTCGGTACGGGCAGCGGGCAGCCCCGCAGCTGCCCGGGAGGCAGCGGGCAGGGCCCCGGGCAGGTCGAGGCGATAATAAAACAAGCCCAAACTGGACGCGTGTAGCCCACTGGTAGATCTGAAGGACTGTCTGACTGATTGTGTCTAATAAGAGTTTGTGACTCGAGGTGAGTGAAGGGAGTGAGAGGTTCTGATGAGAGCGTGTTTGTTTGTGTGAGAAGAGAGGGTTTGGGGAAGGAAGCGAGAGCGCGGGGGGTACCTAGGGTTAGACGCATGTGTCGGATGTGGTATGTGATAGAGTCACGCTAGTCGCGGCGCGGCAGGCCAGGCCAGGCCACACCGACGACTGACCACCCATGCCCGCCCCAGCCCCATCCATGGCGGACAAGGACAAGGACAAGAAGAAGCTGAAGCTCATTCTGAAGCTCCCGCGTTCCACCTCCTCTTCCTCCTCTTCCGCCGCCGCTGCGGCAGCGGCAGCGGCGGCTCCAGCCGCCCTGCTGCGCGGCAGGCGCCCGCCGCATCCTCCAGGCCGGTGCCATCCACTCCCGGCGCCGGGGCCAGGGCTGGGGCTGGGGCTGGGGCCTGCATTCGGGCAGGCGGGACGGCGGGCCCCTGGCCGCGCCCGCGCCTGCCCCGGCCCTATCCGCCAGGCTGACCAGGGTTACGGGTCCCCGCCGCCGCCGCAGCAGCAACACCAGCCGCAGCAGCAGCCACAGCAGGCGCAGCAGCATGGTGGGCTGGGATGGCAGGGGACGGGATCCGGGGTGAGGACGGACCCGGGGGGCGCGGCGGCGGGGCCGCGGTTCGCCCCGGGCTCGGAGAATGAACATGCGGACGAGGGCGGGGACGGGGACGGGCTGCCCACACCGCCCAAGAAGCGCAAGTTCAAGACGGTGGCTGAGAGCAGCGCCAGATCTGGACCCGCGAGCTCCCCGGGCTCGCCGGACGAGTGGGCCAAGCCGCAGGGGCTGCCGCCCACGGCCGGATCTACTCTGCCTCCTCTTGCCAAGAAGCCGGCGCTGCTGACTAGAGTGAGTTGGACGCTTCCGAGTGTGATCTGCAGCTGCCGCGGCCAAGGCCAGTCCCAGGATGTCCTTAGCATGTTTTGAAGCCATGTGGGTCGTCCGGGCTGGGTGTCTGGAGGTTGTGGGTTGGTTTCTTGACCTAGCTCACGATGGGTTCTGCCTGGGCTTGGCTTGGTGCAGAAGGGCGAGAAGCCGGGTGACGGTTCGGAGACGGAATCGCTACCTGCTTCCAGTAGGTTGCCGGATTTGCTGCCTTCGTCGTCGTCGCATGCGTTTGTTCTGCGAGTTGGAGGGAAAATGTTTCCAATAGGGTTATCTGGCTAACGACTTTCTCCTCGCGTCTGCAGGTGGGCACGCATCTGATCCCTTGCCTGTCAAGGCCAATCTGGAAGGCCTTCTCGACAAACTGCAGAAGTCCGTCCCTCCCCTTCTCTGCTCCCCCTTCTCCCCCGTCTATCTTGTGGGCATGCTCCACTGGCACTTCTTTCTGTGGCAGAGCTTCTGTGCCGATCTGTGACATGTCTCTCATCTCAACATGCGTGGCTTATCAGGAAGGATACGTATGGAGTGTTTGCCGAGCCCGTGGATCCTAGGATGGTATGAAAGCAGCCTCCATCTGCTTCACGTCTGTCTAGCCAGCGTATTCACAAATTGGAGGTCGCATGCTGTCCTTGAGTAGTCGACTACCACGTCTCTTACGTTTAGTGCTTTTGTCAGGTACCAGACTACTATGACGTCATTAAGAAACCGATGGACTTCGGGACCATTCGAAAGAAAGTATCCAAGGGGACCTACGCAGCCCTGGAACAGTTCGAGGTGGGTTTCTGGATTTGTGCTTCGGCTCTGCTTGGTAAAAGTGCCCGTCTTTTAGACGGCCACTAACTTGAGGGAGGCCATCATGTTGCAGGCAGATATTATGTTGATCTGCAGCAATGCGATGCGGTATAATGCACCCAACACGGTTTATTACAAGCAGGTGTGGTTACTCATTTGTTACTATGCTGCGTTGCTGTGTTTTAACCGTCATTGTTGTTAGCCGTTAGAAAGTAACCCCTGCTTGGATGTATTTGCTTGTGTAATTTCTCAGGCGAGGGCCATTCAAGACATGGCACGCAAGGCGATTCCTGTGCTAAGGCAACCTGGAAGTGATGGTGAGCGGAAGGTGCCAGCCAAGTTGAAGTCTAGCCCTGCTGCGAAGAAGTCTGGGAAAAAGGCTCCAATAGGGAAATCCCGTTTCGACCCTGCTGGATCTGACTACACGTCGGGGGCCACCTTAGCTTCAGATGGGGATGCCAGAGTAGCCTCTGAACGCTCAGGTAGTGCTGGTGGGGAAGATTCAGAAGCTCAAGTTGGAGCATGGGGAGGTGTATCTCAGGGTGGAACTTTGGATACTGGAGGCACTTGGATACAAGAAGAGCTAGCAGGTATTCTATCAGACCACCAAGCTTGGCTTATCATATGCTTGGACGGAATTACACAGAACTTGTTAGTTCATGTTTTTTCGTCAGTTTCAGCCATGGACCACACCCGTCCTACCGTTTTCAGCAGCAGTCCGTGAATTTATAGGAAGATTGGCTTGCAGGAACAGCTCTTAAGCCAATGTCTATGAAAGATGGGAGGCGTCCCTTGTCCACTGAGGAGTACCATCGGAGCTCCTACAAGTCTCGGAAGCTTCCGGCTCATGGGCAGGGTCCAGTGCTAGCTGCGGTTGGTGGGGAACTTCAGCAGCTTTTATCTGTAAGTTGTGGGTACAAAATCATTCAACTACTTGAGCACATATCAGTGAAGCTGTGCAGTGTTTAACTGGGGTCATCTGGCATGCAGGTTGGACCTCAACAAGAATACGCTTATGCTCGGAGTCTTGCTTGTTTTAGTGCGAATCTGGGTCCTGCTGCCTGGAAGTTTGCTGCAAGGAAGATACAAAAGGTTTTGGCACCACATGTCTCTTTCGGACCGGGATGGGTAGAGCAACCAAATGGGTTCCATCGCCCGTCTTCAGTGCCTACTGGGTATGGTCAAGGTGCATTGTTGGCAAAGACGTTGGTGGCAGAACAGCATAAGCCTCCTGTTCAGCCAGCCCCAACAGCAAGGCTGTCTCAGATTGCACCCGTAGGACCTTCTGTCCAAGGTCCACCTGCTTTGAGTGTTCCACCGCCTGCTTTGAGTGGTTCGTCTCTATCTGGTCCTCTGCTATCCAGTGCTGTCCCATATGATCATGTGAAGGCTGCGGTTCCAGTTAAACCGGTGGAACCTTTGGTAAGGCCAGGCACTTCTTCAGTTTCAGGGAATTATGGTTCTTCAAAGCCTCAAGCAGACCCATTGTCGAGACCAAGGGATGGGAAGGTTTTCATGCCACCCCAGGGTTTTGGCACATTCTCCATGGCCGCCCCAACAGCTATGTTGGAGAAGAGTGCAGTGGTGCCTCAAGTTTTGAGTAAACAGCTACCTAGCTCTGTGGGTGCAGATAGCTATCGGCCAACTCTTTCTGGTGACAGTGGAGCTGAGGAATCCAGAAGTGTGTCTGGTGGGTTTGGTCATTTCGAATTTAGTTTAGATGCTGCAGCCGTTCCATTGAAGGGTTTAACCACTGTGTTTTCCAAGGATGGACTTATTGCTGCCCCTAGTTCTACCGGGAAGTCTTCTGATGACAGGAACAGTAAGGGAGGGAGTAGATCCTCCACCCAATCAAGATCCAGCAGCAGTTTAGATGGCCAGGCTGGTGCTTCTGGCCTGGATGGAGTAATTTCTGGCCCAGATGGATCAGTTATGCAGGCAGGTATAGACAAGGGGTGCAAAGAGGAAAGTCAGCCCAGATCTAAAATGCAACTCTCTGCGAAGCAGAGTTTGAGCCAGAATTCAGATGAAGCAGGTTGTACAGCAGTTGGCGTTGGTGCCCTCCAACCTGAGGATAAGCTCGTAGCCGGAAGCAGGGGTCCTGGTTCTTGGGTGAAACTACAACCCGGTCCCTGCATGCAGGACCAGGGCACTTCCAGGGATCGAGCAACTGCTGTGCTTGCAACAGGGACGCCAGGTGTTGAAAATGGTTTCACTGGTGCACATGTCGTTCCTCTGTCTTTGTTGCCAACCATCATGGGTGTTCCCAATGGTGCTGCTCCGGGTGTGGATGAGTATGCCCTCAAGGCTTGGGCCCAAGCGCAAGCTCAAGTCCATGCAATGAATCTACTGCAGCAAGCTGACCCAAAGACGCGAGCTGCCATTCAGGCACAACTAGCAGCTGGATGGCAACCTCTGCCTGTGAATTTACAGTCTCATTATGTGCAACAACAATTGAATGGTGCATCCTCATTTGTGCAACCTACTCAACTTAACCGGACATACCCAGTTACAGCACCTAATGTGGGGTCGTCTCAGTTAGGACACACAGTTGGGTCTGTCTCTCAGTCTCCAGATGCAAGAGACCTTCCTGTCGGAAGTGGTCGGCATGGAAGTGTATCTCAACTAGGTTACACTGGGAATGGCAGATTGCCGCAGCCAAATGTTTCCATGATGGTTCTCAACAATGTTCCCCAGCAGACAGGGCAGTTGGTCAGCGGCAGACCTCCTGATATGCCCCGAAACCCTGATATGAACACCCCTTTCTTAGGTAATAGAACTGTGGCATCGCAGTCCTTGCCCCACATGCAGGTTTCTAACCCTTATTCTTCTACTCCACATCCATCAGGCAGGAATCTTATACCTCTCCAACAACAGCCTCCAGCACAGAATTCAGGTAACACGAATGCCACTCCATCTCAACGTTATGCTCCAACTCACAGTTCAAGTAGCAACTCGGGTACCTCCTCTCGGCCCATGCCGCCTGACTTGAATATTTGCTTTCAGCCTCCTCAATCTCCAACAACTCCCAAGACATCGCCAGGTCCAAGGATGCTGGTTGATTCACAACAGCCAGACTTGGCTCTGCAGTTGTAATATACCACTGTCCTGAAAAAATTTTGCTGTAATATGTAGGCCTAAAATGTCTCTGCCTTGTACCAGTAAAAAATTCTACTTAATATCCTTTAAAACGAGATACAAATCCTGTGTGTCGGGAATATTCTGGAAGAGGTAATAACCCGAGCGTTGGCCTCGGAGGGGAAAAAGTTAATCCCCAATATGGTTAGCGATCTCCTTACGTCCTACGTATCGTCCTTGGCCGCTGCCGCAATCTGAGTGGCAATGTATGGTCGAAAATTGGAACAACTACTCTACGAATTTTTGTCGTAACCATCAAATGAACCTCGCTCCTGAAGCAGTTGTTTGGCCCTCTCCAACACTGCGAAAAAGATGGAGCCTCCAATACCAATCCACATGACTCTCGGGCCAATTCCCTGCACCAAAAAACCCTTGGGCGTTTACAAACCAACAACAACGCATACATAGGGTGCAAATGAACCTTAAAACTCCAAATTCACCTTAAGCAAAGCGCCTGCTCCCTCTTCTTTCACTATCTCCGACACGCAATGCTGAATTCCCCTGTAGTACCCTCGAGATCCCTGTATGAACCATGATCTTGTGATCAGCACCTGGTATGCACAGAGTCACTGAACTCTGACGCAAAGAACACTATCCGACGCAATCATCTCTCTGACCTGAACCATTAATCGAGTCTTGATAACGTCAAGAGGCGTTGTGACTGCACCGGTAATAGCACCTGCAAGACAATAGCACCTCCAATCATTGAAACTAGAAACATACACCTATTCGTCATGAGGCCAGATCTACATACGGCTTCTGCAATGGCTATTAGATTGCAAAACTTGCTATGTGCACCTGACACAGCTCCAACAACTGCCACTTCTGGATCCCTTAGTTCCCTTTTGACCTGCGTGCCACCATGGTTTTCAAGCCTGATCAAAGTTCGACAAAAGGAACAGGTGGTCAAAACGTTGTTGGTACTTACCGTTCTTTTCAGTGCTAATTTCATCTGCTCATAAATGCAGAATTGTAAGGCGTCAAATGGCAAGTCCCTCAACAGAAAGGCTCCAAATCCCTGGAAAGTACAGATCAATGAGCTGAAACCAAAACCATGGCACATGAACCTAGTTTGTCAGGCTTCCACAGGTACATACCGCATATAGACCTCGAACTCCCTCCCTTTTAACAATCTGCTGAACTGCTGTAACAGCCGAGTTGAACTGTCCTGTTTGAATTCTTTGCTTGATGACCTACAGCAGGTAAACTATGGCCAACTTACTGCAGGATTTCGGAGTCTGAATACAAATTAGGACTTCCAGGAAGTGATATCTTACCTCTGTGGGTACCCGGACAAGGGAAGCTGCAGCACCACCTGCTGCTCCAGCAGCCTGTTTATGGGCGGATGGATAGCAACAGCTTTAGTAAAAGTCACCCGAAGACTGAAATATGAATCTAAGGCAACTCCCCGACCTAAGCTGCTTTTGATACTCAACAATGTGACGGAAACAGCTTGGCGTACCAGATGGGCAACAGGGCTCAGGTGATCTGGAAGAATCTCCAAAAATTTGCGCTTCAGAGGCTCGTAAACACCAACAAAAATGGCTGAAGCTCTGTTATCACAGACAGGGCTGGCTGTTAGTCAATGCACAGGTTTTCAGAAACTGCAGGCAGACGGAACTTTCACAAGGTTGACATCACTTAGCAGGTTTTGGATGCACTAAGCAACGCTATTTTTCAGCAGCAGGAATACCAGAGAAATGCACAGAAGCAATCTTTGAAGAGTTACACACGGTAGGACTCCAGCAAGATTGCCTTGAAGACCAGAGTACAATCCCTTGAATTGAATTTTTCCTCCAGCTCGAGCCGCCTGCACAACATCAAGTCTTTCCAAATCAACACCCCCTGAAACGGAGAAAGAACCACATTGGGATATCGTCAAAGCTTCTGTAAAAGGGTGCAGACCTGCAGGCGTGTCTTGATTGTATCAATAGGGTAAAGAGCTGTCTCGACTACTACACCAGCGGTAGCTCCTGCAACCGCTCCTTCTGTTCCCATACAGTCAAATCTCATGCATCAAATCATACAATAATGCCATCACACATTATCAGTGACACAACAAGAGCTCGACTAGTCCCAGATCACGAAATGCAAGCTCACCCAAGACAAGCCTGAAGAAGTTCGGGGGCTTCTGCCGTTCTTCAGCAGCAGTCAGTGAAACCAGTTGCACACTGGAAGTCCCTTGCCGTGTCTTTTTCCGCCGTCTCGTAACGTACCCATCTCTACCCGCCTAGAAGACCACAAGACCGCAAAAAAATGCATCAGAACAGGGACACGGACACTGACAGAACCCCGTAAGCTGAACAGCTGAGAACAGAGACTCCGTCGGGCTCACATCACCGGGGGAGCTCAAAACAGCCATGGAATGCGTCTCATGCGTTCCAAAGTGGAAATCCCCCAACTTCCCGTCTCGGCCACGGGAGTGCGAGATTCTGAGTAATGAAACCGCCATGAACGCTGCACAGCGTACTGTAAAGTGGTAAGCGCAAAGTGGATCTGGAGCCGAGGCTGCAACTTTCAGCTGCGGGATTCAAGGCACCCCAGCTCTGCGGCTGCAGGCCTGTTCGGTGCGCGGGAACGGCGAAACCCGGCGAAACCTCGTCCTGCCAGAAGGACTGCGCCGGAGCTCGGCTATGGCAGCCGATTCCGGAGCGGCTCTCTTGCGCCTGCCGTCGTTCGTCAGCTACAAGTCGGCGTCGCCTCCCTCGCCGCTGCGGGTTCTGCTGTGCGGCGCGGCGCTCATTCTGTCAGGAGTTCTGCTCTTCGTGCTCTTCCTGTACGCCGCGGTCATCTCCAAGCTTTTGCCGCCGTCGGGGATCTCCGTTCTGGACTCCATCCGTACCGACCGGTGCGTTTGCGTTTGCTATCACTCCTCCCAGCTCCTTGCACTGCATGTCTTTGTTTGCAGCCCTGACAAGCCCTTGCTTTTCTTGTTGCAGCTACTATTACCTGCTGATTCCCTGTACCCTGCCGGTTCTCATGATGGCAATCTACTTCCACTGGTTGAGCATGAAGTTCTTCAAACACTCTTAGCTGGTGTGTGAAACAGTGGTGATTGTTCAAGGCTGGTGGTGCAAAGGAGCAGTCCATGGTATGAAGCAGCTTTTTGCTCACACCAATCTTCAGACGGCTTCTGCATGAGGAGCATGTTGCTTTAACTAGGCTGCCGAGGTTCTTCATCAGGAGCCAATGTTTCATCCCTGGAATTGCTCGATTTGGCTCCTGTATTGGTATGTGCTTATCCCTTCTCGGTATTTCAGCATCGATAGATCACCTCTTCTGTTCTTGACGAAGCGGTGGATTTGTGGAAACACTGTCAGTTTCGGAGTCCGGCCTACAATTCAGAGCACGTAAAGTGCCGAATGGCCATCTAGTGTTTCAGAGTCTGCGGTGATTCCGACATTAGGAATGACTAGCAAGTAAGTAAGAGTCTTCCTGCTGAGCGTGCGCTCGGCATCTAGAGCAAATTTCCGCTAATCATGTCCTTGCAAGCTCTTAGCTCCATCGAACTACAACCCTAGAACAATTCATCCAGGACGTGTTCACCCATAAATGTCCACCTATAAAGTTCCCCACAAAAGAAAGCCACTTGACCTATAGCACCAGTACCTCGGAAACCGGTTAACTTCTTCTTTTTAGTCTTCCATTGCAATGGTGTGAGATCCTCACTGATATATAACTGAGTTGTCCGAAACAAAGACCTAGCCTTCATAACCTAGAGGCGATCATCCATAGAGTGAAAAGTCATAATCAATATGCGCTCCCTACCAGGATCCTTTCCAAACCCGAAGGCTCGAGGAACGACGACATCGACCTCTAGCCTATTGAGAAACTCCTTTCCAGCCACAAATGGTGCAACAATGTCATTACCAAGACTAGAAATTCTCAAGTTCAAAGCACGGCGAGCACGGTCCGCCGTCTCATAAACAACTTCCGATTCTGTGTTGCCACCAAGACAAGAAGGAGCAGGGGGATCATTAATCCCCAGGAGGTTTTTAAAAGTAAGCTTCTCCAAATATGTAGGTAAAATTTATTCCGTTGAAGTGAAATGATTTTCCAAATTTATGGTTTTCTCTTTTATGGTCCGTGAAAAAAACTTCATTTTGTAACCCTTGCTCCACCAACCTTCCCGTTATTTACAACAACATTTCATGGCATCGCTCCCTTGTTGTAGATAATGTTGTAAAATTTTTTTCTCAAAATTTTTTCTTTATTTCTTCAAAACTCTTTAGTATTATTATTAATGACAAAATAGGACTGGAGGCCATATACAACCATGATAGATGACGTGGCTCCCTTGTTGTAGATTAAATTGTAAAACCTTTTTCTCAAAATTTGTTCTTTATTTCTTCAAAAATCTTTATAATATATTATTATGATTATTCATAAAATATGATTCGAGGCCATGTACAACAACATTTGATGACATGGCTTCCTTTCTTGTAGATTATGTTGTAAATTCTTTTTCTCAAAAATTTGTTCTTTATTTCTTAAGAACTCTTTATTATTATTGATCACAAAAAATATGATTAAAGGTCATTTACAACAGCAAATTAATAACGCGGCTCCCTTATTTTAGATTACGCTGTAGAATATTTTTCTCAAAATTTGATATTTATTTCTTCAAACCTCATTATTATTATTATTATTATTATTATTATTATTATTATTATTATTACTATTATTATTATTATTATTATTCTAAAAACTATTATTAAAGTTCATTTTGTAACAGGGATCGATGAGGTGGCTCCCATGTTGTAGATCATGTTGTAAAGTGTAAGAGACATCACAAGTCAAGAAAAGTTGAAAATTTGGTGGGTGGTAGGCGCGGTTGGGGAGGCGGGGGCGGTAGGGGAAAGAGGGGATGTATTTTGGTGGGGGATAACTTTAAATGTGATGGGGGTTACTTTGGGATGAATGCGTCCATTCAAAAGTGCGGAGGTGTGCCACTCAGTACCATGCACTCGATTAATCCCAACTTACAGTGCACGTGCGTTATAAAGCAGACCCACTTTGCAGCATTTTTGCTTAATTTGCAATCTAGTTAAGCTGTCAGACTACAACCTCTCACTAATAACCTAGATTACAAGGCAACCATATTGTAAATGGCATTGTTACTTAGGTTGCAAATGGCGTTGTAAACCGACTACTCGGATACCTTACTCGTCCGGTTTGCTGACCTGGCCGTCACGTTAACAACTCGATGATGTGGCGATCTCTCGTGACACGTTAGCAATTTTACAACCTAGTTAAACTGTCAGTCTACAAATGTATAGATGTCCGTTTTTACAACATGAGCGTATAAATTACGTTGTAAAATGCGTTGTAAAACACCTGCGATTCCTGTAGTGATGCATGTCACATATTGTACATCAAAATGCAGTAGTTATTATTTTCGTAGAGTAAATGTAAAGGCGATTCCAAACCAACAAAGATGGTGATGGGAGGGGAATCTTCATGCAGTTTGCACACATAGATATGAGTGAATTCCTTTGACAAAACTTGGGCACTCATGAAGGGAGGTGGCCTACACGTTGCCAGCCAATTACATCGAGCAATTGACAAAGCACGTAAATATTCCAATTTGCCAAAGATGGCCTCCTCCCCTTGTCGCACCTTCTATAGTTACCACGAGAGTGAATCGAAAGGGATGCAAAAACCAGGCCTTCTACAGTGCGCTTATTTGCCCACCACCGGCTTACTCTAGTGCCCATGGTACTGGAACATAAGCCTTCAGAATGGCCACACGCAGAAGGGAAACCAAGTGGCACGTGTGGCCAAACCGAGCGGTGGCCTAACTCACTAAGGTTCACCTCGGGTTGGAGAGCGCATCTCCAAGAATTTGACATCTTGAAGCTACCTTTTGATTGCAATGGGCAAGACGTGATTTTGTGCAATGAAGCAATAGAAAGCTCTCAGTCGGGGCGGCATTTTATCAACTTACTGTGTGGCTCAAAAATTCTCTACAAAAACACACTCGCACAGCTGTGGATTGAAAGACTCAAAATAAGTCAATTTGTCGTTTAGGGGTTAATCACTCATGGTTAGCAAAATCAAATGCCTCTTGCAACTCCTTAATTTCAACCTTCAGTGCCTCTTTGCGTTCCTCCTATTCCTTTATTTCCAACTCGCAACATTTCACCACTTCGTCTACCATGTCATGCCGTGTGATACTAATCTCTGCACTTGGGTTTAGTGTTTGATTAGCATTAATTAATCTAATTACTTATCTTTAAGTAAGTAATTAGTGTTAATTAATCTAAAGTGCTTATGTTAATTAAGCGTTGATTAGTGTTCATTAAACATTGTTAGCAATAGCTAAGTGGATAAGCTCAAGTAATATGCTTTGGCATATTCCTTGCATATTATAGTGTATTCTTAGGATATTTCCTCGCATACTCGATTGAATAGGATATCTTAGAATATCTGATCTGTGGTCTAAGATATATGACCTTCCATTGAGGACAAGCTCGGATCATAGCTTGTCCTCTAGATATGCAATGCAAGGGTGTTGTGAGGAGGCCAAAGCTATGACTCAGGAGCGATGTGAGGAATTTGCGTGTTGTTCGTGGAGAGAGTGTGTTTGTGCCAATGTGCGAGCTACTCCTCCTGTTGTTTATTGGTTTGCACCTATATTCCTGCAGTATTAGATTTGTTTGCTTGGTTGTTGGTCGAAGTGCTTATGTTAATTAAGCATTGATTAGTGTTCATTAAACATGGTTAGCAAAATCAAATGCCTCTTGCAACTCCTTAATTTCAACCTTCAGTGCCTCTTTGCGTTCCTCCTATTCCTTTATTTCCAACTCGCAACATTTCACCACTTCGTCTTCACCTTTTGTGTCCATATCCTGTAATTATGTATTTCATTCTATACCCACCTTGGAATTAAATGAGCCACCTCTCCTTAAAAGTCTCTCACCACTAGTGTCATGCCGTGTGATACTAATCTTTGCACTTGGGTTTAGTGTTTGATTAGCATTAATTAATCCAATTACTTTATCTTTAAGTAAGTAATTAGTATTAATTAATCTAAAGTGCTTATGTTAATTAAGCATTGATTAGTGTTAATTAATCTAAGGTGCTTATGTTAATTAAGCATTGATTAGTGTTAATTAAACATGGTTAGCAATAGCTAAGTGGATAAGCTCAAGTAATATGCTTTGGCATATTCCTTGCATATTATAGTGTGTGGGATATTTTAGGTATCTTTGATGCCAATAGGATATCTTAGGAATATCGATGCCGGTCTAGTATATATAGACCTTCCATTGAGGACAAGCTCGGATCATAGCTTGTCCTCTAGATATGCAATGCAAGGGTGTTGTGAGGAGGCCAAAGCTATGACTCAGGAGGCGATGTGTGAGGAATTTGCGTGTTGTTCTGGGGAGAGTGTGTTTGTGCCACGTGCGAGCTACTCCTCCCGTTGTTACAAGCTATGATCTCGTGTGTGTGCGCTAGGTGCTGGCGATGCTAGGCGATGCTAGGCGTGCTGGCTAAGGCGATGCTAGGCGGCTAGGCGATGCTAGGGCGCTAGGCGATGCTAGGCGATGCTAGGCGATGCTAGGCGATGCTAGGCGATGCTAGGCGATGCTAAGGAGCTCTCTTTAAGCAAAGGCAAGGGACTCTCTAAGTGTGCCCAGGCTTGAGGCCTGAGGGACCAAGGCCAAGGAGAGGAGGAGGCGAAGAAGCCCAAGTCAAGGAGGAGGCGAAGAAGCCCAAGTCAAGGCCAAGGAGGCGAAGAAGCCCAAGGCCAAGGAGGAGGCGAAGAAGCCCAAGTCAAGGCCAGGAGGAGGCGAAGGCAGAAGGCCAGGAGGAGGCGAAGAAGCCCAAGGCCAGGAGGAGGCGAAGAAGCCCAAGTCCAAGGCCAGGAGGCGAAGAAGCCCAAGGCCAAGGAGGAATGAGGCCTCCACAGGGGGTGGCCTTTTAAGGCCAACCAACCAAGGGAGAAACAAGAGTATTTTACTCTTGGGGATTCAAGGGATAAGGGAAGCGGATAGACATGGGTATGTCAGTCCATTTGATTTCACTTTCTGTCCAAGTCATCAGTCTTGATTGACCCCACTTGTTCTGGAGTTCTTATGCCTTTGCTATCCAACTCACCCGCTCACATTGACCATAGCCTGCGAGTATTTGTATGCAATTTTAACATGCATAGATACTTAGAGGTTTCACTAATCACGATCTAAGATAGCGGGGTGTGTTAACCTTGATTAAGGGTTTGATCTAGCCACTAACCGCCTGGAGTGCATGCAGGACACACTCGATCCGGAGCTACCAACCAAGTCCATCGGGCGAATTCAAGTCCCGACCAAGAAGTGCGAACACCTCGATTTTGGTACCCGAAGGCGGAGGAACCCGACACAATCAACAATCTTTGAAGGATGCATGGTGGCAACACACAAGACACGTTAGTCTTTGACAACTCTCGGTGAGCGGCAGCGAGGAGGACTTGTCTCTTGGAGTCGTCAAGATGGGAGGAGACAAGGATCGAATGGAGTTGTTCACAGACGGGCACCTTGCCTGGAGGACTTCATCGAGATGCAGTGCGGTGTGTGCGGAGATGGAATTGAAGACCGGATACGAAGCGTCGGCTTCATCCAAATGCCAAGTACTTGGGGATGAAGCATTGGCGTGCTATCGCGAGCACAAGGCGAGGTTGTTGGCACATCTGGAGGACCCGGTGAGTAGCGATTCAAGCTCGAAGGAACCGGTGCAGACGGAGCGGTGGCACCAGTGGGCACGATCCCATCGAAGAGATGTTTGACATCTTCGGAGTTTCCTGCAAGCACGGATGAGAAGATCTCGGTGACACACTTCAAGATGAAGTCGAGGCGAAGATGGCTTATCGAAGAATCGACCGGTTGATGTGACACCAAGATCATGAGTGACCATTGGGCTGAGAAGTACTTGCAGGCATTGCCATATGCTGCGCATGAAGGTGCAACAAGCGGTGCCGCACGAAGGGCAACACTACACCCTCAAGGAAGTGTACGAGATGGTGACAAGATAGGGCCCACACTTTCTCTCGTCTTTTGCAAGTGATTACTCCGGCACAAGTAGGAGTGGTGGGCGACATGATGGCCGGAGGTCAGTGGAGCTCGGCGAGACAAGCCAGCCCACAGTGTGGCGAGCCCTGCGTGAGGTGCCGAGGGCGGACCATTCCCTCATGAGTGCGAGCATGCATTCGGAGGAGTCAAGGGTGAGGCCATGCCCTAGGTGGGAGTATGCAGGCACAATGAAGCGGCATGTTGGGAGAAGCATCCGAATTGCGGCCTACGGGTTATCGGCGCAACCCGGCCAATGCATCTCGTCAACCTCATCCACAAAATCGTGAAGAGCAAAGGCGCGTGGAGGAGGCACGGTCCGTGGACAAAAGCGGGAAGCATCAAAGAAGGCGATGGGACATCGTGGCACGCCTTGCAAAGCTGGAGAAGTTGGTGCGGGCGAAGATCAAGGAGGCGGTTCATCATCGGAGGCGAAGAAGATGAGCACAAGCTTGGATACATGGCGGCGTGACCGGATCAAGGGCAAGGGAAGAAACCTCGGCTACGAGAAGATAGCTCGAGGAAGAAGAGGATGTCTTGACACCGGTCACGGAAGACACGGAAGGAAGCTTGGGGATCCTCTTCCGAACCTATGCCAAGATGCCAAAGTCGTTTGAGCCATTGCCAGCAGCAGCGTGGGAGCAACATCAAAGTCAGTGGGCGATGTGGAGAAACCCATGCAGTTGTGAGGCGATGGCACAAAAGCTTCGGAGATGCCATGACCTACAAGACATGGGGTTGGCGTGAAGGAAGTCGGGGGTTTGACTCGGCGGATGTTGACAACCCTTGAAGGCGAAGCAAGTGTCGACAATGTGCCACAGGTGGCAATGATGTCATTCTTGACCTCCAAGCATCTCTGTGGAAGCGGAATCTGCAGTGGGAGTGGCTTTGGTCAACAATCGGAGAGGCACATTGAAATCAATGGATTCGCACCAAGGAGGTGTTGATTGACAGGAACCGGGGTGATCGTTGGAAGAAGAGTGAAGGCGTTGGGTCTCCACCAAGAAAGGTTGAAGGAAACCAAGTGGAAGATCCGGGTGGGACCACGGAGCATGTGTTGGGGTGACAAGGTACAAGCTGAAGGTTTCATTCAAACCAAAACGGCAGACTTCACCTTTGTCGAGGTACTTGCTTGGTCAGATCACAGACACTTTTGATGTCTTCTTTGGAGGCGGGCTTTGTACAAACACAGGTCATGGTGGATTTGTGGGCGAGAGGCAGTCTACTATCGACCATGGAGAAGCTGGAGCAAAAGCAGATGAGCGGATTGCCCGCATCCCTCTACGGTGCATGGCAAGGATCATGAGAACCTCATTGCCAGCAGCGTCTACCGGTGTTTGGCGCCGTAGTGAAGGACACGCCATCGTGCTTGAACCTCTTGGCGTGTGTCTAACAGCCCGGCGATGGAGGATTTCGGCGAGGAGGAGGAAACAAGCTAGGGTTGCAACCACCCTCGGAGGAGGTTCTTCAAGTCACTCGGACGGGCTGGTATGCAATGAGCCGTGCAAAGTGCAAAGGCATGGAGGATGGTGCAAGAGGACCCGGTGTATGAGCCGGAGAACTCATGTAAGTTCTTGCCTAGGGTTGAGCTGTTTGTGACCTAAACACCGGTCATCACATGGCGACCTCGGGAAGCGGCATAGTGCTCGTGGAACTCTTTGGAGGCATCGATACCGGCTTGGGCAGTGCTAAAGTGTGGCATCAAAGTGCGAAGATCGTGCATTGTGACCCGGATCCAAAAGCAAGGATTGTGTCACGAGCGTAAGAGACTTGATGGGGAGTACCTAACCTCGGCGTGGGAGTCGGTGAAGGGTTACCGGCTGCCGATGGATGTTCGCATGATAGGGTTGTCCCATTTGAGTTGTCTTGGGCAGCCGGTGACCTTGTCATCGCCTGGGAGGAGTCTTCAAGGATCGTAAGTGACATCTTTGGTGGAAAGAGGAGGAGGAGGAGGAGGCAAGTGTAGCTCTCTCTCACATTGAGATGAGGCTTGGAGGTATTTATACCTCCAATAGGCTCCTAGGAAGCTCCACAAGAAGCTCCTAGGAAGGAGCACAAGAAGCTTCCTAGTGATTAGCTTAAGCTAAACTAATGATACTTAATCGACACCTAACTTAGACTAAGTGTATTAGTCTAAGTACATTGGGCTTTAATACCCTTACAACCTCCCACTTAAAGGCCAATTTACCTTCGTGGAGAATGGACTACTCATGCCCATGTCCGAGCTTGTGCAAATTGTCAGAGAGTCCCTTGGTAAGAATATCTAGGTTCGCCGGTGTGAACCTTGACAAGTTGTACCCTCTTGTCAACACCTCTCGAATGAAGTGATACTTCACATCCACATGTTTAGTCTTCGCATGAAACATCGGATTCTTTGCCAATTGATAGCACCTATCACAATGCAACACCGGCACTCAACCTTGATCCCCAAGTCTCCCACTAAACGAGCAAGCCATATGGCTTCCTTGCCCCGCCACGCAACATACTCTCCGTGGTAGATAGCGAATGCACGATCGCAAACGAGATCGCCATGAGATCGCCTCCAAAGGCACGTGAAGACATAACTCGATGTGGACCTCCTTTTGTCCATATCCTCGTGATAATCGTATCTGTACCCAACCACACATGCATCTTCACTACCAAAACATATGCACAAAGCTTTTGTACCATTCGGATACCTCATAACTCCTTTTATCGCCTCCCAATGCTTCTTGCTGTGGTTTGACATAAACCGCTAACCACTCCCACGCAAAGGCAATGTCGGACGCAGTAGCAATCATTGCATACATCAAACTCCTACCTGATGAGTATGGGACCTTCTCCATTTCACTTTGTCCTCCTCGTAGCTTGGGCAATCCGCTTGAAAGTTTCACATATGGAGGCAATGGAGTACCCAATGGCTTCCCTTCTCCATGTTGAAACGTTGAAGCACTCAATGTATTCCCGAGACAAATAAAGCGCTTATGTCTCTGCTCCGACGAATACGCATGCCAAGTATATGGCTCGCCTCTCCCAAGTCTGTCATTTCAAAGTGAGCATTCAACTTTGACTTCCAAATCTCATCAAGACTGCTCCCAAAGAATTAGCATATCATCCACATAGAGGATCAAAATGAGCAAGCTTTGATCCTTAGCTTGTCAGATAGAGGCAATGATCCTCATCGCTACGCTTGTAGCCTTGAGAAAGCATAAATGAGTGGAACTTGTGATACCACTGGGTGCCTTTTCAAACCATAAAGGCTCTTCCTCAACCTGCACACTTCTCTTTGCCCTTCTCAACAAAACCTTCGTTCGCATGTAGACCTCTTGAAGGTCACCATGCAAGAATGCCGCCTTGACATCCATCCGCAGTTCCATATCATTCTCGCAACCAAAGCAAGAACACATCGCAAAGTTGTCATTTTGACTATGGTGAGAAAATCTCATCAAAGTCAATGCCGTTGTTGCTTGAAACCCTTAGCAACCAATCTTGTACTTTGTGCCATCAAGGTATGACCTTCATCTTGTACACCCATTTGCACAGTGCCTTCTTATCCTAGGCAAAACCAACTCCCAAGTTTGGTTCTTATGCACAATTCATTTCGATCGCATGGCCTTCTCCCACTTCTTTGTCGCTGACATGGCCTCTTTGTAAGAAGAGGGTTCCCCACACTCGTCACATAACATAATCCGTAGATGGATCATACCGCCGTGAGGTCGTAATCCCCGCCTCGACCCACGGCATGTGCACCTCTATAGGTGCTTGTTCGACTCTTGGTTCATCTACCGATGGAGGAATGTGCCCGCATTACCACTGCTATCAACCCGCCCATGATGATCATGTCCATCTTCTTGAAGATCACCCTTCGCACCTCCAGCTTGGAGTAGGCTTCTGCATCTTGTTCTCATTGAAGAACACGCCGTTAGTACGAACAACCTTTCTAGCCTCGATCCCACAAACGGTATCCCATCTCACCGAATCACCATAGCCAAGAAAAATACATTTCTTGGACTTAGGTGCCAACTTGTCCCAACTCTTTTGGAACATGGCAAGATGCCTCATACCCAAACACTCGCAGATGCTTGTAGGATGGTTTCTTTCCGCACCATAGCTCCTCGAACTCGCCATCAATTTTATTAGGAGATCTCATAATAAGATGAACTGCAGAGACATGCTCGCCCAAAACCCATTAGGCAATCCGTAGTTTGACAACAACCACGATCCTCTCCGAATGGTTCTGCTTCATCCGCCACCCACACCATTTTGTGGAGGAGTATACGCGTTAATTTCTTTTGATTCCCTTGGAATCATGTAATGACCGGAAAGCTGAAACATACTCGCCACCATTATCCGCCCCTTAGACACTTCAATCGGCAATCGATTCTACAAGGGTGACAAATTTCAAACACCGCCGAACTTCATCCTTTTTCCTCAAAGGATAAACCCACACCTTGCGTGAGAAATCATCTATGAAAGTGACAAAATAGGAGGCACCGCCTAATGATGCGGCATAGGTCCACATACATCACGTGAACCAACTCAAGAGGTTTACTTACTTTTACCTCTTGTTCGATGTGATGATTTTGTCTGCTTCCCATATAAACAAAGTGCTCACACATCGAGAGATCGAGAAGTTAAGAACAGTGGATATAACCAGAACGAGATAAAACCTTCATTCCCTTCTCGAGACATATGTCCTAACCGCAATGCCACAAGGAAACATTTGGTTGCTCTGTCACAGATCACATGATCTTTGGATGTTTACAAGTGAGTACAAAGTGCCACACTCGATCCACGAGCTAACACAAGAGAACCTTTGGAGATCTTCCAAGAGTGATCCCCAAAACCAAAGTGGTAACCAAAGATCATCCAACCGCCCCGCGCTAATCATGCTCTTTGTCAACTTGAACATACTGCGTCCTTGAATGAATGAAGATCCGTTGTCAAACTTGAGTTGCACATCACCCACGCCCGCGATCCGCATGCATAGTTATTTCCAAGCCTAACGATCCTTTCCTTGTAGCATCATACGTGTTAAACCACTCTCTATGAGGAGTAACATGGAAAGATGCACCGAGTCAATTATCCAATTGCGTAAATGACTATCCACTACTGTTAATGCAAGATTCAAGTAAGAAGAGATAAGGACATCTCCGTCCTCAACGAGTTTAACTCTTCCAACTCGATGCATTTAAGTCGCCTTGTCGCCCCGCTTCTTCCTTGGTCCTTTTGAACTTCTCGCACTCTCTTTTGAAGTGACCCCTTTTGTGACAATAGTGACACTCCACATTCTTGTTACTACTAGATTTGCTACGAGAAGCTTCCGTCTGCTGTTTCCCTTCGCAGTGGACCTCCCTCTCACTATGAGGGCACCGGAACCTTTGAAGGTTCCATATTTTCCTGCTCACCTCGCCAATGTGCTACCTTCTACATTTACAATGGTAAGACCACTAGCAAAGGTTACTCGTGAGTGCAAAAGGTGTCCCAACCTCCGTAATGTGACCAATAAACATAGCTCTCACTAACTGGGAACGTGATACCTTGAGATGAGAGTCTGAAATGGTATTGAAATCATTCGATGATCGGACATCCTCGTCCCTTCCTTCATCTTCAAGTCCACCAGCTTCAACCAATACACCCGAGAAGCCGCACTTTGCTTCTCACAGTCACACCTTCCGCCAGTAAAGAACTCGTGGTCTTATCTTTCACATTGAAGTACCTTTTTTTTGACAATGTTAGCATGATAGTAGATCTAGCAAGCTCATCCAGTCCCGCCACTCATCCCGTCATACTATCCGGTTTGACGCCTAACAACTTTATGGGCTTGATCCGCTTTTTCGCACTAGAACATTATACACTTGTTCTTTCCGAACGGGAAGTTAGTACCATCTAACTTCTCGATATTGAACATAGCGTTTTACGTGATGAAGACATCATGACTCAAAAATCGATACGTATTAAACACTCAACTCGCCTTGTTAGAAAAGTCAAAAAGCACCGCGTATTGTTGTTGGATTTATTCCACTCGCGTTGAACCCACTTCCGCGCTCACGCCGCGACATCGCGCCACGGCACCCGCCTGCGGCCCTCACGCCCGCGCGGCGCCACGCGCCGCCGCCACCGCGCGCCCGCCGCCGCGGCAGCCAGCGGCCGCCGCCGCTGGCCACGCTGCCGCGGCCCACCCTGCCACCGCGCGGCCGGCCGCCGCCGCGCCCCGCTGCCACGCCCGCCGCGCGGCCGCGCGCGCCGCCGCCGCGCCCCGCTCCCGCGGCCGCCCGGCTTGCGCGCCAGCGGCGCGGCGCGCCGCGCGCGCGCGGCGCCGGCGCCCGCGCGCGCGCCTGCGCGGCTGCGCGCGCCGCGCCGCGCGCGGCGGCTGGCCCGCGCCCAGCGCCGCGGCTGGCGCCGCGCCGCGGCCGCCCCGCCGGCGCTGGCGCGCGCCGCGCGGCCGCCCAGCGCGGCGCGCCCGCCTCGCGGCCGCCCGCCGGCGCGCGCGCCCGCCGCCGCGGCCGCCACCCCCGCCGCCCTCCGCGGCCGCGGCCGTGCGCGCCCGCCGCGGCTGCGCGTGCCGCGGCCTCGCCCTCGCGGCCTCATCCGCTCGCGGCCTCGCCCTCGCGGCTGCGGCGTTCGCGACCCTTGCGATCTGGATCACTGCAATTCCACGGTGCTGCGCCCCAGCTAGAAAATTCTAGCATCACAACACAACCAAACCATGGCTCATACTGCTTGAAGGATCGTGGGTGGAAAGAGGAGAGGAGAGGAGGAGGCAAGTGTAACTCTCTCACATTGAGATGAGGCTTGGAGGTATTTATACCTCCAATAGAGCTCCTAGGAAGCTCCACAAGAAGCTCCTAGGAAGGAGCACAAGAAGCTTCCTAGTGATTAGCTTAAGCTAAACTAATGATACTTAATCGACACCTAACTTAGACTAAGTGTATTAGTCTAAGTACATTGGCTTTAATACTCAGTTGTCAAGGCATCCTCTGCAGGCAAGGTCACAAGGTCAGGATCCACTAACAAAGATAGTTCTAACGATGAGGATCTTGCGCTTGATCCAAAGGGCAAAAAGGCCTGTGGATACATGTTGGAGAATGTGCCGATGCATGAGCGTGAAGAAGCACAGGGAGGATTTTGCCACGATCCGAGGAGTGTGGGGTCGAGCTTCTATTGGATGCCCAATTTGGTTCGAGGCTCATAGGTTGAGGTCCATGTGGACTAACCTGCTCCTTTGGAACATTGAAGTGTGCGAGGTCGCTTCACCAAGCGACCTAATCATGTTGTCAAGGATGTGCTAGACGGAAGGCATGCCCAACAAGTCATCAAGATCGACAACTGCCAGACTTTCCGTGAACACGCTGGATACCCCATGGCGGCTTGGCCAACCTTTGTGTCCAAGTCAAGTCTTACGCCTTGAACCATGGCCGGCATTGAGGTGGACAAACATGGTGTGGAGGTGAATTTGTGTCTAGGGACACCGTGAGGTCCACATTCACCCTCAATGTCGTAGGCCTAGGATTCGCTCCGATGGTGTCGACATAGCATCTAGGGTCCATGGACCTCATCCAGTCGCCCGTGGTCTTCAACCTTCCCGGCACTCAATGCAACCACTTGGGCTTTAAGGCAATGCCAGCGCCCTTAAATGAACAAAGTTAGTTCGCGCCATGCAAGCATCCTTAAAATCAACAAAGTTGAATTATTGACAAGATATGAGGTTTGAACACGGAATCTACTCAACTACTACTACCTCCCGACTTGTCCAACGACCGCAAATCTCATTCCACGACCGCAAATCTCATTCCACGACCGCAAATCTCATTCCACGACCGCCGCGCCGCGGCTGGCGGCTGGCGGCGCGGCGCCGCGCCGCGCCGCGGCTGGCGGCTGGCGGCGCGCCCGCCGCCACATGGTGGTGTGTTAGGGGAGGGCACCGCCGCGCCCGCGGCGCGCGGCGCGCGCGCCGCGCGCGGCGCCGCGCGCCGCGCCGCGCCGCGCGCGGCGCCGCGCCGCGCCGCGGCTGGCGGCTGGCGGCGGCGCGCGCGCGGCCGCGGCCCGCCGCCACCGCCGCGCCGCGGCTGGCGGCGGCGCGCGCGGCCGCGGCCGCCGCGCCCGCCGCGGCTGGCGGCGGCGCGCGCGCGGCGCGCCGCGCCGCGCGGCCGCGCGCGCGCGGCGCCGCGGATCCACGCACCTCTAGGGCACTTCCATCGAAAAATTCAGAGGCTAACCTTAGAAACAACTTGGAATGAAGGCTAACCTTAGAAGCAATGCTTAATCGAAAGATCGGGTCGGTTGAGTGTAGAGGTACTCACTTGAAGATAGTGATGACAAGAAGTCGGACCAAGTGATGACGGTGATTGAACTCAATGAGTAAACAAATCTGTTTTTTCGGTCGCAGAAAGCAACATTGTAAGTCCGATTCGATGTTACTGGCAGGGAAATACGTCCGTGCTTTTGTGGTGTCATTAGAAAACCACATTTTCCTCCCAAAGAGTCATATCCTTCCGGCAGAACGCCTTCCTCACGCTCCTACTTTGCATTATTCCTAAGTTCGAGTTCGACCACCATTCGACCAAACATTGCCGGATGGAAAGTAGTAACTTTATGGTGACACCTTTTTCGGAGCTGTTTTTCGCAATGCCTTCAAACGCTGTTTAGGCCATCAAACCCCTTGAGATTATTTGAAAACCCTTCAGATTATTCACCAAAATTATCATGTTACAAGTTGATCGCCTTCAAACATGAGACATCTTAGGTGAAGAGCAATATTGTGGAGTGTGAATTTGTGTCTAGGGACACCGTGAGGTCCACATTCACCCCTCAATGTCGTTGTAGGCTTAGGATTCGCTCCCAAGGGAATGGTTTGTGCCAAGAGACGCTAACTTCTATCACTCGACCTTTGCCTAAGTCGGGACTTACCTATCACCCCTCTTACCTATCTACTCAACTACTACTACCTCCCGACTTGTCCAACGACCGCAAATCTCATTCCAATGTAAATCTCATTCCACTCACGGGTAGTTGCTGACTACCGAGGTGGGTCCCACCAAACCCTAGCAACTCATCTCGGCGCGGCGCGGATCCACGCGGGCGCTACGGTGCTCACGGATCGGACTTTATTTTGGCACTCCACACTTCATGCACACACCAATTCCTAGGGACCAAAGTTCCACATCCTCTCAACCGTTCTCTCACACACACACAAAGGCGCCACCTCACACAATTCCACAAGGAATCTGTTTCCTCTTGTGCACACTTCCACCAACAAAAGTTTGGATTATTTTGGATCCACACAAATCTCCTTAGTCTCTCAATTAGTTCCCTTCTCAACTCCTCTTACACAGATCAGCTGTTCAATCACTCCTTCACCAATCTTCTCTCTCTCTCTCTCTCCTCAATTCGCAGCTTCCAACCATCCACTCAACACTTCTCTCTCAATTTGAACACAACTAATGTGAACAAGGGTGAAGGAAAGAAGAACCCCGGGCTCACAGGCGTTACGAGCAAGCTCCCGAGACCCGCCGCCAATCCCTTGGTTTCCTCCTCCTTTGTCGCAAGATTGCTCTATCACCCCTCCTCCCCGGTTGCGGAGCAAGCTCTCGACCACCCCTAGGAGCGTCTCGCGCACACCACCTCGCTAATCCTCCTCCAACCAGCCACAGCAGCGGGGATCTCAACCAGGAGTTATCTGATGTGAGGGGCACAACCAAGCCCCTTTATACAATTCTTTGGGCGTCATAGCCACCGGACTTTCCAGTCCTAAAACGGCAACGCCAAGAGGCGCCCCTACAATTTCGGACGGCCTTAGGTCCAGATGGCATCCTATCCAAAGTTCTATTCCTAGGATGCCACTACTCCCACCCATGTTATCTCCGCACTCCGATTTGGTCGCCTTCGCCCTTCGCTGAATTTATGGGTCCTCCTTCCTCGTTCTTGATCTGGAAAATCCTCCCATAAACTCTCCTTTGTTTTCCATGATCCCAAGTCCCAGCTCCCTCACCAATCCTCCACCTCGGACCCTCCAATGGTCCATATTTGGCCATTGCTAAATTTCGCAGCAACCTTGGGCGCCATGCTCTGCAAAACCCTCACCTACGCCTCAATTGCTGATAACTCGCCTCGGAATCTCCAACTTGGTCGGTCCCCGGGGTTTCTTCCTTCCAGAATCGCGAGCTCCCGCCGCCACTGTGGCCTCGCCTTACAGCCTCGTGCGAGCTCGTGCCTGTCGGGATCGTCTGAGCTACCCTGCCGGCCTCGTGCCTTCCGAGTTCCCTTAGGGTTATATTTCCCGGA
The DNA here is from genome assembly GCA_010909165.1 of Anthoceros angustus. Taxonomy (NCBI): domain Eukaryota; kingdom Viridiplantae; phylum Streptophyta; class Anthocerotopsida; order Anthocerotales; family Anthocerotaceae; genus Anthoceros; species Anthoceros angustus. The sequence goes on from MU008153.1 coordinate 256,524, forward strand.
AACTCTACGACGCCAACCGGCTTCGCTACCACTTCTTCTTCCGCGACCCTCCTTCCTTCCACGACCGCCTCCCGCCGCCAACCGTCTTGAAACATAGTCCCTGACACCCCCACCACACACCGCTCAACTACGCTGGTTCGACCTCTAGCCTACGGACCTCGCCAAATATGGGGACCCCCTCCCACATATATAGACTTTCTATTAGATATTCCGAGACCAAAGGCCAAGGAGTATCGAGTTCATAGTCTAAGGACCGATTATTATTCAACCCGAAACAACCCAAAACTCATAGGTCAAGGACACTTTCTAGTATAAATATCCCTTCCTCGACAACCTAGCTCGTTTTGACACCAAACTTAGCGTAAAAAAACAAAAATCACTCAAAGACACAATCCAACAGGGAGTTTCGAAATCCAGATCGTTTACACATGGCGAGGCCTTGGGAGAGCCAAAAGAGAGGAGTTGGCCATGGGGTTCTGCCGGAGCCATGAAGACACCGGGAGTGAGAAGGCAGTGTCGATTGCTTGGGCAAGCATTTGGCGTGAACATGATGACTGGTTGTTTAGCGGAGTCGCTTACCAACTCGAAACCGAAGGCGGGGTTGAAGCGGCCGGGTCCGGTGGGTGAAGGACATTCAAAGACTCGCATCTCAACAGAGAAGGCGAGTTTGGAGGCAAGGAGGCGAGCACGTAGAGGCGTGCAAGCCATCGAGCCACGCCACATGAGTGGTTAGCACAGTCGAGTTGAAGAGCAATCAGCGTCGGCTAAAGGAGTTGTTGGAGGCATCGCGACATGTGTTTGCTTTCACGCTTGCGGAGATGGGGAAGTACACCAAAGGGAAGTTCCACATAGAACTAATCAAGAATGAACCAAGTTCGCAGAGGCAGTGTCAAGAAGGCAAGAAGAAAATGGCGAGCAACCGGGGGAGAGTAGTCCACATGATGTGACGCATGAGGATGTCAAGACAACCCTCCACTCATGGACAAGGTTCATAACCTCTGGACGACATTCCCGAAGGAGATTGGTTTTGTGCACAATGCACTACATGAGGTGCGTACGTCTGTAGTCCTACTAATGATCATGTTTTGACTTAGAGTCTCACATTATCAGGGGGATTGGTTGTACCTATATATCTGCGTATTAGATTTGTTTGCTTGGTTGTTGGTCGAGGAAGTGCTTATATGAATTGAAGTGCTTACCTCGTGCGACAGCTGTCATGCCGTGTGATACTAATCTTTGCACTTGGGTTTAGTGTTTGATTAGCATTAATTAATCCAATTACTTATCTTTAAGTAAGTAATTAGTATTAATTAATCTAAAGTGCTTATGTTAATTAAGCATTGATTAGTGTTAATTAATCTAAGGTGCTTATGTTAATTAAGCATTGATTAGTGTTCATTAAACATGGTTAGCAATAGCTAAGTGGATAAGCTCAAGTAATATGCTTGGGCATATTCCTTGCATATTATATTGTATTCTTAGGATATTTCTAGCATATGTTGATGCCAATAGGATATCTTAGGAATATGCCGATGCCAGGGTCTAGTATATATAGACCCTTCCATTGAGGACAAGCTCAGATCATAGCTTGTCCTCTAGATGCAATGCAAAGACCGAGTGAGGAGGCCAAAGCTATGACTCCGAGAACGATGTGTGAGGAATTTTCGTGTTGTTCTTGTGGGGAGTGTGTTTGTGCCACGATGCACGCTACTCCCTCCTTGTTATTGGTTGCACCTATATATCTGCGTATTAGATTTGTTTGCTTGGTTGTTGGTCGAGGAAGTGCTTATATGAATTCAAGTGCTTACCTCGTGCGACACTAGCCTGCATAATCCTTGCACCTCTTCCATCTTCTACCCGTAATAATATGCACATTCCTAACATCCCCACCAATCTCAAATGTGTTTCCTTGCACCTCTTCTTCTACCCCTAATGCTTTCCTAACATTCCCAATAATCTCAATTGTGTGGACTTGAGATGAATCCACCAACTCCACCAAAATTAGCATCATCGATTTGGTTTTTTAGATAGTTCAATTTAACAAGTAACCCTAACTTTTTTGAAAGTAGCTGAAATGATAACATTCTCATGACAACAACATTCTCAAAGTAATAATTATGCATAATATAATAAATTTACCATAATAAATGAATAATTAATTATTCAAATTGTACTATGAATAGATAAGAATCATCATTAGGCTCAATTATAATATGATAGAGTATGGTTGAACATTTCTACGAATCTTTTACCTTGCTGCAATATCCACTGGTCGTCTACCTTCGACGCTGGCCACCACACATGAGCCTATATGAAACAGAATATGAATGAGAAAAACATAATAATAAAATTTAAGAGTACCTTGTACTCTAATGCATGCACCTACTCACCAACTACACTTGGACGACTTTGAAGGCAAGACTTGTTGACCGAGAGCCGAGAGCATATTTGGATATTTGGAGCGTGAAGTTTCCCGGAGACCAGGGCCCCCGATGGGGCTCTGCTGCCGAAAGCAAAACAGTCGAAAGTGCTCTCAGCTTCTGCCCGATCCAACGTTTTGCGCATTGATTGAACTGTTTCGAGGCAGGAACTTCTCGGCCCTTTCGCCGTCCCTGGCGCTTTTGTTGCTGGAAGAAGGCTGCGCTCTTAGCTTGCATTGAAAGAAGGTGCCGTAGTTTTGTAGCTTGTAGTATTCTATGTCCTAGCTGAACAAGCATCAGAAAGAAAGAATTGGGCAGCCGCGAACTGTCATGTTGAGCTCAATCAAGAAAATGCGCTACTTCCTCTTCGGCAAGGAGTCTTGGTGGACCTGATGTAAGGACCGGAGTACTGGGGTGTGGACTACCTTCTTTCACGTGGCCGTCTCAGCTGTGTTGCAAAATGTGGTTGTGACAAACGGCTGTTGCCTTCTGGGTGTCCTTGCAGCTGGGCTGGTGCAGCAGGAACTGAAGGGGATGTGCTTTTGCTTGTGCGTGTGCTGCAATTGAATTGTAAGTCGTATCCGAGTGCAAGCCCTGTGCTGTTACAGTTGTGTTTGCTGTTGGGCGGGGGTCTGGTGCGGGAAAGCAAGGTCAGGATGGCCGTGGAGAGGGAAATGCCGGCGGAAGTGTTTGGAAGCTTGAGTCAGAGAGTTGCTATGTTAGCACTAACGACAAGGAATGTGACCTCGGACAAGGGCCTGCCTCCCAGCCAGGTGTTGGGTTACCATGCTGGCCGGCTGGATCAGTTGGCGTTGCTGCTGAGGGAAATGCAGAGAGAGGTGGAGTTGGGTAACATGGAGGTGTCTGGCCTGGATTTAAGTGCAATGGAGGCTGAACTGATGGCGGAGGAGGAGCTGATGGAGTTTTATGCGAGCAGGAGGAGTTTGTACCTTGTTATGGCATGCCCTTATCTCATCAAGCACTTACGCAATTCTGCTTTCATTTTGAGTCAGGCTATGGGGGTGATTGGGCAGAATGGATGCCCTCCGGATTTGAAGCAGGAGTTGTCTCAGTTGCAGAAGATTTTTGAGGAGGAAGCTCCGAAGCTGGGGGCCAAGGAGCAGCAGATCGTTGATTACTTGGAGACAGGTGTTTTGGACACTGTCGTCCATCATGATTCTCAGAGTGCGAAGCTCGCTGAGCAGATTGCGGACTGCGTGGGTCTGTCCCTTGATAGTGAGGCGTTCAAGGATGAGCTGGCTAAGTTTCAGGAGGAGAAAGGGACGGCGGAACAAAGGGAGGGAAAAGTGCATGCCATGATCCTGGACCAGTATATCAATCTGTTGGAGAGGGCTGTGGCCGAGAAGACTAATCCTGCGACACCTGTGCGTCAGGGGCCTCCCAGCAAGTCGATGACGATGAAGGAGACACCGTTTCTTCCTCTCCAGTCTTTCATATGCCCTATCACGAAGGATGTCATGCGGGATCCCGTGCAGATTGCATCTGGCCAGACTTATGAGAGAGCTGCCATAGAGCGGTGGTTTGCAGCTGGTCACAACAGATGTCCGTTAGGAGTAGAGCTGAAGAACACCAAAATGAAATCTAACTTTGCACTGCGGCAATCGATTGCAGAGTGGCGTGAGAGAAACTGGAGCATCAGGATGCACATTGCTGAGGCTGGCTTGTCTTCAGAAGACCTTGAGGGCAAGCTTAAGGCTCTGGTGGACTTGCAAGCCCTGTGTGAGGAGGACTCACTGAACAGGTACTCCATATCAAATAAGGGGCTCATTCCTCCACTGGTCTATCTGGCGGAGTCCAAGAACATGGAATTGAGGACGAAAACCTTGTCTACGCTCACAAGCTTGGCGCAGGACAATGATGAAAATCAGGTGCTGATTTATCTGCTGTCATGGTCTGTGTGCAGTTTCCCTTGACATTTATAACCCGGCCAGGATTCATCTTGTGTTATGTGCGATTCTGCAGGAACTCATGGTCAGAGAAGGAGTCATAGACCTCGTTGTTCGCTGCCTTGCGCGGCAGTTTGATGAAGCAAAACAAGCAATCCTATTGCTGCGAGTGTTGTCAGCTAACCCTGTTTTTGCAGAGCTGATAAGCCATTCCCAGGGTGCTGTTCTTCTTTTGGTGACCTTGTTAGGCTCTGAGGAGGGTGATGTCATTGACGTTGTTAAGAGTATTCTTGAGAACCTGCCGCCTAGTGATGAGAATATTATCATTATGGCGAAAGCCAACCTGCTGACACCTCTCATTTCTCGGCTCATAGATGGTACGCCCTTCAATTGATCTATTTCCAGTTTTGCCATAATTTCATGGGAAGCTCTTGACATTGGTGCAAGTATGATGTACTAAGTTTAGGTTTTGTGTGTTGTTTTCTCGGTACGCAGGAAAGACTGCTTCGAAGATCCTGATGGCAAGGACTCTAGCTCGTCTCCATATCCCTGACACAAGCAAGCAAAAGCTAGCAACAGGCGAGGCAATCTCAACTCTGATCAAAATGATGGCATCGGGAAACACCGAAGAAAGTGAGAGTGCCATCAGCGCTTTGGAAGGTTTATCATCTGTAGCTGTTGTTGCTAACCTGGTTGTGGATGGTGGCGCCCTGCACATATTGAAGAGCAAGTTATTATTTCCAAGGTCAACCGTTGAGACGAAAATCGGTGTCGCTCATATTGTTAAGAATATACTTGTGGCATGGGGCAGTAGCTTGCAAGATAATGAAGACAGCGAAGCAGAACTTGATGGAATGATTTACACTTGTCTCTCCTTGTTGAAGCCTTTAACTCCTGCGACAGTTCAGCATCATCTCTTAATGGGTTTACTTGGCCTTGCTCGTGGGAAACGATCCCGCAAAATTGCTAGGACAAAGATGGTAGAGCAACAAGCTTTTTCTATGCTGATGCCTTTGGTCAAAGCTGAAGCTGCCTCAGACGTGCGGAGTTCTGCCTTGCAGCTGTTTGCTAGCCTGTCACGGAGCTTCAGTTCTGAAGCTGGTGCTGCCGTAGGTGAGGATAATGCCAGCATATCGTCTTTTGTGGATGCGATGCTAAGGAATCTGGGGAGCCATGGTGAGGAACAATGGTCAGCGGCAAGAATTCTAGCTAACTTGTCGCCCTCTGACAGCAACATTACATCTGCTCTTGTCCAAGCGAATATTGTTCAAGTATTGGTGAAGCTACTGGGCTCTAATAATTCTGCATTGGAGGAAGCAGTGTCAGGGGCTCTTCTGCGTTTTACTGAACCGAGTGATATAGAAATGCAACGGAAACTGGCGAGCCTTGGTGTCATCCCAAAGTTGCTGTCTCTTTTGGATTCAGGCAAGAGTATGGCAAAAGCAAGGGCATGTAGAGCACTCGCCAATTTTTCCAGCAATTCAAATGCTCTGAGTCAGGGTGTTGCATCTCCGAAATGGTGGGCCTGCTTTGCCCCCGTCCAAGAAACATGCCGCCTGCATGGAGGCATCTGCACAGTGGAGGGCAGCTTCTGCTTGCTGGAAGCTGACGCCATCACCCCTCTTCTCTCAGTCTTGAAAGATCAGGATCCAGATGCATGTGAAGCAGCGCTGGCAGCATTGGACACGCTGGCAAACAAAGACAACAAGAACTGGGAACAGGGGATCCATCTGATCGCCAGGGCTAAAGGAGGAGTGCCATCAGTAGTGAAAGTCCTGATCTCTGGTACTCCTGCCGCTCAGGAACTTGCTCTCAAGCTTGTTGAGAAGGTATTCTCAATCCCAGGATACAAGGATCAGTACGGCGCAGAAGCTCAGATGCACATAATCACCGTGGCTCAACAGGGTCCTCCTCACTTGAAGCATTTGGCTGGGAAGATATTGAGGCAACTTGACCTTCTACATAGCCAATCCCACTACTTTGCTCCGTCAGCTGGGTAGCCTAACTCTCGCCCATCCTTAGCTGCCAAGATGGATGATCAGCTCCTCTGACCCGGCATCCCAAGGATGGATGGTTAACTACCGCATCACGCCATACAAAGTTTGGGATTTTCACAAGAGTAACAGGATGTGGAGCCAAATGCTTACTTGACAGCAGTCGTTGTGTGACGCAGAGTCTCGTCGTCGCGAAGGCCTGCCCGGACCTCAGCTCCAAGTCCCAACCACTATGTGCCGGAGGAGGGTGTAACAATACAGAGTCTCTCAAGGCGCTACTTCGGGAGCACCTACCTTGTAAGTTGTAAATACCTATACAGAACTGATAAAGATCGAGATACTTTCCCTCGATTATTTCTTAGGCTTAGGCTTATCCGTTCTCGGGTCTCGCATTTCTCGGGATACCGCACGTGATTAGGTTAGCTTTAGAGTACCGGGACTCAATCCTGATTCCGGAACATCCATTCACCGAAATTGGTACCGTATCTTGTTATCCCCTACAAGTACCCAGAGAGTTCTTGCAGACATGAATTCGCCATGGGATTTCATTACAAACCTACCGTTCCGCACGTCAGAATGATTTAAAGTCATGAATTAAAATTTTACAAGGCCAAGATAAATACGTATTGTTTGCAAGGGCCAACAACAATTGGGGTGTACACTCCATCCCGGTAGTGATGCAATGGGGGAGGGAGGGGAGGGCGGCTTGTTTAACCCTAGAAAGGATGAGATACTCAAATTGAGTTCCACTTGCTATATTCGTGAACTTATTTATCCTCACAAAAAAATCGAGCATAATTGTCATGAATAGCCACTTACTTGTAGTATATGGACAAGGCTTGGGGATACTAAGCCAGTTACTTGTAGCATACGGACAAGGCTTGAGGATACTAAGCCAGTTACTTGTAGTATACGGACAAGGCTTGAGGATACTAAATAGGGTCTTGATGTGCTCAAGGGGCTGCATGTGTGCCCCCAAATACAAAGCAGCTAGTTGAGGCTGGCAAGAGGTCCAATGCGCATTTCAGTCCTCCCTTTCCTCAAGGAGTGACATGTAGATATGAGTTCATTGGAACTCCACACTTAAGCGTCCAAACGTCCTCCCTTCAAGGAGTGACATCCATACATGAGTTCGTTGGAACTCCATACAAGGAGTAACATCCAGACATGAGTTCATTGGAACTCCACAGTTCACCGTCCTTTGCAGGGATCAGTTGTTAGATGGGGTGTCACCCATCCATAGGTTTATGCATGGATCGGTTGTTAGATGGGGTGTCACCCATCCCCAGCTTTATGCACGGATCAGTGCTTAGATGGGGTGTCACCCATCCCCACCTTTATGCACGGATCAGTGCTTAGATGGGGTGTCACCCATCCCGGCTTTATGCGGATCGATTGCTTAGATGGGGTGTCACCCATCCCCACCTTTATGCACGGATCGGTGCTTAGATGGGGTGTCACCCATCCCAGCTTTATGCGGATCGGTGCTTAGATGGGGTGTCACCCATCCCGGCTTTATGCGGATCGATGCTTAGATGGGGTGTCACCCATCCCCACCTTTATGCACCGGATCAGTGCTTAGATGGGGTGTCACCCATCCCCACCTTTATGCACGGATCAGTGCTTAGATGGGGTGTCACCCATCCCCAACTTTATGCACGGATCAGTGCTTAGATGGGGTGTCACCCATCCCCAACTTTATGCACGCATCAGTGCTTAGATGGGCTATCACCCATCCCCAGCTTTATGCACGGATCCGTGCATAGGCGATGGGGTTGTTAGGAATAACGATATCCGTTATACATAAGCTAGCCTAGCTTGAACACACATTACACGAACAGTCACGTCCTTTGGTGCACATGCGATGGGGTTGTAAGGAATAACGATATCCGTTATGCATAAGCTAGCCTAGCTTGAACACACACTATACGAACAATCACGTCCTTTCGTGCACAAGCAATGGTTGTCAGGAATAACGATATCCGTTATGCATAAGCTGGCCTAGCTTGAACACACACTACACGAACATTCACGTCCTTTCGTGCACAAGCGATGGGGTTGTTAGGAATAACGATATCCATTATGCATAAGCTAGCTATTTAATTGGCAGACATGATGATCGGACCTAGCTTGGTGATGGCTAAACAATTGCCTTGATAATACTATCTACAGATAGCAAGTTGATATTCTTAATCACATTCAAAGTCCTTCTTCCAAGTAAAATAGTATGTAGAAAACTATGTCCTCATGGCTACCACTACCAACCAAGCTTATCATACAGATAAATTGTCTTGCACCAATTATCACACTTGGTTCACAAGGTTGGAGATGTTACTTCTCAGGAATTCCTTGTGGAGCATTGTAGATAGGTATGTGCTCCCAACCAGTCAAAGGTCATGCAGAAACATTTACCTGATTGGTTGCTCGAAGATGCTCAAGCTAAGTCAGATGTTACATGTAGATGATCGTTTGATTCCTGTCATCAAAAGATTATCAACTGCTAAAGACATATGGGATAAATTAGCAAGTACATAGTATTACCATGAGTGCAGCATGGCTTCACGGCTACATGCCCAGGATCACCTATATGCTTGCAAACTTGGTGAAAACTAATATGTATTAGAGTTTCTAGAAGCATGGCAAGTAACCTTGGATACTCTCATTTCTACTGGTCTCAAATTAGATGATGAGACTCAGGTTATGCATCCTCTTAGGGCCCTTCCACCTTCGTGGAGTCCCTTTATTTCTACTCAAACGAGCCTAGCCACTTCCTCACAGCCTTTGACTCTTACCTCTCTCTTCTCCATCTAGGGCAGCCCTTGAGAGCTCCACTCTTTTTTCGATGCTGGTAATTCTTTTTGCCTCCCCTGGACCTTTTGCCTTAGTTTCTAAACCTCCTCTCTATTTATCTCCTATTTGGGTCCTCTTCTTGTTTTTCCATCACTTGGTCCTGTTCTTCGTCGGTCATCTCGTTCCACCCAAGGGGTGCCATCCACCAAGTTTGCGGAGTTGGACTTTTCCCATGGCTATGGTGCTTAGGCCTGTCCTCCTCAAGGGGGCGAACCAACAACCATCTCTGAGGCTCTATCCGGGCCCCAAGCCGCTCAGTGGAAGATAGCCACTAATTAAGAGTATGCTTCACTCATCTCCAATAAAACATGGATAATTACAAATCTTGCTCTAGGTAAGAATCTCATCACCTGCAAATGGAGAATTATCCTCAGCTTACATTCCTAGGAGTGATCAATGAGATAATGTTCTTACTATAGCCTTGCCAAAACCCAAGTACGAAATATGTTGTAGCGACTTGGGGACGACTTTAGTTGACGGTTCATAATTTCTCCCTAGTCTAGCTTAAAGGGGATAACGATATCCAATATGGTCTTCCTTCCGATGACATCACTAACTTCTTCCCTTTTCCGAGTTGTCCGCCGGTCCCGCCTCGTCCGTTCCAGCCTAGCAGGAGACCCAGGAAAGAAACATGTCCTACCCGAATCCTCCTCTAAGCCGACAGACGGAGTTGGAGAAGAAAGGGTAGCAAGCTTAACAATTGCAACCACAACGAAAGGAGGAGCCAAGTTGGGAGACGTAGGTGTCTGATTAAAAATTGGGGCAGGAATACCGACTGGGTTAGAACCAGAAACAAAGACAGAGGGAGGGGAAGGCACACAGATGAGAGAATCCTCAAAATCCTCATCACAAGAGGTGACAGCAAAATTAGTAGAGAAACTGTCAGAAAGAGGTGCGTCCCCTGAATCGGAATCGTGAAGCAAGGGTGTCTCCAGCAAGCAGGTTAGTGCTGCGGCCATCCGTGACAACTCCTTTAATACGATTCTCATCGTTACTGTTGCTACTGGGAATAAAGAGTGGCCATTTGATATTGAGTATCTGCAGCAAGAAGACATGAAAGCGATGAACTCTCCACCACGGTCAGTGCATAGCACTTTGATGGTTTGGCCTGTGAGATTCTCTACAAGAGCTTTGTACGCTTGAAAAGCGGTTAGGGCTTCATGCGTATGATGCAGGAAAAAGAGATGAGTGTAGTGACTAAAGTCATCAAGAAGCAGAAACAGATGTGAGTGGCCACCAAGCGAAATAGTTTGCATGGGTCCACTTAAATTTGCGTGGATTAATTCGAGAAGCTTGGAGGCCTTGTGCTTTCTTAGAACGTAGCCATTATAGAGAGGGATGTTTCGAATGGACTTAGGAAGGCTAAGAACCATGTCCTCCTTAGACATTCTTTTGATGCCATTAAGATGATGATGGGCTAACCATAAATGCCAAAGCTTCAATTCTAATTCTATGAGCAAGTATGCAACACTAAAACTAAGGACCGCAGCCAAGGGGATAGGAACTATGCCACGAGCTATAGGATACAATCTGCTATGGGGAGGACACGTAAAGGACGCAACGTCACTCTTTCGAGAGAAGGTATGTATCGTACACCCTTGCTGTGTGAAAAACATTTTACTCTAATCACGTGAGAGGCACTTGAATACAGAAAGCAGATTGATTACCAAGCCAGGGACATGACCGACGTCCCTGACCATGACCACTTGATTAGTAGGTAGTTGAACTTGAACCACGCCCTTGCTAGTGGCGTGCAGAGTGGTACCACTTCCAACTTGGACAGGAAAAGGGGCTTGTAAGTCTTCAAGGGTGAGTGCAGAGTGGTACTACTTCCAACTTGGACAGGAAAAGGGGCTTGTAAGTCTTCAAGGGTGAGTGCAGAGTGGTACTACTTCCAACTTGGACAGAAAAAGGGGCTTGTAAGTCTTCAAGGTGAGAAACCACTCATGGCGAGGGGTCATGCTCAGTGGCTCCAAAATCCATAAGCCAATCATCACAGAGAGCCATAGAATGAGCCATGAACAGAAAAGCCGACTTGGTAGCAGCATGAGCGGACGGCTTGGGTGTGGAAGTCAAGGAAGGTAGGTTGACACCATTAGCCCTGTCCCTTTTACGCTTCCTGCAGTCAGGGGCAATGTGCCATTTTTTGGTGGAATAATGACGGACTTTGTCTTTATATGCAGGATTAGGTGGGGGAAACCGAGGCACTAATCCATTAATGCCAATAGGCTTCCATGGCTTCCTACCACTAATAAAGAGAGCCTGGGATAGAGGAAGACACGTGTACGAAGAGCTAGATGGTGAGTTAACCGTTGGGGTAAATGTACTGTATGCTGCCCTTTTTGGAATTCGAGGGCGCGCTTCCCATACCATCCGGCTCCGCTCCTGGTGGGGTTTAAAAGGACTAAAAATGTTCAAGTCCGAAACGGAGAGATTCCGAAGACTAGATGGTTGCTATTTCAATCGTCCCCGGTCATGGAGTCTCTGAAGACTGAGAGAAGCTTCATTGCATTTTCGTCTCGATAATCTGATGCACGATTTCCTTGAAGCAGCTCTAGGCTCAGGTAGACAGCATCCGCACCGGCAAGCTTCAGTTGTACTGCGTCCTCAAGGGAGCGGACCCCCTGGAGAGATGAACAAGAGCTCATGAGAAGATTAGATCTGATGCTGGATCTGAATACAGGGACACCGCGTCAGTCTGCTTACCGCTACAGATGTTGCTCCAAACGGCACCTCACCAATGAGAGATTTAGCAATGCTTTCCCGTAGCCCAGGTAGTGGAAGCTGCAGCCAAACAAATGTCAGACTAAAGAAACGCAACAAAACCATGTGTGAACTCTGCATATATCTAGAGATAGAGCTTGCTGCCACCCACCGATAGACCCACTGAAATGTTGAACCCATACAACGGTATGCCAAGGGGAATCACATCCTGTAACTCCTTCATGTTCACTACCTGCATAGAAAGACCAAAGCTTGCTTTCATGTTTAAGTTCGACTTGGAGGCACGCATGCAGACATGCGAACGAGTTGTTTGAGCGAGCTCACCTCCACAATAGCATCAAGTCCTAGGGAGGCAGTGTAGTTCAGAATAGCCGCTGTGCCTACAAGAAAGAGAATCATGGCCGGAAACAGACTTTTATGAACAGGTGCACCAGGAGAAGGATATCTGGCTCGTTCTTGATCATCGTGACATATTGACCAAGATGTGGACTACTCCAGCCAGGATTAGCCTTTGGCAATTACCACTTATCTCAGGAATGCTCGTTGGCATGAAACAGGTTGTTCAGCAAGATCGGTCATGACTGTCACCTTTGCTTAGCACCGAACACACCACGGTGAGACCAGCAGCTCCAGCTTCTCGCGTCTCCACAATCTTCGAGGTGAAGCAGAGACGATGGTCAGTGCCAGGCAATACCTCAGGCTCCTCGGATACCACAGCCATTGTTCGTAATCACGTCTTTACCTGGAGAGGATGAATGATCCAGTCCTTTCTCAGTACTGGAACCTGCACCGCTGCAACAACAACCGCAGGCTATAAGACAATATTCCTCCTTCACGCAGCAGCAGCAGACAAAATGATTTGGAGAGAAGGAGACAAGGTGACAGAGAACCTTGGCAAACTGCTCTAAGATCCGCCATCCCGTCCGGTGATCTCTCTTCGTCAGTGCGTACAGCAAGAACATCAGCTCCTTCCCAGCCACATGACATCTTCCCATCAGATTCCAAACCTCAAACACACATGTTCCATCGCTGGATCTCACAAGAGCAAAACACAGTGTCCAGCAGCATGCAAGCCATGGCTTACCCCATTCCACATACTTGGAGCATCGCTGCGCAAGGCTGTCAGGAGATTCCGCAGGAGAAAGCCGAGCCACCTCCGCCACCACAGTGGTTTTCCCCTGGAAGGTGCCAGCTGCTATCCTTTCCAGAACCTGGTGGGCGGATGGCGCAGGCCGCACAGAAGCCAGCCGCTCCTCCAGCTGCCCGGCTGCCATGGCTCCCAGCTGAGACTGCAGAATCCGCTGCTTAGTCCGGATGATGCTTCCCAGCCTGGATCCCGATGAGGAAGAAGGCGCTGAGGAGGCGTCATCATCCTCCTGGCCTGCAACAACAATGCCGCCAGGTCTGCCCCGTTGCGAGAGCCTCACCACCGTCCTCTGCAGTCCGCTGCTCCGATCCTGTGGGTCGTGAGACAACGGGAATCTAACACCCTGGTGGCAGCACGCAGTCACATATTGTGCCGGCTTCAAGGCAGCCATAGCTGCACACTTTCTCACGCCTTTCAATCCTCCGTGCCGAGGAAAGCATGTTACCGGCATATCTATCTGATTCCGACCCAAAACCAGATTACCTGCTCACATGTTCCCCGAGTCTGCTCCAACGGCAAAGCCAGAAAACAGACGACGATGGCCAGACCTGGAGAATTTCACGATCCATGGAGCTGGTTGGGGTTCTCATCACCATTGCCACTCACATTGTGATTCCTCTGTATTTGCTGCTCTTTGCGGTGGTTGTGCTCACGCAATGGCTCAAAGCCGATGTTTCTGAGAAGGATTACCAGATTTTCATGCTGGAACACATTTTATCTGACCAACGTAACAACCAGCTGGAGCATCAACTGGCCAAGCAGCCAGCAGCTCCGGGGTGCACAACTCCGGAGGGGTCGGATAGCCCTGCCTGCTGAAATCCAAGTCCTGGCTGGGACAGGACAAAACGACAGCTTGTTCAGGAAGCTGTTTCTGGAAAACGAGCTTCAAGGCAGCAAGGGTGGAACCCAATTTTAGTCCGCAATGTGGTGTAATTGCGAGTGCACTGCCTTTGTGCCTAGATCTGTAAGACGAAGCTTTGCAGACTGTTTGTCATAGAATGTTGAAAAGAATGTTCGAGAGAAATCTGAGAAACCTGTTGAGAGACGATTGGCAGCGACTACATGTATGTGGCCCTGGCTCGGCCAGCCAGCGGCCAAATGTCGAGCGGGACCCAGCTAGCTGCTGGTAACCTCAGCGGGTGTTTCCTTTGGCTGGAATTCAAACCCATGAAAACAGGACCATCTGCCAAGCTTGGTTACTGCCGACGATGGCAGCCCTCGCGTCTCCAGCTTCTGTGGCGGGCTCGCTGCACAGTTCCTTCCACCCTGCAGGTACCGAATCCAAACGAGGCCACAGGCGAGGAGGGTTGCCACTGCGATGTGCCCATCAGGCGCAACGCAATTCCTCCGCAGCAAGACTGAGAGCCAGTTCGGGAGCTGCTGTAGCGGAGACAGTTGTGCTTGACTCCCAGCCTGTACGCTTCCAATTCCTTGCCCTCCACAAGAAAAATTGCAGGAGAATTCCTTCCCTCCGGCAGAGCTGCAGTTTGATGTCCACATTCTCACGAGATGTCGTGACTTTGATCCATCAGAGCTTACCAAGCGTGGAGAAGGAAAAAGATGCCGAGGAGGAGCTGCTTGCCTGCCCAATTTGCTTCCAGCCTCTCATTCGGAAAGGGCCTTCTGGGAACAAGCAGTGAGCATGGTTTGGGCTCCGATTCCGTCCATTTTGTGAAGGCAAGTTGGAGGACATGGCATTAATGATGATGCCTTTTCTGCAGGAAAGCTCTGGTAAGATCAGGGTTTCAGTGTGCACGATGTAGGAAAGCATATTCAACAAGGGACGTTTTCTTGGACCTCACGGTTGTGAATGGAGCCAGGGAGTACGAGGAGACCTTCTGGCAAGGAACTGAATTATTCAGGTTGTTTTCTAATCGTTTGTCTGAAAGAATGGTTTTGTTTGTGGGCAGTTTTTATGTTATGTCTGAGATTCTGTTGAGTGATTTGCAGGAGCCCCGTGGTGTCTTATGTCTATGAAAGAGGGTGGAGACAGAATTTTCAAACATCAGGTTTCCCGGGGCCTGATGAGGAGGTATGTAATGGAGATGATACGCTCCAATGAACGGTTGCAATTGCTAGCCCCTGCTGAGGACTTTATTGCACGTGTTGCAGTTCAAGATGGCTCAGGAGTACCTCAAGCCAACACTTGGGGGAGTTCTCGTGGATGTCAGTTGTGGGAGTGGTCTCTTCACTCGCAGGTTTGCTCAAAGTGGGCTGTACAAAACTGTGATAGCCCTGGACTACTCAGAGAACATGCTGCGCCAAACCTCTGAATTCATCAAGCAAGACAGCTCACTTGCTGATGCGTAAGTCTTGTTGAGCCCTGTTTCGATGCTGTTAGCAACATTGTTAGTGAGCTTGATTGCTGAAACTGGTCCCTCTCTGTGCAGAGACATTGTCTTGGTACGTGCGGATGTGGGGCGGCTTCCTTTTGCAACTGGTAGCGTTGATGCAATCCATGCAGGTGCTGCGATACACTGTTGGCCGTCACCCTCCACTGCCGTACGTGCATACCGTCTCCCACATTTTCCAGCAGATATTCCATGTCATTGTTTTCAATAGCAGGAAGTAGCACACGGAGGTTGATGGAGAAACTACTATGGTGGCTTCTCTCCAGCTCATGGGTTTCGGTTTCTAACCAACTGCACCACGTCCTTCCAGGTAGCTGAGATTAGCAGGGTTCTGCGTCCGGGTGGTGTATTCGTGGCTTCAACCTTCACATTCCCACCAGCTTTGATCAAACCTGTCCGCCAAGCAATCTCAGGGGTAACCTTCTCAGCATGTGCATTCAGGAGTTGCCCCACACCCACCAAACCCCTGTTTGTTTCATCCAAGTCTTTGCTTGCAGGTCTTCAGACAGGTCGGCTTGAGTTCCTCCATGCGCCACTGGGTGAAATCGGAACTTGCTGATCTATGCAGGCTTTGTGGGTTACAAGAATACAGAGAAAATACCAGGGAGAGGTTCATCATGTTCACTGCTCGCAAAGCACAGGAGTAGATAAGCTTCGTGGTGCCATCGTCATCTTCGCAGGTTTTGCAACCCGCCCGTTCGAAAGATGGCATCAAGCTATGGCAAGACCGTCACTGAGGACCCGTTCACCAATTTAGGCCGCTTCCCATGCACCTAAAACGGCAGATCCAAATGCAGTATCCTACACACGTCCAAGGAGCCGAGTGACCGATATACATTCCCTACAGAACTTCCTGCTAGCCACTCTTGCGGGTCACATTGCCGCCGGGGCTATACATTCATCCTGGCATACAGTACATGGGCAATCTTGGGCACGTTTCGCTTCCTGCATTCCAAGTTTTAGCGTGACGTAGTTATTTCCTGTGCAACCCCGTTCCTTCAAAGAGCCATAGTATTTCTCTTTCGCTCAATTTTAAGCTGGGTGTTTGACTAAGAGGGGATGTGATCATCCGAATAAGATCCTTGTACCTTGGAGTAAAGGTTTCCAAGTTTTCCAAATGTACTGCACTACTTCTCTTTTCCTTCCTGGTCATGACAAAAGCCAGCATATGCCTTCGGAACAACAGGTAATTGTATCTAAGGATCCCAGTTCAGCTAAGATGCAACTGCTTGAGGCTGCATAACAGCAGCATAGCCAAACATGAGCAGTCCGACTCGAGATAGGATGTACTCACTAGGACATGCTAACTGCAGGGGATATTACCTCTTGATAGCAGATCGTTTTGTAATCTCTCCCCTACTGGCCATGCTGTTATCCTCTAAATCAATAACATGGAGAGGTTCAAAGCCTTCCACGGGGTGCTCAGAGTCATAAAGAGCGACCACCTCCATCATTCTTTCTTACAGATTACTATGAATGGTTAGACAACATAGTTGTATAGCTCAAAACAAGTAGGAAGATGGAAGCACGTGAGATCATAGAATTGATTGTGACTCACTTTAAGCACCTTCATAGCCTTACGAGGTTCCCAGCTAGATGACTGAGGTACTGAAACTATGATCAACTCCACCTGCAGTGCAGCAGCGGACCAGGTATTCCCCACTTGTCTTCGTGGGTCAAGCCTGTCCGCCAAGCAATCACAGAGGTAACTTTCTCAGCATGTGGATTCAGGAGATTCCCACACCTACCGTGTTCGTTTCATCCAATTCCTTGCTTGCAGGCCTTCAGACAGGCCCACTAGACCTCCATTCGCTGCTGGGAGGAGAACAAACTTGCTGATCTATCCATATGCTGCGTGATGCCATTGTCATCTTCTTACGATGTGCAAACAGGGGTCCATCAAGCTGTGGCAAGACCGTCAGTAAGAACCTGTACAGATTTAGGCTGGCTTTCATGAGAGCTTTGAGCTTATTCAATCTCTCCTCTGCTGCAAGAAGCATGCACTGTATATACTTCCCTCTTCTTCAAACTACTGCACCTTAAACGGCAGATCCATATTCAGCACCCTCCACATATACCAGGAGCCCAGTGACCGATACGGCCTCCACTTCAATGCTAACTCCTCCATGTCAGATGGTGCAGGCAGTGCCTTCAACTGGAATAGCTTCTGAAACCCCTTTCTCACCCCCAGGTCTCCGACTGGAAGGATGTCTGGCCTGTGAAGGGAAAAGATCATAAACATATGTACAGACCATACTCCAATTCCCCGAACTGCAGTCAAGGCAGCCATCAAAGCATCATCATCCATGTCCAAGATAGCAGCATGTGACAGAGCCCCAGAAGTGAAATGCTTTGCCAGATCATGAAGGTAGCTTGCTTTCCGCTCAGATATGCCAACCGCCCGAAGCTCTGCTGCCGAGAGCGTCGACAGAACTTCCGGAGTAATGCAGCCCTCTCCCTGCAACAACCGTGGAGAATCAGCACCGATGGCACACCCGTTCAACACTCAAAACCAGATTGACAGACACCATTAGAAATCCCACCCCGCAAAGTGCTTCCACTCGACCATATATTGCAGTGGCAGCCTTGGTGGCAAGCTGCTGGAACACAATGCTGCGAGCCAAGGACACAAAGGCACTTCCACACTTCTGGAACTTGGGACCTTCGTGCATGTCGATGACACATCTGAGTCTCTCATCAACATTCTTCAAATGCTCAAGAGCCAGACACAACGATTCTGGGTCCGACAGGCTGACAACAACACAGCTCAGTGACATGGCTGCCTCCTTGACAAGAGCTTGACTCTCAAGTATGGGCTCCAGGACGGCACTCTTCCCTTCCCCAGCCACCTCTTCTGAGGAATCCGTACCGAACCCGAAGTAGGCCAGTGGTGATGGAGCTCCTCCTGGAGCAGGGGATTCCATGGGAGATGAAGCTGGTCCCTTCCTCGACCGTTTTGAGGGCGTCTTCACGACTGAACGCTTGCTACCCATAGCAATCTCGGGTTCATCCTCTCTGCTGGGTGCCATACCGGGTCCATCAAATGACAATGACCGCTTGCTCCTGGTAGCATATCCGCTCCTGACTGCATACACAGCACGGCCTGCCTCCTCCTGCAGCTTCACCGAGCTATCCTGGGCCATGTTGCTCTTGCCAATCAGGCCTTCCACTAGAGCTGCTTCCTCGGCAGTCGACCCTCTTGCCTTTTTCTTCTTGGCCGTGGGAGGAGTGTCACCAGTGCATTCCATCACCATGAAATTGCAGGTCAGCAGTGGGACAAACTTCCATTGTGCTCTGAGCTCGCACAATCTGAACGATGTCAAACTAGACCACCCACAAATGCCACAGTTGCTACAAGTTGAGAAGAGCGATGACTGGGACACAGGAAGGCGGGACACAGCAAACAAGAGCTTCGCCAGCTGTGGAAGGAGCAACGACACATACATACGACGCGAATTCTTGCTTCTTCAATGGTTTCGGACACTGACCAAAAACATCGATGTGATGCGTCAAAATGCCAAAAGTTAAAATCCATATACCCTACCCCAAGCGGTGGTCGGCGGAAAGTCCGGGTCACCTGACTCCGGAAGTCGACGATTCTACTGTCGATCCTTTCTCCAAGCGCAAAATAAATTTTGATTTCTTAAAAATTTAAATATTTTTCGGACCTAGATTACAGCGTACCGCATACGTATGGCATACCAAAGGGGACAGAGGGGATGGGCCGTTTTTTTTTCGCGAAACCCATGCAAGGCGTAGGGATCTTGAGGAATATACCCTAGATTCCAGTACGGTTTCTTTTTTCATAGCACATGGTCAGATGGCCGCTTTGGCGCCCTAACCAAGAGCGGCCAACCACCAAAGGAACACACACGCTTTCTCCTCGAAAAGGGTGTAGGGTTCAAAATGTTTTTGTGCTTGCAACTTTCAAAACAAAGAGCCGGGACACATTGTTTTCAGTCTTGCGCCCTACCTTCTGCCATAAAGTTTTCTTCCATGGTTTGCCATGGATGGCAAACCCTAACACGCCCGCTGCGCCGACCGCACCAATGTGGTTGCCGAACCCTACCTCAGCCGCGGCCATGGTCTGCGAAGGCAATGACGGCTGCGGCCCCCGGCGCGGCCATGGTCTGCGAAGGCAATGACGGCTGCGGCCCCCGGCGCGGCCATGGTCTTCTTCATTCGACCAGGCTCTTGCTTCTTACTGTGGCGAGCAGGATCGTGCTTCTTAATGTTTCCAGCATCATAGGTTCCCCCACAAAATCACGATTCCATTGTCCATGGCTAAGAAGACGCGGACACAGCCGCGGGCGTGTGGAGGGTTCGAAATGTTGCTGGAACATAGAAGCCGCCTTCAGTTGCCTTAAGAAACCGGGTGCATGTGGCAGACTCTGTTCGTGGTGGGATTTGGGGAATCCTGTGCTGAAATTCGTTCTACCACTCCTCCGATCCCAGCGATTTACGGGAGTAGCAGAGATCCTTCTCCGTTGCATGTTTCCTCAAATGCATGAAGATGGATCAAAACGATCGAGGCAAAGGCCGATTCAAGAGATGTTCAGGCCAGTTTAGAGCTCGATGCCTCACCAACAAAGTTTACGGTCCCTCCAACGAGCCGTTCACATCAAAAGGGTGCCATTCCATTGATCAAAAAAGGATGTCCACTGCACACATCGCAAAATTGCACAGCTAGCATCAAACCTTATCTCCTACTGCGGCCTTCCTACGGCGCATGCTTCGGCCCCCTATGCAAAAACCAAAAACCGCTGTTGATGTAGCTCTCAGCACAAGGGATGACGACGCCGCCTACTTCTCCTCGTCGTCCATGCCCTTCATCATCTGCGGAGAACCTTAATTGTGCCCTCAATGGCCTCGGCGGTGTTTCGCATTCCGGCACATTGCTCTCTGTCCGTTCGGTAGCGTCCCGCCTCCAGCGAGCGTCCGGGCATTCGGCGTCGAAGGCACTCGCCTTGCGCCCTATACGCCATAAAGTTTTCTTCCATGGTTTGCCATGGATGGCAAACCCACGCCGCTGCGACCGCACCAATGTGGTTGCGAACCCTACCTCGGCCGCGGCCATGGTGCGAAGGCAATGACTTGCGGCCCCGGCGGCCATGGTCTGCGAAGGCAATGCAATACTGCGGCCCGTGACCATGGTCTTCTTCATTCGACCGAGCTCTTGCTTCTTCATGGCGGCGGATCGTGCTTCTTAATGTTTCCGGCATCATAGGTTCCCCACAAAATCACGATTCCATTGTCCATGGCTAAGAAGCGGACCGCTGCAGGCGTGTGGAGGGTTCGAAATGTTCTTTGGAACATAAAGCGCCTTAAGAAACCGGGTGCATGTGGCGGACTACTGTTCGTGGTGGGATTTGGGGAATCTGTCTTTGAAGTCGTTCTACCACTCCTCCGATCCGATTCTGAGTAGTGATCCTTCTCGTTGCATGTTTCCTCAAATGCAGAAGATGACGATCAAAACGATCGAGCAAAGGCGATTCAAGAGATGTTCGAGCCATTTAGAGCTCGATGCCTCACCAACAAAGTTCACGGTCCCTCAGCGCGTTCACATCAAAAGGTGCCATTCCATTGATCAAAAGGATGTCCACACGCCATCAAATTGCACGCTAGCATCAAACCTTATCTCCCTCTGCGGCCTTCCTCGGCATGCTTGACCCCTATGCAAAAACCAAAAACCATTGATGTAGCTCTCGGCCTGAGGATAGCAGCGCGCCTACTTCTCCTCGTCGTCCATGCCCTTCATCATCTGCCGGAGAACCTTAATTGTGCCCTCAATGGCCTCGACGGTGTTTCGCATTCCGCGGCACATTGCTCTCCTGTCCCGTTCGGCCGCGTCCCCGCCTCCAACAGGCCGCGTCCGGGCATTCGGCGTCGAAGGCACTCGCCTTGGCCGCCGCGCGTCCACTTCGGACACCGTGTCCGACTCCTCGTAGTCGCGCTTCCTCCCCCTTGTGCTCGCCCTCCGCGGAGTTGGGGTCGGTACTCCTCTCCTTCTTCTTAGGCATGGCCTCGCTCCGCCACCGTACGTTGCTCCTCCCCCCTCCTCCTCCTCCTCCTCCTCCTCCTCCGGTGTGCAGGATCTGGCCTCCACCGTGAGCTCGCAGCCGCCTCCCGCTCCTCCCCTCCAGCCCCTCCGAGCCTCGCCTAATCTGCCTTCCGCTCAGCGTCGAGATGCCGCCACCGATGGAACTG
Source organism: Anthoceros angustus (assembly GCA_010909165.1). Taxonomy (NCBI): domain Eukaryota; kingdom Viridiplantae; phylum Streptophyta; class Anthocerotopsida; order Anthocerotales; family Anthocerotaceae; genus Anthoceros; species Anthoceros angustus. Next base: position 278,124 of record MU008153.1, read on the forward strand.
TTATTCCTCCCATACACCTTCCTCAGCCGGATGGGCGCTCGGTCCACTCCCCGCGATCGCCACCAAGCGCGTTGGCTCGCCGTCGCTCCGGCCTGGCGTCGCCCCATCCATGCCTTCCGCATCCCGCCCTCGTTCCCGCCATCACTAGGCCCTCCGTCGGCCTCGGTCTTGGCGGCGATCATCGCCCTCCGCCACTATGTCCAGGCCTTGGGCTCGGGCATGGCGGTGGCGCATAACCCACCATGCTGAGCTCGACCTCCGGCTCGGGCGCGGCCGCGTCACGCAGGCATCCGCCATCCTCTCCACCCCCCTCGGCCTCGTCGGCGGCGGCCATCGCCCCTCCGTCGGCGTCCTCCACCCCACCGGGGTTGGCTTCCTCCTCGAAGGAGGCCATCTCACCTTTCGATGTTTGCCTCCTCCGCCACCTCTGCCCACTTTGTCTTTGGGGAGGCAACCTCCTTCCCCCTCGCTGCGCCTCCGGAGGCCGTCGCCATGGGGGAGGGCAAGGTGCCCTCCTCCGCTGCGCGCCCCCCGTGCGTTGCGTCGCCATGGGGAGGGATGCTCCTCCTCCTCCGCTTGCTCCTGGCGATGCGTCATGGGGAGGCTGCCTCCCCTTCCTCCTCCGCTGCGCGCCCCCGCTGCTGGCGGCGATGCGCCGCCATGGGGAGGAGGCAAGGTGCCCTCCGACCTCCTCCTCCCGGTGCGACGCCCCCCTGCCCGTGGCAATGCCGGGGAGGAGGCGCACCAGCGGGAGGAGGAGGGCAAGATGCCCTCCTCCTCACTGCTGCAACTGCGCCGCCCCCCTTGCGCGATCTGCGTCGCCAGGGAGGAAGATGTGCCCTCAATGGGGGTAGCCAGGGAATGGAGGCGAGAGACAGAAATGAACATCTGTCATGGGGATTCCAGCAGCCTCCAATGGACAGACTGACGGCGTCACGGGATGGTGACGAGGAGGAAGAGAACAGGGAGGTGGCGGAAGAGGAGGGAGATGTGAACAAGCCGTGCGAACTTTGTACCGACACATACAGGCGAGTCGAGGTCGAGCATGGACACCTGCAGTGAGGCTCGAAAAGGTGGCCAAGTTATGGAGGAGGAGGCGGAAGAGGAAAAGAAGAGGAATGCCTGGCAAGGTGGATGGGGAAGGAAGAGTAACACGATCGGCATGGCAGCCCAAGGGACGGTGACAAGCACGCAATTGGAGGCAGGAAGTGGGCGGAAACAAAACAAAGAGAAGGCCGCGAAGGTAAGCCTGGAAATTGCAAGTGCACTACTGGCCAGTTGTATATACTTACAGGCCAAGGGCCATGGGAATGGCATGTGGTCATCATTATTGCAATCCCAAGAAAGGTGGAATCACGGTCTCAAGACGCAGACGGAAAAAGGCAGCAGACCGGAGGAGGAAGGGGAAGGGCAAAATCGCTAGCCGTGTGGGAGGTGGACACTTTCCAGCTGCTGCATACGACGAGGAGTAGGCATGCTCTGAAACGAGAACGGGCGAGGCAACAGAAAATGCGCACCACAACCCCAAATTCACACCTCCCGCGCGAGGAGGGACCACGGTAGGTCACGGATGTGGATGCCGGTTCATTCCTCCCGCGCGACGAGGGAGCACGGTCAATCGCGGATGTGGATGCGGCAAAGAACCGGCATCTTATCTGTAGGGTGCACGAAACAACTTCTTCTGTTGTTTTTCTGGACTATAAGGGTTTCCAATACAAGTACATTATACGGGGGACGCCTACAAGGGCACGAAATTCGAGTGACGTAAAAGGCACTGCTGCGAATAGGGTGGAAACAAATGCGCGTATAATATGCAGGCCGCAGCGTATTGCAAAACTGAGTGCACAAATACGGGCACCGAATGTACGTATACTTTATTTGAAAAGGCCGCGTATATGTATTACAATAATGACATCAGAAAATACGTACTTACAAGCCAAGGCATAGTATATACGTATAGTCTGGTACACGCATTACAATAATGGCAGGGGAAAAATACAGGAGTAAAAGCAACAATGGTAAACCTACATGGGGAGGAGGATCGGTACCAAGCCTGCAAAACTGTAACAAAAGACGATGTAACTCTTTGGTTGTTGCAATTATGTTGAAATTTAGAGAGGGGCCAGATACCACCTCTCACTACACTGCAACAAAAGTGCAACAAGACTGTAACACGATTGTAACACGATTGTAACAAGATGGAGTGTAACAAGACCCAAGATTTTAACATAATTGCAACAAGGGGGGGTTCAAATCTTAACAAAAAGTGTAACATAGGCTACCCTTTCTAGTAGGGCACTTTGTCAGCATCCAGTGCTTGTGCATCCACCCAGCATAAGGGAAAGGTAGTTGCAACTTGTAAACGATGAACATTGTGGATATTTCCAACTGTAGTACACTGCAAACTTTATTACTAGTGCAAATATGAACCTGAGGTTGACAAAAGTTTATAATACCTTCCCCACTAGAATGGGCAGCCTATGTGATAGTCATTGTTGCAATTTTATGGTACACTTCCAAATTGCAACATGCTTTGGAGGCTTGGTAATAAGTTTGAGACTTTCTTCCCCATGTGGTGCTACCATCTTAACGCGAACCCAGCTCTCTATCCTACCACCTCACCCTTATAATTAGAGCCCCTGTCTAACGAAATATGGAATTGGTGCAGATCAATTACGTATTGAGTAAAAACATTGTATATTAAACATACATTTGAAAGAAAATCAACTAGACTTAATCTAGAAAATGAAAAGGCATGACCTTTAGTCTAAAAGGCGTAACCCTAGCGAAAGGGTGCGGCTAGACATTAAAAGTATACTGCATACACTATCTATATATGGACATAACGAAACCCTAAATAATGACTCAACACTTCGTCTTCCTTTACTCCCACTTGTTGATCATTACGCGGAGTCAATGACTCCACGAGGTTCCGTGTCTTGAGCCTTGAGCTCACCCTTGGGATTTTACGCTCCAGCAGTGTGTCTGGGATCCGTAGGCTGGACATAACGTCGCGATGGAGCTGCCAGACGTAAAGACGGCCCTGTTAAGGTCCGCTGTTTGCATATTAGTCTGCTGTTACGTTCTAGCTCTCATTCTTTTAAGACTGCTGGAGCGTAGGCTCACTGCTCTCGGCAAGATGTTTTCTTCATCAGATATTGAACTTGCTTCACGCCCAAAGCGTGTTTACCAGAGAGATTCCCTGGGAAGGTTCGCTGCTAGAACGCCGCCTTTATGTGTGAATCAAGGTGCTTGATCGCGTCTGGCCGCAACAACTAGAGGGACTGGCCGCCCTAGAGGCGACCAAGACACGAGTGGCTGAACAGGGCGCCATTGCTGCACAGTGCAGAGGAAGCTGGCGACTCTGAGAGCCGCTATGGGAGCACCCTCACGCCGTGCTACCCTACCAGAACCTGTGAGTCAGTTCTCTCGTGCATCATATGACGCCCGCAGGTGCGAACGAGGTGAGTTTCACTACGCTTCCGGGGAATCACATCCTCCAGCACCGCCCAAGTTTCCTGAGCCCAAAGGTATCCTGTCAGAAACAAGGATTGTGACCCTTGGCTCGGCCCGGTGGCCTGATAGCCCTATCTGGTATAGATGTACAGATCGTGGCTGAAAATGGTTCGTGTCCGAGTAGAAGCGCGGTTTTGTCGACCATGTTGTCGGCTACTACAATAAGTTGCTTTCCTTGTTTGTGTCTTTTCTTGTTGCCTCTTTTCATGTGAGCACAACTGTTTCAGGTTGCCCCCTTTGCTACCATGACAACGTATCCGAGGCCCGACTGCGTGTCGACATCACCGCATAGTCGAGTCGGTATACATCCACTCAAGAGCGGGTCGAGGAGGAAGAGAGCCTAGAGACCAAGGACAGAGTGTCCTATCAGGGGAGAAAGGCCAGGAATTCCCCACGTTCTGGAGAAACGTTCTCATCCAAGACTGACAGTCCTGCTTCATGGGAGAAGATTTCAGACTCATCTCCTTCTGTCAGCATGGGTTCTCTTAGGTCTCCGATCCATTTTAGTAGCAGTGATCCAGATGACGCAATATGGGTGCACCTAGCATAGCTAGGGTTTGTTAGATGTGGCCTCTGGGTGGCCTTCATGGCTGCCCATGCCAAGACTTTTCATGTGTCATTGTGAACATCCTGCGAGGGCCTTAGTGAGCAGATCTGCTGGTTTTCTTGGTTGGTACATATTCCGGCATAATCATCACGACTTGATAAGGTCCACGATGAAGTGATACTCCACCTCCACGTGTTTTGTGCGAGAGTGGAATCTTGGATTTTGTGCCAAGTTCATTGATCCACGATTGTCGGTCTTAATTGTGAGTACAGGTTGGAAGTGGCGGCCTAGTTCCTTAAACATCAGCTTGCACCAAGCTATCTCCTTGGCTGCTGCTGTGAGAACACGGTATTCGGCCTCGGTGCTAGATGTAGCAACGGAGGCTGCTCTTCGGACCAGATTGGTCCGCTGCTACCATGACAACGTATCCGAGGCCCGACTGCGTGTGTCGACATCACCGCATAGTCGAGTCGGTATACATCCGACTCTAGTGGCACACGAGAATGTATCGAACTTAATTCCAATGTTAGATGTTCCTTTCAAATACCTGACGACTCTCTTAACTCCTGTCCAATGTGTTTGTCCAGGGTTGTCAAGATATTGTGAGAGTACACTTGTGGTGTAGGCCACATCAGGTCGTGTTGTGTTGGCTGCATAGATTAGTTTGCCAATGCCCTTCCTGTAAGGGACTGACCTCATCTCGTCCTTCTCTTTCTGTGTTTCAGGGCTCATGGACTTGCTAAACTTCAGTCCACAAGGTAAAGGGGTAGCTGCTGGTTTTGCATCCTTCAAGCCAAGCTGTTCTGCACATTCAAGTAAATAGCGAGGTTGAATAAGAGAGATGGATCTGTTCTTCCTATCTCTTTGAATTAGGACTCCCAGGCAGCTTTGTAGAGCACCGAGGTTCGTCATTTCAAACTTGGTAGCTAACAGCTTGTTAGTTCTGGTGATGAATGTGGGGCTATTGCAGGAAAGGATCAGGTCATCCACGTAAACTGCCAAGTAGCAGACCACATCACTGGATCTGTAAACATACAAGCTGCTGTCTGAAACACATTTTATGAAACCCAATGCTCGCAGCTCTTCGTCCAGGACAGCATTCCACTCAAGAGCTGATTGTTTCAGCCCGTACAGAGTCTTTATAAGGCGTAAGACATGGTCTTCCTTGCCCTTCACTTCGTATCCTGTTGGCTGCTGCATATAGATTTCCGTGTCAAGCTTGCCATGTAAAAGCATCTTAACGTCAAACATGTCTAACTCGTAGTCGATGTCTTTGCCGGGCCGCAGTTGTGCGGAAAGTGGCGGCTTCATAACAGGAGCATATGTCTCGAAGTAATCAAGACCAGGCACTTGTGAAAAGCCACGAGCTACAAGTCGTGCTTTGTATTTGTCGAAGGTGCCGTCTGCCTTCACCTTTAGTTTAAACACCCACTTGCAGGATACCACCTTTCGTCCAGGAGGTAACTTAGCAAGTTCCCATGTTCCATTTTTGATCAAAGAGTCATACTCAGATTGGATAGCCTTCTTCCACTCAGCAACATCAGGACGGCTAAGAGCTTCTTCGTAGGACTGAGGTTCAATGGCCAGTCCCGAGAAGTTCTTTGCATGTTGGTTCTGAAAGTCTGATTTGGTAATAATCGGTGCCGTCTTTCTCTTGCGGGATAACGGCGCTCGGGTTGTGGAGGACAGTTGCAAGGGCTGTTCATGTTCACCCTCTTCATCCATCGGGAGGATCGGACGTGCATCCTCGTCGAATCTGGATGGGGATCGGTGAAAGGTCGGTGGAGGATCCGTGCAGATCTGGAGGAGGTTGGTCTTGCAAGTCAACAAAATTTTCAGCATCGGTGCCAAGTCCCTCCTGCTCATCATTTCTTTGTTCTTCCCCCTGCAGCAACCGCCTCAGTCGAGATCGGGAAAAGTCATGTATCGGTAATAATCGGTGCCGTCTTTCTCTTGCGGGATAACGGCGCTCGGGTTGTGGAGGCCGGACAGTTGCAAGGCTGTTCATGTTCACCCTCTTCATCCATCGGGAGGATCGGCGCAGCATCCTCGTCGAATCTGGATGGGGATCGGTGAAAGGTCGGTGGAGGATCCGCACAATGACCTGGAGGAGGTTGGTCTTGCAAGTCAACAAAATTTTCAGCATCTGGTGCCAAGTCCTGCTCCTGCTCGTCTATGTTCTCATCATTTTGCTGTTCTTCCCCCCTTGCAGGAGCAACCGCCTCAGGTGCGAGATCAGGAAAAACAGTGATGTCAGGCAGGGCAGAGAGATCAACATCCTTCTCAGTGGGAATAGCTCCCACTAGCTGCCAAGTCCGACCTTCATCAAAGGTCACACTGCGTGCATAGACCACCTTGTTCTGAGGTACGTCGTAGAGCTTGTAAGCCTTGATACCTTCAGTATATCCTATCATTAGGAACTTCTTGGCTTTAGCAGCTAACTTGGGTCTCTTGGCCTTAGGAATGAAGGCGTATGCCACACACCAAGGTCCGAAGATGTAGGATTGCTGGCTTCACGCCATAAAAGGCTTCATAGGGGTCATCCTAGCACAGCTTGTAGGCAATCATTGCGTAGATACGGTATCATAAGGGCTTGACCCGATGGGAAAGAGGCGGGGAGGCTTGATGAAGCATAGATGATACCATCTCCTGGCGTCAGTTCAAGCGCTCGGCAACACCATTTTCTTTGCGTATAAACAAGTAAGTTGTCTGCCAATGCCCTCGTCCTTGCAAAAAGCCTGGAATTCGTTTGATGTGAATTCTCCGCCATTGTCTGAACGTAGGGTCTTCAGCTGTTTGCCTGTCCATCTCTCTGCAAGCTTCATATACTCTTTAAGCAGAGAGAAACATTCACTTTTAGCTTTCAAGATGTAAGCAATGACAAATCTCGTCTTGTAATGCAGAATGTAAGGAAATATCGCCTCCTCGATGGAGGCGTGAAAGTGGCCCACATATGTCAGTGTGCACGAGTTCAAGAACTTCAGAAGCTCTGTGAGGAGCCTTGTTCTTGAAGGCTGCCTGATGGCGTTTTGACAGCACACAAGCTTCACATAGAGGTAAGGGTGGCAAGTTGCCAATCTTCCCGTCACCATACAGGTCACTTACAGCTAGTTTTTGCAACTTGGCGCTGTGAGGATGACCTAATCTAGCATGCCATAACATGGCCTTTGCTTCCTGCTTTTCAGTTATATCTGAAGACTTGGAAGCCAAATGGGCTGTGGCAGTGCTAATGTGAGTGTGCAACCGAAACAGGTCAGTGTCTAACGACCCATAGGCTAGGATCTTACGATGATCAAAAGCATCTAAGACCCTACATTCAGTTGGAGTGAACAGTGTATGAGTACTATTGTCAAAATTCATTTTCCTAACAGAAATTAGGTTCCTGGTCATTTCAGGCACGTGGAACACATCTATGAGTAGAAGTGTAATGCACGAGGGAGCTTGGCATCACCTGGACACACAAGCCTGTTATCGTCACCTAGGTAAACAAATCTGTCTTGTACTAACCTGTATGTGACGAATGCGTTTCTGTCGAAACAGATGTGCGCTGTTGCACCTATATCAAGGAACCACTCTAGTATGGCTTTGCCTTGAGTATTCATTGACAGACATGTGGGATTAGTAAAAGGATGAGTAAACTCCCTGGTCCCTACTATTAGGGCTGCAGATGAGCCTTGTTTTGTCACCACAACGTGTGTCTGAGAAGTGGAGTTGCCCTCCTTGCGAGGTACTCGGGCTTCTTTCGACTCACATTTGGCACGTGGCACTTTCCAGCCTTCTTGATTTCTTCGTGTAGAAGCTCCTTGCAGCACCGAGGTATTCTTTACCTCACGAGTTGGGTTTCTTACTTTTCCTTTGTTGTTAGTGTACAAAGCTTGCTTTACAGTCGTTTGAATTGTCCTCTTTGACTTCCTCTTGAAGGAGAGATCCCACAAGTTACGCAAAGTCGGTTTGGGGAGAGTGACACTGCGGCTTTAGCTATCTTTTGCCCTTGCAGCTGCGAAGTGTTGTAGGAGGTCACAGTGTAACCATGATTACAGGAGGCTCATCATGAAGTGCGGGATAAGTCTTTGGATCCTTTACACTTTCCTGTGCAGCACTTTCGAACTTCGAGATAAGGGTTCTGAAAACTGACAGATGTTTTTCAATAGAATCTCCTTCTTTCATTCTCAAGTTTTGTATATTTCGAAGTGCTGCCATCTGAGTTGTGTCATCTGTTCCAGCGTACAGGTCCTGAAGCCGCGTCCATATCTCAGCTGAGGTTATGCAACCAGAGGTCTGTCTCAACATATCAGTCGTCAGACCACTCCGGATAAGGTATTGTGCAGCTTCATCCTTTATTGTCCAGGTATCTATAACCTTACGCTCGATGATTGGAGTACTGTGGAACTTCTCTTTCCCGCTGGCCCATGCCCATAACTGTTTATTTTGTAATGCTCCACGCATTCTAATGACCCAAATGTCATAGTCTGCCCCCCCAAATCTATCCTTCTCCCTAAATCCCTCTCCCGCTAGATTAGCGTGTCACCCATGTCTAAGGCTGTTAGCCCTCCTCACGGTGAGGATATTATGGATAAGCGCTAATGCACTGTCTAACACCTTGCTGCAGTTAACGGTGGAGGATTTAGGGTTTATCGAATGCAACTAATGCATCGGCAGAGGCTGCATGACCCACCTTTCACACGAGGTAGGATAGGCTCAGTGCTGGGACCTTAGTAGGATGACCGTCGCCTATCAACTTCTTGATTCTCGGGTTCCTAATCTCCCGGTATTGAATGAGTAGGTCAAACAAGATGGACATGAATTTGGATATTCAAATGTGTGGTGCTTGTTAGATTTAGCTGCATGCTTACATGCTGTGCCCCTAATCACAGGGTTAGCAAGGAGAGCAGGTCTCAACAAAGTAAGCAGCTTGAAATCTAGATGCCCAATCTTATCCAGCAGCGAACGTAAGTCCTCAGAAACACCAGCAATTTTGTGACTGATGTTTTCAAAGCGTCTATCTACATAACGCGCATGAGCTTCTAGCCTGGAACTTATCTGTGAAATGCTGGTATGTGGTGTGATGTTTGTGGTTAGGAAACCCCTAGGATTACCATTACCATCAAAAGCTCTTTGCACGCACGGGAAGTTATGTGGATTCCTTGGTGGAGGGACAAAGACCGGATGTTGCTGATCCGGGAAGAGAGTTTCAATCAGTTGAGCGACTCCCTTACTTCAAGCGCCGGGCGGTTGATTGTGGGTGCGGGCAGCCCATTACATCACAAATTGATGTAGGCGCTGCGTTCTTCTCCTAAGCAGCTCCTTGTGCGCCCAATCCCTATGTTGATTTCGAGGTGCTCGAAGGGATTCGCCATTCCTGCTTGCCCATCCTCAAAATTGGCCATTCATTTGGCGGATCTTTTGTGTTTATAAAATTTCCAAGAAACATATTGTGTTATTCTATATGATTTTATATGAAAATCGCCACTGGTCGTTCTAGCGTGCACGGTGTCGATTGCTGCGACAATCGGCAGCGGATCGTTAGATCGACTCCTAGAAATGCAGAAATTTCTATATGAAAATCAAGAAAACAAATTGAAAATATTTTCTTGAAACATTTTCTTGATTTCTTATTAGAAACTTATTTTCTAATAAAGAAAACAACACAAAAGCATGTTTATGCACATCTTCATGTGCACAATTTAATGTGCATTCGTATGAATGCAATCTACACCTAGTTCGGCTCGATACCATACGAAATATGGAATTGGTGCAGATCAATTATGTATTGAGTAAAAACATTGTATATTAAACATACATTTGAAAGAAAATCAACTAGACTTAATCTAGAAAATGAAAAGGCATGACCTTTAGTCTAAAAGACGTAACCCTAGCGAAAGGGTAAGCAGCTAGACATTAAAAAGTATACGCGTACACACTATCTATAGATATGGACATAACGAAACCCTAAATAATGACTCAACACTTCGTCTTCCTTTACTGTCTCACAAGCATTGTTTATGATTTCCCACATGCAATTGCAACATGATTGTAACAAGGAGCCCTCTCTCTCTCCCCTATTATCCTCCCCTCTGTATTACACCCTCTTTGGAGAACTACTAGTTGATGTTTCATCGTGCCCTCTTCATTACACCCTCTCTTGACAACTATTTGTTTATGTTGCCCACACTAGAACATCCATGTGACATGGACCAGCAACTCTCACATTTTCCTCCTACCTCATAACTTTACCATTGCTTTATCAATGTTTTTGCTTGACCATAAATATTCATGAGTTGAAGGCTAATTTCTTTCAGTCTTCACTCTGCAAAGTATCATTAAATACACTTAAATTAGTATCTAATAGGCCTCTCTGGAGCTAGCCTCATAGACTTAAATTAATTAATCACTTAAATTAATTAATCGGACATTGCAAATCAATGACCTCTTGAGTCTTGACACGGACCACCTATTGGGATACGGTACTCAAGGACAAGTTCAGCAACGGAAACAAGAGGGGGTAGGCTTGGAAGCTTGCTCGTTGGCCAGTAGCACATACAAACTTATAGCACAACGAAAGGTGGTTAGATAGCCGGAGGGCAATGCCCTGCTATTCCATAGCCTTTGATTTACAGAAAATGAGCCGGCTCTTATGGTTCCTAGCTAGCGCAATTCCCCAACACACATTGAATTGTTGGCAGCTGCACAACGCTTAATGCTCCACCTCACACCAAAGAAAACATATTCTATGCTAGCCTGTACATACATGGACCCTTCTTACTCACAATGTGGGGCCTTGTCATAACTTCCTTCATTTGGAAATACGTAACAATCCCTATATATATAGTTAACTCATAATCTTCGAGATTATGTAACCCAAGGGCTATCTATATACATATAGTTAACTCATAATCTTCGAGATTTTGTCAAGCCCAATGGCTATATATGTATACAGTGTTTTGCGCAACAACAGTGGTATTTGTCAACTATACCATGAGTGGTACTATGATACACCAAGGATTATATTGAGTCTACTTGTCCATTATATTTGCCCGCTCACCAAGTTCCAAGCCACCACCGCCAAATTAGGATCATACATGGCGAGAGAAATGGCATTGCAATTCATGCTTAAGCTTGCAATTGCTGGTGTTGTTGTGGTCGTGTGCCTCGGTTTACAAGCGTCGGCTAACATCACATATAAGGACGAAGGCCCGTACCAGGTGGACAAGGGGCGCAAAGGAGCGGAACCCATCACCCACTACTTTGATTTTAAAGTTAGTAAGCACTCCATGTGGATCATTTGGGAACTCTTCTTTTTTAGCAGAATTTAAGATTTTTATATAGATATATTGAAATTTATCATTTCGGAACTCTGCGATTATGGATGTATATTATGGTCTTGAAATGCATATTTCAATCTCGACCTTACCAGCTCACCTCACAAATTCATCCCAAGAGTTTGTACGTCTGGAGAAAGATAATGCATGTAGGAATGAATGTCAATGAACTCAAGTGGTGCATGCCTACCAACAGGTGCAGTACGCGAATGTGACCCGGCTGTGTCATACCAAGCCGCTTGTCACCATCAACGGCCAATTCCCTGGCCCTCCCATCTACATTCGGGAGGACGACAGAGTTGTCATCAAAGTGACCAACGAGGTTTCGTATAACGTCACGCTGCACTGGTACCGAGCCTTCATGACCACTTGTCGTAATGCCACAACTTTGGAATTCAATTCAAGCTTGAGAAATTGTTTGAGCCTGGCTGATCTTGGAAGCTGAGGCTGATCTTGCGCAAATTCATACATATCACTGCAGGCATGGAATAAGGCAGGTGCTGCAGAACTGGCAAGATGGTCCTGCGTACATTACGCAGTGCCCGATCCAGACAGGTGGTTCCTTCACTTACAACTTCGTCGTAGACCACAAACAACGGGGAACCGTGTGGTGAGTTCCATTACCTTGATATTATCTTCGACAAATTTTGTCGACTCTCACAGGAATGCTTAGATCGACGTGTGAGTGTGAACCCTAAACCCTAGTAGGTACTAGATGGATCATCTGCATTCCTAGTTTGCAAGGCCTTACGAAGTTCTATTGCTTCTTTCCTGGAACACCTTACATCGGCAGCCGTCCTACTTTAGATTTGGAAGTTCTTGTTGAAGAGTCATCTGGATTTGTGTGTCGACCTTGAGATGTTGAGCAGCAAATGATGTCGAATTCGTCTACAGGTACCACGCTCACATCACATGGCTGCGAGCTAGCCTGTACGGAGCATTCATCATCCTTCCAAAGAAATGGGTTCCCTACCCATTTCCCAAACCTGACGGCGAGCAAGTTATCCTGTTCGGTATGCTCATGGCTTCCGCCCATCACCAATTGCAGGATGCAAATTCTGTCCCCTCGAGCTCAAGGCTCACGCTGATCATGAATGGTCTTTCCCCTGGCAGGAGAATGGTGGAACACCAACTATGAAGACGTGGCAGCTGCAGCCATCAGAAGAGGAGCTGGTTACAACATCTCAGACGCCCTCTTATTGAACGGCCAGCCCGGGGATCTCTACAGCTGCTCATCCTCTGGTACGTACCAAATACTCTTGGAATGGATTTATCTTTCTTGGAATTAGCCCACAACTGTGGCGGCATATCGTGGATCATGGCAGAAACGACGGTTGTGCAAGTGGAGTATGGAAAGACATACCTGCTACGATTGATCAACTCCGCTCTCAACTTCGAGCAATACTTCGGCATCTACAACCACAACCTGACGGTGGTGGAAGCCGACGGGAAGTACACCAAGCAGCTGCAATCATCCATGGTTCTGCTGACACCAGGCCAGTCCATGAACGTGCTGGTGAAAGCCAATCAGGCAGGAGGAGGAAGGTTCTACATTGCGACCAGCGTGTGGTCTCCGGCTCCTGCGGGAATCGTCCGCTTTCCCACTATATCGGCCACAGGCATCCTGGAGTACGTGAAGCCCAAGACCAGTCCGAGCAAGGGGTTGGCGAATTCCCAGCTTCCCGTCTTCCCTGCGCACAACGACAGCGCCTGGGCCTTGAATTTTGACGACAAGATCAGAGCCCTGGCCAGCGAAGAGTACCCGATCACCGTGCCCAAGAACATCAGCCCCGGGAAAGACCTATTGTTTACGGTGGGATACAACCTGCAACCCTGCAATGTCACGGACGGATGTGGATTCCACAATGGCACTGCCAAGCTGGTCACCAGCATTAACAACATCACATTCGTGGAGCCTGAGAGGTCTATTCTTGAGGTACAATTAAGCTTCTTCCACCTTCAGATTCGGTGACTCTTGCAAGGAATCGTTACGATGAATTCATGCATGTGGTTTTGCTGCTATGAATTACAACAGGCCTACTTTAACCAGATGGACAACGTCTACACACCGGACTTCCCTGATGACCCGCCCTTCTTCTACGACTTCACAGGAACTGTTGTGCCCACCAACCTGCAGGGGCTGAGGGGGACCAGGCTGAACGTTATACCATTTGGGTCTGAGGTACAGCTGGTATTTCAAAACACAAATTTGATTTTCTTTGAGAGCCATCCTTTCCATTTGCATGGTTTCAACTTCTACATCGTGGGCTCTGGATTTGGTACCTTCAACGCCATCGAGGACCCCAAAAATTTCAACCTCCATGACCCGCCTCTCCGCAACACGGCTGCCATCCCTGCTGGTGGATGGACTGCCGTTCGATGGAGAGCAGACAACCCCGGTACAGATTTACTTAACACTCTCATCAATTTGAGCCTGCACTTGCCTTCACGTTATTCATGTTAGATGTGCATAATTTCCTCCGATTAACCACATTGTTTGTGCAAGTACTGTAGGTGTCTGGTTCATGCACTGCCATCTGGAGATCCATACCTCTTGGGGCATGGCTATGGCCTTCATCGTTCAAAATGGACATGGGCCTCTTCAAACTCTGCCTCCTCCCCCGCCTGGAATGCCCAAGTGTTGATCCCAGTTTGATATTTATCCGTGGTTATCGATCCCAAGTGGTAATTGCCGAGCTGAGAGAGGCGTATTGAGCGTATCAATCAAGACGCTGATGACTTCACGTTAATATTGTTCCCCACCTTCGAGGCAATTTATAATTGTAGTTCAGTGTAGTTTTTAATGTATTTCCTAGAAATTTCTATTAAGTTTTTTTGGGCTGAATTTTTATTTATTGAAAATTTAATTTCGTATTTCCACCAAAAACTACTATTGCCAAAGCTTCGTATTTCATTCTTCCCGAGCTTTGTATCTCTTAATTCTTTATTGTTGCCGAGGTCAACTGTCCACATCTGTGTAACTTAAAATAATAAGAGTATTTATCTTGTTCACGTTGTTAAAGTTAGAATTCAAGGTAGAATTCAAGGATGCTCTGGTGACATTGGAGATGACCAAGGGCATAATGCACAGCTGCTCTTTGGGCATCTAAAAGGAAGACTTTGTATGAGATACCATATTGCAAGAGGTACCTGCAAGATAATAGGAAGTGGTATGGTACCCACAGGTGCTCCTTCACGACTAGAGTCAAAACCCACTCACGACATCCATCCTGCCAGCTAGCATTCAATCCGAAAGCAAGGGTAGCTGCAGCTTGTAAATGAAGAACATTGTGGATATTTCCAACTGTGGTACACTGCAAACTTTATTACTAGTGCCAACATGAACCTGAGGTTGACAAAAGTTTAGAATACCTTGCAATTTTCTATGGCTAGCAATTTTGAAGGAACACCAAATGTAGCCATATCCTCTGAACAATATGTGCAACATGTGTTCTTGTAGTCTTTTGTCCTTGTACTATTCTATTTGAACAAGATGTGCTCTAATCTCTTTTGTGCTACAGGGTACCCAACTACTTATACGAACTTTATATTTGCAAGTGAAGTAGATAACTACCTCAGACATAAAATATACAAAAACTATGTAAAGTAGATAACTATCCGCTGTTGACATCTTGGACATAAGATATAGATTGGCCAGTGAAGTCTATAACAATCAATTGCTTATATCTTGGACATAAAATATAAGTAGATAGCCTCTTTTATGCTGTTGAAGATGTAAGCACATGGGATGTAGATTGGTAAGTGAAGTAGATAGCCTGTTTTACGCTGCCGAAGATGTAAGCACTTGAGATATATATAGATTTGCAAGTGAAGTAGATAGCCTCTTTTACGTTGCCAAAGATGTAAGCACATGAGATATATATAGATTGGCAAGTGAAGTAGATAACCTGTGGCAACCGAAAACGTGACTACGTACAAAATGGTACCCACCCAGGGACATTAGATGTTGTGACATAAACGTGTCATCCTCATCCGGTTCGGAGAAGTTTTCTTTGTTGCCTCTCCTATGCAGCTGATATGCCTTGTCTTGTCCATGCACCACCAAACTACCTATATGCCTGTATGGTGTGGTCATCCAGTACCTAGACATTCTGCCATAGTATGTAGTTAGACTCATCTTCCGATAATGGTCCTGAATGATGGGTACAATATGGCAACCGGACCCGTTCTGGACCCAACAAATTGATGTATATATGTACAGGGATTCTAAGAGATTGAGATCCCGCTCACCTCATCTTAGGGAGTCAACCCCTGGCAAACAAAGCTTCCAGGTGTAGCAGTATAAGGAGCCCTAGCTAGCACTTCTAGGTGGAACAGTATCTCCTCCAAAAGCGGTTTGTCTCCAAACCCCATTTTGGCTTCCGGAAACCATCACCACACATGTCTCATTTTGACAATCGCAACTCATTTAAAAAAAAAGATCCATGTAAAAGTCAGCGCCTACATATATAACAGATCTAAATATTCAGTGTAAAATGCTATCTCCAATAAGCTCACTAAGGATTGCTCACCATGTTTGCAACACATATGCTGAAAAATATCGGTTTGCAATGTGTGTAAGAAACAAATAGGAAACTCCGCTCTCTTCTCGGAGACAAAACTTGTGGATCTTCCTATACATTACAAATTTTAGTTTTTATTTCTCCCACCCAGTGTGGTTTCCAACTCACATGATATCTCTATATGAACTGGTTGCCATAGTATGGCTATAGCGCTAGCTAATTGATCTTCTCCAAATCCAAAACGTTTGGGAAGCATCCCTACTTGGCATTTGTGAAACCAAATCTTTGCTTGCCTACTACATTTTATTTTGCACCTCTTACATGCCACACCTGTATCTTCCCATTCCATGGTTTCCATGATTCCAAAGTCCGATAGCTTGAACATGATAATTCTTATATTTTTATATTTTTCCATACACTCCCAGTCCACTCAAATGCATTACCTATCCTTTACGACCCGTTGCCATAGTATCCTTATTCGCCAAACAACCAGTTGCCATAGTGAAATGCTAGACTAGCAATCAACAAATGTGAAACGACTCTGGAGACCCCCGGTCATTTTGGGGTTAACGCTTGTCTGCTTCGTTTTGCCTTCCATTGCTGATGTGAGGCCAGGGCTGATCAGTAAGACGCAAGTAGCAAGAGAAGCAGAAGAGGAAAAACGGAAGCACGAAAGAAGCAGGTCCAAGTGTCGGGCCCTGCTCCCGCATGCATGCCCGCCAGGTGAGGCGACGCGCCACAACAGCAGCGTGATGGAGCGGCGTTCCGTTAAACTGGGCCGACTCCAACTTGGATCGCGCGGGCGCCAAAATTCTGTGATGCGGTCGGCCGGCCGCGGCAGCAGGCATGGCAAATCTCCGCGGCGCTGCCGACGAGCCGTTGCAGCCCGGGGAGGAGGAGGAGGGCAGTGATGCTTCCCGTGCGGCCCACGGGAGTCACTGCGTGCAGCAGGGGGGAGAGGAGCCCGCTAGGGCTGACGAGATCGCGCTGCGGGTCTCTGCGCTCCTGGAGCGTTGCAAGTCTTTGCAGGAGGAAGCCGCCTCCTACAGGTCAGGGCTCAGGCGGGATGCGGAGGCCATCAGCCAGAATGCGCTGGCGCTGGAGTCGCAAATTAGGCTCCTGCAGGGGGATATCAATTTGGCTACGGATAAAGATCACATGAGCCAGCAGCTCGCTGACAGGGTGAGATGGAGTTTGAGTTTTGGTAGATCAAGCTTGGTGCTGGAATTTGGTGTGTTCTCATTTTTTCTGTTTGTTTCGTTGCGGTGTTAGCTGGAGGAGGAGTTGTACGGAGGCCGGAGTATGATATACGAGGGTGATGTTGGAGCTCTTCTCCCGTACAAGTGTAATGGTGTGTAATTTTGTGGAATTGGGACCTCCCAAGCCTTGTGCGGGGTTTTAAGTGTTTATTGTTGAGGAGGGCCCTGAGAGGTTCTGCATGGCACAGCTCTATGATTAGGCGAGTGCAGATGCCCTCCTGAGTTGTGTTGCCAACTATGCAGTAGGAGCTGAGTTATACTTGCAGGCTACCTTACTGTCTGGCTTGGCCGCTCCGAGTGACTCAAGCTGACGTAGTTTCTAACGGTAGGCTGTTGTTGATGGACAGTTTTATTTCTAAGGTTACTTCTTGGTCCTGTAAATGTTCGAGCACCTCAAAATCATGTCCGGCTGAAAGTCAAAGAAGAGTACAACAGTTTCAGGGTATGGTTTTCCAAGGATTATGCCCGTGCTGTGGCTGCCGCGTTCAGTTGATTCTGACTTTGTCAGCGTTTGGTCCACAATCTTTTCTTTTTGTCGGCTCAAAATTCGCTGAGTTGATGATCTCTTTGACCTCAGGATCGCACAGCTGTTTTGTTTCTCGCCTTCCCTTCTCTCTTGCTCCTCCTCAATCATTTCATGTGGAACGGGTGTGTTCCTGCCCTGCCAGTGCAAGCTTATCAGGTGTGCAAGGATCTTTTTGTCTCTACACATCTGTAGCTGTGTCATTGTTTTAATTGTCAGCGTAGGTTTTTGTCCATCTTCGTGGTTATTGACCTTGTTTATGTGACCTGCGGAACAGGCATGGTTGCTGTTTTTCTACACAAGTCTTGCCCTCAGGGAAAACATATTGAGAATTAATGGTAGTGACATTCTGCCATGGTAATATGTCTGATTTATTAGTTGGAGTCTGTTTCCGTTGAACCGATGGTTTGGGCTGTGTACTGCTTCCAACCTTGGATGCTGTCTCAGTCCTATGTCCGGCTGTACATGCAGGTGGGTCTATCACCATTACTGTGCAATGGCTATGGCCCTGATCAGCCTGACATGGGGTATTCAAGGCCAGGATGCTTGTCAGCGAAAGCAGGTACAGCTCTTTCGGTTTCTAGGTGTACTGCTTTCACAAGTTTGTCCTGGTACTTTGTCTGAAGCTTTGTTTTGGTAACAGCAAGGAGTGCGTCTTTTCCTGTCATGGGCTGTCATGCAAGGTGTTGCCATGCTCCTTCAAAACCGCTATCAACGGCAGCGGCTGTATACACGGATTGCGCTTGGCAAGGTATTGCGCAATTTCATTAGCCTGAGGTAGATATTTGCACCTTCAGTGAAGGTTTTAGTGTACCTGGACATGTTGACGATGTTCGTAATTTACACGTTGCGACTTCCTTTGCTTTTGGGACTGAATGCAGGCTGGTCCAATGGATGTCGTTTGGGGTGAGACTGCCGGCGTGAAGGGACAACTTTGGCTACTGTACCCCTTGCTGTTTATCTTGCAGGTGCCTCTTGCTCTTGCATTGTGGTATCGCTTACAAAGTCTTTATGCCAATAAGCGATCTCTTTTTCATTCGCATTTACTTCTCGCAGGCATTCCAGTTTGCTATTGGGCTGCTTCTCCTGCGGACAGCCTTTTTCGAAGAGCAATCAGAATGGCAGGCATGTCTTTTCACCAATTTCCTGCCGCAGTCGTGCATAGTTTTTTTGCTACTTTTCTCCGCTGACAGGCGTTATTCCTGCTTCAGGTTGTGGCTTGCGGTGTACTACTGGTCACGATGGCCGTCGGGAACTTTTTAAACACGGTCTCCACGGTTGTTGCGAAAAGCAAAAAGAAGGCTAAAATGAAGACAACGCAGCAGGCGTTGCAGCCCATGTCGTCTAAAAAGTTGCCCTGACTCACCGGGACTGTATGAACGTTTGATAATGCTTAGCTTCGTCTCGGCTCTGAGGGCCGAGTTCACGGAGCTTGCGCAGTGCGATATGGGACGATGCAGTGGTGCAAGCGTGTCTCGTCATGCTCCAGTATACCACGTTTGACACAAAGCCACCAATACATGCGCTGTCCAGAGAGCTGCATTACACGGAGTACAGCACACTCGAGAGACAAGGGCGTGACCCTAAATGGATTTGCCTATACAGTTCAGCTACTGAGGGACGAAAGCACATTTGAATTTGCTGAACTATTCAGGCCCTCTCGGTTACAAGAATACAGAGGAACTGCGAGCGGAAGGTCATGTGTTAAATGCTCAATGGCTCTAAGAAAGTCATCCATACATTCTGGGCTTACTCAGCCCCCCTCCAATCTCCACTCTCCACTCATCGAACTTGAAAACTACCCAGGATGCTATGAGGACTAAATTGGGCAATGTTTCCATAAGTGGTTGCTTCAGCCCGCCCTTTAGACGCTTTTACACCTCAGTTTAATCATGAGAAAGATATATATCAGAATCTTGATTGCTGAGATTGACAATTGAATAAATAAAAAGACAAGTATTAATAATCAAGATAAATAAGTATCTAGTAATAATTATAAGGATAAATTAAGAAATACCTGAGGAGCGGGTCGTGGATTGAGACCTTGACCGGGTATCGTTTGGACAGGCC
The DNA here is from genome assembly GCA_010909165.1 of Anthoceros angustus. Taxonomy (NCBI): domain Eukaryota; kingdom Viridiplantae; phylum Streptophyta; class Anthocerotopsida; order Anthocerotales; family Anthocerotaceae; genus Anthoceros; species Anthoceros angustus. Next base: position 297,881 of record MU008153.1, read on the forward strand.
CATCACAAAGCTTAGTTAGTGACTCCGTGACTCATGTTAAGAGATAGCGTAAGTGACCCGAGTTATTTTAAGTTCCCTGGTATAAATCGCGTATTTTGTGTCTATTTTAGTCAATGCTAACCTTCATGTCAAAACATAACATATTTTCAATGCTAATAGAGGTTTCCAAGGATTCCGTGCTGATACAATGTAGATTACGCTTGTTGCTTTGCAGCAGATTCTAATTAAATATTTGAACAATATTATGGATAAGGTACCTATGTGGAAACTCCATTGACTTCAAATCTATTCAAGTATTCTACAGTGTAACATATTAACATAAAATATATTTAGTATAATAACTTTGTGAATGTGTTGTATGGAAACTCCATTGAACTAAAATAGATATATTCAACTTAAATAATTATATTATTATTATTTATTTATTTAATATTTATATAGGAATAAATTACCTTTTACAAAGATTTCATATTTACAGCATGTTGTATTGGCTTTTACCTTAAATCATGTTGTATTGGCGTTGGAAATGTCCTCCAAAGGTTTTTGAAACCTTGCATCGGCGCTGATCCGTGCACCTCTTATGTGTTCTCCATCCCCACAAACCACAACAAATCTCCCATTATAATCATGCTTCAAACTCTACAAAAATGAGACAAACATGGTGAGGAGAAACAAACAAGCCTAAATATATTTTAATTGATTTTCATGACAAACAAAATGCTTTAAATGTTACTCACTCCCCTACCCCCTAGTTGGGATTACATGCCAAATATTATTTATTATTTGCTACCTTTTTTATATATAGATTCATAATTAAAAATCAACAAATAATTTATTAATAATATATATTAAATTTAGATTTATAATTCAATTACATTTAGATTTATAATTTAATATATATTACATTTAGATTCATATTAATTTAATATTTAAAAATATTATGAGGGAATGGGCCTTAAAAACACTTGACACTATGAGAAAATTACATAGTCTAGAAAAGGAAATCCTTAATTACGCTAGGAATGAACTTAGTCAAGGCTTAATTAGATGCAATTTCAGACCAATTTAACATACTTACTTTTAATTGTTCTAATATAATTTAAGAATGGTTTTCAATATTCATATTTGAATACGATGGTCCAGGTAGTTGTTCTTTCCGTCGGCAACCTTCCCCCTTCCTCTTGCACATAGTTGTGGTCGAGGTAGTTGTTCTTTCCGTCGGCAACCTTCCCTTTCCTCTTGCACTTAGTTGTGCCCACTAGCTTCTGTGCCGGACAAGAGCACATCTCTTGTTGAGCATTCTGTGAAATGACATGGTTGCAATGAACCTTGAACCATTCCTGCTTTTGACACTCCATGAGAATGAGTGCATTTGCATTTTCCTCGTTCACTTTCATCGCCACCAATGTGGCCTTCAATTCACTCCAATCCGAAGAACAAGACACGCCACCGCATTGCCTCTCATTTCACTGCTTGAGCCAATCCTCCTCATTCATACCTTCCTTGCAGCCGCATCGCAGCCACGGCCGTAATTAGCCGCCATCTCAAATCCAGATGCTAACAGCAGACCGGAGAGGAAGCAGATCTGGAGCGATTGGCCCCGGAATGTAGCATGAAAGGGAAGGAAAGCGTGTTGATGCCTACACCTTACAAACGCGTGGAGACGGATCAAGAACGAGGGAAGCGGGAGCAGAAATCGGAGTCGCTCCGGACGAGCATCAGCCTGAGGAGCGTGGAACGGGAGCTGGCGCTTGCGCAGCGGCGAGCCAGCGTCCCCAAGGATGTCGAGAGCGCGCTTCATCGGCAGGGCGCAGGGAAGGAGAAGGAAGCCGGCGCTGGCGATGGCGGTGCGGCCACCATCGCCGCTCGCCGCAGGGCTTCAATGGGAGCAGGCGCGATCCCGGGAGCGAGCTCGGGCTCGGGCTCGAAGGAGACAATGCGATCGCAGGCGCGCGGTGGTGGCACCGTCCCCGATTTAAGTAGGGATGCGTGGAAGTATGGAAGAGAGATAGGCAGGCTGAGATCCGCGGCTTCTTCGTCTTCCTCGTCGCAGGGTTTTGCTTCTTCTGCGAAACGGCGATTAGGCTCCCTGCCGCATTCGAGCGCCACGATCCCTGAGCGGAGGCCCGAGGAATATGCGATCCGGTCGGCCCTGGAGGCGCAGGGCGTAGCTAGAAGCTTCGGCGCCATGCCGGCCAGCAACAGCCAGTTCGGTGTCGGCTACATAGAGGAAGGCGGAGCGCGTAGCGTGAGCCCCGGTCGGGCGAGGCTTCGCAAATCGGAGTCGTCTTCCAGCGACTCGGACGAGTCTGGAGAGATCGAGCGGGATGCACAAGAGTGGCAGCAGGGGAGTTCGCCTGGTAACTCTTACGATCTCGCGACGTCGGGCAGTGGCGGATGCCTTAGCGGCGAGCGCAGCACGAGCCCGAACAGATCGTCGCAGAAGCTGGTGCAACAGGGGGTGGAGGACATGCGGTTGGGGGATCCGGTGCGGGGGGATGAGGAGGAGGGCAGGGACAAGGCCATGGCGTCCACCAGCGGGTCCAGGAGCAACCACGGCGAGAAGCGGCAGTCGACGCTGGAGTTGGGAGCGCTTAAGTCGCGGGGCAAGGGAATGGCGGGCCTTGTGGGCCTGTCGAATGAGGGGAATACGTGCTATCTGAACAGCTGCTTGCAGTGTCTCATACACACGCTGCCGCTGGCGTCGGTTGTTCTCAATGGGTTTTCTGATCTGGCTCAGAGGCCGAGCAGTCGGAGCAGCATCGGCGGGGGTTCCCGGAGGGCTTCCAGTGGTAGTACGGAGTCCGCGGTGGAGCTGGCTCACGCCTTCAGTCAGCTCGTCACGGATCTTTGGAACAAGGATGAGTACAGTGTGCTCTGCCCTACCGGCTTCATCCGTCGGCTGACGGCTTTGGCTCCTCAATTCGCTGGGAACCACCAGCATGATGCGCAGGTGAGGTGGAGGGGATGCGGTTTTGTGATGTGCAGTGGGAGATACGGCATTAGGTTTTGTGGGCTGTTGGATGGCTGGTTTTGATCCGTGCGTGGGAATGTGTTGAGAGCAGGAGGTGATGAGAACGATTCTGGACGGGCTGCACGACGCAGTGAACAGGGTGAGGAGGCCTGCACCGTACCGTGAGCTGAATGTGGATGAGATGCCTCTGGCGGAAGCTGCTGAGGTTGCCTGGAAGTACCACAAATCGTTTCACGACTCTGTTATACAGGACATTTTCTGTGGTAGGTTTCTGTGACTGTTGGAGTCGAAGTGTTTTGTGCTAGGGTCCTGCATTTTGTTTTTCTTAATGGGGGCAAACCTGCTGGGAACTGTGCAGGTCAGCTCCAGAGTACCATTGAGTGTTCTGTGTGTCACCATAAATCCCACTGCTTTGACCCTTTTATGGATCTGTCATTGCCACTGCCCAAGCCCGATACAAGACCCTATCAGGGTCGTGGTAGAGTCACGATCCAGGATTGCCTTGCCGCCTTTGTGTCACCGGAGCGGCTTGATGGGACTAATAAGTGGTTTTGCTCAAGCTGTAAGGTCAATCGTAAATTCAATCTCCCTAGTCCTCCATCTGTCTCTTCCGCCTTTGCTGAGTTGATTTGCTTGATGGATGAATCCACACACGGGGAAGTGATTTTTGTTGCACTGACGAGCATGTTTTTCTGCTCACAGACTTCTCAGGCCTCCACACAGCTGCTAAACATTTACAGGCTGCCCCCAGTTCTCGTGTTTCACATTAAGGTGAAAGTCGGTTGGTACCTGCCCTCTTGCGAGAACTTGATGGGGTTTGGAAGAAACGGTGCATGTTTGACTGATGGAAGGAAACTTCCATGCTTGTGCAGCGTTTCTGTAAAGGGAGTTCTTACTCCTACGCCAAAGACGAGACATCAGTATCGTACCCAATCAAGGGCCTCGACTTGACCGAAATTCTTGGGTAACCCCAATATTCTCTCCCCCTTGTGCACATTTCTCGTACGCCAGGAATAGATTTGACCTAACCAACGTGGCTTGCTTTCCTTTCTATTTGCAGAGATAGATCGGGAATGTGGAGCAGCGAGCAGGCCATCTACGATCTATATGGCGTCTGCAACCACTCGGGGTCGTTGACTGCCGGTCACTACACAGCCCTGTGCAAGAACGTGGGTAACGACAGCTGGCACAGCTTCAATGACAGTTTCGTGAAATCAGTTCAGGAAGATGCTGTCCAGACCTCGGCCGCATACATCCTCTTCTACCAGCAAAGAGAGGCCATGAGTTCAAGCATGAGAGGATGAAGTGCGTGCAGCATGATGTCAGCTGTCTGCCTGGAACAGCTGGGACTTCACGACCATCGAGAGCTATTCTATTGCCAAGCCCGAGGAACATTTATATTCATCAGGCAGTTTTGAGTCGGAGATACCGTGGGCTGCATCTCGAGAGCAGAGCAGAGCAGAGCCGAGGCAGAGCCACAGCCAGTGCAGCGACACACTACTCTCCTGTACGTTTTGCTTGAGGACTCACACATCCCGCCAACAACTCGCTTATTCATTTGAGTGCAGGTTTTTGCCCACCTCCACATTTTTCCAAGACATGAACACCAATTTTTGTAGCCAGCCCAGCGGACATCACCCACCAGCCGGAGATCTCGGAAGGTGAGACATCCGACATGCCCAATCCTGACTTGTAAGGCCCCCGTCTGACAGGGCTCCAGTATCCCGAAACAAACAGGTGGTTATGGCAACTGCTCCTACTTAGGTGCAACACTGTACTAGCCTAGCCTAAACTGGTGCAGCAGACATTAGGTGTGGGTACTGTCACTGATCCCGGGCCGGGGAGTCGGGCAGGGCAGGGCAGTTTTCTCAGGGCCGTTGCACGCTGTCAAGTAGGATGGAGGGTGTGTCAGACGAGATAGGATAGTCTTGGGAAAGTCGTTTGAAAGTCGGCCGGCCATTGGCCACTCCAGATATCCCTCGTCACGAAAATCTCTCATCTCGATCTGTCAGCCGCAATTTTGTGACCCGCATTTCTCCCTCTTACATACATGCTTTCGTTCCCAATATCCATCCTACATACAGCCGAGTCGAATCGAGTCGAGTCCAGTGAGACGAGTCCCCAAAGGAACAATAGGCTACTTATTGCTATGTAAGATATCTGCCGCGCCTGCATCCCTGCATCAGTCATCAGTCCAGCCAGGTACACGCGCATCGCTTTCTCTTTCCCGCCTTCTCCTGCTACAGGAAGAGGGAAGTGGTCATGGCAGATCCGACCCGACCCGACCTGACCCGACCCGTTCTGCAAAGGTGCGCGCCTCCCCTGCCACCGCAGATGCAGTTTGGCAGAACCCACCATCTATCACGTTGCTTGCCACAGCAGCTCTGCGCGCTGGCTGGCTGCAGCAGCCAGCTCACAGTTTCAGACACCACCGGGCCGGACAGACAAAAGTCCCCTGCAGCTCACTGGGGATGGATGGATGTATGTAAGCCTTTTTGTTTATTATATGTACGAATATATGTAAACTCGGACTGTGTACAAGTTGCCTTGAGAGACGGCAACGGCAGGATTCCAGGCCTCCTTGCGGCCGCAAGAATATAGATAGATGATAAATCTTACAAATGGAGTCACAGGAAGGAGGAGTCCGGGAAGCAAAGGAAGCAAGGAAGCCAAGGAAGGAAGGAAAAATTGGTGACCAAAACTTGGACCCTATCTCATGTCCCTTCCCCCACTGGAAGGAAAAAGGGAAGGCGGCAACTCAGGATCTCTTGGTTCGCTCCTCTGAACCAAATGAATGAAATTAGCTCAACTGCGCAAGCAAGAACGTTTGCTTACTCTTGCTACTAGGTAGTCAGAGAATTCCCTCTCTTTTCTCTCTCGTTCGATCTCTCTTTTCCCCACCTCATCCTACAAAACTTGTAGTAGATAAGACTGCTACTGCTATTCGCTACTACTACTGCTGCATGTATGCTAATCCCCGCCCACCCAGCAATGTTAAAATCAGCTGCCCAAAATGTGATCCTCCTTTCCTTTCAGTTCCCTCCCAGACATGAAGACATGACAGCAAGCAACAAAAGCTCCTCCCCGGGAACCCACAACATCCTCGCAGGGGAAGGGAAAAAACAAGCTGCAGACATGACATGGCAGACATTCCTACGTTCCTGCCTGGCAGGGAAAAGGAATTCCTTCCTCGGACGTACTTCCTCACAGCAACTCCACAGGCAGGAAGGAGGCGTTGAGATACCGAGGGAAAGGACGCAGAGAAGGAAAGCAGGAACAAGAAGTAAGGAAGAGTTAATAGATAGGAGACCGGTGCGGAGTGCCCTTTCTTCTGTTGACGGAGGGGGCCAGGATGACGCTCTTCGGGGAGAGAGTGGCCGAGGAGGTAGCTGTGGTCGAGGGGCGCGTGCTGCGAATCTTCTTAGGCGGCGGCAGCGGCAAACAGAGGGTGGTGGCGGTGGAGGTGACGGCGGCGCCGCAGCCCATGCTGTCGTTGGCGGTAGAGCCCGACGAGGTCTGCGATTGCGGCTCGTCCAGCACCGAGTTGGGCGAGAACTCCTCTACATCCTCCATCTCCGCCTTGCCCCCGGTCTTCTGGCTCTCCGTGGGCGAGCAGGAGAAGAAATCCGTGAAGGGCAGGCTGCTGCAGCGCGGGAGCAACCCCGCCAGGTCCCGCCCTTGGCTCATCACCGCGTCCACCTGCAATCCGGCAATTGCCCACCACAAATCCATCAGGACCCACCGCAAATCCGTCCAGCCCAGCAGCAGCAAGAATCAGCGGCCCGAGATCGGGATTTTGCAGCGGAGAAGCTTCCAGGGTGTTTCGCGCTCACCTTGCAGGCCACGGAGCAGTAGCGGTAGGAGTCCTGCAGGCTCCTGTCGCAGGTCTCGCACGCATTGCCCTGCCCCTTGGCGGGCCGCGGCTGCGGCCGCTGGTTGAGGAACACCACACGCGCGCTATTGATGATGTAAGTCTGCAGCACAAATCAAAATCTCGCAAATCAGCAAAAAAGCGGCTGAGCTCGATCCGGCTGCTTAGTGCCAGCTGGAATCGTAATTGGGGCGACTTCAATTGACGGCAATTCAGATCCAGGGCGGCAGCCGCCATAGCCGACCTTCACTCAAATCATTCCGCACCAAACCCAAACCGAAACACGCTTTCCTACCTGCACCAAGGCGCAGTCCACCAGCTTCTGGATATCCTGGAGTCGAATTACATCGTGGTACACATACCGCCGGATCTGCAAGCACCGCCATCAAAAATCAACACCCAGCTCCAACAGTTTCCCCTCCCCACCAATTGCCACACAATTAATTCCCGAATCCGGTCCTCGAGGAATGAGAACATTAGAAGGCCACAAGACAGGCTCCAAGCCCAGATCTAATGTCCAGACAGCCCGACCCGGTGGAAGGGAGTGCGAATTACTGCAATCCCTTCTCCCACGACCGCAACTCAAAGATCTAGCCTAGGACTCCCCCGAAAGACAGCAAATGAAACGCGCAAGACCAGCGAGGGCAAGAGGAGAAATTTTATTGTGGGCGGTGGTGAGATGATAAAATTGAGGAGCTGAATTGTTGGGTCCGAATAGGCTAGGAGGAAAAATTGCTTGCAATGCGAAGGAGCGGAATTGTTCGGAGTGATTTACCTGGAGCAAGCGGTGAGAGCGGTGACAAGATAAACAGTGCTGGCAGATGCTGTCGTTGCAATCAACGCAGAAGATGTTGCGCTCGTTCTTCTTGGAGGCAGCGTGCTTGAGGCAGGGATTGAAGAACTTCTCAGTGAGCAGCGCCTCGAGCCAATCCGGCCTCTGAGGCACCAGGGATATCGCATACCCAACCTGCGCGCCGCAAAAAACCCACAATTGAGCACGCAGACACCAACCCGGATCAAACCTCACCCGCGCATTCCATCCCTACACAGCCCAATTCCGCAAACGCAATCCATCCTACCGCCCACAATTCCCGCCCAGCAGAAAACGAGTACGAAACGCAATGCAAGGCGCCGGAATGCAGGGGCGGGGAATTGAGCCAAATTGTACCATGTTTCCGACCGGAAGCTTGGCGGCGGCGGCAGCAGCGGCGGCGGGAGCGTCGGCAGCGCGGAGGCGAGGGACAGCGCGCCCTGCGCATCCGAGCCTGCGGGTGGTGCGCTCTCAGCTCTCAGGGCGGGAGCTGGAGGTGCAGCAACTCGAGACCCAGCAGGTGGAAGTGCTGTGGACCGCGCGGCGGGATTGAGAGCTGCAGGAAGAGGAAGCATGAAACAGCTGGAATGCGCACAAAAGGAGAGCTCGGAGGTCGGAGGAGAGAGGAGGCAATCAGAACTGCAGCCCCTCCTTGCGCAGAGAAGAGCACATGAGGAGAGCGCGAAGGCGGGGAGAGAGGAGAGCAGAGCGCGGAGCAGACCCATTTTTGGACATTCTGGCACGAGACCAACCGGGACTTCCGGTATTCCCCGGTCATCATCCCTCTCTCCAACAACGACTCATAAATTAAATCCCCACCGGAGCGCCGCGCTTCCGTTGCCGCCCGTCACGTCTTTAGTCTACGTTTTTATCGCATATATAATTATATAAGAATTTAATTTTTTATCTAATAAAATAATATTCAACTATAATGATCTCACTTTTATTATATTATATTATATATTCCGTACTTTTGTTACACATAATACTTTTCGGATCCTTGCAAGCACAGCAAAAGTCTTGTTTGTAACATCGGCTGTGATGTTCAATGAACGTGATAGAATAACTCTCGTTTGTGTGTGAAAGCGGATTGACCTGGTGTATATATAATTGAAATCTAATAAGCCAGATTTTGTAAGTATATCTAGGCAAAATTAGCAAGTGCAAGACTTTCATCCAATACATTATGAACAGCTTCACAGTCCACCCTTGATAGATGTTGACCGGGAGTACCCATCAGAGTAATATTCAGAAAGCTAGTATAGTTATAAAATCTTATATGTTTAAACTAATTCCTACACAGCATGTCCCTCTCTAAACAAAAAGCTTTTTTATATTGTTAAATATATAGAAGAATTAGGTTAATATTTTTAGTTTTAATAATACTATATTTATATTAATAAATAAAACAATGTTTGATGATTTATCATACTATCTATAGGAGTACCAAAGAGGTAACCAATAACATTTAGCATGTAGCACTAACTAGGGAGTAGGAGGGTAGGTCACATTCAACGTGGAAATAACCTTGATTGGGGGCACATTTCTAGAGACTGGGTAATAGCGGTATCGATAAAGTTGAAGCTTATTGAAGGCACATTTATTGAGGATGGACAATATTGATGAAGTTGGAGTAAAGGACTAAGCCTTCAGTTATGTACGGTGTGCACACGTATGTATATACCTTATGCAGCACGTATGTATATCCGTAGGTGTATTCCAGCGCAATCTGTCAGGAAGGAAGCCAGTGCAACCTGTCCATAAGAGGACAGCGTGGGTGCACGGGTCCAAAGAAGACAGGCGCACGGGTCTGTCTTCAGCCAGTTGGACAGGGTTGTCCTTAGTCCCGGCCCACGTCCTTTCCTTTATGCCAATAAGTGTCCTTCTCTTTCAATAAAGTTGTGTGGTTGCGTGCCTATTTTGCAGTGTATTGTGACCTACATGATAGCAACCCGTAAAAGATATCAGACTACTAAAAGCAAAAACGCAAAGGCTTGCTTCCAACTTGATTTTCACTAGCTGAATCCTTCTGTTTAGATTGTAGGAACCCAACTACTTTTGCAGATAGTATACATGCAAAGCCCACAAGCTGTACTCCGTCTGATCAATATATGGACAGACTATGTAGAAATAGGACATGAAAGAAACCTACATTACAAGACCATGTATCTTCAAAGTTTGTTGCTATTCACTCTTTTGTAATAGCTACAAGCTTCATGACACTTGATTCTTGGATCTTTGCCACAATCTTGCTGACATTCTGAAGCAATATGACTAGTTTTTCAACTAATATGTCGGTGAAAGAAAGTGTGCAATTTCATGATAAGGAAGAAAAGGATTCTCAAGAAAGCAAATGCAATTTATTGAAGCCTGCTCAAGAGGGTGTAAACATCGGAGGTTGGAGAGCATTATTGGCTCGTCGGAATTTGAGCTCCTCATTTGTCAACGAGGCATCGTCTTTGGAAATGTATTATACTCAATCTTTCTACTTCTATGACATACTTGGAGATGAACAAGCAAAGTGTGGAACAAGCAAGAAATAAATTTTCTAAAAATTATATTTATAATCAACCAAATAATTTTGTATAGCATGAACAGGATATTATTAAACAATATGGAGTCCTTAAATTCATCAAGCTTTCTCTTATAAAGAAGATTATACAAATTGTACTTATTTTAATGGACCCACAATTATGTATTTAGAGAGCAAGCTCTGCAACAATTATTAGACATCAAGCTGGATGGAGAAAATATTTGTTCACTCAATCCTGCTTATTTCATGTATCTTCCAGCTGTGATAAAACTTGACTTGCAGAATGTAAGAACTCCATTATGTTTCACTGGATTTAACAATTATCAAATATTAGACTTGGATGATCTAAATTAATTTGAGAGTTTATATCGTTGTTTATAGAATAAATTGAGAAACATAGCAGCATTAGGAGAAGCAAGGCAATTAAGGTCTCTAAATTTATCTCATAATCAAATCACTCATCTTGAAGGCCTGAAAAGGATACAAAAACTCATATTTTTGGATATTTCACACAACAACATCTCATACATGGATATTGGTAAAACTTAGTGTATGGTGTTAAGCATACATCAAGAAAAATTAAAACAAAAGAATCTTTTCTTTGACATGCCTACTACTTATTATGAATGCAGAAGCGGATCTTCCCACATCTTTATTGTATTTGGATATTGCACATAATCCATGTTGCGATACTGAGGAAGAGCTTTACACAGATATAGCCAAATTTTTACCTCACTTACAAGAACTAGATTCTGCCCCTGCAGCAAATTTTAAAGAAAATGAATCTCAAAGGTTTAAGGACACAAATGATCATATTAATACATAAAGTATGTGAACATACTTTGAAGATGGTTGCGTACTACAAATAACTCAAATCTGATTTCACTTTACACTGCAAACATTCTCAAAATGACATATAGCAAGAGAATGTTGTACGTAATATTATTTAGATCTTTTGAATGCTGCACAAAAAAAAACAAAAATAGAAATCTTTATATATGAAGGAAATGATTCTATGTATTTACATAAATTAAAAACAATATAATCATTATTAATTAGAATATCATTAATTTTCAAACTTAATAACTTAAAACTAAAATACATATAAAACCAATACAAATATATTTTTTAGCTAGTTTAGGTTTAGGCGATAAGCTTTTGTAAAATCGCTTTAACCTAAACTACCTGAAAGAATTAAGGTTAGTATTTCCTTATGTTGCTACCTCCATTTGTCGCTTCCAGTAAGCATTAGGTGAGGATTTTAATCCAATAACTGAGGATCTAAGGAAGCTTCATAAGGTTCTTAATTGTATACTTGTGTAGTGATTAAAATTGCTAGAATGTGGGCCTCCCTCAGAACGTTACTTCTATTTTGCCTTTTGTATGCTTGTTATCTTCATATTTAACCAATTCTTATTTTTTAAATAAACAACTAAGGTTGCATGTTGTAAGATTACAGGTGATAAGTGCACCTAAGGTGAGTCATGGGCATTCCTATGATCTCTTTAGCATGGAGCCTTCTAGGACTTATCTTTGCCGGCTGTTATCCCAGGTCCATCTGTACCGCGTATGCTGCCTCTTCTCCCTTCTGAATACTAAAAAAAGGGTTCGCTCAAGGGAAACCAATGCGCCTCTATCAAACGTTGCATTTAAATCTCTCGCCGGTCAGTCTTCCTACTAACGGGCTAACCATCTTCGGAGGCATCTAGGGCGAACCAAGTTACAGACCGTTTGGGGTGGATGGCATGACCTTCATCGGGATACAATTACCAGCTATTTGATATGAGCAATCATTTCCTTATGCCTACAATAATGCAATTGCAGGCCGTAAATCTATACATGTGAAAGCCAATACGTCGTCAATTGCACAATGAAAGTACAAAGCATGCACGCTAAACCCAACAGATGATTTTATATACTGAAAAGCACCTTAAAGGACGTTTCTCATGGACGCTCAACTTGCCCAAGTTTTAACATAATAAGACAAGAAATACACTCCTTGTTGGCTGACACGGGGTATGTTAAGTTCCCTCCTGCAAACCGCCCAAATAAGTCCACACTAACAAATACTCCCTTGATATACATAAAGGGACAAAAGTCTAATCAATAGGGATCTTATCATGTTGGCCAAAGGAACAGCATGGTTCGAGCTCTCTTGTTTTCACTCGCGAAGCACGCGCTCTACTCACACACTCTGCTACTTTGGAAATGCGCTTTAAGGATGATGAGTGCTTGATGGGTGTCAATCAGCTTGCTGATAATCATGCCAGCTTGTGCGCTTTCAAAGACATCCTCAGCGCTTGATGGGCACCATTCAGCTTGCTGGCAATCATGCGAGCTTGTGCGCTTTCAAAGACATCCTCAGCGCTTGATGGGCTTCATTCAGCTTGTTGGCGATCATGCCAGGTTTCGGGCTTTTCATAGTTGATGTGAATTCAAGTACGACTGTGATTGAGAATGCATAAGATGGAACCCTCAAAGCTACATCAAAGGCTGTGTCGGATCATTGTTTTAGCAACTTGGTTGTTCGAGCGACTTGAACTGCAGATTTCATGTTCCCAGTGTTATTTGGCTTATACGGAGTGTTTTCTCTGATTCCATTACAATTGGTTATGTTTGAGATTTTAAATTGTTAAAGTTCACAAGTTTACGGTCATGCTGAAGGGGTATTATAACCAAGTCCATAGGGCGAGGTTGTTCTAGGCTGGGTACCCGAATGCATGGCTGTTATGTCACGTGAAAATGGCGCCTAGACTCGTATATGGCTGTTAGCGCTATCATTGCTTCACGCAGTTTGTGAAAGCCACCTACTCTAGCCCGTTTGCATACGCTCTGGATATATATTTGTAATTATGCATGCTTAGTGAAATAGAGCTGTTTTATTTTCATACTTTTTCCAGTCAAACCTACATAAAAACATCTTGATGCATCATGGCAGAGAGCCTTTTTGCTCTTATTTTAAATTAAATCATACCTTCCTATCCTTCTAGACGATTCTTATTTGACTTTTGCAATTTGTTGACTTGTCCTTAGTGGACTTCTTCATCTTCTTTATCATACTACTTTAAAGTCTATGCCAACACACGCCATCATGCCTATGTATGCATCATGGCTAAATTGTTCAAGTTTACCGTTTAAGTCGTTTTCTCTTTTCAATATTTCATAGTTCTCTTTCATGCTCATTGCTTAAATCCTTCTATTTCAAGCATACCATTTAAATTCTTCTCTTCCAAGCTTACGGTTTAAATCCTTCTCTTTCAACCTTACCGTTTAAATCCTTCTCTTTCAAGCTCACCGTTTAAATCGCTCTCTTTCAAGCTTATCATTCAAATCCTTCTCTTTCAAGTTCACCGTTTGAATCCTTCTCTTTCAAGTTCACCGTTTGAATCCTTCTCTTTCAAGCTTACCATTGAAATCCTTCACTTTCAAAGCTACCGTTTAAATCCTTCTCTTTCGCTTTTTACCGTTGAAGTTTCTTTCTTTCTTTAATGCTGTACCGTTGTTTGCCAAGTTTTTGTTTAGCCATTCTCTTTCAATGTTTACGGTTCAATTTTTTGTTCTGCTATGCTTGCCCTTCTCTTTCTATCGTCCCATTTCACTGGTCTCTTTCAATGTCCATCTTTGAATTATTACAGCTTCTTATTTTCACCATTTTCTTTCAAGTTTACATTTAGATCACTATTCTTTTTCAATAGTATTGTTTAAGTTTTTTTAATGTTTACAATTATCTTCTAAGCTTACTATTTATGGTTTTAGTTTTTTCAATAATTATCATTCTCTTTTAAGTTTAATAACTATGTTCTGTTTCAAGTCTACTAGTGATCATATAATCGTTCTCTCTCCCTTTTCATTATGGTTTCCATCTTTCTCTTTCCTTAATATACCATTTATGATTATTGTCCATCACCTTTCTATACCCTTCAAGCTCAACCCTGATTGCGCAGTTGCTAACCTCAGGACTCCATACACCCACGAATCTATGGACCATCCTTCTTCATAGTTTTTATCATTCTAATTATTTTAATAAAAAATAGATCCAAAGCTGTTTATTAGGCGTATGCAAGGGTATTTTCTAAATTGCATCGAGGCTAAAGTTAGTCGAAAGACGTGCGTGGGCTTCACCACAAGAGCATGAATCTGGTGAAACCTATGTATGGAGCAAAGAGATGCGAACATTGAGGACATGAACATGGAAAACGGTGGCGAACGCGTAAGCAGACCAAATAGGGCACACGGGCATGGACAAGGGGAATAGACGGGAGCAGGAAACGTTGGGCGGTGCTACGGGAGGGGCCCGCCCAAGGCCTAAGGCCCTCCCGGAGCCTACCCCATTTCCCATTCCCTTTCCCGCCACACCACGGGTTTGAACTGGAGGTCCCGTTGAAACGGGCGGGCGATCCGTTGTGTGTGGAGGCCGTGGCAGGCAGCATGTGCCCTGGACAGGGAAATATGGTAGGGGCCGGGCTTTGCCAGGCTAAAAGTTAATGCCCCCCTGGGGCCCGCCACCAGCACATGCTGCCAGCGACTTAACCAGCATTTGGATTTTATGTCACGACACGTTCTCACGTGTGATCATATACGCTCAACGCTCCTCTCCGTATGCGGAATCAAATCCTCCCTTGCCTCGCCTTGCCTTGCCTTCCCTTCCCTTGCCTCCAGCCTGCCTTCAGCATCCTCCCGTCACAACCTTCACTGCAATGAATTTTCTTATTACTCAAACCTGAAAATGAAGGAATTTCGATAAGAAGTTCTTGGTGCCGGACTCCCTTGTGTGAGTTCTTTTGCGGCCCATCACACAATTTGATCGTAATCCTTGATAGGAGTTTGACCTATGTGATTCGTGGACGAGTTCCAAAACCCATCACCCAATTTCATGGTATTCGTGATTGATGGATCACATTGGTCAAACTTCTAAGAGTTAAAAGGCCATTGATATGAATACGGAAAACCGAAAGCAGGTCTCGCACATGGATCCACCTACGATGTGGGACCGTTGATCTACACATGATGTGTCTGGTAATTGTACATGGTGTGGAAAGGATGGAAGGCGGAACGCGAAGGGGAAGAGGGATCACCTTTGGTTGCAAGTGACATTCATATGTAACCGGCGAGATTTGGGGGGAATAAGAGTTAATTAGCAGAGCAAGGGAGGAAGTGTACTTGATGCTACTTGTCAATGATTGGTGAAGACAAGTAGGAAATGGTATTCAAGTCCACTTCATGATTGGCCGAAGAAGCCCAAGATGCAGTCCCGCCAGCCCGGACCTGCCTGGTTGTGGGGCTGTGTGTGGACCAAGTGGATCATGGGGAATGCTAGGCCAGGAATCCAACAACAAGAGGCCAACATTCATGAAAGCCGCAGAGCAAACTAACCGCTAACCTTTGTCCCAGGGCCCAGCCAGCCCCATTCGGGCCGGCCTGGAAGAGGCCGGGCCGTGGAATACAACGGGGTGCAAGTGTTTCAACTTGCAGTGTGGGCATTTTAGCAGTACATACGTACACCAGTGTACGGAATACGTGAAAGATGAATGCGCATACGTATGTGGATGAGGGACATACAGATAGACAGCCTTTTCGCCTCCCGATGCTTATCGCCAAGCCTGAACAATAATATAAGGATGAGTGGAACCCACCAAAAGCCTGCATGCAGTCGCGAGCGGCTTTATATAGCGGCCCGCAACTTGGTCATAAAGCGCAACAAACAAAACAGCGTAAACCCTAGAAAAGCCCTAAAAAGCAGCCCCACAGCGCGTCATCAAGGACGTCTGAGGCGACGCGGATAAACAAAGCCGAGTCCAAGCCCGGACCCCTGGCGTCGTAAATGTTCACCTCGCAGCGATGGGCATTTCTCGGAAACGCGAACCCAGGAAAACTGCGTGGCGAAACAGAAACCACGGCCCGGGTGTCGGCGCCCGCTGCGGCCGATATTTCTCCCGCCTTGCGCCGCGACCGGTCGCGGGGGCGGGCGCGGGCGCGGGCGCGGCTGCGGGCCCGGTCCGCGAGGCAGTGCTTGCCAGACATGCACCAGCAGAAAAAGGCAAGTGTCTGGCTGGCTGGGGAACTGCGTCCGACAGTGTAGGTGTGTGCACAATGCCACTGTGGATGCTGCCCACAGTCACCTACCTGGCCATGCTCAGTCGTGCCTCACGGCACGCACGAGCGTTAAGAGAAGTGGTGGCGGTAATGGCTGGCTTGGCCTGTCTGTCCTGTCCTCTTACCGGGCTGGGGCGAACGGATGTCAAGGTCTCGGACAGGCTGCTGTTCAGACTGACCTCATCAACAGCAGGCTGCTGCTGCTGCAAAAGGTGTCCTCGGGCCAGTCCTACTGTTAACTGCACATTGCCACAGGGAGGAAGTGCAGAGTTCAGACCATGTGCCTGGAGCCACCACACTTACATGCGACACCACACTTGGGCACTCACTGCAGTCTCACGGATGAGGCCAGACCCACACCGTGAAAGTGGCTTGCTACACCTGCAACAGGCCAATCCTGTGAGGAGGAAGGAGGAGGAGGAGGAGGAGGAGGGCTGAAATCGATGCGGTCAAGGACATGAGGTTAGTGGATCTCAGTTTCTGGATACGGCAGAGTCACCAACATAACCTGCCTGCCATGGCTGAGATTATCGGATCCAGAATTCAGTAACAAAAGTGGCAGCAGTCTCCAAGTTCAGAGGACTGCTGCTCGGTGGCTGATCTACTGTTGCAAAACCATCCATTAAGCTGCTTCACAGAACGAAGTCCAGAGAAAAGCAGAATGCCTACACCTAGAAGCATGTCAGCATGTCCGCATGCACATCCTCCAGTCAAATTGAGCAAAGGAACGCAAACAGATCTGAAAAACAAGAGACCAGAAGTCGGACAGTTCCAAACCTCCAAAAACCCTGACCTTGGAACCACCAAAAACCCTGACCTATTCCCCACAGATGAGCATAAGCCTGTGAATCAACGAGGACAGTGTTGATAATCGGGGGCACTGGATGCTAGACTCTAGCGACGCAGTCTGAAAGGACGGAGGGAGGCATACTCCATCACCGATGCTTCCCCGAGCAAGATCGAAGTGCAGCGAAACCACACCAGTCAGCAGTGAATCGAAGGAAAGGAACGCGGGTTTCCGCAAAGCTAGGACTTGGTGTGAACCCTCCCTGATATCGAGTACCGAGGAATCGCGGTGACCACGGTGGCAGCAGAAATGAAGCAGGATAAGGAAGCCAAGAGCATTTCAGCAAGAAACAGCCGCCAAGTCCTAAGACACCATCCAAACCGTCAGATTCCACAAACCTGCTAGGCATTGGCACGTTCGGCCGGCAGATTGGCGCATTGCATGAACTCTGTCATCGCTGCACATCCACAGGCGCTGTGGTACCAGATGCTATGAGCCACTGTGCCACATCAAGCTTTCGCAACAAACACCGAAAGTTTTCGAAACACGGCTCGCCCGTCCAACTTCTCGGAATTCGTCGACTTGGAAAGCAGCTCGTCTGCTTCCCTTCGTCGGAGCTAAGTGATTAGGGTTTCGTCAAAACTGTGGCACTCCCGATGATGACGACGAGCTCACGATGGAGCTCGGCCGCCTCTCTGTCTGCCCTTCTGTTGCACCAGATAAACCTAGCAGCATGGGTAGGCTGGTCCTGCAGGAAGTTGGTTCCATTAGCATGCGAGTCCCCCATCAACCTCACCATGTGGTATTGTTTAACAAACTCTGGAGCAATTACCCAGTTTGTGCTTTGCAAGGCGAATCCAGAAGCTCAGTGACGCACTCAGTCCAGCCCTCGAAACATGGAAAAGCATCAAGGCCGCCACCTCCTATTCGAGTGAGCAGTGTAACGTGAATTTTATACGCTCTACAGAGAGGATATCGAAATGGGCAAAGAGCAGCAGGGAGACAGCAACAAGGGAGCTCATCAGACTCTAGACTGAGGTATCTGGGAGTACAGCAGACGAGCGTCATGTTGACTACCTGAATCTGTGGGAAAGGACATCATAGACTGCTGGCTAACCGTCAATGCCAACAACAAAGCGGCTTCTATGAAGGATATCGTGTTCCAAGGTTTGCTGAACGACCTAGCGTAGCAGTGTGTGAGCAGGCAGTCTACGGCCTTCACCAAATAACGTTCGATGAGTTATGGTCACGCCTGTTCTTCCGTGCATCAACCTTGGAGGCGTAACAGAAACACAACAGAGGAGGTGCACATTCTCCGATCACCTGCATTTGGGAGCCTACTGTGGAGTTAGGCATTTGATGCGAGCGTTGAAGGCATTAGATGCGAGCGTTGGCCATCACTGTACAGGGCTCCATGCCATACATTTCTCAAGCCCTAAAAGCCATGCTCACAAGCAGCTTGCATGTGCTGTGCACAAACAAGTAACAATCGTTGTTGTTGGAAGAATCCATTAAAAGCCAGGCCCGCTACTGAAGCATGAACATGGCTGGCAGGGGTATAAGCGTCCATGCAAGGACGATCACAAACCAATGTGAGACGGCCTGAAACAGTAAACGTACCTGAGCAAGGTTTAGTGTTTAAGCGTTGCTTGGTACCTGCTGAGAGATGAGGGATGACGCTGCTTGGAGGAAGGATGTTGAAGCTCCCTGACGCCATGGTTCGGCAAGCGGCAGTTGGGATCCTGGGCAGGCTGCGTCGCAGTGTGGTCTCCGATCATTGGCATCAGGCGCTGCCTTGCGGTTTCCGGTCGTGGAGTCAGCCAGGGAGGACGCTCAGCTCTGGGGCGGAAAATGGAATCAAGGAGTTCGAGGAGGAGATGGCTGCAGTGTTCGGGACGCCCCTGGCGTCTGGATCTCCGCTTTCACACAAGCTGGGGCCGTCAGGTGGAGGGGAATCACAGTCTGGGTGTCCGGAGCTCGATTCTGGCAACGTACTCTCGCATGTGGATGATGCGGGAAAAGCTGCTATGGTGGATGTGTCGGGGAAGGCAGAATCCAGGAGAATTGCGGTTGCTTCAGGTAAGGTGATGCTGGGGCAAAAGGCTTTCTCTTTGGTAGCGGCCAATCAGATTGAGAAGGGGGATGTGTTGACGGTTGCGAAAATTGCTGGAATCTGCGGTGCCAAGCAGACCAGTCACTTGATTCCCCTGTGTCATAGCATCATGCTGAGTGGTGTGGATGTCACCCTTACCCTGGATGACAAGTCGTGCGCTGTTGACATCCGAGCTGAAGCAAGTGCTGTCGGTCCTACTGGTGTGGAAATGGAGGCTTTGACTGCTGTTTCTGTAGCCAGTCTCACTGTCTATGACATGTGCAAGGCAGTCTCCAAGAATATTCAAGTGTGTAATATTCAGTTGGAGTCTAAGACGGGTGGGAAGAGTGGGAGGTGGCAAAGGGGAGAGTCAGAGAGGTAGATATGGGCTGGGGTTAGTAGAAGAACGTTGGGGCCTGGGACATGTCAGGAATCGGGCTCCGCCGCATCACTGTTCTTACTTGAGTTGATGACGATTCTACCTCTTCCCATAGTCGCAAAAGATATTCATTGTGGAGTTTATTTTCCTCTGTGGGTTGGTGCAGCCACTGACCGTGGACACAACCTTCATCTGAGGTCATTGTGGGGCAGCGTGCCTTCATCTTCTCCTCCAGGGTATTTGCAGTCTGAGCCAGGGATGGTCTTCAGTGGGGCAAGCAGGAAACTGGCAGTGGAAGCGGGGAGCGAGAAGCATGAAGTTGTCATTGCTTTGGGTGGCAATATAGGTGACCGGGTTCAAAATTTTAGAAAAGCTGTGAAGATGATGCGAGTTGCTGGCATCGAGATAGCAGGTCATGCTTGCTTGTATGAGAGTGCCCCAGCCTATGTCACAGATCAGCCCAGCTTCCTAAACTCGGCTGTGAGGGCTTATACCAGGATGGATCCCTATGACTTGCTCAAAGCCCTGAAGAAGATTGAGAATGACATTGGCCGTGTTGAGGGAGGAATCAGGTTTGGTCCAAGGCCTATCGATTTGGACATTATTTTCTATGGGAATGCCACTGTGTCAACGGACATACTTCAGGTTCCTCACTGCAGATTCTCAGAGCGTCCTTTTGTTCTGGCCCCACTTGTTGATCTTCTTGATGCTGAATTAGACCGCCAAGGCCATTGGTCTACCCACCCAAGCACAAGTGGTGGCATTTTTCAGCTTTGGAATGCTCAGGGTGGTGAAGCACTTGTTGGGAAGGAAGGTCTGAAGCGGGTTATGCCTGTTGGAGACAAGCTTTGGGATTGGTCTCAAAGAACTCACATCATGGGAATATTAAATATCACTCCAGATAGCTTCAGTGATGGAGGGAAGTACATGTGTGTGGGAGAAGCAGTGGCACACGCACGAGCTATGGCGACCCAAGGTGCTGATATTATTGATGTGGGTGCCCAGTCAACTCGACCCAATGCCAAGAGACTGTCGACCGAGGAGGAACTTGGACGTCTTATCCCAGTTCTGGAGGAGTTTAAGAAGTTCCCAGAGTTGGAGGATGTTGCAGTCTCTGTTGACACCTTTGATGCAACGGTGGCCAGGGAGGCTGTCAGTTGTGGGGCAGAAATTATCAATGACGTATCAGGGGGATGTATGGATGCGGAGATGTACAAGACAGCGGCTGGATTAGGAGCTGTCTACGTTGCAATGCACATGCGGGGTGATCCTACGACCATGCAAAGTGACACTAACCTGAGATATGATAATGTGTGCCAAGATATTGCCAAGGAACTCAGTGAGAGACTGAGAGATGCTCAGTCTGCTGGTATTCCTGCGTGGTCCATCATAACCGATCCGGGGATTGGGTTTGCCAAGAACCTTTGGCAAGACCTGGAGATTCTCCGAAATTTGCAAACTTTTAGACAGGACCTTTCACACTCGAGCTTGGCGTTCACTCATGCTCCAGTGGTTGTTGGGCCCTCTAGGAAAAAGTTTTTGGGGCGTCTTACTGGTGTCAGCAAGGCTGAGGATCGGGACGCAGCCACAATTGGAGCGATTACTGTGGGAGCGGTAAATGGTGCCAATATTGTAAGGGTACACAACGTGGGAGCTGTGAGGGATGCTCTGAAGGTCGTCGATGCTATTTGCAAAGGCACCTGGTCTGCTGTTGAGAAAGGCGGGCGCCACATCGCAGAGGCGTTGTAGCAGTGGGAATGTACGCAAGTCAAAAAAGCATTGTACTTGCCGCAATATCTGGATGAAATGTAGTAGTTTCTTATGTGCCCTCCTGTAGTGCAGAGGAGCCATAGACCTAAGGCTCCCAAGACAACAACAGGTATCTAGCCGAAAAGATGGCAAGTTGGTTGAAAGCAGTCTGCAGGCCAGAGAAGATCAGGCTCTGGTGTGCACCTGCGGAGACCTGGCTTTTGCTTTCGTCATGTGGCTTCTGAAGATGCCTTTGGCAGGGTACAAATCCTATGAGAGGGATCGTCGCTTTTGTCAGCTGTCGGCATCTCACTCTCTTTCAAGGCGCAGGGCATATTTATAATTGGAGGGCATTTGGCATGAGAGGCCGCCGACAACTTGCAGATGTTGCTTGTCGTTCACATGTTACACCTGAGTGTTGGTTTCGTTAGATATGGCCTGGTGAACCGACATGCCATGCTCATAGCATGGCCTTCCTTTCCCCTACTCCCCTCTCTCTTCGCCGGTTCGATCCCGGAACCGGGCAACCGGGGACGACGGGAAGTTAATTTAAGCTCCCCATTAGAAGTTTTATAAACCTTATGAAATAATCTTACTAGATACATATCCCCATAACTTAACCTAACGTGATTGAGAATTTTTATTACTCTTATGAAATGATCTTACTATATATCCCCATAACTTAACCTACATGCTTGTTTCATTGTGCTCGTACTTAGAGAAAGATTTGCAAATTCGTTGTAGAGTTCATGAGGATACTATTGGTCTAGGAATGAGTCTTTTCCATTCTTTACTTGTTAGATTGGAGTTGGAAAAGTATTTCTTATAAGCTTCATGACTATCAGATTAGTTTGGGAAATCAGTGTCTTAACTCTTAGTCATCAAATGGGTTCTAAAAATTTATATTTTAAGTTCAAAATTTAATATTTTTAAAATTTTTAGATGACTTATAGACACGAGTAGAAGAAGTAGAAGTTGAAGGACATGCAAGCGAAGTTGACGTTAAGATTGCTGCAATTTTGATTGGTCTAGCCGTAATTTAGAAGATCATAGTTGATCTTCAAAGCTCTTCACAAAGATAATTTGAACACAGAAAAAAGCTTGGTACCTCTGAGGTTCTGCTAAGGTTAAAGTACCTCTCGGTTTCTGCTTGAAGCCGAAAATCTGAGGGGCAAGGTTTGTTCCGCATGGGGATGTTAGTCAATCATAAGTTTCAATCAGCCATCTTTGCCCTCTACGAATTAAGTGGGCAATGACAGAATACTGCGCACAGGATGGCGGCGGCTGAGAAATATGCCCTATTCTCCAACACATCAATCTCTTGGGTGTCATTAGGCAAAGCCCAAGCGAAGTGACGCTTTGCAGCAGTCTGGCGATGGAGAGCAGCATCAGTCGCATCAAGTACTCGGCTCTGATGCACAACCTCCTCTCGGTGCCGAAGAGCTCCATTTTCACCGGCCCCTTCACGAGCCCCAACAATGCAGTTCACGTCTTAGTTACTGCAAAGCACGCCCAACAGCACACCTATTTACTCAGCTACAAGACGAAAAACGTTGTAAACTGCATTCGCTGCATTGTTATCATATCTATGCCCATTAAATGGGGTTGTGATATAGGCTATAAACTACGTTGTGAATAATGTTGTAAACTCCATTCACTTTATGGTATGCTATATTATAATACCTATGCATAGTAAATGGAGTTATGATATATGCTATAAACTACGTTGTGAATAGGCATTGGCTTGGGTGATACTCTCATCCTTCATTTAAGTTGGTTTGTGTTTGAAGGAGAACTTCCGATTAGGGTTGGAAATTTAGGTCGCAATTGATACAGGATTACTAGTTATGTATAGGTGTATCGCCGCGGCGGCGACGGAACTTGCATTAGTTCCCCGTCGCCCCGGTCGCCAGGTCGCGGGTTCCCGCGGCGAAGAGAGAGGGAGGTAGGGGAG
The DNA here is from genome assembly GCA_010909165.1 of Anthoceros angustus. Lineage (NCBI taxonomy): Eukaryota > Viridiplantae > Streptophyta > Anthocerotopsida > Anthocerotales > Anthocerotaceae > Anthoceros > Anthoceros angustus. Next base: position 321,124 of record MU008153.1, read on the forward strand.
AGGAAGGCCATGCTATGCATGGCATCTCGGCATGTCGATACCCACATTTTACGTGTAGCCCTTGTTCGTGTGCCTTTGTTGACAACGTCCATGTGCCCACCTTCCATCTCTCTAAACAGGTGAGTCTGTGACTTCGTGGAGGCACCACGTTCTGTAGTGTAGTATGAATGAACGATCGACCAATGCCTGGATACTGGGCACCTTCATAACAGGGCCTCTCAAGTTTACAAGGTCGAGGGTAGAAGTCGAGGGTAGAAGAATTCTCTTGTCATCGATCTCCGTGAAGATTTGACGTCTTAGATGCGGATGGGCGTCTGACGAGGAGCTAATAACATCAGTCTTGAGCTGGATGCACTGTACATCTCGAAAGGCACGGAGGTCTTAAACCCATAAAGAAGAGGACCTGAGCCTGAGCCTGGGCCATTGCAACACTCTGCATTCGTCTGTCATGGAGTGTGCCATTGTCTTAGTTGCTCTGGTGGCTGTCACAAGTGTGCTACTGCTTCTGCGGGGTGCATTGGTCAGGGCTCCTTTGCTGAAGCTTCCTCCAGGCCCCACTCAGCTTCCATTGCTGGGAAACCTTGGGATATTGCTCGTCTCCAAAAATTTGCCACGTGACCTGATCAAGCTCTCCAAGCAGTACGGTCCTATCATGTGGCTGCAGCTTGGTTCTCGTGGAGCAGCTGTGGTGTCCTCTTCAGAGCTGGCCCGGGAGGTGCTCAAGGAACAGGGTCAGGTGTTTGCCTCTCGTCCCTTCAACTACGCCTCGTCCCAGCTCACCTGTGATGGCCAGGACATTGGAGTGGCTCCCTACGGCCCCCTTCAGACCCACCAGAGGTATTCAAACATTGTTGCACCATTTTCTTATCCTTGTTTTCTATTTATGCCTGAGATCCGGACGTTGGTCTCGACAGGAAGCTTCTGGCTTCACAGTTGCTCTACCCCATTATGACGGCCAAAAGTGAGGAAGCCAGAATGGCAGAAGTGAACTTCATGGTGGAGGCCGTCAGGCAGCACATTCTCAAGGCCAAACCCAACAAACCGGAACCTGTGGATCTGGGACTCTTGTTCCGGATCCTCACCCTGAACAACATCATGCGGATTGGCACCAACCAAGCTCTGGTTACCTACGACAACATCGCAGGGCAGTCCACGACCAAAGATGTGAGCTGAAATCCTAGACGTATATTGAAGCTCAAAAGCTCAGCAACGCTTGGGACTGAATTCAATGTGGGCCTTCAAGTCTGCAGGTGCAGATGTGACGGACGCAGAGCGATTCTACAGCATGATGAAGGACTACGGGATGTGCTTCGCTTTGCCCATGTTGGGAGATTACATTCCCTGGCTCTCCTTTGTGGATGTACTCAATGGCAATAGAGCCAGGGTGAAACACGTTCGGCGCCGGCTGGATGCCTACGTGAGCAGTGTCATCCAAGAGCATAAAGATAAGGGAAGCTCGGAGTCTGGTCACGGCATGGACTACGTCGACGTTCTGCTCAGGCTGAAGCAGCCAGACAACCTGATCCAGGCCCAAATTCTGGTAAGCCCTTGCAACGATTGCTTTTGCAATCCCCCTACCTTCCTATCAACATTTCCGGGCAACCTCATCCGCGGCGTGCAGGACCTGATCGTGGCGGGGACCGATACCATTTCCACGACCTTGGAATGGGCCTTCACGGAAATGCTGCGAAACCCTAGCGTGTACAAGCGGGCGAGGCAGGAGCTGCTGTCAGTGGTCGGCCAGGACCGGTCCGTGATGGAACCGGATCTGCCCAACCTGCCCTACATCGACGCGATAGTGAAGGAAACCTTGCGGATGTATCCCTCAGTGCCTCTCCTGCTGCCGCATCTGTCCATCTCGGACACCAAGCTGGCGGGCTACCACATCCCTGCCAACACCACCATCTTCATCAACGCCCTGGCCATCGGCAGAGACCCCAGTCTGTGGACAGATCCCGACGAGTTCTTACCGGAAAGGTGGTTGGACAGGTCTGTCATCTTGTCTCCCTCTGCTGAGTCGATGCTTGTCTTGCCGATTGTTTTTAAGAAAAGGAGCACTGGTGATCATGATGCATGTAGCGATACGGGAGACGCCGGGTTTCGATTCTGGTACCTCGCGCATGCAAAGCTCGCGCTCTACCATCTGAGCTACGCCCTCGGATTCCCTGAGAAAATGTCTGTCCCGTGGTGCGTGCTTTGCAGTAACCAAGACGTGAACGTGTTGGGGCTCGGGAAGGGGCCGTTGAAGATGGTGCCCTTCGGCACCGGGAGGAGGTCGTGCGTCGGAGCCGAGTACGCGTTGCGGCTGATGCCGCTCTCCATCGCCAGACTGCTGCAAAGCTTCACTTGGGCTTTGCCTGATGACGCCCAGGAGATCAATGTGCTGGAGAATCCGGGCGTATTTCTCAGCCGACGCCATCCTGTGCGCAGTGTTCCATCGTTGCCCTCTTAATTCATAGAGGGCAGAGATGGTTTCCGTTGCCATGAAACCCCTGATTGACTGACATCTCCGGACCTTGCACCTGGGATCTTTGGCTTCAAGCAGAAACCGAGACGTACTGTAACCTTAGACTGGATCTATTCACACAAAAATTTCCCAAGCACGCAAGCACACACTTCCACTTGTTCTTTGGAGGACTTATCGCTGCCTTATATCAAGTTATCTGGTATATGTGGGACGTGGAGGACGTCCCTCTCCTTGCAAAAGTATAGTGTAAGGAGATAGTAATATTTAATTCTTAAATAGTAGAATATATATGCCTCTATTGATAGAACTTATCCATCGAAATAGTGATGAAGTAGTGGGGTTTTGTTGTATTTAAATTATCTCACACTAAAGTTATCCATGTGAAAAACTTTGAAGATCAATTATGATCTTCTAGATTATTGCTAGAACAATTAAAGTTGCAGCAACTTTAGCTTCAACTTCTCATGTTCTTCGACATAGACTTCCACTTTTTCTGCTAGTCAAGTCTACAAGTCAAAAGCTAGCAGAATCAGAATTGCAGTAACTTTAATTTCAACTTCTCTTGCATGTTCTTGAGCTTCGACGCTTTTTGCTAGTACCTACAAGTCAAGAACAAATTCAACGTCATGTTAAGAATTTAAAAATATTAAATGATAAAATTAAGAAATACATTTTTAGGACCCATCTTATGATTAAGAATTAAGAGATAGAGTTCCAAAACTAATCTAAAAATTATAAAGTAAAAAATACTTTTCCAAACCAATATGACATGTTAGAATGGAATACATACATTCCTAGAACCAACATGATAGACATAAACTCTACAACAAATGTGCAAACCTTTCTCGGACTCCCTCTATGGAATCTTTTGTTCAGGCGTGGAAATCATGACTGGGGCTGAGCTCCCAATCCATGTCAAGGTTCGCTAAAATGTGGTTCGCTAAAATGTGGTTGATGGCATTTTAATGTCGCAGACCGAGCTCCCTCTCCTTATTTAGTGCACATTTGTGCACATTTTTCATCGTATGCAGGTATCCGTTTGTGTATATTTTGCGTCGTATGCAGCCATGTGTTTTGCCAGCCATCGAGCCTTGTTGCTTTTGTTCTGTCTTTGAATTGGGCTTTGTCCCTTGTTATTGGCAACGTCCTATTCATTTTGTTTGCTGCGAATCATATTGAACCTCTTATTGCGTAAGTTCGCTTCATATCTTAGTTGATCATAACATGCAACCAAAGTTCGCCATCGCTGAGTAACCTCTCCCTATCCAGCTCGCTTGGGAGGACATCCCTTACGGAGCGATGGAATAGGTTCCCAAGAACGAGCCTCACATAAGTGCTGATTGAATTGTAATCTATTTTGGGTCTTCCACCCACAAAATGGGGGCAGCTTGCATAGACCCATGTTTAACCACTTATACTTGAGCTTGCCATTAGAGCCCTTTACCATGGCATAATGCATGTTTTAATTCACACCAAGCATATCTGGTCCTCAACTAACATTGGTTCTCACTTCACCAAAAGACATATGAAACTAAAAAAATGAGTTTTTAAAATAAAAAATGAGTTTCTAAAACTAAAAACAGTTCACCGGGGAGAGAGAGACCGAGGAAAGAGGGACCGGGGAGACAGCCTCCGCACTGGTCACCCTGGGAGGTACAGGTGAGTATAGGATACCCCCTGCAGAGAGCGCCCCCGCCTTGAGGCGGCTCCGTTTTCTGTAGCCGCTAGGTAGTCAGCAGAAAGAAGAGCTAGATGACTTGCTCCCAATGACTACCTTTAGAGTGTTTTGTGGGACTAGGTAGTGAAGCAGGCCACGCTTACAGCAAATCGTGAAGAACCGGAGCATGTACTCGCTGTGGACAATTTCGAATTCCAACTTCCAGTGAACGACGATCGGTACGCTCAGAGTCGATCTACACGCAGCAGCCCATCTGTGTGGACAAGGAATGAAATGGTAGCGACTTCAGAAATGTGGAAACTGTAGCCTGGTTTGCCCTAGTCTCATAACTCTAAACACCCCTCCTTACCGGGCAAACAGCATTCAAAATACAGGACCCAACCCGTCGGCAGATAGGCAGATAGACAGATACAGAGAACCTGCAAGCTTGATTTCCCGCGTCACGACAGGGCCCTGAAAGTCAAGGTGACGTACTGAAGCAAGAGCATACAGTACAGCTTGTAAGCCATTGAAGTGTTCTGCGAGCACAGCTGGTAATTAATTGGGAGGGCCACTCTGGTCGAGACAGGAGGGCCCATTGCAAGATTTGGATATGGACAGGGGGAGGGATGGATCTGCAAGCAAAGTGAGGTGATGGGGAGCAGGAAAGAAGGGAAGGAGGGAAAAAAAATCAGGCATCACTCGCACTTTGATTCATGTCTGAGATTGTCGTCAGGACAGTTGCTCTACCCCATTATGGCGACCAAAAGTGAGGGAGCCAGAATGGTAGAAGAGAACTTCACGCGGGAGGCTGCCAGGCAGCACATTCTCACGGCCTAACCCAACAAACCGGAACCCGTGGATCTGGGTCTCTTGTTCCGGATCCTCACCCTGAACAACATCATACAGATTGGCGTCAACCAGGCTCTGGTTACATAGGATAAGATCGTAGGAGAGTCCAGTACCATAGATGGTGAGCTGAACTCCTAGACTGAATGCTGCTCCACTGTAACCGTCTTGAAGCTCAAAAGCTCAGCAATGCTTGTAACTAAATTGAATGTCGGTCTTAAGTCTGCAGACGCTAATGTAACGCAAGCAGAGCGATTGTCCATTAGGGGCCTCACGAGCAGTGGGTAAAACAATTCTCTTCTTTTCGATCTCATGCGTGGATGCGGAATAGGGTCTGACGAGATGCTAACAGTACCTGGTTTGGGATGGCTGCACCACAGATCTCGAAAGGATGGAGGTTTTAAACCGATATGCGGAACAGGGTCTCAGGTTTACCCAGCACCTTCAATTCTTCTCTTATGGAGTCCGCCATCTGTTTGTTGCTCTGGTGGTTCGTGTGCTACTGCTGCTGCTGGGTGATGTATGGGTCAGGGCTCCCCAGCTGAAGCTCTCCATAGTTGGGAGACTTTGGCATTCTGCTCACCTCAAAAAAATTGCTCGACGACCGGATCAAGCTCTCCAAGCATTATGGTCCCATCATGTGGCTGCAGCTTGGGTCTCGCGGAGCACTTGTGGTGTTCTCTTTTTGGGGGAATCTGAAGGAACAGGGTGGGTGTGCAAAGTCATTGATCACTGTGTTATTTTATTGTTTTTTATTGCCATTGAAAAGCAACCGGTCCCATAGTCTAGTGGTTAGGACACTGGACTCTGAATCCAGTAGCCCGAGTTCAAATCTCGGTGGGACCTCTGTCCCAAAAGAATTAGGTGGTTTTTATTCTGACTCCAGAGTTTCTCCCGTCATATATATTGTCTAACATGTACGTCGTAGCAAAGGGCAGCACATACTCAGGCCAAACGCAACAAACTGGAAGCTGTGCATATGCCCCGACAAACCGGAAGCTGTGGATGTGTCTAAGAGCGACGACTCTGTGAAGCTGAGATGCTGAACCTGTGGAAACGTAATTCCCGGGCGAACACTTTACATATGCCTTCTGAGCCAATTGCCATGGTACATGTACTGCTAGCCAATCTACTTCAGGCTTCTCCACTACATGGTTGCTTTATGCCTTATTGAGGCAATTGCCATAATGCATTGGTAGCCAAACTACTTCAGGTTTCTCCACTACATGGTTGTTTTGAATCTGGCACGGCATTCGCCCTTCATGTTTTCTCGCCGCTCTGACTAGTATTTGCTGTGCAAAGAAGGAGGAACTGCTTGCGACCATGGTAGGTGATCATTTCTTTCAAAAAACTTAGTCCAGAGTTTTTGGAGTCCACGGTGTGTTTCATGCTTTCTTCATGGTCTGTCGGGGCGATTGTGTGGAACCATGGTGTTACGGATCTTCATATTCATCGAGCAGTCTAAGCTATCATCAGTAACCCTAAACCCCAGGGGCCCTAAACCTAGCTATAACAGCTATGTGCATAACCTTTGAATTGTGATAGACGGGTGGCTCTCCTAATGGAAGGGAGGCGACAAAAGGAAGAGCAGCACAGATAGCAACAAAGCTGGCAAATGGCGGCGTGGAAAAGCTGTTGCCAAGCTTTTCCACAATCTGATGCTCCATACCACGCGTCTGCCCACGAAGCAACCCACTGCAGTTCCAACAACCCACTGAAGTTTAAGGAAGACAAGGCTGAAATAGATCCTCATAGACAGCCAGCTTGAGCTCCTTGAACTGCCATTCCATGCAGAGATGACGGCCGTTAATTCTCCTGTGGCATGCTGCGTTTCAATTCAATCCTGTGGACACAACTGGAGGAGCATGCGTGCTTACAACTTGTTATCCAAGTGTTCCTGAAGGGACAACGGAGCGCAAATATGTACCTTCGAGCTACAGGGGACTTAAATCACGACCCTGCCACCAGCGAGCTCAACAGAGACCTGTTCTTGCGGTCCTACCCAAAGGCCTGACAGGATGCTTTGAACGATTCGAGGTCCTTGAACAATTTGAAGTCTGGTCTGTGCGCACCTTCATGTGATTCGTAGATGACCTCAGCTCCTGTCGTTGAGCCACATTTCTTCTTGGAGGGTTATTCCATGGCTCCAACTCTGCTTCCGCTCAACGTGCACATGACAGCCTTCCATGTGATTCTGTTTCTGCAAGTAAGCTATGCTGCTGCTGTTGCCGCTGCTTTGTACCTTGGGTCGGAACCTTGCAAAGGATGCTTGTCGTTTCGGGACACTTCTGGTTCTGAGATGCGCAGATGTTGCAGGGACAGGAGTTTGCCTTCTCTTTGCACAATGTGCCGGGGCCGGAGAGCCAATCGTCTTTGAAAAACGCCAAACTGGAGTGTAACTTGGACCTTCGTAGGCTTCTCAAGGGATTCGAGCGAACCCTGCAAGAGGTCTTTCGTGTTCCTATCTGATCTGCAAGGGCTTTTGCGCTTCATGAATGCTAGGCTAGCAAGAGGCATAATCCATCCAAAGCACTTGTGCTTTCTGACACACCCGAAGACCTAACATGTGTGAAACATATCTGTGCAGAGATTGACTCAAAGCATGAATGTTGCGAACTTTGTGATAGAGCTAGAGGAAATCCTGGTTGGTAGCCCTGGCCTCGTTGTACTTTAATTGCTATTGAATTTGAGCCACTTCAATCCTCAACCATTCCAGCATTTGTCAGGAGCGGATTCTTTGTGCTCAACCAAAAATATGTCTCCCATCAGCAACTTTCTACACTCAAGTTTGCTCAGAAGTAAGTTGGCACAATCCCTTCACAGAACTTGAGTTATTTTCTTCAGTCCCTGCGGCCAACTAACTGCATGATTTTCACAGCTGGAGTCTGTTGGGCTGGAGCATTTGATGTGGCTGGGAGAAGATCTTAAATACTTGCGGCTCCGCGTTTTGTAAGCCCTCTTGTCTTGATGTGGATAGACTGCAAGAAGGCCTCTGGGGTGCATAGTGCAGCCTGCCTCAGGCAGTAACCTGACTTCAACGGTATTGCTTCCCATAAACACACAGCGATCAGGCTGCCCGAGAGCATATTGTCCATGTGGAATTACCAGCCGCGTATCCAGACATTGAACCCATCACTTCTGCAGTAAGTGTGCTAGCAGGCTGCCACTGTTACTTCGTGTCGACTGGTTATATGCCAGTAGAAACACTCATCTGTGTTTCGTTTCCAGGACCTGCCATCTGCAGTGGAACTATCATGGTCTCGGGGTTCTTCCCTCAAGGACATCGTAACCCAATATGAACAGGTATCAGCACCATAAACTGAATCATTCCTTATTCAGAACTCACATCGTGAATCTTTTCTTCGGTGAGTCGCCTGAGTGTAGGCTGTAAACAAGTATGAAGACTTTTGGACTGTGATGGAGGACATCGACAGTAAGGTCTGGGTCATGGAACCAGAGCATCCTTCCAGAGCCGATACTTCTCGGCGTATTGCACTAGGTATGTTGACTCTTAATGTGTGGAGACCGTGCAATAGGACATCAGCAGGGCCACGCTGAGCTGGCTGGTTTCCATCTCTTACCAGGTGGTCACTGCTCGCTATCAGTAACCGTGGACCCTCTCTTCCCACGTTCCTTTCCCCTGTAGGTTGAGTTTCACCTTCTCTTCATCGAATTCCGCTTCCTTGTCACGCCAGTGTTGACTGTGATACGGTCTGCAGGTGCCACTTTCTTGGCTCAGATGCCAGTGTTGGGCCCCTGAGAAAACAACTGAACAACAGTGCAGGCTTATGGTACCCCATCTTCAACTGTTAACTGTCATGCACATGGTTCTGATGCTTCCTATGACCAGGGAGGGGTTCACGTTGCAGGAAGGCTGACAGGCTGCTACTCAGAAACCTTGAGCAAATTCTGCAGATCAATTTCCCATCACCCCAAGACAAAGGGCAGCAAGACCTCAGTGCAGATTGTGGAATTTGTTACGCATACCGAGCACCTGACAGTAAGGTCTCATCGATCTGTCTTGTTGCAGTTGAATCCCTGCCGACATTGTGCTGACCACCTCTTGGCTCGCTGCTGATTGAGTGCAGGTGGGACAACGAAGAAAATTTCAGGAGAAGGAAGCATTCCTGATCGTGCTTGTGACAACCCACAGTGCGGACATCCCTTTCACAGTGCATGTCTGATCGAGTGGTTACAATCCATCGCAACCACCAGACAGTATGTTCGTCCTTTCACTGGTAACTTTGCTACGCTATTTCCTTACAGAGGTGTTTCCGCTTACACGTTTTGGATCCACCATGCAGGTCATTTGATGTCTTTTTCGGACAGTGCCCGTACTGTTCCCATCCTATTGCTGTGAAGGTAACCTCTAATTGAGAGGTTGTGGGTGGCAAGGGAATCAACTATGAGTTGCTAGCTTTGGCCATGCCCATTTGCTCCGGCATCCTTGCAGGTTCTTCCTGCCTTGTACAAGCCTGACATGCCTATACCAGTACCACCTAACCCAACTCACTTTCTTCCACTAGAGAGAAGGAACAAGTGAGCCTCCTCTCGGGTTCCCCACCCACTCCCCCTTCCCGCTCGTGTGTTGGTGTCAAGTACTTCCACACGCCAATCTAATTCTGTAGCAACACGGGAGCATTCCGTCATGAGTCACTCTACATAACTGAGGTATGCTCATCTCTGTTTGTGGGAGCCAACAGCATCACACAACCCTCGTGCAGAGTGGTAGTTTTCACGTTCATTGTGCGATGTATAAGCCGCAATGCAAATGTCTACACAACCAGTTTCGTGCCATTTTCGCCATGGCAAACGTGTAAGGACGTACTGCAAGGGCACTAATTGCTTCCTCAGGATGGTGATTAGGGTTTGAGGTAACTGCAGTATGTCTGTACCGGAATGTCTGCCCTGTTAGCTACCTGTTCGTCTTCGAATGGATCACTGATTAGGGTTTGAGACAACTGCAGTGTGTATGTACTGGAATGTCTGCCCGCCCTGTTAACTACCTGTTCGTCTTCATCAAAAATCCCGTGTTCACGTGTTCATATAATACCCGTAACTGACGTTGTGCACTTCTCACAGACTTGCCCCGACTCCTGACGTTCTACAAACCTGGACTACTAGAAGTACACAGTATGGGTACAGGCCCTCGGGCCACCGGAGAGTACCCGCATCTTCGGGATCGCATGCGCGCACCGAGTCCTACTGACAACTTTCAAAGTCACCGTAACGGGCTGCCAGACAATCTGTTGACCAGTTGCACCAAGTCTGTCGGTCACGCCGACGATTACACCAACGAGTCACCCAAACAGCAGTAAAACGGATAATTGATTTATGATAAAAGGAACGCAGAACGTTCTTTATTAAGCGGCCGAAATTTCAGCACGCAGAAACACAGATTGTGCAGATCTGTGAAACCTACAGAAATCCCTATATCTTAACAAGACTGCCACATCTCTAAGAAACTGATCATTCTCTAGAAGAGACAATGCACTTGAAGAATATCAAAACCCTTGACACCGTGTTCAGTCACGAGGAGCCACCATCGAAGGCCAGCACAAGTAGCACCAGGTCCTTCACCGTAAACCATCTGAAATTTCTGTCAAGCATAGAGCTCCAGGGCATACACAACATGCGAGGGGAGTACACATAACATCAGTGAAAACACAGCAGTTGCCAGCTGACACAGCGAGTAACATCGCTTCAGACCAGCTACACTTCCAAATAATCCAGGGCAACATAAACGGAACAACCAAAGAGAGTCGATCAGGAAAACCTTGAGGGACAATTGCAAGGTGCTTCACCTGGATACCCGACCAAACACACACAGGATACAACCGCCGATAAGTATCGGAGATGCACGCACCGCCCCGGAAAATAACCACGCAATTATTTTGAGGTTGAAGAAGAGATTGCATTACGCAGCAACTCGGATAGCTCAACCGAAGTAGCAGCGTGTGTCAACTTCAAGGCCTAACGCCAACCAGCTGATGAATAGCAGAAGGTGTCGCAAAACACCGGCAGCTTCGTCAACAATTGACATATCCAACCGCTTCGTGATGCTCTCTCTTCTCCAACCCGAAAATTATTGCAAACATGTATCCAAGCCCTGCCCTGGCTGCATCGGAGCCCTGATTTCTTCGACCCGTTCCCGCTGTGTCACCGCAACAACTTCAACGCACTACCGGCACCAAGATCGGCTCTCCGCATCTCAAAAAGCGACAAATCCATGCACGCACATCACAAAAAATCCTCCAAACCACTTCCACAGTCCAACCTCAACGTCAGACTCGCAAGCACAACAGAACACTCATCCTCTCGCACAAAAAACAGCCAATCCTCCGCTCCACATCCCTCACCTCCAACCACCCGATCCGCCACCGAAAGCAGCTCAAACATATACACCGAACAAAGAAATCAAGCAACGAGCACCTCCCCGGCGCCTCAATCCGAAAGCAAACACCACACCAGCACACCGCACCGCATACCACAGCCGAGAAAGATACTCTCCTCCTCCGCCGATTGCGCTACACCACAGAACAGACGAAACCGAGCACAAGATCGCCACAGGCAGCGCTCCGGGACATCACTGGCCTCCGCTCTCCGAAAGCGAGCAGCCCCGACACAAGAGACTGCAACAAGAGAGATCCGGGAAGGAGCAGAGACGGTCCCGAGAGGCGAGGCGAGGCGAGGCGCGAAGAGGAAAGGAAGGTTGGGAGAAACGCGGGGGCGAAGGGGAGATAAAAAGGGAGGGGATGGTACCCGCAGCATTCAAGCATGCCATTAAAGGCGCCTTTAAGGGCCACTAGCCCATACGCGGCGTACCCGCTGCTAATTCAGTCGTATTTTATGCTATCATGGAGCATGCCTTCCGTTCCCGGTCCCGTTCCGTTCCCTCGTCACGCCATGGCAATAATGGCGATGTGTAAGTTGACCGTTCCGTTGGCGATGTCAGCGGGGCCGAAGGCGTGACTGACCACATCATGCGCGCCAGCGGCAGTGCATGCGCATGAGCCGGATGGGGCATGCCGATGGGGATGGCTGCATGCGCGTATGATGCATCCTGCATGCGCCCCTCAACCCAGCCCTGACCGCGGTTAACTCCGCTCGCCTAATCATGCGCGTCCTGCACCCGATCCTTCACGTTACGTGAGTAAATCGCCCATTAAACTGCAACACTAACGAATCATTAGTCAACGGCGTCATTCAATGTTGGGGTACGATTTTTCCTTAATCTCCTGTAACGCGCGCTTATTTTACTGATTTCACGTCTCGTCGCCATAACGGGTTTTGTACGTGCGTCTCTAACTTGTAAGTCAATAATAAAAAATTCCCTTGGGTTTGCAGGCTTTGAATCCAAGTATGTACTTTTCCATTGTTGCCTCCCAAAAGTTGCTTGTAGTTGGGCTCTTTTAGACTACTGTGTTGATCTGCTCATTGTTCCAATACAAACTCCCCACATTCCCAAGTAGCTTTATGGCACTGTCTTACATGGAAGTTTGTTATCACTTTTTCAAAGGTGGATTTTTAAAAATGTATTCGATGATATTATATGTTCAGTGTTAGATGAGATTATCTCAAGTCAAGACATACTTTGTGTGGGTAGGATGTGACTATTTTACTTAATTTTATCTTTTTCTCTGCGAGATTGTCTCATCCAAATTAATATGCGGAATCCAAATCTTCTACTGGCGCCATGACAAGATGATGGTCAGAGAATCGAAATCTTCTACTCGCGCCATGACAAGATGATGCTCACGTGATGTACTCAAGGTTGTCCGCACCCTCTCGTGGTGACAGATGATGCTCTTGATGGTCACGTGATCAATTCATGAAGATAATGCCTCACGAAGGTCGGGCTGGCAAGCAAGTTCCAAGCACGCGAGCATTGATTCCTTATGGCATGGGTGCGCATGCTGGAGTGTGGAAAATAATTGTACATACATGTGTACTCACTGAAATATATGTTTCCAGTAAGAAAGCTTTATTCCCACTCTCTTGAATCATTGATTCCTTATGGCATGGGTGCGCATGCTGGAGTGTGGAAAATAATTGTACATACATGTGTACTCACTGAAATATATGTTTCCAGTAAGAAAGCTTTATTCCCACTCTCATTCAAGAGATATTAGTAAGTAGTATTATTTCAATGGCATGGATGCCCAAGTTGTTTCATGCAAGTCCTCAAGGAAGTGGCAGGCATAGGAGTCTAAGTGGGTACTTTAAAGAACACACGTCTGCCCATTAGGGGGCGCAAAGGATGGCACCCCATCTCGGTACTCATCCTCCCCCCGCAGTCTATTTAACTGTGAAGTTCTTATTTCAATTGGTGGTGTATGTGCACCCCATGTGGATAGTAAGTGAAGATCTCTAAAATGTTCTAAGATAGTCATGAAGTTAGGAACTAAAATCTTCCTTGTGGAAATTGGTGAATGTGGTAACATGTGAAGAGATTTGAAGGGTCCCTTTCTAGTCCAACTTGTGACATTCTCTGTCAAGACGTACATGGGTTGTTTTTTTTGTTTTGGGGAGGTGGGTAGAGAGGGAATTCCACCCCGGCCCTCTTCAATTCGCCTGTGCTAGACAGGGACTAGGAACTTGGTCAATATAAGAGAAAAGGGGGTGAAGGGGAAAGCAATGAAGGTTCTTGGGAAGGCTCTCTCCAACTCCGCATGACAAATGGAGACCGGCATGAAGACTAATGTATCCCTTCCCCAAGTTGAACATTAAAATATTGCAGGCCAACTTGTGAGGCCTGAGGTGAAGTCCCTTCCAAGAGACCGAAAGCAGCCCAGGTGAGAAGCGGATTCTCTGGGAAATCGAACCAGGCAAAGAGAGCATTTTGTTGCACTTTGCTTGGAAAGTGCAATGTTTGACAAAGCGGATCGCGCAAGCATGGAGAAAGGGGGGCAAAGGGGCAGCCAGGGGCAGCAGGGGGAGCAGGGGAGCAGGGGAGCAGGGGCAATAGAATAATTGTGGGGTGATTGTATTGTCCGAAGGGAAAGTGAGGGAGGGGATATTTCGCAGCATTGAAAGGCCAATCATGGTGTGGGTAGCAGTGTGAGGGCACCGGGGGGGCTGGTCATGTCGGATCATGCACAAACCATCGTTTCCTCTCGTTTCCTCGGGAGTCGGGAGTCGGGAGTCGGGAGGCGCGAGCCGGGGTTGCATGTTGCAGCGGCAGACAGGGTCAAACCTGATTCCCTTGGCTGGGTCCCGGGCCCACCCGTTACTTGCTGTGCTGGGCCTGGTCCCGACATGTGACAGGCGGCAGGTCTAGTTTGGGCTTTTGGGTATGCGCGCCGCATGCATGTTATGGGGCTCCTCCATTGCTCCATGCCATCATGATGGGACGTGAAATTCATTTGTGCCCGGCGCCCACATGGGTTTTGTACCCGCCCCATTAATGCTCCAGCTCACCCGAGCCCGCCTGCCCGCCTGCCCGCCTGCCCGCCCCGCCGAGGCCCGAGGCCCGCTTCCCTCGCACCTAATCGCGCCCTAATTCGTCACCCCCACCCAATCCCAATCCCCGCTCACGTGCCCTGCGTGACTCCTCACGTGCCTCCCCGGGGTGTCCCCATCACTCCCTCCTACCCCAATGTTACCTCCTCCTCCCTCCACTAGAACCACAAATCTGCCCTTCGCTTTGTACACTTGGTTGTGTTTTAATATATCTCGGGGAGGATCACTCGTCACTCTTGGGATGGGATTATTTTATGAATTTTATTGTATTAATTCTAATATAATTTAGAAATCTATTTAACTGATAATATCATCCAAAGAGATGATTGGTATTAAGATTCAACAACAACTTCAAGGATTCCATATGAGGATTGGGATAAATGAAGGAGCCATTTCATATACCCAATTCATTTTATATTGTCATTTAAACTTACCTTCTTCATACAAAGAGTGTAGAGAGAAAACCTAACATGATATATGTATGCTGATCCACCATAAAGTGAACTTAAACTTAATTATTGATGGATGTTGAACACCATATATGAAAAGAGAAGACGTTATAAATAGACAGTCTTCACCAAAGGAGTGAAGATCAGCCCGCTGGAGGGCCCAGGCCAAGGGGAACTAGCCTTGCGATTCTCCACCTTATCATGATAAGGGATTGTCTACCATAAAACTACCTACCACCTCCAAGATATCATAATCTGGAAGGAGGAAGGCCTACGTAGGTATACGGTGAGGATGCAGGGACTCCCGCCATACACCATATGTACATGAGGCTGGGAGGTGGGAGGAGACCAAGGTGGTTGCCCACGACGGTTGGGAGTGTGGTTCGTGTGGGACGGGACGGGGCCACGTGTGAGCGTGACCTAACCCTAATGCCCAGCAAAGGGGAAGCATGATGAAAGCATGATGGCACAATCATGGCAGCGGTAAGCACGCGGGCCGGCCCAATGGAAATGGCAGGTCAAATGG
This sequence comes from Anthoceros angustus, assembly GCA_010909165.1. Taxonomy (NCBI): domain Eukaryota; kingdom Viridiplantae; phylum Streptophyta; class Anthocerotopsida; order Anthocerotales; family Anthocerotaceae; genus Anthoceros; species Anthoceros angustus. The sequence goes on from MU008153.1 coordinate 336,534, forward strand.
CACCATTGAATGGCCGCATGCGTGACGATGGGGACATCGGCGAGGAGATTCCAGATGGAGCGAATTAGGGCCCTAATCGCCCCAATGATGTGCCCTAAAATTATTGAGCGTGGAACGCGGCCGGGCCCCACAACCAAGATCAGGTGGCAGGGTGCCGCTTTCAGTTTTAGGACAAAAATGCGCCCCACTTTTGCTTGGCCCACCGGCCAGCAGCCAAGCAGCAGCGCCACTTGGTCCGGATCCCGCCACGCATGCCCGTGTGAACAGGGACTCTTGTTTAACGGCCAGCCGGGATTGTGGTCCGAACCCCAACTTGGTTCGGGCAACTGTCAAGCCAAAATACACTAGGCCGGTATGAGCTCATGTGGTGGTGGAATGTTTTACGGGTAAATTATAATATCACATTCCTTTCCACACACGCCCATGCGGAATACTGAAAGAAGATCTCGCGCTTCATGGTGTCGCTCACCACTTCTCGGCCCTGGTCGCTTCCATTCTCCATTCCGTTTTCAGCACCAGCTGCGTGTTGCAACTTCATGCAGGCTTCTTTTCTTCTCACAGCAAGTGTGTGGCCTGAGATAGGCCCTGCCTTGTAAGCTGCTCCAGCGGCTACGCTGTCCGCATCCTCCCAACCTACCAGTCTTGAAAATGAAATACAGATATGGTCCATGTGCGCTGGAAGGAAACATCGATCGACACATACGGCATGCAAGTGAGGCCATTGGAGTTCCCAATACCCAGATACGGTGCAGCCATCACCTTCCATGCTGGACTGGCTTTTCGCGTAGAAGCACGAAGTCATTTTCGGAGGAAAAGTTCGCAGCATGTTTTCAAGCTTTGTATGGCCAGCTTACCTCTGACAGTTGTGGAGCATGTACTACTCTCTGACTCCTGCAGCTCTTGCTTTAGGCTTTTGGATTGTTCCTGCAGTGGAAGGACTCAGAAGCTGTTGCCTTCAGTGCTCAGCAATGCTCAACTTTAGCTGTCAAGCCCTGGTTTTGATTGCCAGAGGAATGGATGCATTGTTTCCGAGGTTTGATCTTCGTTTTCACACATTCGAAGGTGTTGTTGCACAGGGTTGTGGATGCTCACCAGCAGACTTTTAGTTCCTCCTGAATTTGGTAATCCAGTGGTGCTGCCGGAAGCATAATCTATCAGTAGCAGTTCTCGCTGTGAACACTCTGAAGCTGCGGGTAGGTGTGGGATATTCACATGCATCTGGCCACCAACCGCTTGGATTAGAGACAAGCTCATGACAACAAGCACTGTCTCGGAACAGCATGAAGCCAGGAGGATACAACCAGAGGTCAAGTGAGGCTAGAACTGCTTTGTTGGAGAAAAAGGTCAGGATCACCCTTACACTTCAGTTAGTCTGGTAGAGGCAAATCAGGAGGCCTTCTCCACTCGTCAATGCCACCTCACACGAGCGGTTCCTTGCAAGGCGGCCATTGACCCGCTGTGCTCTTAATGGAAGACCATTTTCCAGGAGCAGCTTCGCGTCTTTTGATGAGAAAGGCCACCCCCCGCGCCGAACAGTTTCCTAGGAACATGCATTCTGCTGCACTGCGGTGTTGTCATGTCAACTGCCAGAACATCCGGAGTTAGCTATGCAATGGGAAAAGAGATAAGGAGCAAGCAGGTCCTTCAGCGAACTGCACTAACTTTTGAAGTCTGCAATCGTCAAACAGCCACAGCTTTGATCGCTCCGGCCTCAATGCTGTAAGCTTGATGCATGCTCCATCACACCTACGGGACATGTCAACATAACCGCCAATGATGCACCCTGTTGTAAGGGCCTTGCAAGCTGCCATACCTTTTCGGACCAAGGGACCCTAGGCATTGTGACCACAAGCCCAGTCCACTTCCAAGATCTACTGAGAAAACATACGGACGTCGTCAAGCTGTAAAGATACAGACTACTCTCCCATGTCTCACCATCTGCTCCAGTTTCAGCCCTATGAACAGTGTTCGGCTGTCCCACCCTGAGGCGCACACTAGGACATGCTGCGGCATCCAACAACTCAACATCAGCACAATTTCAAACCATACAATGTGAGACACCTTGCCTTCCACAAAGCAGCAGCAGTCTCCACAAACACGACATCCGGACAGATTGATCTGATTGAACTTGAAACAGACACCGCTTGCCCACGCTCGTTGCAATTCATGCGAGGAAGTACAAACGCTTGGAAGTAGGATTGAATTTGTTCACACACGAGTACAATTCACCAACATCCATACTGTATACTGCTGAAGCCTGCAAGAGACTTCAGATTTTATTATACAGAATTTTCATATACCGTAGCTTTACATTTCTCATAGACCATAGCTTTACATATAACATACATAGGCCGATGCAAACTTCCAGCCTAATATGCCTGGACTGCACCGATCATCACATCTAGCATACATATGTCGACGGATGCACAACTCCAGCCTGATATGACTGGAATGCACCGATCAGATCAGCGTGTACAACAAATACAATAAAACTGATGTCCTCGCAAGCCAACAGCCGCTCAAGCGCTGGCCCTGATGTTCCAGCTCTTCCCATCCAGCCAGTCGAAAACCTCAGCATTCTTGCGGCTGGTTAACGCGTGAAGACCTTCAGCCACCTGCAGCTGGTCCTTGATCTGCCTCTCCCACTTCAGCCTCGGCCCGAAATGCCCGTGGGGCCCGCCATGGTGGGGCCCGCGGTGATGAGGGTGGTGGCGCGGCCCAGCGTCATGTCCAACTTCTCCGTCCTCGCCTTCCACCGGACGAGGCCCCCGATGCCCGCGGCCCGGTCCGAACCTCCGTCCCTCGCCATCGACCTCCTCGCCTTCCGCGGCGGGGCCGCGAGGGCCTCGACCGAACCGACGTCCCTCGCCTTCGCCCTCCTCGCCTTCGACCGGAGGGGGACCGCGGGGTCCGAGCCCGAACCGACGCCCTTCGCCTTCGACATCCTCGCCTTCGACCCGGGGACCGCGAGGTCCGCGCCCGAACCGAAGCCCTTCGCCTTCCGCGTCTTCGCCTTCCACCGGGGGGCCGCGAGGTCCGCGTCCGAACCTACGCCCTTCCCCTTCGACCTCGTCGCCTTCAACCGGAGGACCACGAGGTCCGCGACCGAACCTACGGCCCTCGCCCTCTGTCTCGCCTTCTTCGCCTTGGGCCGGAGGGCCTCGGTGACCGTGGCGAGGTCCGGACCTACGTCCCTCGCCTTCCCCACCTTCTACGGTCTGGTCCCGAGGCCCGTGGCCCGGGCCGAACCTACCTCCGCGGGGACGCGGGGATTCGTCGTCTTCGGGAAGGAGGTTGGAGCTGGTGAGCAGGCGATGGAGCTCTGGGGGATCGAGCTTCTTCTCGACGTAGCCTTCAGCGTTGATGACGTTGTTGGAGAGGAGGAGATCATGGAGCTTGCGGGACAAATCTGCGTCCAGTCCTTCGATGCCGTCGGAGAAGAATGTAGGAGTGACTGGAAGCGGATCGGCCACAACCTCTGCTGCTGGAATGCCTGCGGGAGAGAAACGGGAGTGAGAAACGGGGAGGATTTGATGTGGATCGTGGAAACCGCGTTGGAGATTTGAAGGATGTGGTTTGAGTCAGGCAAGGGAGGGATGTTTGCTTGCCTTTGCTTTCCAAGGTCTTGATTTCCTGCTTAACCTTGGAGGCTGTGAAGTCGTCTTTCGGCATGTGGACGAATAGAGTGGGAGGGTACGAGCCCTTGGATGCAGCATCTATGGCCTCGGTCACGCCGTGGGATACGATGAGCACGGAGGCGTAAACGGGCAGTTTGTGTGCCAGGGCAGAGATGAAGTTGCCGCCGGATGACGAGCCGAGGACTGTGAGGTGCAGGTCCTTCAGCTCGGGGTGCTCTCCTGGAGGCATCGTTTGCATGTCAGCAAGGGTTCCCAAGCTTGAGGAAATAGGGTGGAATGGGAGCAAATATGATGGGGATGTGAGGAGCTCACCTTTCCATTCGCTCAAGATCTTCTCCACATTCGCAATGTCTGCAGAGGACTCAGTCGGCCAGTGAGACCAGCCGTGGTCGACAGACTTTATGGCTATCACAGCGAATCCCCTCTCCAGTGCATTTCTCACGATGGCTTTGTGCTCAGGAAGTCCAGCGCTGCCCTCGACATCCCAGTAGGTGGAAGGCCTGCCTCCACCACCATGTGCGATGAAGAGGATGGCCTTAGGGTGCTGTGGGATTTGCCAGTACACATCCACGTCGTGCCGGGTCTCGTGGGTGGGGTTCAGCTCGACACTGCGATGGAGCTGCTCGGATGCCATTGTTCCTGCAGAGTTCTGCTACAACAGGGAAACAGACATTCAGAGTGTGCCAGGCAGCGTTATTGACAGTGAGTGAGATCTACCCCTTGCATCTGCAGTTCATGAAACTAATGAGCCTGTCACATTTTCTGGATGTCTGCTGCAGTCTAACTGCGTTGCATTCTTCTCTACTATGCATGTCAGGGCAATGACAAACAGATCTGAGACACTGGACAACTAGAACGATTGGTAGTAGTGTAGCATGCAACACTTGAGTCTCCAGGTTGAGCATCAGCATCCTGAAGTTTTGCCAAAACAGAAATTGGAGGATCAAAGCCAGCTTACAGTGGGTGATGGGACGTCTCTCCTCTTCGGTAAGTGTCCTTTCAAGCGGCGTTCTGCGTAGCTGGAGGAGTAGGATGAGTCTGCTGATTTCCAAGTCTCTTCTTATAGGAATTGGAGCCGCTCCCAGCTGTCGGGATGAAAACTCGTAGGAAATGCGCTGCAAACAAGCAGGGCCACGCGCCGTGAAAGATTCAAAGAAACGGATGTACAACACGGTAAAACCGAATACGCGGGTGCCACGAACCCGGCTGGCTGGCACCTCCCGATTACGACGTGCTATACCAATGGCGGTCGTGCAGAATATGTCTCGCATACACACGTCACCGTTGATGGCTCACATACAGGTATCAGGTATCACTGTCCACATGCACTATTAGAACATTGTATTACATGTATACAATTGTGCAACAATGCATTCTTATATACTTTATGCTATGAGATTTCGAGGGTGTAACCCAGGCTCAACATGGAGGCACACCTTCCTGGATGAAAAGCTGCCACATCTACACCTACACATGAATGCAGGAGGCATGCAGACAATTGGACAAGTTTTTGAGAGACCCTGCTCCAGAAGTAGAAAGTCTGCTTGCCTGCAAATCAAGCTTAGCGGCATCAGAGAGCTCAGCCAATTCAAGGTCTGGATGAGTACTTCCGGCTGTGTAATCAGAGGCGTTAATACAAATCCTGCTCTGTCCTGCTGGTGTGGTGGCGCGGGGGAAGACCTCGTCCCTCTGATTTCTTCCTGTGGTCGGATGGGCTTTATGAACAGCAAGGCAGCGTGGCACGATGTGTGTCCAAGCATTCATAGCCAGCTGCCATAAGATGGAAGCACCTTTCACCTCTGCCCGGCGTTTGAATGTTCCCTTCTTCATCCGAAGACACCTGAAAATTTGAAGGATGGATGGTTCGTGCCCCAGAATGCAGGAATTGTCTGAGCCTGTGCATAGAAAAATTTGACTGCAAAGCCGACATGCGAAGGAAGAATTACCAGCTCAATCCGGCAAGCCCGAAATATTCACCCCGAAAGCAAATTTTCAGTCTCACCAGAGGTGTCCCACTCGGAGTGTTTAGGAGATCAAAAACCAGAGCTAGCTTCTCAGCATGCCCACAGAGCGCATCATCCTTTTCCTACATACACCGTGGCTGCAACACCAATTTTGTGAGGTACGCGGCCACCTTCCTGCTTCAGAAGTGCATCGTGCTCTCTGCCTTAAGCGCACATTTCTTTCTTTCTCCCACCAGGAACCTATGTGCCCCCTTATTCACCTCAATGGTCGCCATTGCGGGTTTCTTGTTAGCTCCTGCTACCTTGTCTGTGTTTCAATCCTGCCTACCTCGGCCCACCTACCTTTATCTGCATAGGCATTGGCCATGAGCACGTTGGCCGGCCCAACCATGAGATGCGTAGGTCAGGAGCAGGAGTGAAGGCGGACGCTCACGTCTTGGTAGCTGCCCTTCAAGCTTGGCCGACTTGGAACCAGTCAGAAGAGTGCACTGTGATGTGGTGCAGAGTGGCATTCCTACTAACTTGTTTGTTGGCACAGGTCTGCCTGGTGAACATGTTTGCAAAATATGGCGAACTGAAAGATGCACGCAAGGTTTTTGCCAGCATCGCCACAAAGGATGCGATGGCATGGAATGTCCCGATATCGAGTATGCAAAATGCGGGGAATTGAAAGGTGCACGCCAGGTTTTTGACAGCATGGACACAATGGATGTGGTGACACGGAATGCCGTGATAGCTGGGTATGCCGAGCAAGGGCTCGAAGATGAGGCACTTGTTGTGTATGGACTAATGGAGCAGTATGGCCTTCTTCTGTCTAACCATTTTACTTTTGCTTGCCTTGTAATGGCCTGTGCAAGCAGTGGTGCCTTACAGAAGGGCAGGCAGATGCACTCACTGACTGTCGAAAGAGGACTGCTGGGTTACGAACGTAGTGGTGGGCACCTGCCTGGTGGACATTTATGCAAGATGTGGTGAACTGGAAGATGCACTTGACAGCATGGCCGCAAAGAACTTGGTGACACGGAATGTTATGCTCTGGTTGCTGGGCATGACGTTATAAGAAGAGCTCCCGTTCGCCTGACTCCCGGGGGTTAGCGGTCAGGCGAGGTCCTGTGGTTAAACGTTTAAGCCTGCCTGCAGCTTGGGTTGATGAGCTACTCGTTTGCTTGGATATGCAGATGCACCTGGAGGTGAGGTCCTGTGGTTAAACGGCATATTTAAGCCTGCAGTCTGGGTTGATGAGCAGCTTGTTTGCTTGGATATGCAGATGGCCCAGGTGCAGCAGTGCAAGGAGCCCAGCCCTTCCACTTACGAGAAAGTGTGTGGGTGGGGCGTTGTATTCCATGATCCAAAATCCAGGCACCTTATGTAGTCCAACATATACTTGTTTGTTTTATGAAGAACGCGCTTGCGACTTGGTCCATGGAGACCAAGTACTTGGTGTTAAAAATTGCAACAGGAGCAGATAACGCGCTTGCGGCTGCTGGCATCAGCCACAGTGCTGGCCGGCCAGTGTGTGGCTGTCAGTGCCTGACAATGGAATGGAGCGCAGGCGACCCGGACTGGGGGTGTTGCCTTCTCTCATTCTCTCATTCTCATCATGCGTGGAGGAGGAGCTGGAGGCCGAGGAGTGGGAAAGATTGGAGACAAACGCACTTCAAGTGGCGCCCGCACAGCACAGGAGTGCCGGATAAAATTTTGAAGCTATTTTGGAGGCACTAAAGCAGCAGACTGAAGCGCAGGGCATTCATCCCAGTGGGCAGGCGTTCCATTTTGTCAGTCTGGGAGAGCGCATGTCGCAGGTCCAAGCGCTGGTGCTGGAGACGGATTTTGAGAGCTGGTCTGAAGGTTGGGGAGAAAGGCCGGTCCCGGTCCCGGACTTCATCAGGAAGGAGGTTGCCGGTATCGAACCTAAGGTGTTGCCCTTTGTCTTGGGGCGATGGGAAACTGAACTGCAGTGTGAAATTCATCTGCATCTTGTCATACATGGCTTGGAAAATTTGCGGTCCCAACCTCTCACCGAGATCTGATTAAAAGGTACTTGCTTCTCGCTTAAAGGCAAAATTTCTGGGCTACAAACAAAAGAAGCAAGCTCCAAGACGGGGACAAGTTGCCAACCGAACACTCATGTCAAAACAGGAGTAGGTACTTATAGACCCTGTAGAGGCAGCGATTTTCAATCCCCTTCATTTGATGTCTGCAGTGATCTCTTTCCCGGGCACAGCAAATGCAATATCTTCCAATCCACTTAGCTGGATGCATCTGCTGAAATTTCCCAGACTGAGGTGCCATCAAATTCAAAGTCAGATTTTGCAGGTTCACTGCTATGCTTTACAGCCTCTCCCTTTTCTCCAGCATTCATCACAAGGCCAGATGCCCTGGTTCTGATTCCTACGCCTTGCTCCCTGGCAGCTACAAAGACGTAACTTCGCCTTCACTCCTGACCTACACATCTCATGGTACATCGGTTTCCCATGTTTAGCAGATGATGGAACCCCACGTGATAACATCTGGTTCACCTACCTAGTGAACACACCCATTACATGTACAAATGAGAGTACGCTTACAATGCTTTATAGAAGAAGAAGAAGAATTTTATTTAAGTCCACTAAGGACGGAAATAGTCATGGGACTTGGTACTTAACAACTTGTACCATGGTGTGCCTAAGCTACTTGCACCAAGGGCATCCACTCCCTTAAGGCACCCCATATAAGTACCGATCTAAGGGCGGATTCGAGTGAACCCGCTTCCGGCTCTGTTCCGTAAGTTTTTAACATGGTGGGGCGTCCACATGTAAAATGGCAAACCGAACCCGGAACTTTTCGCAACAGGTCTCCGGTGTCTTTACACACGAGACTGAAGACATAAGCCTGGCATTCTCGGCCGGTGCTCTGTTGCTTCGAAATGGAGAGTCTGCTATCATTGCTTGGAGGTCTCCTTGCAGTAATTGATTTCTTGGTAAGCCGTGTCGACTTTAATGAAACTCATATGGTAGCTTTCATTAGGCTACAAGCCTTGTTGCTTAATGCCATTGCTTTGAGGCCTCATCGCTGTAATTGCAGGCGACGGTCGACAAATGGTTCTTCTCCACTTGATGTAGATGCCCAATTCGAAGAATTAGAGACCGTGTTGCACTTTTTACATTCTGATATCACAATGCTTCTAGCGCACTTGCAGCGTGTATCAGGAATCTCTCACCGAATGCTTCATGGGGTGCAGTACGACGAGTATTACATTAAGCCGAGAGTGGATGGGCTTTTTTCCCTTCACCACAACCTGGTTGCAAGAGAGGCTCCGCTTGGTCCTTTCCTTGGTGCCACCTGCTTGGTGTCGATCAAAGTCTTCACGTTTTGCAGCTTGCAAGATACAGAGTTCCGGCTCTATCCAGTTCATTCTCTTCTTGAGAGGAGCTTGACCTCCAATGGCGTAAATCGTAGGCGGTATGCATAGGAGGAGGCACCTGACAATGCCTTGATGACCGATCAAGAATGCGTTGTGGAGGAAGAAGCAAATCCTTGTGGTCGCTCCATCTTCCACTCCTAGGTTATCAAGAAGAATTGGTGCAAGTCATGAGCTCCTCTGAAAATCGCGAGACTCGCAAGACAGGAGCTCCTCGCGAGATGTGAATTTGCAGATCTCATTGTTGAAGACCCAAAATGAACACCAGCTATACCCGGGCTGCACCGGATGCAGCCCGTCATAACTTCTTTCTGGAGCCGGAACCTATTACAACCACTTAAAGAAAGCCCCCCTATCGTAAACATAGGGCAGGCCTTCTGTATGCTAAAGATGGTCTCATGGCGGGCCCTTTTCCGCCAAAATGTTATGTGCGTGCCCACATGCGAAGCCGCCCTAAGCTCAGGATGCTGAATCACCGTCTTCTTATAAATGTGTGTCCATTTGGCCTAAGCCATTTATACTTTGCGAGAGATAACATTGCTCATGATATTGCAACATCCACATATTTTTAAATTAGAAACAATAATTTGTCCATCAATAAAAAGGTTGGGTGGAATTTAAATAGTAACAAAACTGATGGACCATGACTTGTTTCAAGAGTTACAAAATACTCTAGAGTTTCGTTTTGAGAAACAACGATCTTTATTGTACTAAATACTTCAAGGTATGGCTTATTTGCATGCAGCAAATGTCTTCCATCAAGACTTAAGGTAGTCAAGTTTATTGCTGAATTCTCAAGGTAAACTTAAAATATGTGATTTTGGATGAGCTCGGTTTCTTCCGTAAGGTTGTGATTTTATCTTGCAACCATTTCCATATAGTATAGTAGCTAGAGCTTATCATACTCCAGAGCTTTGCATGAAGGGGAGCTCGAGATGTATACATAGTGTAGGATGTATATTCGCAAAAATACTACAAAAAGGAACTCTATTTCGGGGAGCTCATAATAATACGACACAATTAAAGTTGATTAGAGATTTTCTTGGAGTTGGAAATAAAAGAGTACCAATGCTTTTAAAAGATGCTTTTGAACTTCAATCTCCAAAAGCTATTCGCACTGCTTTGTCCTTACTTAGACAGCTACTTGTCTTTCATCCCGAAATAGAATAATAGCAGAACGGGCAAGAATTTTTTTGAAGGTTTTGATTGGGGGATATGGAGAGTTTATTATGAAAAAAAGTTGGGAAAACCCATCTATCCCAAGAGAAGGGCGAACAACCCTTAGGAGGGCACCTTTTTTTGAAGGTTTTGATCAAAATGGAGGAAGATATCATAAATATGGAATTTGATTTTGAAAATTTATCCACTAATGCACTAAAGGAATTTTTTTTTCCGTAAAATGTTAGAACATACTCCTCGTATAGAAGTTAAGAAGTTAAGCAACAGGATTATGCTGGATAGGAAAATTCAAAAGCATGCTAACAGAAGAAGTATGGTGGATAAACCAATTAATGATATAGAATAGAATTTTGAAAACAACTCATATGAAACCTTATAAGAAAGAGAAAAAAAGTGGGCAAGAGGAAAATGGAAGATAGGAACCTTCAAAAGGATGCCAAAAAGAGCAACATGATGGATAGCTTACCAAACAATAGTGATTTGCAATGGAATTCAAAAAGCGGATCTTACTTATAATCCAAGCTTTGTATCAAGATCCAATATGGCTCTTGGTAGTAGAAAACTTGATTAGAATTTGTAATTTTGAAAAGCAAGTGATTGTTGTGTGAAGGCAATACTAAGTTAGTTTGGTTAGTTAGAGAATGAGGGGACTTTAGGTAAAGAAAAAAGATGTGAAATCTCATCTACCTTGAGAAGAAAGGAGGAAAAACCCAACGAAGGGGACGAAGCCAAAGGGGAATAATCCTCACCATCGCTTATCTCGAAACTACCTATAGTGCAAAGAATTCTGTGGTCAGGGATATGAAAAAGCCTACCTACCACAGGGGCCACGAACGACACATCCCTAGCACTTGCCGCCATACTGTACACCGCGTTCGCCAACGCCCTCTGCAAGCGATGGACATGAATTGCCTGAAGAAAGCCACAATACAAGAAAGGGGAGACCAACTCCATTCTTGCGATTGTGGGAAGCCTTGACACAGGCCTTGACGAACCTAGAAAAATCTTTGCCCATGGCCCCGTGAGTCTTGATGGCAAGGGGGACGAAGTTGTGGCCATCCTGCATGGGAGAGCACCTGTGTACCTTTGCAGTGCGCACCTCTTTGCTACCCAATCCGGAGGGTTGTGGAGGATAACATGCTCGCAGACATTGTCCTGGGTAGAATTTGTTACAACCACATCAACAACAGAAACCTAGTCCTCCCGGCTCAAAAATAGATCAGCCCTGAGAGAAACGTCCGTAGGGTGTAAGGGCGCTCTCTGCAGAGAAAGAACCCGCTCTCCTTAGCCATTAACATGACATCCCAGACGGCGTCATGCGTAGCAATGCGCTGCCTGCCGGCGGGACAGCGAGCCACGTGGGTCCTAAAGTGATCGAGGGGGGCCCCACAATTGCATATTGAGAGAGAACATGCTAAAGGTTGGACCAAACCCAAGCGAAATCTTATCGCAGTGGAAAAAGTTGCTGGTGCGATGCGGAAAGCTTGGATATTGGGCTGGGCCAAAAGCTAGGAACCAGCTCCCTTCCCAAAGTAAGAGCGGAGGCAAGCCCGAGAGGGCTTGGGAATGGAGGAATCCCAGAGAAGGGCCAGCTGCGCCTGCCCATAATGCTTCTCCAGGAGGGCAGTGTGGCCCTAGCCTCGGAGGATAAAGATCCCCTGGCAACCTTAAGAATGCCTACAGGGTGAACGCCCCTGCCTCAATGCCTAAGACGAAGGCCTCAAAAATGCGCAAATCTCGGATTAAGAAACAGGTCATCACCTAAGAAAGCCACTTGCGCAAAGGCCTCCGTGGCCATCAAACTAGTGCCCCCAAAAGCGACAAGAAAGAACGCCTACCGCCTCGCCATCCCCGGCAGCGCACTCGAAGGTGCCCGCGCCAATGATGTGCCCTAAACCCTCGCGTTGAAACAGGTGGTTGCCTTTGATGTCCTCTAACAGGATAATGTTAAACAGGGTGTTCCTCGCTCGCACAAGGTCTCCAACTTGAGCTGCCTTCATGCTTATGCAAGCCTCACGCACATTCTTCAACAACAATGCTCCTAGCGGGTGCTTTTCTTCATCCTTTTTAGCTGCTGGCCAGTACATCTTCATCAACGGTATGCAATTGAACATCTCCAACTTGTCTTTCCAACACCCTTTTGTATATGAAATTGTAAGGTCAAGGAAGTCTTCTCACCCACATCTTCTGGAGTAGCAGCTAAACATGCCCTTTTTTCATCTTTTGCTACTCGAGGCTCCTCCCCTGGTCTCTACTCCTGTGGCATTCGCAGATGGATTGCTGCTACTCTCCTTCCTTGGGACTCCAGACAACTTGCTTTAGTGCAAGCTGCTTCTGCTTGTAGGGCAAGTGCTTGCCATTCTCGCTGACACCATTTATTCATAGCTCAACAACTCCGCTAGGTTGATGGTGACCGAGCCATATGAAGCTACAAAACCATTGATGGCTGCGCATACGGTAACGATCAAGTCGCCCCGAATAAAGACAGCAAAAAGAACAACCCTTTACGCCATGACACTCATAGCTAGATTGTGGAAGTACCAGGCTCCCAACAGTGCTAACAGCACATGTAGTGCCTACTAGAAAGGGTAGCATATGTTACAGTCATTGTTGCAATTTCATATTACACTTCCAAATTGCAACATGCATTGGAGGCTTGGGATAGAGTTGGACATGGGCTAGCCCATGTCCGATTCTGTCAGTCGATTGGTGTCCGCTTGGCAGGCATCTTAAAGGCTCCTCAACTCCGACCTCTACCTGGCACCTCTTGCACTCTCAGTTAACCTCACCGCTGCAATGCCTACACACAAAAAAAACACCACACCATCATCTCTCAGCCATTGGCTGCAGCACTAGGAGCAGCCCTAGCGCCAGACTGGCACAAGCATTAGCGGCAGCAACGGAAGACACTGTGCAAGTTGGTTTTTTGTGTAGCAAACCCTTTGTCTCTCACTCAGCGCTCTGTCCTCAAGAGAAAAGAAGCTCTTTAACGCGGTGCCTATCTCGTCTACCTCGAAAGCCAATCTGGCTGGATGTTGGACTCCTCACTTTCGTGGCATCACGAACCAAGTTCATGTCATGCCATGAACTATAAACACTAGCAAGACTGATTGGACCATAAGCATTAAAGGAGAGAGCGAGGGATAACCTTGACACATGGCATAAGCCATGTGGCGTGATTGGACCATAAGCATTAAAGGAGAGAGCGAGGGATAACCTTGACACATGGCATAAGCCATGTGGCGTGACCGATGAATGAGCCCATGCGGGAATGGAATGCATATGGATGGTATGTATGTACGATAGTTCGTAGAGAGATTACGTGTTGTGACATGCATGATCCATGTATGTCTCTTTGTCGCATGTGAGGACTGATGGCATGAGCACATATAGGCACGGCTCATTTATTTATAAACCCTTAAACATCAGAACTACATATGAAAGGGACTCTAGGACCGAGGGCCAAGGAAATAAGGGATAGGCATTTTTGCTAAAGACTGAGGACTTGATAGCTATATTACCTAGGCGCACACCTATATTCCAATTGTTCGTCGGGAAGAAGGTGTGCGCGCCAGTGGGAGATGGCTGGACCCAGGGGCTATATATGTAGAGCAACACTCCAAGCTAAGTGGATTGTTGATGTTTTTCTAGCAAAGAGGCAGCCATACTTTGTCCCTGCACTAATCTTTGTCTTCTTTGAAGCTATGCTGCTTGGCAGCGCAACATACTCTTCCTCGTAGCAGGCGGTGTGCCGCGATAACTTGGATCATTGACTTACACCCTGCCGACCCCGTTACCCATGTTCATAGTCTTAAAAATTGTTTTGAACTTGTGCACAGGTAGGCTAGTTCCCTGGTTGGTAAAAACATCATGACAAATGGTTGCTTAATGCGACAATGCCCGTCGCAAGTAGTCTCCAAATTCATAACTTAATTGTGGAATATTTTAATGATTAATTTAATTTTATAATTTAATTTGAAGTAAAAATAATCTATTTCTATAACATGTAAAAAAATCAGATAGTTTGGACAAGAAATAAATTAAATAAAATTATTGACCTTATGTGATTATAAAATCATAGCATTTTAGATGTTTCTCACTAATGAGTGCACCAAACCATGCCTGCACTCTCTTCAATCAGCGGCATAAAACTCAAAGACTTCATAACAAACCCAAAACAACTCAAAAGCATCGTCCTTTAGGGGTTGAATTTGAGCCCCTAATAGGTACATCGCCAAATGAAAAGGAAAAGGAAAAAGGATAACATAATATTAAAAAAAGGTTGCGCTGGTGCTGATAAAACAAGAACAAAGCTACGAAACGTTTCTCTGGAACGAGACCGAAGGTTGTCACTCCCTTTGGCGTGGGCCGTGGGCGAAGGCCTGGAGAGCGGCATAAAGCGGCAGAGCAGAGATCCAGGCGCGGAGGAAGACAGTTGGGTGACTGAGAGGCGGGAGAGTCCGGTGGCGAAACGCGTCGCGTGCGGTGGCGCAGGGATCATGGATTTCAACGAGATGGAGGCCAAGGAAGGGCTGAGGGTGTCCTGGAATGCCTGGCCCAGCTCCCGGATCGAGGCCACCCGGATGGTGGTTCCCTTCGGCGTGATGTGCACTCCGCTCATGGCCATGCCGGACATGCGCTTGTTCTCCTACGAGCCTGTTCTTTGCAAGGGCTGCAAAGCTGCTCTCAACTTATACTTCCAGGTGCACTTCGAGAACAAGAGCTGGACATGCTCCTTCTGCTTCACCAGGAACCAGTTCCCGGCCGACTACGCCGAGATCTCGAAGGGAAACCTCCCCGCGGAGCTGTGGCCCGACAGCGTGACTGTGGAGTACGCGCTGCCCCACGGCAGCTCGTTTGCGGGAAGCCTGAGCCCGTCCGGTAAGTTCTCCCCCAGAGGCATTAATGCGGCGCAGAATTATGGCTCTGCGCCCGGTCCCGGCTTCGTGTACGCCAACGGGCCCGGAGGTATCCCGCCCGGGGCTGTGGCCAATTGGGATGCCAATAGCCCGCCTGCCTTTCTGTTTGTGGTTGACACTTGTCAACCGCCTGAGGATCTGCAGGATCTGAAGAACGCGTTAACGCAGCTCCTCGGGTTCCTGCCGGAAACTGCTCTGATCGGGCTCGTGACGTTCGGGACCATGGTTCATGTGCACGAGCTAGGTTATGCCGATTGCTCCAAGTCCTTTGTTTTCCGGGGGGAGAAGGAGTATACGTCGCAACAGGTATTGTAGATGTGTTCATTTTGCTTACCTGTTTCTATGGTTTTGTGATGGAAATGGATCGGAGAGGTTTTGTTGGATCAGGTCCGTGCCTGTGCTGTAGCTAGTATGTATGTTGTTGCTCATGACTGCTTGTGCTGTGAAAATATGGTTAGGTGCAAGAACTGTTAGGAATACTGCCTCAAGGGAGGCAAGCAGCTGGAGTTTTATCGGTCCATAGAGGTGGCATAGGGCGTTTCTTGCTTCCGGTCTCTGAATGTGAATATACTTTTGTGGCTGCCCTGGAGGAATTGCAGCCAAATACGTACCCTGTAGTGGCTGGGCACAGGCCACAGAGAGCAACAGGTGCAGCATTGGCAGTTTCTGCGGGCCTGATGCAAGGGTGCCTGTCTGGGATAGGGTCAAGGATCATGCTGTTTACTGCAGGTCCTGCAACCGTGGGGCCAGGTATCATCGTGGACACAGATTTAGGGAAGAGCATTCGCACTCACCAGGACCTTGTGAACGATCATTCACCGTATTACAAGAAGGCGGGCAAGTTTT
This sequence comes from Anthoceros angustus, assembly GCA_010909165.1. Taxonomy (NCBI): domain Eukaryota; kingdom Viridiplantae; phylum Streptophyta; class Anthocerotopsida; order Anthocerotales; family Anthocerotaceae; genus Anthoceros; species Anthoceros angustus. The sequence goes on from MU008153.1 coordinate 352,480, forward strand.
ATTCTCAGCTGTCGCAGCAACTGTTGGCTAGTAATCATGTGCTGGATATCTTTGCATGCTCTCTGGATCAGGTGGGTACAGCTGAGGTGAGAGTTGCTGTGGACAGTACGGGGGGGATCATGGTGTTGGCTGAGACGTTTGACTCTGATCAGTTCAAGAAAACACTGAAGAAGCTGTTTGAAAGGGATGAACAAGGCCACTTAAGGATGTGTTTTGGTGCCTCGCTGGAGGTTATTACCACAAAGGAGATAAAGGTGTGTGGGGCAATAGGCCCCTGCGCATCTCTGGGGAAGAAGGGCGGGTCTGTGAGTGACACTGAGCTCGGAGTTGGTGGTACATCTGCGTGGAAGATGTGTACCCTGACCAACAAAACTGCCATTGCTGTGTACTTTGAGGTGGTCAATCACCACTCTAACCCCATACCTTCAGGAACTCCCTTTTTTATTCAATTTATCACAAGGTATAGACATGGCAACGGGCAGATGAGAATGCGTGTTACGACCCTTGCTCGTCGGTGGGTAGATGCGGGCCAACTGCAAGACATCGCTGCAAATTTTGATCAAGAAGCTGCTGCTGCAATTATGGCGAGACTGGCTGTTTTCAAAACCGAGAATGAAGAGGTGTTTGATATTTTGAGGTGGCTTGATCGGATGCTCATCCGCGTGGCTGCGAAATTTGGCGAGTACCAAAAGGATGATCCGACATCTTTTCGGTTTTCTTCAGGCTTCAGCCTCTATCCGCAATTCATGTTTCACCTGCGAAGATCACAGTTTCTGCAAGTCTTCAACAACACACCTGATGAAACTGCCTTCTTCAGGCTTATGTTGAACAGGGAAGGTGTCATCGGTTCCCTGATCATGATTCAGCCTACTCTCTTCTCCTATACATTTCAAGGCCCACCTATACCTGTCGTGTTGGATGTCACCTCCATTGCACCAGACTGTATTCTGCTCTTTGACTCCTACTTCTATGTGGTGGTGCATTATGGCTCGACAATTGCGCAGTGGAGGAAGCTTGGTTACCAGAATGATCCTGCCTATATTAACTTTAAGAACTTGCTTGAAGCTCCCATCGGAGATGCTGAAGCTTTGCTGGTGGACAGGATCCCTCTTCCAAAGCTCATCGAGTGCGACCAGCATGCCAGTCAAGCCAGGTTTTTACTGGCGAAACTGAACCCGTCCATCACCCACAACAACCATCAGTACGAGAATCAGGAAATCATATTCACTGATGATGTCAGTCTACAAGTTTTTGTAGAGCATCTTCAAAGATTAGCTGTACAGTCGTAGGTTTAGGGTATCTTTCTGCTAGTCCGATTAGTCCCCTGGCAGTGAACTTGGGTGGTGCTTACTTTTTAAGTGTTGCCAGATCCGGGGGCATTCCTCCTGACAGCAATCGTGTCACGCGGAAGACATTTGTGACTCGTCACAGCACTCGCGTCGTCGGACTTAAGGTATTCCCTGCCGTGAGCATCTTTGTTCTCAACCGGCCGAGTTCAGGTTCGTTGTCACAAGGTTCACCATCGGTAGAGAAGGGAATTGCCTGAGGCGGACATTGTTGGTCGGCATGGTTTATTTTCAGTGAAATAGTCGGCATTGTTTTCGAAGTGGAGAAGCTGCTTTTCTCTGCAGGAGGTGTGAATTGGAAGACGGGCAGCAGCTGGTCTGACTCATCCAGAAAACGTCTCATTAACCTTTACTTTGAGCGGGAGACCAAACGAGCAACAAAACGTGGCACAAGCCTGCGTATTTCGAGTTCCCGCGTTTCACCCTGCCCCTTGGCCAGCCCTTCGCCTGCTTTCAAAACGGACAGTGTTGCTTTTGCGAAATCCTTCACACGATGTACTCCGAAGGTCATGGCGATGGCGGTAACCTGTTCAGCGGCGGGGGCTTCATGCCTTCGCAGTCTACCACATTGCAAACCGACTCGACTTACAACTCTGCCTCCCGGGTAAGTGCCGACCTCGATTACGCTGCTGCGATGATATCTTCCCCCTTGCTGTTGTGCGCTGTTTTTGAGCTTGTGGGTTCCACAGAAAAGCGGCCCCGTGAATCAGTCTCTTATGCCACTCACGGTGAAGCAAATCAGCTCGGCATTGCAAAAGGCCACAGACGATAACTTCGTGGTGGATGGACAGGAAGTCAGCAATGTATGTGACTCTGTGTGTCTGACCGCCTTATCGGTGGCTCAATCTTGTTTCCTTCGCTTCCTTGACTGGTAATATGTAGGTCATTTTGGTTGGGATGATCTGGGTCTTCTTTTCTTTGTCTGACTCTTGGTTGTTGTATATCAGGTCACTTTGGTAGGTCTGGTGACTAATAAGGAGGAGAAAGTGACGGATGTGTCCTTCATCTTGGACGACGGCACAGGGAGGATTGAGGTCAAGCGATGGTACCTCAATCTTATATTTGACTGTGCTGCTTTTGTGAGGATGTGATAGTAGGTAGTGCCCCTTTGTGGCCAGGCTATGACTCAGTGTTGTTTGTTTTCCACAGGGTGGATCCTCAGGATAATTATGATCAGCCGGAGTCCTCTTCCATCAGGCACAAGTTCCCTTCACTATCTGCTTTGCTGCAGGTCAAGCTTCTTAGCGTCTGAGCTGAAATTATGTTGCCTGTACTGCAGAAACCAGGCATATATCCGTGTGCATGGTCACCTCCGATCTTTTCAAGGGAAGAAGAGCGTTCATGCCTTTGCTACAAGGTGATGGGAACCATCTCTTGGATTCAAAGTTTTAGGGTTGATCAGCTGTCTCCAGTCTTCAGGTCATGGTTAGCTTGGAACTGAGGGTCTCTTGCAGGGCTATCACGGACTTCAATGAAGTCACCTTTCACTTTCTGGAGTGCATCTATGTGCACCTCTCAAATACAAAGGGTCAGGTATGTTTGACTTTGTCAATTCCACCTCACTTTCATAGTGGCCACAGCAGAGGTTTTCTTGACTTTCTATACCTTTGGGCTGTAACAACTCGTTCTGAACTGGGCGTTGCCAGGGGAATGGTGCCACGAATCCGCTGTCAAACCCCTCTTCAGATTCCGTGGCTGGGACGAAGCCCAACTTAAACACTAACAGTTACAACAATCAGGTATTGTTCGGCTGGCAGGTGTCTTGGCTGCCCGTAACGTGCTTTCAGTGTGTCTGATAAATTGTTATGGCTGGCAGTACACGACCCCTGCGCCATCGACAATGGGTAGGTCTGTGGACGAATGTCAGAAACGTGTTCAACAGATTTTTGACGACCCTGCTAGTTTGTAAGTTACCTGTGACTTCTGTCAGGTCTACAATTTTTGGGTGACCCTCACTCACCTCTTACTGATTGATCGTGGGTGATTTTTCTGCTTATGCGCAGGCACATTGTTGAGGGTCTGCATGTTGACGATGTGGTGAGAAGAATGCCAGGCTACGACAGACGGAAAGTAAGGTGAGTACGCATGGACCTCCTGATCAGCTCAAGGATGTCATCGCGGTTGTTTGCTATCTAGCGTAGGAATCAACTCATTGGAGTTGCTGACGGTGGGATAAAACGGTTTCCGCTTTGCAGAGAGGCTGTCGATTTTCTGCAGAACGAGGGTTTGATATACTCTACCATTGACGAGGATCATTATAAATCTATCAAAAGTTATTAGCACAAACAGCAGTATATCTTGTACTCGAATTCTCATTGTAAACTTTGTGATAATTCTGTTGAAAGTCAAAGGTTGAATCTAACCGCCCAGGAATTAGAGTTCTTTAGCTCTATTTTTTATTTCTATTAATTTCTTTGCTCATTTTTAAATAGTCTGAATCCTAAATAGGTAGTTATAATAAAATTAAATAATAAATAAAAACTATATCATCATATATCAGAAACCCTTGTTCTATTGGGGGAAAAACGATGGGAAACAACCAATGGAGAAAATGGTGGCACACATTCTCATAATGGATGAGAATACGTTAACCCAACCTTGGGGTACACATTCCCATAATGAATGAGAATACGTTAACCCACCCTTGGGGCAACGAGCGATGGACCACACACGTATCAAGGGCAAAAGTTCACTTATATAAGAGAATTGGTGCATACATTTAACTGGTCACAAAGGTCAAGTAAGAAATAATTAACGATTGAAGTAGTCCAAGGTTCTTTTGTTTATTGAAATTAGCTTTTATAAAGGATGTACCATGGTCCAAGGAACCCATGGCTATATATGCTTTACACGATGCTTGGTTACAATCAACACTTGTGTTACGCCCTACTAGTCAATTTTCCATTCACAAAGTAATTGATTATAGAAGAACTCTTACAGCCTTTTGTTTATTGAAATTATTTTTATAGAGGATGTACCATTGTCCAAGGAACCCAAGGCTATATATGCTTTGATGTCGGGTAACAATTAACATTTCTATTACACCCTACTAGTCTCGCGAAGTTTTTGATTATAAAAGAACTCTTACAAATGACCGCAAAAGCACAACAAAAGAGTATTCACGATATCTTACTCCAACACGGCTCCAAAAAGCAAAAGTTTCACCTATGTTGTAGGAGATTGTTTATTTGACTCAATTGCGTATTTATTGAATGGAACGATAAACTCTTCTCAATGCGAATCAAGGCTATGACGCAACAAGAAAGCATAGAAGAAAATGACCTTAGTGCAAAGACGATCTTGGAAATATATTCGTGTGAGGTCTTGATCAGCTCCATGGCTCAAAAATCCAGAACATTGAATTGTATATAGATAATATGAAACTACCGGCAATATCGAACGGTTGTGGGGTGATGCCATTGCAATCCAATGGTTAAGTGTAGCGTTGAAAATGAAGATCTATATATGGTCGGTTCAAAGCAAGAAGGTAATATACAAATACGACGATCTACTTCAAGCTCAAGGTCTTGAACATACTATATGATGAAGTAGTGCAACACTATGAACCTCTCATGCAACTTGATAGAGTGTCAAAGCAACGTTCGCCTTCGACCAAGGATAATGTGCTCAAAATCAACACCAACATTCACAATCAAGAGTTGCGCAAGATGAACAACTCTCGACAGCAAGCAAAAAAGAAGAACAGCGTCAACTCAATGCTATCTCCACATATGGTACAAAAACTGCCCATTGCCAAATCCACAAGTAGAGGAGACAAGAGAAAACGAGACGATCATGCGATATTGACAACGCAACCACTACAGAAGAAACGTCAAGTCTGTTAATATACCTATAGTGTCCGTTCATTAGGGCACGTTTCGTAACTAGGCACGAAACGTTATTAAGTTAATGAGCGGTTACCATAAGGCACCGCTTCACCACAGAACAAAAACTCTCTCTGTACTCTTGAGCACTAACGCAATTCATACGCGATCCACGAACCATCACATGGTATCAGAGCAGGGAAATTTCCATGCCTAACCAGCGGCGGAGGGAGCGCCTCCAGAGGCGTGCCGTTAGGTAGGCAGACATGCTAGAATTGCAAAGAAGCCACCGAGAAAACTCTTATCTAAAGGAGGCGGAAGGAAACTTATGGCACTACGCCTGGATCAGGACAACCTCCATCCTTCTGCTCATAGGAGAAGAAATTTTACTCCGAGGGTTCTGTGACCCACAGGATTACGACTGGGCATATGTACACTTCTCCTTCCTCTACACACAAGAATAGGCACAAAATAATTCACAATGATTAGACAGTTCACAACCACACTCGATGTGCACACCCCAATTGACCCAACACAAATTAAGGAATTCATAATCTGCAGCCTACACAAACTCTACAGCAAAACTGTCTTCTCATAGTGCCAGGTTCACCAAACAACCTATACATCCTGCCCCCAACACTTGAAATCGAAGAATTCCAAAACAACATAATCCAAAAACTGCAGAACTTAGAGGCAAACTTAGTCCCTACCCCCACCACTTGCAGACTCTATAAAATCCTAATCACCCTCCAAGTACAAACTGATGTTGGCGGTGTTGGAAACCCTCCAGTTGTCACAACACAACCCGCCGCCTTCCCATAATGGATGAGAATACGTTAACCCAACCTTGGGGCACACATTCCCATAATGGATGAGAATACGTTAACCCACCCTTGGGGCACACATTCCCATAATGGATGAGAATACGTTAACCCACCCTTGGGGCAACGAGCGAGGGACCACACAAGTATCAAGGGCAAAAGTTCACTTGTATAAGAAAATTGCTGCATACATTTAACTGGTCACAAAGGTCAAGTAAGAAATAATTAACGATTGAAGTAGTCCAAGGTCCTTTTGTTTGTTGAAATTAGTTTTTATAAAGGATGTACCATGGTCCTAGGAACCCATGGCTATATATGCTTTACACGATGCTTGGTTACAATCAACACTTGTGTTACGCCCTACTAGTCAATTTTTCATTAACAAAGTAATTGATTATAGAAGAACTCTTACAACCTTTTGTTTATTGAAATTATTTTTATAGAGGATGTACCATGTCTAAGGAACCCAAGGCTATATATGCTTTGATGTCGGGTAACAATTAACATTTCTATTACACCCTACTAGTCTCGCGAAGTTTTTGATTATAAAAGAACTCTTACAAATGACCGCAAAAGCACAACAAAAGAGTATTCACGATATCTTACTCCAACACGGGCTCCAAAAAGCAAAAGTTTCACCTATGTTGTAGGAGATTGTTTATTTGACTCAATTCGTATTTATTGAATGGAACGATAAACTCTTCTCAATCGCGAATCAAGGCTATGTGATTCAAGAAAGCATAGAAGAAAATGACCTTAGTGCAAAGACGATCTTGGAAATATATTCGTGAGGTCTTGATCGAGCTCCATGGCTCAAAAATCCGAACATTGAATTGTATATAGATAATATGAAACTACCGCAATATCGAATCAGGTTGTGGGGTGATGCCATTGCAATCCAATGGTTAAGTGTAGCGTTGAAAATGAAGATCTATATATGGTCGGGTTCAAAGCAAGAAGGTAATATACAAATACGACGCATCTACTTCAAGCTCGAAGGTCTTGAACATACTATATGATGAAGTAGTGCAACACTATGAACCTCTCATGCAACTTGATAGAGTGTCAAAGCAAAGCAAGAAGGTAATATACAAATACGACGCATCTACTTCAAGCTCGAAGGTCTTGAACATACTATATGATGAAGTAGTACAACATTATGAACCTCTCATGCAACTTGATAGAGTGTCAAAGCAACGTTCGCCTTCGACCAAGGATAATGTGCTCAAAATCAACACCAACATGCACAATCAAGAGTTGTGCAAGATGAACAACTCTCGACAGGAAACAAAAAAGAAAAGCTCGAAGGTCTTGAACGTAGTATATGATGAAATAGTGCAACACTATGAACCTCTCATGCAACTTGATAGAGTGTCAAAGCAATGTTCGCCTTCGACCAAGGATAGTGTGCTCAAAATCAACACCAACATTCACATGAACAACTCTCGACAGCAAACAAAAAAGAAGAACAGCATCAACTCAATGGTATCTCGACATATGGTACAAAAACTGCCCATTGCCAAATCCATAAGTAGAGGAGACAAGAGAAAACGAGACGATCATGCGATATTGACAACGCAACCACTAGAGAAGAAACGTCAAGTCATCATATAAAACACCTTGATGCAAGAGAAGGTTCGGTAACTCGTCCACTGCCCCCCAATTCAAACCAAAGGCAACAACCTTGATTCAATAGAATGGTCTAGTAGCTCGTCCACTAGGCTCAACTCAAAAGAAGGGCAAGAGCAAAAATTATTAAAACGTACTTGCAATTGGTGGGTAAGTAGTAGTGAGTGGTTCACTGGTGGGACATGAGGCGAAAGTATGATGATCAATGACTTATGGAATCATGTCCCATTGCAAAATAAAGGATGTGCCATAAAATTCAGTCCAAAGCATGAGCTCCATTAAATGGATCCTTCACTTGATTAGAAGGTTTGTAGGCTTTTCATTTAAATAGAATGTTTGTATAGTCTATGCTCTATTCACGGAGCTTGGAATGTCTTCAGGCCTGGGAGCTACTAGAAAGTTCCATCAACGAATAGTTTATTCTGAATCTAACTCTACAATAGACATAGAAAATCCCAATATCTCTATGAGTGTGATATTTCTACTTATCTTGAGGGTGCTTGCACGGTAACATCAGGACAAAGCCGTGCAGGCATAACTCCATATCGCATAACTATACCTTGAATGAAGTTTAATTAGTGAATCATTGGACTAACTTGTTGAAAAAGCCTACCAACGTTCCCTCTATGAAAGCTAGGTACCCACTTTCACAAGGTAGCCAAGTAAAGGGTCCGAGGTACCCTAGTCCCTCATGCGAGACTATGAAGCGCAAGACTTTATGTCTAAAATAAAGTACCCTAGTCCCTCTTGTGAGACTACAAACCACAAAACTTTATGTGCGTTCGTTAAAGCATGCGTCTCTAATAGCATTGTGGGACATGTTTACAAAAGCGCCCATTGCCAAATCCATAAGTAGAGGAGACAAGAGAAAGCAGGCGATCATGCGATATTGACAACGCAACCACTAGAAGAAAAGCGTCAAGTCATCATATAAAACACCTTGATGCAAGAGAAGGTTCGTAACTCGTCACGCTAATTCAAACCAAAGGCAACAACCTTGATTCAATAGAATGGTCTAGTAGCTCGTCCACTAGGCTCAACTCAAAAGAAGGGCAAGAGCAAAAATTATTAAAAGCGTACTTGCAATTGGTGGGTAAGTAGTAGTGAGTGGTTCACTGGTGGGACATGAGGCGAAAGTATGATGATCAATGACTTATGGAATCATGTCCCATTGCAAAATAAAGGATGTGCCATAAAATTCAGTCCAAAGCATGAGCTCCATTAAATGGATCCTTCACTTGATTAGAAGGTTTGTAGGCTTTTCATTTAAATAGAATGTTTGTATAGTCTATGCTCTATTCACGGAGCTTGGAATGTCTTCAGGCCTGGGAGCTACTAGAAAGTTCCATCAACGAATAGTTTATTCTGAATCTAACTCTACAATAGACATAGAAAATCCCAATATCTCATGTGAGTGTGATATTTCTACTTATCTTGAGGGTGCTTGCACGGTAACATCAGGACAAAGCCGTGCAGGCATAACTCCATATCGCATAACTATACACTGAATGAAGTTTAATTAGTGAATCCGATGGACTAACTTGTTGAAAAAGCCTACCAACGTTCCCTCTATGAAAGCTAGGTACCCACTTTCACAAGGTAGCCAAGTAAAGGGTCCGAGGTACCCTAGTCCCTCATGCGAGACTATGAAGCGCAAGACTTTATGTCTAAAATAAAGTACCCTAGTCCCTCTTGTGAGACTACAAACCACAAAACTTTATGTGCGTTCCGTTCGAAACGTAACGTCTCTAATAGCATTGTGGGACATGTTTACAAACTGGCCTACGTCTCTAATAGCATTGTGGGACATGTTTACAAACTGGCCTAATCGGTGGCAATGTGTTGCATAGTCTATAATCCTTATTTATGTTTCTCGAAATGTTGATTGTGCTTGCCTAGTAACATGATAAAAATATCCTGGATTTGTAACTTCATATAATTAACTTCTTACCAAGTTGAACTAGTGAAAATTAGTCTTTGCTAACGTAACCCTAAAGATGTAGAAATACATGCTATTATTTAGGGTATATGATTGATGCAAATAATAAGTCTTTCATTTGCATAGATAAATGCTAATGTTTAGGGTCGTATATTCTATTCGAATAATAAGTCCGTCTTGCCTCATCGTATACCATGACTGTGCTTTTTAGGTATCTAGGGTTTATGGAACAGTGGATTGTCGCTTTGCATCATGAGGATGAGAGCTTTCAGTACCAGTAAGGACAGTGGTGGCGAAAGTGTAGTCTAAGAGTAAAAAGAGTGTTCTTGAGAATCGTCTTCGTAAGAGCGCGGTAGTGACTCCAATCGTCTTGGAGTTTATGGTGTTCGTGAGAGGTGTTCCTAAGATTGGAGTTGGTATATCTTAGAGCGGCGACTTATCAAGTGAGAACTCTATGAGCAGTGTCTCAACAAACGAGATTTTGACTGGTGTTGGTGCTTGCAAGAGCGGTATTAAGCTATGTGTCATCGAGTGCGGGTGTAAGCATTGTTCTTCAAGGGTTTAACTGGTATGTCGTAACCTTGTTCAATAGATACTTCATAAAACAGAAGGGATGTCGGAAAACGTGTGCTTCGTGAAATGAAATGAACATGGCGTTCATGAAATAAGAGTGAGTGTCAGTGAAGTGAAAGTGAGTTTCAGTGAAATAAGAGTGAGAGTGATATTCTGTGAGATGAGAGTGATTTTCAGTGAAGTGAGAGTGATCTTTAGTGAAGGAGAGTGGTGTTGGGTGAAGTGAGAGTGATTTTCAGCCAAGTGCAAGTGATTTTCAGTGAAGCGAGGGTGATTTTCAATGAGATGAGAGTGACTTTCAGTGAGAGAGTGATTTCAATGAAGCGAGAGTGACTTTCAATGAAGTGAGAGTGACTTTCAGTGAAGTGAGAGTGATTTTCAGTGCGAATGATTTGCATTGAAGTGAGAATGATTTGAAGTGAAGCGAGAGTGTTTTCACACAAGATGTTACGACAAATGAAAGCTTTTTCCAAACGTGTTTCAGCAACTTGTGCAGGACAGTTCCTCACAATTCCTCAACAAGACAATTCTTTGCAAGGTATGTATGTATCCGAACTCTATATATTTTTCCATGGAGTCAAGTCAAAATGAGAAGGACACTCAAATAAGTTTGTAACATCGTTTCTTCAAAACTCAAAGCAATCATCAGGTCATAATGAGCAATCACAGGGACATAAGGGACAATCACTTCAGAACTCATTGCAATTATGAGGGGCAATCAGATTGCCTCAGAAATATCAATTAACCTGCTACTCAGAAAAGGGATCGTTGTACCAAAGTAAGTGAAGCTCATGTATGGTCAAAGGTAGATTGCTTAAGTGAGCTAAATCGGTTATTATGTTAACACCTCAGCAAACAGATTGCCTTTGCAAAGTTATTTTGGATTCAGTTCAAGGGAAGCTAATTTGCAAGCCATGACCCGTTTGCAGTTCAACCAACGTTTTTCCTTTGTATCCTACATAGACTCCAGGTAACAGGAAATTGGTTTGCAGGCAAAAACAGAAGCTTTTGGTGTTCTGTTTGTAGTTCGTAGGCTATTTTTCACATATTCTATATGTAGTTGGCAGACTGTTTTGCAAGTGAATGACAACTCTTAATGTTCTACGTGTTTCAGAATGAAAGGGGGGGCTGGTCCTGCAGTAAAGGTGCACCTGCTTTTTGGAAGCTTGGAGAAGTACATACCAGAAAAAGATATCACGGACCTCATGGACCCAGCCATATGGGGTAAACTTCCTGTCGAGATCCTGATGAGAGTGATTGCATTCTCTTCATTTGTTGCACAGATGCGTGCCAAAGTCCTGTGCAAGCAGTACAAACAAACTATCGAGACACCTGGTTTCCGATTGCAAGGCAGCGCAGCAGAAATGCCCTTCCCTGCTGCAATTTGTGCCTTCGAGGTCATAGGTGGACATGGAGGTCCTGAGGATCTGCATCATACTATTCCCGAAGGGAGCGCTCGAGCATACTACCCATTATGGACTGCTGCTAATCCGACAGGGCAACCACGTCAGTTCAAAGGAATGGTCGATCCAATCAACCTGGATTTCCTTCCCCAGGATATGGAGAGCCTCCTTACCTCCAGCTTCTATAAGAAACAAGTGCATTTCTTTGACAACGGCCTGATATGCATCAGAAGACATGAATCTACAGGAGGCATGATAATTGCAAACCTGTTAAACAAGACATGGCGGAAGCTCCCAGAACTTGACATACCAGAAACATTAAAGGAGCAGCTGTACATGCACAAAGAAGGGGACGAGATCACTTGCCTTGTGGCCGAGGGAGCAAGAACTTTTGAGGTACTCCACTTCTTCCAGTGGTCTGATGATTCCGGAAGCACAAATACATGGTGTGCAGGAATCTATGCATCAGTGACAAATTGTTGGAAAGTTGTCCACGGGCAGACTTACACATCTCCAAGAACCCGCATCCGCCGTCCTCAGGCTCTTGACCCATCTGATGATTTTGTCTATCTTATCCAAGACTCAGACCCGACGAGTCCTAGATTTGTGAGGGCCTTTGCTGAAGACCGCCTCTACACCCTGTTCAATCATTCAAGTGGACGGCTGACTGTGCACAGCCTGGATGATGGTGCCCTGTTGGAGGAGACCTTTCCACCAGGGCCACCAAAGCCTCTATTATCTGACCTGCACAAGGCAGGACTCAGAAACTTTGTCTCTCCGCATAGTGTTGAGTTTGATGAGTGGAAGGGAGTTTGGTTGTACAAAGGGAATCTGTATGGGGCAGCAACATATATGGCCAGCGGAGATATCCTGTTGGGAGTCACAATCCTCCATCCGGATAAAAGGAGCTGGGGCCCTGCAAAGCTGCTTCCATACCCCCCATGGCATAATACAGCAGGGTGGCAGGGATTAACATACGGCTGGGATGGAAACCTTGGCCTGGCTGGACAATACATATGGGCGGCTCGATACTACATGAAGCAGGAGAATGGACCACCAGCAAGACGCTCGAGTCGATTTTATCCCATTGCCACACAACGGACCACAAACGAGATATGGCACGACTGGCATACAGTGGCACTTTTCGACATCCATGCAGAACGCTGGCTGGAAGTCTTCAGCGATATCAGAGACAAGAAGTCCTGCAAGCTCTCTGTGTTTGAGCCAAAGGCAGAGCACATCCACCTGTAAAGAAGCTCCTCAGCTCAACCACGTCAGCTACTGTTATTTAGCTGTGAGTTGTGATGCTGATGATGAAACGTACTGAACACATTCTTGCTGCCGTATTAGTAAGACCGAAAAGTGGAAGCTGAGGAGATGTCTTACGTACCCAGTTCTTGCATGAATTTTCCAAGCCCTCCGCAGTCTGAACAACACACCACCACCTTGTTGCTGGCTCGCAGGTGGACGAGAGGTGACGAATCAATTTGAAGACACTACCAAGAGCCTTGCCAGCAAATGCACAACAGACTACAAGAAAGAACTAGTCTCAAGTAGTCTCAAGCTGTAAGTGGACAAGACATGAGCCAACTTCTGTTCGCCAGTGCCCTGCAAGACTTCTAACTCCCACGAAAAGGGCAGACGGACACAAGCAAAGCTTAACAGCACTCTCATAAACCTTATTTCTGAGACATTATGAACATAATGACGCGTCCGAGATGAAGTGGTCACTCCAGGCCAAGAGCAGAAGCGGCGCTACGACCCACAAGCACAATACACAAGAGCCAGTCCCACCAGCGCTACGATGCTCCTACGATTCAAGCAGAAATGTCCTAAATTCCCGTCTGTGAAAATCAGAGCCCCGCATACAAAGCTTCTTGCAATCGAGATGGCCACCACTAATGTCTGCTTCCAGATTATGCAAGTCGTGAGCTGCCGACGGCTTGGAGCACGGACATGACTAAAGATGCAGTGTGCAGCAAGAAGATGACGACTCGTTCCTAAAACATTGTACCTACACCAAGCGGAGTACGCCTCCGACAAAAACACTAAGGGCTCCCATATTTAGGGGGATTAGGGTTCCGTGCTTCTCAAGATGTGGAGGTCAGGGTTATTGCAAGTAACTGTCACAGACGAATGTGTGGATGTCCATAATCGGGATGGTACCCCAAGCTGGTGCACGCCTCTGCCATGTCCGCTCGAGACTTTTTGTCTGCCCCGGTTTGAGAACCGTTGCTGCGTGCAGAAGACGCACATAGCCATGCACCTTCATCGTCGTGTAGATGTGCAGCTCAGCTACCTATAGATTGCTCTACTCAAGGGCCTTTTACAATGCATGCGACAACGAGGCTAGCACTGCGCAGTAGGTTTAGGCCTTTCTTACTTAAGAAAAGCTGCAGGAAACTGTGGCTCACGGCGCCGTTCGCTCTGAGCGGCGCTGGGAGGAAAACTGCGGCCCCAGTTTTTTTTGTCAGTGGGAGGAGCTAGCCGGGTCGGCGAAAGAAAGTTGGACAGACATTTTAAGTATTTTTAATTACCGGCCTAGGCACTACATAGCCGTGTCTCGTCTTCCATTTCGTGTCCCGCTTTCGTCTTTCATTTCACTCATTTTCTTGTGGCACCTCTAGCTACGTTCCTCTTTGGTTTGGGGAGTTGAGTGTAGGGGAAGTTAGAGATCTCTCTTTAATTTAGTTTTTTTTATGATTATGGATAGAATATTATACATATATTTATAACCATATTCTTATGCTCTCCTTCACATCATGTACCTCTGGGATTTGATAATGACTTGTTGTCTTATTCGGTTTTCATTGTAGTTTTATTATCTGCGATGAGCGGAGTTTTGGAGCACTTATCATCTGTAAAGCGGAAGAGGGGAAGAGGGACTAGTGGAAGTTTCCTCAACAACTCACATTATGGAGAGATATACATATGAGAGTATGGCATAATAAAGGTGCTACCGTTCGGGATGCTCAACAACGTTTTGCTTATAGAATGTCATATCCTAACTTTCTGGTTTTGGTTGATATGCTACGCCCGTAAATGCTTCGCACATCTACTAGAGAACCTCTTCTACACCAACATGCAATTGCCATGGTCCTCCACCGTCTTGCTAGGGGATTGTCGCCTCATATTGTTGTAGATATGTATGGGGTAGGAGCTTTGATTTGGCTCAATACACCATTATGATTTCAAAGATACTAAGCAATTTAGAAAAATTATTTTCTAGATTGGTTCATTGGCCTGCAAGGGTTGAATTAGAGCAAACAACAATGAAGTTCAGGCAGCTCACAGGTCTTCCCAATATGGTCGGAGCCATAGATGGTTCACACATCAAGCTAGCTGCACAGACTAGTAGGGCAGATAACCCATTTGCATACGGGTGTCGCCATGATATTCATTCAATTGCCTTACAAGGCATATGTGATGCTGATAAAAAGTTAATTGATGTTTGTTGCTGAAACGGTCGCAGACTAGTGGCCATTTGCGACCTCGATAGCCGAGCAGTGCTGGACCCGAAGTTGCTCACAGTCTTCACATCCCGAGCAACGGGAACCGCCGAAAACCAGAGGTATCGATTTTTTGATTCAGCTAGCTGCACACATCAAGCTAGCTGCATAGACTAATAGGGCAGATAACCCAGTTGCATACTGGTGTCGCCATGATATTCATTCAGTTGTCTTACAAGGCATATGTGATGCTGAAAAAAAGTTTATTGATGTTTGTTGCTGAAACGGTCGCAGACTAGTGGCCATCCTGCGACCTCGATAGCCCAGTAGTGCTTAGACCTGAAGTTGCTCACAGTCTTCGCAGCACGAGCAACGGGAACTGCAGAAAACCAAAGGTATCGATTTGCCGATCTAATAATAATGAGATAATGTCACCTGACTAGGTAGATGATTAGACTAATAGCCGATAAATAGATAATTGACGGAAAATTAGGTAAATAGAAGATAATGAGAATAACATCCATTAAACTAGGATAAATACTATAAAAAGAAAATAACTCCCAAATAACCCGAGTAATACCAGAAAGCCTAACGTCTAGCCTAGAAGATCAAGAACAAGGAGGTTAAACCGGTATGTGCGGCCTTCTTGGCTTGTCACATGACCATGTATATGTATGCTACCCGATACACTGAAAAAATGTCCACTTTCCACAAGACTTATGAAACAATTTCATGCAACAAGGGAGGACCATACTAAAAAACTCTTCAACCGTTCTTTACGAACAGGCAAAGTGAAGGTGGAGAATGCCTTTGCACAGCTGAAGAATAAATGGCGTATTCTGATGTTCAGAATATCTTGATATTCCAGAATATCTTGATATTCTGATATTCAGACGAACATCTTAATGTTCCTCTAAAGTATGCCTCGCAAGTTGTCATAGCTTGTTGTGCACTTCATACACTACTAGGCCCCTAGGGAGGGTTTTACAAAACCCATTTTGTAAATGTCTCAATCTTTACAATGTCTATAAACCGCCGTCGTAAATTGATTTAAGTTTCATTGATGTGGCTAGTTTTAAGACTCGGTTTACAACGGGGTTTCTAGTTGGATGATGTGGCACTCTTTTGGGTGCTCATTTAAAACAACGGATTGATGACGTGGCTCCCTTGTTGTAGATTACATTGTAAAAGCCTTTTTCTCAAAATTTGATCTTTATTTTTCTAAAAAACTGGGTTAATATTACTAATCTCAAAAATATGATTGGAAGCCATTTACAACAGCATGCGATAACGTGGCTCCCTTGTTATAAATTATGTTGTAAAGGATTTTTCTCAAAATTTGTTCTTTATTTCTTCAAAATTTATTATTATTATTATTATTATTATTATTAATCACAAAATATGATTGGAGGCCATTTGCAACAGCGATAAATGACGTGGCTCCTTTTAGTACATTACTTTGTAAAACAATTTCCTCAAAAATTGTTCTTTATTTCTTCAAAACTCTTTTTTATTATTATTAATCACAAAATATGATTGGAGGCCATTTACAGCAAATTTTTAAGGTGGTAAATGAGGTTGTAAATGAGGTTGTAAGCGAGGTTGTAAGCGAGGTTGTAAGCGAGGTTGTCAGCGAGGTTGTCAGCGAGGTTGTAAGCGAGGTTGTAAGCGATGTTGTCAACGAGGTTGTAAACGATGTTATCAACGAGGTTGTAAACGATGTTATCAACGAGGTTGTAAACGAGGTTGTAAACGATGTTGTAAACGATGTTGTCAATGAGGTTGCAAACGATGTTGTCAACGAGGTTGTAAACGTGGTTTTAAAAGAGGTAGTAATTGAGGTTGTACATTAGGTTGCAAACACGGTTGTAACATACGTTGTAAATAAGGGTGCACTCTAGGTTGTAAAGTAAGGGTATATGAAGGTTGTAAATGAGGTTGTAAGGTATTTTGTAAAATACATTGTAAATAGACCCATTTTTACAACCTAGTTAAGCTGTCAAACTACAACCTCCCATTAACAACCTACTTTACAACCTAGATTACAAGGCAACCACATTGTAATGGCGTTGTAAACCGGCTACCTAGATACACCGCCACGTCAGCAACTCGATGATGTTGCAATCTTTCCTGCCACGTCCGCAATTTTACAACCTAGTTATTAGTCTACAAACGTGTAAATGTCTATTTTTACAACGTGAAGTTGTAAATTATGTGGTAAAATACGTTATAAAATACCTGCGATTCTTGTAGTGACAACTTTTGTATAGAGGTTGGAGAGTTAGGACCACAACAGCATGATGAAGACCAGTTTCTACTGCATAGAGCGTAACCATATCTGGGAAGCTCTCGGAGAACGAAGGATGCACAATATAGCGATAGTGAAACGAAATAAGTTGTTTGAAGATTGGAAAAGTGGAGGACTTGGAGATAATTAAAGTAGATTGTGATTGGCAAAGATATACAATACCTAGTGTGGCTATATGAGAATAAGGACATGATATTCAACGAATAAGGTGTCTGTACTAAATAGACAAGAGCACACAAAAATCAACTAGTAGTGAACTGCCACTGCGAGACATTGAACCTACTTTTCTTGGCCTGTGCATATGATAAAATGCCTGCCTTTCATAGCATGTTGTTCTTCTACATTTCCCGTCATTCCTGCCCTTCCTACCTTTCTTGCTTTTTCTTCTGCCTGCCTTTTTGGGAACTTCTTGCTTTGTTGCTATGTCTTGTCTTTCTTGCCACTCTTGCTCTATTTACTATGGCCTGCTTCTGTCTTTTTTGACTTTCCTACAAGCATCGCTGTTATTTGAGTTGATTTTCCATCTGCAACTCATCCTGACGCAATTCGTGTTGCAGCATGAGCTGCCGAATATGGAGCTGGTTGGCCATCTTGGCAGTTTCAATCTTTGCCAGACAATCTGCAAAAGAAGATAAGCCTCCTACAATTTCTTTTCCAACTCCTGAAGTGGAAGACCTTCTACGCTTGACCTTTTTTCTCTATAAGAATCGCACATGTTGGTAGTGTTCTTAGGGACTCTGCACATTGTTCTTCAGTACTTTCTTGAGCTTCAGGAGTCATGTGTTGAGGTGCATGAGGTGAATCACCTTGTGAAGGCTGCTTAGAGTCAGCAAATTAAGTTCCACTCCCCGCAACATATGAAGGTAAGCTGGCAGTACCTAGTGTGGCTATATGAGAATAAGGACATGATATTCAACGAATAAGGTGTCTGTACTAAATAGACAAGAGCACACAAAAATCAACTAGTAGTGAACTGCCACTGCGAGACATTGAACCTACTTTTCTTGGCCTGTGCATATGATAAAATGCCTGCCTTTCATAGCATGTTGTTCTTCTACATTTCCCGTCATTCCTGCCCTTCCTACCTTTCTTGCTTTTTCTTCTGCCTGCCTTTTTGGGAACTTCTTGCTTTGTTGCTATGTCTTGTCTTTCTTGCCACTCTTGCTCTATTTACTATGGCCTGCTTCTGTCTTTTTTGACTTTCCTACAAGCATCGCTGTTATTTGAGTTGATTTTCCATCTGCAACTCATCCTGACGCAATTCGTGTTGCAGCATGAGCTGCCGAATATGGAGCTGGTTGGCCATCTTGGCAGTTTCAATCTTTGCCAGACAATCTGCAAAAGAAGATAAGCCTCCTACAATTTCTTTTCCAACTCCTGAAGTGGAAGACCTTCTACGCTTGACCTTTTTTCTCTATAAGAATCGCACATGTTGGTAGTGTTCTTAGGGACTCTGCACATTGTTCTTCAGTACTTTCTTGAGCTTCAGGAGTCATGTGTTGAGGTGCATGAGGTGAATCACCTTGTGAAGGCTGCTTAGAGTCAGCAAATTAAGTTCCACTCCCCGCAACATATGAAGGTAAGCTGGCAGTACCTTTCCTGGGCTTTGACTTCCTAAGGCCCAAGGTACCTGAAATCCCTTGGTTCTTATCGCAAAGATAGCCATTGCATAGAAGTGTGGCCATATGGTATTAATGCTCCCCATTGCTGTCTTCTGCTCCTTCTCCTTCCGATATCGCTTCTTCAGATTCTCCATTTTCATCTTACATTTTTTGGCTGTCACATCTGGGAGGCCACAATAGTTGCCAACTTCAGCAGCCACCTCATTCCAATATCTTCTGGTGAGGTTCCCTTGCTTGAGATGCACGAGGTGCATCTCATGATAGGCCCTAGCCTATCAAGACCGTTGTTGCTTCTTCAGTCCATTGGAGGTTGGTGTCGCGCTTTAACTTGGCCTTGGTATGTTGCTCCTCTGTGCTCGCAATGAGGTTATCCACCTGATCTTTAAAGGCCTCTCCCTTCTCCATAGCGATGAGATGTCTTGTGGCTTGTGTAGTAAAATCTTTGTATATATCAACTACCTCATCCATAATTGAGCATTGATGATTAGAGGGCATGATTTTACAACAAGAGGCCCCACTCGCCCATGGGGCTAATGAATGGGTGGAGATGAGGGCATGATTTTATAACAAGAGGCCCCACTGGGCCATGGGGCTATGGAATGGGTGGAGATGAGGGCATGATTTTATAACAAGCGGCTCTACTGGGTCATGGGGCTAGGGAACTAGGGAATGGGTGGATACGAGGGCATGATTTTATAACAAGAGGCCCCACCGGACCATGGGGCTAGGGAATGGATGACACCCCATGCGAATACTAATCCGTTAAGAACGTTTGACTGTGGAGTTTTGATGAACCCCAAGTCCCCAAGTATGGATGTCTCCTTCAAAGGAGAACTTAACTGGGCTTTTTAAGGTATACCACCCCATCGCAATAGTGATCGGAGCAAAAGGATGCTTAACTGTGGAGTTCGGTGTAGATGTCATTCTTGCGTGGTGGACATGTATGCAAAATGTGGTGAACTGGAAGATGCACCACATGTTTTTGACAGCTTGTCCACAAAGAATGTTGTGACTTGGATGGCCGTTGTTGGATATGCACGACAAGGGTGAGCCGCTCATTGTGTAGTGTCTGCCAATCACAATTATAGTACTGAAGAGTAAGTGCAAGCTTGAATTTAACCTAAGAATCAAACTTTTATTTGAAAGACCTCAATGGCCAAAATACCACAATATGAAATTCAAAACATCAATATGGCACCATTAAATTTGAAATCAAGTGGAGAAAATTTAAAATTTTGACCAGTCATCTAAGTTTTGCCATCCTCAGATGTAAAAAGGCCTATGGGGCCCCTTATTGTAGTCAAGTTCACCAAAAAAATTAGTTCTATTAAACACATGATTAGGCTTGCCTAGGTTCATTTTTACATTAATTATGTTCTTTTTTAGATTATATATTTAATTATGTTCTTCTTTAGATTATATATTTTTCTTATAATATTAAATATATTTACAACCTTTATTAAAATTTTTACATATTCAATAACTACTTATTTTAATAATTAATAAAATAATACTTACCGATTTGTCAAATTATATTGAGGAAGAAGAAGAATAATTTTATTTAAGTCTACTAAGGATGGATGAGGAGCAAAATGATAACAATTGTCCTCCCCAAGAAGTGACATTCAGACCAAAGTTCATTAGAACTCAAAAAGTCATGTGCCATTTGGTTCGAACACTACTAAAAAGCGTTACCCATCCCTTGATATAAAAAACCCTATGGGACCTCGTATTCTATGAAGCTCTTCGGGGCTGCCTGCTATAATGCCCCACGTGGATACTAAATAGAAAATGCACAATGAAGTTCACCAAAAGAAGTGACAATAATCAATAACTAAATAATTAAAAACTCTTAACAGCTAAAAATAATTAGGGAGTAGAAGGCTGAGTAACATTTAATGGGGGAATAACACTTAAGGTAGGAGACTGAACTTGTTACATGTTAATCTCAGTATCCAATATGTTGGCTTGTCGTGTGGTTCTTGCAAAGTTGGTTCTTGTGTCCGTTGTCAGAGCACGTTCGAGTCTTAAGGTAGACTAAACAACTTAAGGGTGGATCCCCAACCGCACAGTACGGACGATGAAACGATGACACCATGACCGGGTGGTCATGGACGTTCGTACCCGGAACAAACCTGACACCGCGCCTTGCCCGGCGATCTCCTCTTTCCTGACTAAAAACTTACATTTCCCTTGACCGCCCAAATTTATATGCATGTATGTGGGAACCGGCCCCTACCAGCAGATTGAGAAGTGGCTTCTTGTGTTGGAGCTCGAAAGCTGGTCTCTCCATACACAGATTGTGATGGAGCTACTCTGCTCCTTGAGCACGTGCCATGGATCATACCCCATGGCAATCCCTTCACATGGCAGACGTGGCCCTACCAGTGGAGGCATAGCGGTCTCCAGCTCATGCTCATTCTCCAGCCGCTCAAGGCTATGGCTGCTGCTTCCAGGCAGAGGGACCAAGACGGCACCAAGAAGGCAGCAGGTGGCAGTAATTGCGGGATTTCTGCCTGTGGATCCCTGGTCACCTAATATTGATTCGCAGAGCGTCGCCTCGCAGCTCTTCGCTGTGTCATTGATCCCCTATCTCGGATTTCTCTATCACATGACCCGGTCCAAGACTGCGCCTAAACTTACGCTCTTCGGATTCTACTTCCTCCTAGTGTTTGTAGGAGCCACGAGTACGTTTGTGTTTTTTTTTTGTGCGCTATGCGCAAGTGCTGGCCGTTTCGTTGTAGATTCCTACGCAATATCCTGAATGTGGCCAGACGCTTACTCGTTGTGTGATCGTTGTTTTGTGGATGCATCTTGTGCCATCAGTACCTGCCGGCATTTACGGTCAGTGAATTTTTTGTGTCCCAGATCTGCCTGACCTGCTTCGTTTTCCTCCTGCAATTGCCGGTGGATGTATGTGATTCCTGCGGGTTCTGAAAAATATTTTTTTGGTTTGTCCTTGATGCAGCCAAGGTGCACTATGGGACATCCTTGTCAAATGTTGATTGGCTCCACGGGGGAGCTGAATTTTTCTTGACTCTCACAAATTTGTTCATAGTCATTGGTTTAAGACAAGCCTTACGAACGGTCCAGAGTAAGACTGGGGAATCAGAGGTTGAGGAGAAGGACGCTATAGGATCACCTAAGTAGATTTCTGCTAGGGAATTGAAGTCCACAATGCTAATAGAAGCTATCCAATCAAGTCGATTCTGAACACGAGGCATGGCCACACGTCCCTGCAGCATGAGTCAGGCCCTTCAATGGTCATCAAAACATTGATGGGGAAACTGATGAAGCAAAATGTCACCTCCTCCTGCTCTTTCAAGTGGAGGCCTGGGATTGAGCTGTGGACTCCTTCGTGGGAGACTCCTTTCGCTGCGTGCAATTGTTTTAAGTTTAGTTCCTCGTATTAGCATTGATCTTGAAGCAGGAATCAACTTGTGTATGCAGGACATGAGCATTGCAACAAATGAGCACATAACCGCCCAGACGTACCTGGCGACCTGAGGAGCCTCAGGTTTCAGCCTGCAGTTGTTGGTTAGTCCGACCATACGACGCTGAAGTCCTTTAAATGGTCTTGGTGCTTGAGGGGTCTGAGGGAGTCATGTTCAACAGAAAACGAGGCTGTGTCATGGTATGGAGGCATGTCAAGTTCAGCATGGCTGAGGAGAGTAAATCGAGATAGCTCACCAGAGGACTTCGTGGATTCGTGACACAGCATTTTCTTGGACGGCTACCAAGGCTCATCAAGCTGCTGCCTGCTAACGTGCTAGGCGGTGCCATGACAGTCGGTGCTGACCTAGTAGAGTTGTGTCCTCCATCAGAAACGACTGAATTGCACGCAGACTTCGAGATGCGAGCAGAAACTGCCGCCAACTTCAAGTCCAGCTTTTCCAGAGAGGCTAGAATGTTCTTCTCTTCTTCAGACAAAACTGGGCCTTCACCTGTGGCCATGCGTGGTGGTGCACAGTACTCCCTCGGTGGTAAGGCAGGAGGTGGCCTCTGATCCTGAACTGCAAAGAAGGTCATCTGCTTCGGCATCCAGATCTCATCTGGCCTTGTGCCAGCGGAACTGCCTGGCGTGCTTGGTGTGGCTTTGGCACCAGATTCGTGTTCAGGTCCCCTGGGAAGCAAGGATTCCTTGCTCCTCGGATTGCTCAGTTGTCGAGGTTGAGCTTCTCTGGAAGGTTTGCCTTGCTGATCCTCCGAGGTGTGCCTTGACCTTTCACTTATCGTGGTAGAGGGTTGTGTTGCTCTTGCAGGTGTCATTTGTCGGTCTCCAGATGTGTCCCTGGCATGCTCGTGGTGTGTGACAGACTGTTTTGTTTGCATCTCCTGAGCTGTTCCCCTGGAAACCTCACAGCTGCTGACGGGCTGAGGCAGCGGGGGTGACCTGAAGTGCCCAACTTCGTTCCCCTGTCTGTACATTTGATGACTCATGTTGAGGAGTCGAGGTACAGATGGCTGCCCCATCTGAGAATTCTGCATAGCTGGATATGGCATGGAATGTATAGAAGGTGGCTGCTTCCGGTGTAAGGGACCCTGCGCTTCCCACCCAATCTCCCAGGCTTTGGATTGCAGGGGTCTCGTTTCATTACTCGAGAATGCATGTGCATCCTCAGTTGTTTTTCCTCTGGAAGTATGGCGCTCTGTGTGTATTTTGAAGCTCTCGTGGGCATGCAGCTGTTGATTTGGAAACCAGTTTTGCATTGCATCATTGCTTACATTGATCTGTCCTTGGTCTCCTCGAGCCCTCTTGTAGCCTTGTTCATCGGAAGGAGAGACGCAGTAAGCAGTCAAGGCTGCAACTGCTGAGTTGTACTGTTCTTCACCTCTGCAGAAGTTGGAGAGCTGGACAGTCATCGCCGTGTTGTGCACTTTGATAGTACCTTGGTCGTCGTTTTGTGAGCAGGTACACTCGTCCAGAGCAACATGTGGTTCATGCTTTTGGCGCTTTTCACTTTCCTGTGTGAGCTGTGACCGACCGTCTGTCTCCACGGTGTCGATCTCTTCACCATCCTCAATATCTAGGGCTTCTGGCTGGTTGCAATCTTCAAGGCGAGACTGAATGGCAGTGACCTCTGCAATCAACCTCGCTGTAGCAGCTTCATTTGCAAGTCTAGCTTTGACTATCTCCTCGCGGAGATAACTTGCTTCCCTATTAAATCCTTGTGCTGTACCAGATATGTCTGCTACTTCTCCCCTTGAACCTGAAGACCTCTGATCTTCTCCAGGTGAAGCACAGTTACATGCCATACCATTTCTCGAGTTGGCTATCGAATTTGACGGTGAGGTTGATCTTGACACAAACACTTGCTGGGAGCAGTCAAGAATAGAGGCCGCCTCGGCCTCGAAGAACTCGTGCTCCTTTTCATAGCATGGACCATCCTGATTTGTGTTCTTCTCTGCGTAGGCCTTCTTCGAGAATCCCATGTTCAAAACCTTGGGTGATGCGAAAGTGTTAGAGTAGGCGATTAGGCTACTTGCAGTTGTTGTGATTGATGACACAGTCACCGAGTCATCTACTGCTGGAGTGATGTGCTGAAAATTCCTGTGCACATAGTACCCGTCCTCGTCTAACTCTAGCTTTGAGTAATCTATGGGACCGCAACTCAGATGCGAATCAAGCTCGTATGCATCACGAGCACTTTCTGTCCAAGATTCGCTGTAGTCGTGTGCAGAAGAAGCTGCATGGTGCTCTTCAGATTCGAAGCTCTCCTTCCGCTTACTGTTAAGGCTGTCGCAGGTGAAGTAAGTTCGAAATGAATCGCAAGCATTAAACAAACAATAACACGATGATGGACTCACAAAATTTCAATACTGTAAGAAGAGGCTTACGGGTTCGAGCGTGTGACGTTCATAGTTCTCAAAGCATGCGGATGCAAGGTGATTTTGCCCCCAGTTGCGAGGTGATTCGTTGGGGGCCCTGCTTTAGCGATTACCCTGATCCTGTCATCAATATCCCTCTCCTCTCTGTATACTGAAGAATTCCACCTCGGTTTCTTATGGCCGCCTTTCTCCTGCTTGCTGCAACCGCGTTGTGCCTTTGAATTCGAAGTGGCTGAATTTTTTACAGGAGTCTGCAGAGCGGAGTGGATGTACCCTGCCAGCCTTGCTCGTTCTTTCCTTCGCAGCTCTAATATCTCCTGGGCCTCCCTCTTCTCAGACTGCTCCCTTTCCAGACGAACCTCTTGCCATTTCCTACATAGGTTGTCGACACCACGATTTGGCTTGCAGGCTTTGCTTTCTGAATCTAACGGAAAGAGACGACAGAAAGGCAGCAAAGGACAACAGAAGACATAGCATTTGCAAGCCTTCCATACCGGTGTCTCGAAGCAGTGCACTTAGCGTTCAGGAGCCTTCTCCTCTCCATGCTCATCCTTGAGCATTTCATCGCCGAGTAGTGCATTTCTTGTCCCTTCTCCTGCATCATCCTGTGCCTGCCAATGTATACTTCTCCGCTCTTCACTCCGAGTGACTACGATCTAAACACAAATCTCGCCACCTTGCACCAGCTGCACTGCTGCACTATAGATGAAGCCCGGCACTATCTATCTATCTTTCTTCCTATTGTCCTTGCCTCACAATCTCCGGAAAACAATCATCAAGAAATCCTGGAAGAACTTCGACACTCATTGTGACAACCACTGGCTTCACCACTTCTTGGATCCAGCGGACAGCAGCCAAAGGCCGGGAACAACAGAAAATTTCTTCCGCTCAATATTCACGGCAAGAGCGCATGGAATGAACACATTGAAGGCCGAGATCATCTTAAAATTCCAGGACATCCTCTCAGAACTATATCGGAACTCCGGCCATTCTTCCAATTCCTCCAGATTTTTTCACATCAAGTAGCAGAAGAGTGTACACTCACACGAGCATCTTCCGAGACGGACGGAATGCAAGCGCAAACCACACAGAGCTGCGTGGCTGCCTCCCACCTAACTGTTTCCCCCTCAAGCATCGTCCGTCCCGTTCTGTTCGAATTCCTCTTTACGCGGTACAGTGACCAACGTCCACTTAGTCTAACCGTAAACCGCTTCTATGGGTTAAGAGTAAATCAAACGACAAACCTCTCTTCGTATGACCCTGTTCCCTTACTGCGTTTCACGCGTATCAACTCCCCTGTGTTGTAGTGAAGCTTGTGTGTATGTGCTGCCGCACTGTTTTCTCCAGCTAAACAAGGTTCATAGAAGGTAGAGAATTTTGGTATAGTTTTTTGATATATTTTAGTATTTAATGAGAATGTCTTCAAAGTTATGGGTGTCTTGGGGTGTATTTTTTTCATTGTTCTTGTGCACAACTCTTTTATATGAAGTGAAGCTTATTGGGGCTCAACTATCACCTAACCCTCCAAATCTTCCAGGTTTTCAATTTCCATCACCTGGGATTTCTATTCCTAAACTTCTTACTCAACCTTTCTGTACCAATGAAGTTGCATATCCAAGTTGTCCAGCAGTTACTACATTTGATTTAATAGACCTTCGATTCTTCGTTGGGACATGGTATGAAATTGGGAGGACGGGACGAAGCAAACTCCAAAATGAGGCAGGACAAAATTGTCAACAAGTCAATTATACTTTAGTTAACGTTGGAATTATTGGAGAATCATCCAGTCAGCTGAAAGTGGTGAACAAAGCTGTGCAAGTTACAGGCCCTGTCGCTACTTTTGGGTTAAAATCTATTGGAAGTGGAACAAGGAGAGTGTGCAATGCAGCTAAGAAAATATGCGACCTACTTGGTCCAACTGCACAAATTACACAAACTAGTGCTCAAGTAAGTCAATTGTATGTGCCACTTTCATAAAATCATTTGATGTACCTAATATGTATTGTCTATACTCAAATTATATAATTTATTTATTATTAAAAATACTACAGCTTGGAACACTTGCCGCATCATTGGCTCTGGTACACCCAGTAGAAGCAGCTGCTCTATCGAATGCATCTTTGAAGATAACCGCCAAAGGCCAACAAATTCAAGCATCTCTCGATTTTCTTGCTAAAAACGTCACTATCATTCAAGAATTAGCTTTACACACAAGTGACAACAATAGTACTAGAGATGTTATAGTGAACAACCTCCAAACATCGATATCTGCAATTCGTGATATCATCACCAATATTTCCTCACTTGTTTCTCAAGTGAGTGATGCTCGGACAGATGTATTACAGGTACATCCACCTCACTGAATTTATCAAAATTTTATTGGGATGAGAAATACTTATCAATATTTAATTGAATGTGGTCACAACCTACTTGTGCAGGTTGCTTCTTCATTGTTAGCTCCAAATCCAAGTAAAGGTATTGATCCTCCACCATTTGAATTAATTGGCCAATTATGGAAAGCAGTGGTGGAACTTAGTAGCCAAGAACAAGAAATTCTAGCAAAGGCAACGAAGATTCGTGTAAGCTTGGCTAGCATTGATGTTGCTTCAGGCTTACTCAATCTTGACCAAAGCAACCAAACCACAGTTGTAACTCAAGTTGGATCAGCTGTGCAAAATATTACATCATATGGAAAGCTCAATGTAACCTTACCTAATCAAACTAATGTGTCCAAAGAATCTCCATTTTGGATTTTGGCTTTGGATGGTATACCTAGCCAAGGATATCAATCTGCTTTGACATATTCTTGCACTGAAAGTGCAAATGGAGATATAAGAAAAACATTATCCATACTTTCGAGGAACACCACATTAGCACAAAACACTCTTACTGGATATCTCCAAACCGCTATAGCTTTTGGATTTAGTTTTGATTGTGAAGACCCTCTTATTTTGAACAATCAAGACCCTTCATGCGTTGCAGCCATAGCTTGATGTGATTTGCAAGTATAACAATTCTGTAACGTTGATGCAATAAAGTTGATGTTTCTATTTTCTACAAAAAAAATCATCTAATTTTAAAATCCATAAAATAATTAAATGTTTTATTTTTATATCTTATTCATTTTTATCATATTTATTAGTTTTTTCTATTTTTTATATCTATTCATTGGCTTGCACACCCTAAGAAATAATATATAGAAGAAGAACAAGAAATCTATTATAGTCCACTTAGATGGAATTTTTTCTATCAAGGGACTTATACTTAACAACTTGTACCATGGTGTGCCTAAACTATTAGCACTACATGCATCCACTACCTCTAGGCACTCCCATAAACTAGGTACAATTCAAGGCAATATTTTTGGTGGAAGTACCAATCAGATTAATTTTAAATAAAATAAAAATATTCTTCTAAAAATTTATTCTTCTTTTTTTTTTTCCTACTTTCAGTAACTAATCTAGATATTATGTATATCGTGAATATGTATTAATGCTCAAGATTATGCCTAGTCCAAAGGCTATATATATAGTGTTCCCGTATACATATATGATATGAGTGAGCTAAAAAACATTAGGTAGTGAGTGACTTCAGTAATATTAGATTTTTGAGAATATGTCTAAATGCTAAATATGATATGAGTGGGCTAAGTAAAGTTAGGTAATGAATGACTTCAATAATATTAGATTTTGAGATTATATCTAAGTGTTATCGATTTGTATATGTTACTTTTGTCTAATGTTCATCTTGTCAGCTTACGTGTTTACTTGTAGTATTACAAGTAAAGCGATTCCAATTCGAATTAAGGTACCTTGTTTTTTGGGAGCTGTTTCCATGTCATGTTTGCCAAGTTCATTATTATCATGCAACTCGGACGCTACACAACTCCGGGACCCTTGCTTATCTCTCTGTTTGAAGGGTTTTCTCTCTCTATGTTGGAAGGTTTTGCAATCACTATGTTGAAGTATACTGCCATGCTTAGGGTATCTTATTGTAGCTCTTGCATGCGTTATTTTTGAACATTGGTTTTAACTAAGTGTGCACCAGTTGAGCTGACAAAGGTCTCCCATCTTGATTGTTGGCTCTTCTCGCCATGTTATTGAGGCCGTCATCGCTCTAGTTGGCCATACTGGCTATGCTATTCAGCTATGTACAACCAGCGGCGACGTGATAAACCCACCCTAAGCTGATGGTGTCCATGGTGAATGTCATCCCTCTCGGCCACTATGCAACTCCCTTGCTTATCTTCATGTTTGAAGATTATTATCAACTAGTGTGGAAAAACACTTCACATGAGAATTCGGCATAGCATATTACTCTTAAATAATGTGCAAACTCTCTTTACATGAGAATTTGGCACAACACTTCCATTATTCTTATCTCGTGTAGAAGATTTCTCACTTGAGAATAACGCTCAGCAGATTATTATTCACTCATCAATTGTGGAACTATTGTCTACTCATACTTGGCTGAGGAGGTTTATGGAGTCGTGCTGGAGCGGTGTTCAGGGAGTGGTGTTCTCAAGGGTTTTGGAGCGGTGAGCGGTGTTGTCAAGGGTCTTCTATATATGGTCTTTTCCAGGGTCTTCTCCAGGTCTTTTTACATGGCTCCCCAGTATGATGCGGGCCACCCAATCTACGCCTATCAAGGACACCCCTTGCCCGGTCTACTCTCAGCTTTGCTCTGGGGTCAAGGGGGTGAAATGTCACATTGGGCACAAGCACAAAGATTTCGACAAGACTACTTGGGAGGCACAAGTACGGCTTGCTTCTTCTTCCGGCGCAGCGGCTCACCCAATCCTCTTCCGGCAGCTCCCTTGGGCGCCGGGTCTGGGAGTGGCAGGCGGTCCAACCACTGGCGTTGTTTCACACTCGTTTCCCGAGCCCCCGTCTTTTTCGGCGGCTCCCGAGGCGTCTTCACGATGATGTTCGCCTTACGTACCGCCTTCCATTGGATCGCCTTGCGCGGGACCCCGGGGATGAGGAGGCTTGGACTCTTTTCCTTTTCCTTCCTACATGGTGTCTTCGGCGCTCTAGAGGCGGTTCTTCGGGCCGTAGGGTGGTGGCTTCTCGCCTCCGCCGCTTTCGGGCGAGGGATTGGGAGGCTCTACAAGAGGAGAATCTTTTGGCGGCAAGATCTAGGTTGGGGTCGGCCAAGGACAACCAGGTTTGTCCGGACCCTGGTAAGGCGTGTCTCCGAAGGTGTCATATGTTGGGTCGGAATGGTGAGTACGTGCGGGCCGCTAGGGCTTTACGCCCGGAGCCGGTGCCGGCCTTCGAGGACACCATCGCTGCGCTCCGTGCCCTTCATTTGGCCCCCAGTGACAGCATTCCACAGGATACCTTCGACTTCGTGCCCGAGGAGCTTTTTTGTCTAGACAGGGCAGTCTTTGGTCGGGCCCTCTCCACTGCCCCCCGACTCTCCTCGGGTGGTCTGTCAGGGACAGTTTATGACCACCTTCGAGATTATTTTCCCCAGAGGATCCATCTAGTGGTTATTTAGAGCTTTTCTTTCTGGCGGCGGCTGTGGCCAGAGGCGAGGTCCCTCGCAGGATCTCCCAGGTCTTAGGGGCTTGCAGGTTACTAGCTTTGGAGAAACCTACGTCAGGGGTGCGCCCTATTGCTGTCGGAGAGGTGTTCCTGCGCCTCATTAGCCGCAGCATTGCGATTCAACTTCGGGAGCACTCATAACTCCAGGGGGTTGTGAGTCTGCGGCCTTTGGTATTCAGGCAGTCCTTGAGTCTCGCCCACATTGGGTTGCTCTACAGGTAGATGTCGAGAATGCCTTCAACACTGTGTCTAGGGCCGTCATTTTCTAGGAACTCAATGACGCAGGAGGGCACCTAGGGGGCCTCATTCCATTTGTTCGCTCCTTCTACGATTCTCCATCCAATCTCTACTATCAACATAGTCCAGCTACGGAAGGCGTTTCGGTTCTCCACTCGGCGACGGGCACAAGGCAAGGGGATCCATTGGGAGGCACGCTCTTCACCATGGCGCACTTCAGGGCACTGTCCTCCACAACCTCTGCAGTTCGGGAGTGCCTTTTCCCATCCGTGGCTGACGATACCCATATCCTCGGGCCAGGGGACAAGGTGAGGGCTGCATTTGATCTCTTCTCCTTGGAGCTCTCCCGTATAGGATTAAGGGTCAAGATCAATAAGTACAGGGTGTGGTCCCCTTCCGGCAATACATCCCCTCTTCACTATCCAGGGGGGGATATTATTTCTCCGCAAGGGCTTCGGGTCCTCGGAGTTCCGCTGGGTCCCCCGGACTTTATTCAAGGGTGTGTGGACGTGGCTCTGGAAGAAGACATGGCTCACATTGGGGACCTTTCACAAATTGGGGACCCTCAGGTTGCGTTTGGTACTTTGTCTTCCTGCTTCGCGCATCGACCATGTTATCTTACCAGGACGGTTGTCCCCGGCCTTTTTATCAAGCTTGAGGCATTTTGATAGGCAGGTTATGTAGGCGCTTGGGGACATTATAGGTCCCGGCACCTTCGAATGCGCTGACGGTGACTTGGCGCGGAAACAAGCATCATTGCCAGTGGCCTTTGGTGGCACTGGCTTGCTGGCCATGGAGGCCTCATCTCCGGCAGCTTTCCTCGGGAGTTGGGCCCTCTCTGCCCCAATTTTGGCCTCTCGATTCTTAATGCAGGACTCCCCCCTTCTGGAAGCCTTCGTCTCGAGTGTTGAGGAGGGGGCCTTCCCCTTGCAGATCTCTCTCAGGCGGGCTAGGGACTCCCTTTCCTTAGAGGCTAGGGAAGACATGCCTCTATGTTCCTGTTCGGGGAAGGGGGCAGGCTCCTGGCTTTTGGCTCGGCCTTGCATTCCGGCGTTCCGAATCGCATTAGCATCCTTTTCGACCGCGATGAGGGTCCGCCTCGGTTTGGCTCATCCTCTGGCCTCTTCTCTTTCCACGTGCAGTTGTGGAGCTGACATCGACGATTCCGAATCCCATTTGGCCCGTTGTCCTGTGGAGGGGCAACGTATTGCTACGCATGATGCCGTTCGCGACGTCATGTTTTCGATAACTATGGAGAGTGGTTTTTTTTTTATACCGGGAGTGCCCATATACATTGCGTAATGGCGTGTCACTCAGGGCAGACCTTTTTTATACTAGGGGAGAGCAAATTTATATCGCTGATGTGGTTGTCACGGATCCCACGAGAGACTCTATAAGCGAGCATGTCATCATCAACCCCCCGGGCTGGGAGGCGGAAGGATGCGCAAAAAGCAAGACTCATAAGTACTCTCCTATGCAAGACGGCCATGTTTTCATCCCCCTCGCCCTCGAGACTCATGGGGCTATGGGCAAGGGCTTCTCTAGGTTAATTAAGGAGTGTGCAAAAGTCTATCACAGCCACAGGAATTGGAGGGGCCTCCCCCTTTCCTCCGTGGTGGCTTTCTTTCGCCAGCAGGTTTCCATAGCTCTGTAGAAAGTGCTGGCTAACGCTGTTTATAGGATGGCTACGTGCGCAGGACTAGCGCCTTCTTCGGCACCGGTGGTAGGTAGGCACTTCATCATCCCTGATCACGATATCATTGGTGCAGTAGGTAATTACGGGAAAGGCATTCTAGGAGACTAGGACTTCCCCTTTTACTATTAGCCCTTTTTGGGTTGTTGCTCCTCGGACTTCAGGGGTAGATGGGGTTCCCCATCTTGTCTATTAATAACGTCTACTCTTCTCATAATTATCATGCATCCTGCAATTTCATGCGTGCTGGTGTATGTTAGACCACGCCCAAAGAAATGCACTTGTTGCTTGTAGTAATTGTATAAGAAGAGTGTATATATATCACTACAAAGAAACCACGTCAAGATTGTCCAACTATCTTGTGGCTGTTATTGCATGGCAGATCCCATTACCCTAGTAAAGGTAGCAGGTACATGTAGCACTTTCTTTAGAATCCAAGGTGATGCACCTTGATATAAAGAAAATGTCAGACATACGACCCATCCATTAATTCTAGGCGGATCCGGTATTACAATTAACTCCAAGGACTCTTGAGCAAAGGAAAGGCGAACAAAATCGATATGGGCTTTCTTCCCGGTGATCTTCACACCCTACGTGCATCCAGTTATTACAAGCCCAAGTCCATTTCTTTGAGGATGACCGGGTATGCATGAGCAACAAAATGAAATCACAGGCCGAGGATGATATAGTTAACCTCGTAAATAAACATGGTAACAGCTCCCAAAACTTGAGCTACTAGAGTTGAAATTGCAGAACGCCTCTCCAATAACATGTTCCCTGAGCTTTTTCAAGAGTTTGGAGACTTCTAAAATCCGTATACCCGGGGTCGGAGCAATCTCCCCAGCAGGGAAATGCAAAGTGGGGAGGATGCATGACGGGAACCAGATACAGCACTTGGAGAGCTTGACCTTCAAGCCAACCAAAGAGAACTTTGGGAGAAGAGCTCGAAGGCCTCCTTGACCTTGTTCCTAGGCCCGAGGATGTGAGAGTCGTCTCCCAGCAATGGGAAGACATAGTCGCGCACAGAGGAAGCGGCCCTAGATAGGGCCCTGTAGTGAGCAATGGAAAAGAGAGAATCGCCTAGAGGGTCGCCTTGCCTGGTACCTGTCGCCGATTCCAAGATGGAGACGGCAAATCCCGAAGAGATGTTCTTGTGCTGATATTAGAGGTTGGAAGACCTCCCTTAGAAGCACCGGACAAAAGGGATAAAGCTCCCTAGGACACCACCATCATCCCTGAGCTTCTCGAAGATTACGCTCGTGGAAATGGTATTAAAGGACCACCTGTAAGACTAGGACATGAATCAATGTTTCCTCGTAGAGAGGGGCCTTCAGTTTGTCTTGGCCTCTAACCGAAATATTGGGTTGTTGATTGTTTGCTTGATATCCTTGGATAGGGCTTTTGCACACCAAATAAAGAGCATGCGGACACTCTCATAAGAATGTCATAAGGGAAATTCGAATTCCTTCATGTGTGGCAGGGTCCATCAAGATATCCTTCTCAAGTATATACTTCTCCCGTAAGCTCCCTAAAAGTTGGTGAAACTTGACTCCGGGAACAACTCCTTCTCCCATCATGATGATGAAAAATACCAAGAGCACATAGTTAGTTTGAGCAAAATGACTTGCAAGCTCGGAGGCATATCCATAGACTTGTGTTCACCGCCACTCGGAAGGAATTGAGAAACAAGGCAAGTTTGATACTATGGTAAAGCCTCTCCTTAGGTTTGAAAAGAAGATAGTACATAGGGCTTGGAAGTTATTGCAGGGTGGAAAGGAGGAGAACGCATGATCCGAGGCCCCCAACCCGAACCTAATTGAATTCTAATTTCATCAATCTTTTTTCAGCACTTTGTTGTACATTAACCTGTCCTTTTTTCGGCACATCAAGCGGCTTCCCTGAGCTCTTTTTTGTGGCTACTGCTGTGGCACGGGGAGAAATGCCTTTTCAGATCTCTCAAGTCCTTGCAACTAGCTAGTCGCCATGGACAAGCTTGCCCCAGGCTCTGGTGTACGTCCACTCGCGGTCGGGGAAGCCTTCATGTGACTCCTCAATCGTACTATTGCCCTTCAGTGCCGCTCCCTCCTCCAACAACACCTTAACCCCCTTCAATTTGGCATCACCACTCTAAGGGGTTGTGAGTCCGTGGTATTTGGTGTGCAGGCATGCCTTGACACCCACCATGAGTGGGTAAGCTTAGGATTATCCCAAAAGTGATGGGAGACTCTACTTCTCCTTCTTTCAACCTCGAGGTTTTCAACCTTTTTTCAGCTAAAATTTTTATTTATCAATAATTAATTCCAAAAAAAAATGCCATGAGGGCGTGGTTACCACCACATCACCAAGGTGATCTCCTGTTTCTTGAAAAAAAAATTCAATACCCAAAGGCCACCACAAAATTTTGAGTGGTATGAAAACCATCATCTTTGCGCAATTAGAATATTAGAACTTGTTGGGTGAGTAAACTTTATGTGGACATCCTCACACCATAGTGTACCTCGTGATAAAAGTTGGGGCTCATCCGAGTACCCTACACTCGTCAAAGCACTCTGCAAACACAAAGATCCGGCATCAAAGCATTTGGCAAACACGAAGATCCGGCAACAAAACTTACCAGGGATTAACAAATCCCGGAGTCCCACACTTCCTCGGTCGTAGAGACTGCAACTGCCCTGCTCCTCCACACGTAGAGGCCACCTCCGCCCGTACTACGCCACTGCCTGCCACCAGTCTGGATGTCGGACTTCGCAGGTCCTCCAGTCCAGCCAGCTCGCAGAATCGGATCCGCAGAATATGCTTCACAACCCCAGTTACAATGAACAAGCTACCGATAAAGATGCGGGGTAGCAGGCAACCAGACCCGGGTGCTGTTTTCCAGATTGTTTGGTTTGGTAAGCGTCTGAGTAGGGCTCCGCTTTGTGATATGAGCTCCCACCATAGTGGCTGATGTCTGTTTTGATGCTATCAGCGTTGTTGCATGCCCTAATTACATGTATCTGACGACCGTATGATAGCCTCGGATAGTGAAGGTCATGCTAGTGTCGTCACGTCTGTAACAGAGAATGGAAAGCCTCTTGGGGGATATCAACAGAGCCCACGCGTTTCATCCGTTTCTTCCCTTCCTTCTGCTTTTCCAACAGCTTTCTCTTTCGGGTAACGTCTCCTCCGTAGCACTTGGCCAGCACGTTTTTCCGCATTGCAGAGATCCTGGGAAACCATTGCAGAAGGTCAGTCAGAATGGTCTGAAACAGTCGCAGGGGAAGGGAATGCAGGAAATAGACGTACGTTTCCCGAGCTATGACTTTAGAGCCTATGGCTGCTTGGATGGCAACTTCGAACATTTGCCTGCATCAAACATATACAGGAGGAGATCAGCATCACCACTAACACCGAGAGCAGCACGGGATGAATGTTGTAACTTATCAGCCTGGGCAGCAGGGCACGTATGGACGACTCGCTAACCTGTCAATTACTTTCTTGAGCTTTTCAACGAGCTCACGGCCGATGCGCTGAGATTTTGACCGATGCACGATCGTAGCAAGGGCATCAACGACTTGACCATTCAGCATGACATCAAGCTTCACAAGATCAGCAGCTTGATATCTGCGAGGTTTGGTCAAACCGCAAATGATCAGAACGCCGCCATTGACCATCAAGAGCTTCACTGGCGACCAACTGAGAGAACGGATAGGACTTACCCTGCTTCTTCATAGTCAAAGGATGCATAGCCTGAAGTCATTCCCTTCAGCTGATTGTAGAAGTCGACCACAACCTCGCGCAAAGGAAGCTTATACTTTAACATAGCCCGCTGTCTGGGTGAAGTGGTGCCGCAAGGAGATCAGTTCATTTGGAAGATGAGTAAGCCGGAGATAGCACGGATCAAAGAGACATACCCGTCAATGAAGGTGTGTTCGGTTTGCTCACCCCTCCTCTCCGAGCAGAGAGTGATTAAACTTCCAATATACCTGGATAGGTAGAGCCTGGAAGCTTAGGGCAGGGCTTCCTGAGACTTATGAAGCATCAGAGTGACAAGGGCACAACCAACAGTTCAGAAACGAGTGCGCCATGGGGCTTACTCACTGGGAGTGATGATGGTTGCATTCACTGTTGGTTCCCAGCATGTGACCAGTCGTTTCCCAGAACCTGACGACAAGCTTGCTGGGTTTTGCACAGTTATCTTGCTGCACAGCCGAAGGGTATAAGGCGTCTGATCTCAAACGGTCAACACCATACAGCAGAGCTATTGCACCCGGAAGGCCTACAGAGGTCAAAGAAGAAGTACCTTCCATCATCATACTCAAAAATGTAAGGGACAGTTGGATGGGTAGTTATCACTCGGGCTCCATGCTCCTGTTGATCCAAAAGAGAAGGGCATGCTTGAAAAGAGTGGGATGCAGCAAAATGTGCTTTGAGATATGCTTATATTGGCTCACTTGTTCTAACCGCTGATGAAAGACATCCATATGAAGTAATCCTAAGAACCCACATCTGTCACAGGCAGAGGAGAGAGAAGTGTGAGCAACCAATCAGTCCATGCAGGTTGGAAGACACAAAAATCTGATGCTGAAGGAGGGTTGAGGTGCAAGGTTAGTGTGAACGACAAAATTCAACCTGAATCCTATCCCTAGAGCTCCACTAGTTTCTTTCGTCACAGAAACACTTGCATCGTTGCACGTGAGCCTTTCAATGGCTGCACATAGTGCATCATAGTCTGACCCATCAGCTGGATAGACTCCTGCAAATACCATGTGCTTTGCTGGCTTGAATCCTGCATGATAGAATAGCCAAATGTAATCATCAGATAAGTTCATATTCATCCAAAAGCTACAATAACAGTGGTGAGCAAACCCTACCAGGCAGAGGTTCCACAACACTTCGAACACGATGCAATGTGTCCCCTATACGGGCCTCTTGTGTAGAGCGCATTCCCGTGACAAGATATCCCACCTGTCCTGTCAATAGAATGCCTGTTGCTTTGAGCTCTGGATGCATAATTCCTACATCCATGGCTTCGTAATCCTGCCCAGTAGAAGCTGATGAAATTTTCTCTCCTTTCCTCAGCGCCCCGTCTACAACTGCAACATGGCAGATAACACCCTTGTACTCATCATAGTAGGAATCCAGTAAAAGCATTCTGAGGGGTGCGTCTGTTGAGCCCCTTGGCTGTGGGATGCGCTCAATGACAGCAGGCAAAACATGCGGTAGACCTTCTCCGGTTTTTGCAGATGTTAGCAGAACATCATCAGGATTGATGTCAAATATGTTCTTCAGCTGAGTCTTCACACCGTCAGGATCAGCATTGGGCTGATCAATCTTGTTTATGACAGGAATGATGGTGAGATCAGCCTCAAATGCCAGATAGAAGTTAGCCACCGTCTGAGCTTGAACCCCTTGTGAGGCATCCACTAGAAGCAGGACCCCCTGACATGCTGCCAGAGATCTGGACACCTCATAGCTGAAATCCACATGCCCCGGCGTGTCAATAAGATTAAGCAAATATCGAGCCTTAGAACCATCAGCCGCAGAGTAGTTGAAGAACATGGTGGCTGTCTGGGCTTTCACTGTTATCCCTCTTTCCCTTTCCACCTACTTCAAACAAGAAACTCGATCAACAACCAACTCTTCAGAAAAACCAACCCAAGCTCCCAGGATTGCCGCGCAGTCACCACAAACAAAAATCACTGGAATTCCCACACATTCCTACCTGCAGCTTGTCGAGATACTGAGGCTGCCCAAGCCCTTTCCGAATCGTCCCAGTGAGCTCCAGCAGCCGATCGGCAAGTGTGGACTTGCCATGATCCACATGTGCTATGATTGAAAAATTTCTGATCAGCGCAGGAGGGTACTGCGTGAGTTCCAAGTCATCCCTGCCATGCGCTTCTTGAAAAGCAGCAGAGGAGCACGATCTGCACCACAAGCTGGACCACGTCCGCACATCCTCCCCCCACAGCCTCCTCGCTGGGAGATGTGAGGCAGCCTCCAAAAATCTGACTGCCTGCTTAGAACAGTGTCGGATGATCGACACGCCCATGAATGCCATCTCCGTATCTCATCCAGACAACATCCCCACCACGTTCCCAACCCCGGACCTCAAGGCCAGCTAACCAGGGCAAGCATCCGCA
Organism: Anthoceros angustus; assembly: GCA_010909165.1. Taxonomy (NCBI): domain Eukaryota; kingdom Viridiplantae; phylum Streptophyta; class Anthocerotopsida; order Anthocerotales; family Anthocerotaceae; genus Anthoceros; species Anthoceros angustus. The sequence goes on from MU008153.1 coordinate 390,824, forward strand.
CAAAGTGCAGAACCAATGCCCATCATCCCCGCCCTATCCATACCCATCAACCTCGTAGCAGCTCCGCCAAGACCTACAAAACATCACGCCGCAAACCGCATGTTCCCAGCTCGAGAAACAAACAACAGCGCACTTTACAGCAACAATGTGCAACAAGCTTTGTCAAAATCCAGCTCCGCTGCACACATGGGCATGGGCACGTCCCTGCACAGCAGCCGGAAGTTGGAGTGCGTTAGGGCCGACCGATAACGGGATTATGGACGAGCTCTCCGTTCTCTCTTCCTCGGTCCGTTTTCCTCGTTTCCCGTTCCGTTACGAGACACCTGGTTTATCCAGTGAAGTGCGTGGCCTGGCTAAAATCCGCGTCAGTCTCTTAACACAGACGTCTGCGTTGAAGTATCAAGAAATGCTGCACGTCAAGGCCACGTGGTCGAATCCGGTCCCAGAGCCGGAATCCGGCAAAGTGTCTGCTGCGCGATTGGACCTCGCCGCAATAGAGAACGGGGGGAAGCTGCAGGCCTGAACGCACGGTGGTGCACTATTACGAGAAGGAAGTATCTCAATCAGCGTGGGACTCTGGAGGTTGGAGCGGCGAGAGAGAAGCTTGATGTGCTGAAAGTCTCACGTTTCTGGAGGCCAGTGGCGCTGAGCACAACAATAGTCTTGTGCTTTGATCGATTGTCGCGTCGGCTGGCTGTGTGGAGCATTTTTCCTTTGTACCTGCTTTGTTCCGTGTGTTCTCGAGACCAAAACGTGAGGAATATATCAACCCCTACTGCACCTCTTCCTCCTCCTGTGAAAGAACTCCGCGGTTTGAGCATCCGGAAGCCAGGGCAGGAGAGGAGAGGATAGGATAGGATAGGAGGTTTTAGCATACGCGAGCCAGGGCAGGAGAGGAGAGGAGAGGAGGATGAGCTTGTAGAGGTCGTGGTTTGAGGATTCGGAAGACAGGGCTGGAGAGGGAGAAGAGGATCTGACATTGGCGGGAAGATGGAGGCTTGTTCGCAGTCCCTGGCGCGTGTCTCGCCGCTGTGCTGCAACCTGCGGGTAAAATCCTCCAGTTTGAGCGGCGGCGGCGCTGGTTTGTCCTTCGTGCGCCTTCCGATTAATGTTACTACTCCTTTAAGAGGAGAAACTGTGGAGCGGAGGAGCGGGAATGCGAGCTTACGGCGAGAGAGTGTGAGGACCAGAGCGTTCCAGGAGGCGGAGGAGGAGGAGATCTTGCAGGCGCCGTCATCTTCGTCGCGGGAGGAGGAGATTGCGCAGGCGCCGTCATCTTCGTCGCAGGAGGATGATGCGAGAGTGCAGCGGATCCATACTGTGGAGGATTTCGATGCGGCGTTGAAGAAGGCGGGGAAGAAGCTTGTGGTGGTAGAGTACGCGACCACCCATAGCTCCAACAGCCAGCAAATCTACCCGGCTGTGGTGAGCCTGAGCCGGAGCTGCCAGGATGTGGAGTTCCTGCTTGTGATGGGAGACGAGTGCGAGGACACCAGGTCGCTGTGCAGCCGCGCCGGGGTGAAGAAGGTGCCGCATTTCGTTTTCTACAAGAACCAGGAGAAGATTCATGAGGAGCAAGGCATCGACGCCGACATGCTGGCGGGAGATGTGCTCTACTATGGCGACCCCGATGTTCCGGTGCGGCACCTCAAGGGCGCGCAAGAGCTGGAGGCGTTTCTGGCAGAGACGGCCAAGGAGGACCGGCTGGTAGTGGTGGACGTGGGACTGAAGCATTGCGGGCCCTGTGTCAAGGTCTACCCTACTGTCATCAAGCTGGCCAAGAATATGAAGGGTTCTGTGGCCTTTGCGCGGATGCATGGGGACGAGAACGAGGAAACTATGCAGTTGATGAAGAAGATGGAGGTGGTGGAGGTTCCTACTTTTCTCTTCATCAGACAGGGCAAGCTGTGCGGGCGGTATGTTGGCTCTGGGAAAGGAGAGCTCATTGGGGAAATACTAAGATATCAAGGAGTCCGGGTCACGTATTGACAGAGGTAGCGAGTGGATGGTGTCTCGCAAAAGAATGTGCGACCGTCTGGACCTGTACGCCTCACAAGGGGCAGGTACACGACCTAGGTGTTTGACAGTTTTTAGTCATATTTTCAGTGACCCCCAAGGACTCCGTCTGTAGTGTGTACAAAGAGATGCAACGATAAACTCTAGTTCTCGCCTTCATCGGTTCTTCTCTTGCATGCACATGGCAATGAAATTATGCCTAATTCGGAGAAGACTAAAAAACCTAATTAGTCTTTGAGACATTTGTCAGCGTGTGAAGAACGTTAACACTTACAGCGACACGTCTCCTCTTCTCCTGAAGAGCATAGTCGAATCCAGATAGCACCTCTCGGTCTGCATCCAGATCAACCTACATAGAAGACAATTGCAATTCTAGCACGACAAGTACCTCCATTACCAAGGTTAGATTCCAAGGTTCCCATGATGCGCACGTAGGTTACGATACCATGGCTCATTCCTGCAAGAAACTCACCTCGTCTCATCTTTCCTCGTCTACAGAGGTTGATGCGTCCAGCAGTGATATCATGGCGGCATCTGTATTTGCAACCAGAAAAGCTGAAGATACTGATTCTCATCAGAGAGGAAGAGCCAACTAAGGCAGTCATACCAAACCCAGCTCCATGGATCAGGATCTACCTGATACCTCTGAGGACCCCGGATCAAGACCTGTCCCAGAGGGCCCCGGATCAAGACCTGTCCCAGAGGGCCCCAGACATCAAAAAGCCATTCAGCACATCTTAGCAAATGAGCACCCTGTGACATCTGACAGCACGCTGTGCAACTCAAACAGATGTGGCCAATATTGGCTCTAACTTCGTGTAACATTAAGCAGGCCTTGCTACAAGAACTTGATCTTTTTGTGACCAGGTTTACTCTGTATGACTCTACGTTGAGTGCCCTGTTCCACAAAGGCCCCACTATTTTCTCCCTTGGAGCGTGTTGCACCATCTCTCAACCGGGGATATTTACTACCTTGAGTAGCCCTCTCCGTAGAGGGATAGCTTGCAACATCATGGGCCAGTGTTGAATGCCTACTTCCCCTGTGTGACCCATCCCAATGGCGCTTGCCATGCTCATTAGACTGTCTACTGCTGCTTCTAATGTGCAACAATAACCTCCCATCATCTTTCCTACTATGACGAGGAGCTTTACCATGCTCTTCATCCTTCATATGCTCCCCACTGTTTGAGGACCGCTTCCGCTTACGCGGATTTCCATCCCCCGTGGAGCTATTTGGTGCCTTTCCTTTGAATTCTTGCGCATAATGAACTTTCCATTCCCGCTTGCTGAGGACACGCCCCAACTGCTTCTCTAGAGCTGCCTTGAGTCTCTTTTTTCGAGACTGTGGTTTCGACAGCTCAGGTGTTCCATGACTCCCACCTCCTAGTGGCACAGAGAGTAGTTCATCATTCCCACCATCAAGGTTTGATGACTTATTTTGCTTGGTCTGCAACTCACTTCGGCTGGTATTGGAAAATCCATCTTTTCGTCTCCTCTTGCTTGGCCCAGGTGTCTCAGGATCTCTACCATGACCACCCCTTTTGCTCGACCCAGGTGTCTCAGGATTTTTACCATTACCACCGTGTCCTCGAGGGAAGGACTCCTCATCATCCAGCCAACGGCCTCGCTTTCGACTTCGTGGCTGGAAATCATCACTGTCACTGTCCGCCAAAAACTGCCCTGTTCCAGGTGTGTATATTGGCAATGCAACTGCCGGAGATGACACATCGCGAAACCCAAGAGACTTGCGGTTAACCAGCTTCTTGTCCATTCGGACAATACGTCCCAGAATGCCGACATTGACTGTTGCCTCAGTTGCCTCATCAACATCATCAAGTGTTGTCAGGAGCTGATGTGCAAGAGCAAAGGCTGACTGCACCTGCACAGCACGAAGGAGCTTCAGTATGCAAGCTACATATCTAAATTTGACCAGACCACTTGAACATCAAGCCAACAGACCTTTCCTGCTGTTGCAAGACACATACCTTTTGGATGGCAAACGAATTCTTTCCAATGTCGTTCTCTGGAGTCTGGTAAACAAAGAACAGATGTTATTACCACAGAATATGCTAAAAGAAAAGAATCAACGACCTATCTGCATAAAACAGCAATAGACTTCAAACAACAGCAATACCTGAGGATCCTCCACAGACAATAAGTAAGGTCTCTTTAGATCACAAAATCTGTCCAGCCAAAGACATGTTACAAATTTGTTTCATTTGACAACATTCAGACAAACCAGCCCACCTTCCCCCTGTTCTACTACCACCTGTGCATGCAGAAACATGAGATTACTTCGTTGCCTTGGTGGTCACAAACCAAAGACTTACCCTCGTAATTTCTTTGAGTAGAAGCTGCCACCATTTCTACAAGAGACACCTACTTCTCTAGCGTTTAGAATACGGCCATACAGCTCAAAGAAATCAACCTGCATTGATAAGAACAAGGAGGTTATTCAAACCTTCACAAACCTCAGTGAACAGACCAGACTTTTTGTTCATTCGTACCAACAACATGCCGAGATTCTCCTCCACCAAAGGACCCGACATAACTCCGGCTCGCTTCTGCCAACGACTTGGATGCATCTGTCAGGAAGGGTGAGCTATATCAGCAAAAGCATGAGGACCGTGAAAAAACCATGCGCTTCATTCAAGAGAAAACATACACCTAACATTTGGAGATCTAAACACTGGACATGAAATGTAGAACAAAACACATAGATCAAACCCAAAGTTACCTGCAAATGAGTAAGCAGCATGACTAAAAGAGCATATGATCCGATTCCACCAGAGTATACCTGAACAGAACTTAGAACATTCAAATTCATGTGACTTGATAGCAAACCAGAGATTACTGCTACTATCAGGTTGTCAAGGACACAACCAGAAGATAACTCAGCAGACCTCATTTAGCTCCCTTTGCTGAAGAAATATCTTCAGCACTAGACAGAGAGGCTTCAGCGGTGGTAATTGCTCCATGGCTTCCTGTTACAGCAATATATGGTGCAGTGGTTAGAAATCCAGCAGGGCAACTCGAGTAAAACACCATGACTCTGCTCACAAAGCGCTGCAAGCACACAACTGTGAGAAAATGGGTACCTTTATGAAGTTCGCAGCTTGTGGGCCATTTGCAACGTCAAAGCTTCATCAAAAAGAAAAAAAAACTGATCAAAATGCTAAACTCTAATTCGAGCCAAAGTTGCAATCACACAATAAACCTGCTATGGTTTTGCAGTCAACCAAACATAGAATAGTGAAGGTCACCTTATGTCAAAGTTAATGTTGCTCTGGCTCTCCACAAATTTTACAATAGGTACGCGGGCATTTGCAATAACCTGACCACAGAACAAGCTAGATGTGACTATCATCCAGTATCAGCTGGTCACAGAAACGTCAACAACCAAGTGAAGGCAAGATAAGAGGGCTCACACAGCAGACAATCTAAACGGGACAACATGGAAACCTAAGCTGCCAACTGCAACCAGGAAGTGAAAAATTTCATATCTATCAACCTGAAGCTTCTTGACCAACGACCTCCTTGACAGGGTCTTTGCAAGAGCCCTAAGCCCGTCTTTCCGCACTTGACAACCGGACTTGAGAATTACAACCTGCCGGTCACAGCTGTCAGCCACATAAGATGAACCTTGTTTCAAACAGCACAGCCAAGCACAAGTATACCACGTGCAAGCAAAACCCTACTCACATCTACATCACTTGTCGGAAGATACAGGCCCGTGGCGAATGACCCGAACACATGCACCTGGAGTCAAATACACACCGTCTCAGACACACCACGCCACACATGGCTTCCAGTACATCAGCGATCAGCAAGCAGAAATAAGAAACCAACAGAGTACATGGAGATCTCCACCTCACAGGACGGCCATATAGACTTCACTGCTGCCGAAATACGTTCTACAGCGGTTACGCGCTCCAAGTGCTCCTCCTCCGTAGGAGAAACAAATTCACAGAACTCCACAATCTCTTCAAACACAATACTTCCCAGTCAGAGGACCTTCCAGCATCCACAAAAGAACCTAACCTGACATCATCCCTCCCATGCTCCTTCAACCTCAACAACGCAACCATTTTACACACCCTTGTGCAGCTGCAGCAGCGGACTATGCATCCAATTGCCTCTCGCAAGCTTGGCGGCCCACGGGGGAGGCACACTAGCATCCTTGTTCAACGCCTCGGCCACATACCGCCGCTTGCTGCTGCTCGCCGTCCTGGCCAACGGCTCTGACGCTACCGGCGTCTTCACGTCCTCCGGCTCGCCATCACCTAGAGCCAGAAAATCCATCTCCAAAGACCTATCCCCGTCGAAGGAGATGAAAGAATCACCGTCAGCCGCCCTTTCCACAGCATTTCTTGTCACCCGGGGAATTGCATGTTGCGGATCTGCTGCCCCAGCTCCCTCTGTTTCTGGCTCCTCTTCGGCCTGAAGGCCGATGAAGCTCTCATCGGGCTCTGCAGTCTGCTTTGCTGCGGGAGTCCCGTAGAATTTGAGCAAGGACCGGGGCAGGTTTTCCTCGCCTTCTGTAATAAGTGGAGCCAAAGTGGTGTACACGAAGGGTCTCGACTGCTCCGCCTCCATCTCTGCTCCTGCAACCACCTTCTTGGCCCTCTTGGACATAGAGGCCCCTTGCACTCGCCCCATGGCCTTCGCCTTACCACACCGCTTTCGGAAAACCCGCGTCTACATCATGCATGGAGTCCACACAAAACGAATTTCATCATCAGGAAGTCATTACGTACATTAATCTCATCCAATCATCTGCTACTCTGGGAAAGGGAGTCTTAACCATGGAGTAGGCACAAGAGTATTTTTTTTGTCGCGACATGGGCAAGAGTACTTCGACACACCGGGCGCAATAGGATTTGAGACACCCAGCCAAGCTTTAGAGGAAGAAGGTAAACTACCATGGTCCGCCTAAGCTACTTGCACAACGGCATCCACTCCCTCTAGGCACCCCATCTAAGTACACATCTAAGCGCACTATGTTCAACAGCGGCTATATCCTTGGTCGTATTGGACTCTTTTCGAGTTCAGTACATAGATTATTATGGGAAAGTGATTTTTCTTGTACTCACTTTAAGAACATATATAGTACATACTACGAGAGGGTATACCTTGACTTCTTCCTCTTATTCTATCGAGTTATTTTTCACTTTTGCCAAAATTAGTTTTATTTTGTTTATAAAATTATTAAGGGCATGTAGACCTAGGAAGAAAACTCAACTCCATTTTATCCGCCATTCCTTCGCTCAAAATGGGCTACAGCTGCACTACTAAACCAGCCTAGAATGCGTGGAAGGTCTAAGCATTTTCTTCAGGAATAAGGTGTCTTACAAGCCTACATCACCTTGTTTCCAAAAGAAAAGCTTTGCACATGTGAGACATACACCTTCAGGCATGAGATTGTTAGCATACGGTCACACATACACAATCAGCAGGTGTACGCACTTTTTCTTGTTATCACTTGCTAAAAGACTCCACCAGCCAGTTTGTCTCAAATGTGAGGACTTACAAAATGCCGATCTTGCACAACAAATTAGTCTGGGACCATGGCCTAGGGGTGACCCACTTCCTGCAAGGGCTGTATGTATGCACCATAAAGACCTCCACTATCACCATCCTCCAACTACGAGCGTACCAAGACAAAAATCCTAATTACTTCTTTCCAAGACTCCTCTCACACTTTGTGCTCTAGGATTGTTTCCAAGTGATAGGAAGTTAACTTGCAAGCCATTTTTCGTGCCAAAAATATATATATATTAATATACAACAATGTGGTGAAAAAGATTACAAATGATGAAACTAGAATCCATCAAGTCTGAGTTAGGGGTCTTGGATCGAGAGTCCTCCTCCTTTCCAGCTTCCAATAAATTTTGAGCCCTACGTATTATCTTCTTTTGAAACCTAAGGAGAGGCTTAAACAAAGTATCAAACCTGAACTGTATCTCAATCTCTTTCTGAGTGGGAGTGGACACAAGTCCATTGATATTTCTCAAAGCTTGCAGGTCATTTTGCTCAAACTAACAAAAGCTGATGAAACTTGATTACGGGAACATCTCCTTCTCTCATCCAAAAGAGGAAGAATACCAAGAGCACCCAAAATGAGAGTGGCGTAGCAAAGAGCACACCGGCCGGAGACAAGCTAATTGACTGCCCACAAACCTGCTATTTTCAGAAGCTCTGAATTGGAACCCAATTTGTGTGTGCACCCAGATCCTCTACTTGCTCTGTTACTCACAGATAATAGCGAGCCCGTCCGAGAAACTTTGAAATCCACACAAAAGGAGCCCCCATTTTCTCCAAGCTTGCAAACAAAGCAAACGGCATTCGCTCCTTGGCTTCACAAGATGCAAAAAGATGCAGACCCATAGATTGCAACTACGCTAACTACTTGACATGAAAACGAAGCACAAGCTAATGCCATGGCTTCAAGGAAACGGAGCAGCACCCAGGGGGCAAATGCTAGTGCTGGTGCTGGTGCAAGACTTGTGAAGTCCAAACCGACAGGGGTATAAAATCCGATTTTAGCGGCACAGGGGACCTTCTAAGGGAAGAGTGCAGCTTTGAAGTCGAAACAAGGGAAGGGAGCATTTGGGTTGGTGGATGACAATACCTCAACACTGTTGGACGAGCTAGGGGTTGTTCCAAACAATACTCTAGAGAACCCTTTTACTACGAGAGAGAAAAATGCCTTCCAGGAAGTATGTGCAGATCTCCCCGAAAAGGGACTACTAGACAAAGAATGGTGCATCCATGAAGAAGGCATTGATTCCATTGAGGCAAACTTTGATCCCATTCTTGTCTAATGGGTGAATGGGTACATGGACGTGCTCAAGACATAGAAGATAGTGGTTTTCTACATTCTTTAGGCTTGGAAGTACGAGGTCCGACCATAGGTGAGAATGAAGCTTTTGATCTGCACCATGAAGGAGAAGTTTTACATCAAAGTTCCAATTGTCATCGGATGCTTGTCTTGAGTGCGGACAAGTTGATTCCAAGACGCTACAACACACTAGATCTTCGCATAGGACTTGATGTTGTCATTACAATCGAAAAGGTGAGCCTACAGGTATTATGTATTGTTTGTTGCTAGTATTGTGTGTTTTCGTAGAGACTTGAAGACCCCCAGTGCGCACACTGCAGGCCCCTAGCGGACAAGTGTGCACACTTGTGCACACAGTGGGCCTTCATGGCCCTATGCACGCACAAGTGCGTGCACTGCAGGCTTGCAGGTCGCTAATACTTTGATTGTATCTTTCTTACAGACGTTCAGGAATGTGTTGACATTTATCCGAAAAGAGATAGTAGTTGGATTGACTATGACGAAGATGGCCGACTAAGCTGTGGCGAGCCAACCTTTAGTTAACGGGCAGCAAGGTTGCAAACTGCCGTCTTCTTTCTTCAGCCGACGAATTCTGCCATATTCTTTCTCCAGACCTGCTGACGATTCGTCGGTAGGTCTAGAGGAAGAAATCTCAAAGAAAGACTCGACGGAGTAAGAAACAAAAAGATATCACACTCCAGATGCTAAGGATGGAGAGGCTGACGCAGATAGTGGAGATCGCGATGAAGAAGGAGCAACCGAAGAAGAAGCGGATGATGAAGCAATGGGTTGAGTGATCGAGAGGATAACAACAACAATGAGGAGATGAATAGCGAGGGGGCATCCATACGGTCCTCTAATGCCTCTAAAAATCAATTTCTTTTGCCATTTGCAAAAAAATTCTTACGGAGCCTAGAAGGCATCCAAAATGAATCTATAGCAAAAAGAGCGAGGGCAGATACTATGGAGAAGGCACAAGGAAAGAAAAAAGCCCAGACAAATACCAAGTTGTGGAAATAGACGAGGATCTTCAGGAAATTGTTCGCGATTCACCTGTGACGAGGAAAAGGAAAGACGAAGGCATGAAAAGAGGTAAGCCCACTTACCTGGACGATAGTTCGGCAACGGGGCGAGTGATTACTAAAGCAGTTCTAACAGACAGCGATAGAGTGGAGCGAGTGCAGCTAAACAAGGATCCTCTTAATCAAATTCGGAAGTCAGCGCATAAGAAGAGATGCATACCTTACACTGACATGGTTGCCATCACCACGCTGAGAAGTGCTTTTTATTTAACTCGTGACGCTTAGATCCCGAAGAGTAGATTAGTCTTGGAGAAAGCATCTTCTCCGAGAAATAGTGAGTAGGGTGTGGAGATGACTAAGAAGAAAGCCCCTAGTGAAATAGTGAGTAGGGTGTAGAGATGACTAAGAAGAAAGCCCCTAGTGAAATAGTGAGTAGGGTGTGGAGATGACTAAGAAGAAAGCCCCTAGTGAAATAGTGAGTAGGGTGTGGACATGACTAAGAAGAAAGCCCGTATTGATATTGTTTACCTTTCCTTTGCTCAAGAATGGCTGTTGTTAAGTATAATATCGGATCAGCCTTGAATAAATGGATGGGTGGTAAGTCCGACATTTTCGTTAGAACAAGATGCATTACCTTGGCTTCTAAAGAAAGGGCTAGAAGTACCTACTACCCTTTCTAGGGTGATCGGATCAGCAATGCAACAACAGCCACAAGAAAGTTGGACAACATTGATGTGGTTTCTTTGCTAGTGATCTATATTCACTCTTCATATATGATGATTACAAGTAACAAGTGCATTCCTTTGGGTGTGGTTTAAAATACACCAACAAGCATGAAATTGAAGGATGCATGAGAATTATTAACCTAGCAAACAAGACATGGAAACAACTCCCAAAAGTTAAGGTACCCGAATTTGAAATGGAATCGCGCTTGTAAAGGTAAACACGTAAGCAGACAAAATTGACTAAACAACACTTACATAAGTTTTCAAAATTTAATATTACTGAAGTCACTCACTCATTGCCTAACTTTACTTAGCTTACTCATATCATATTTGGCTCATGAACACTATATATTATATGACCTTTGGACTTGGCATAATCTAGAGCATAAAAACATATTTTCGATATATATAATATCCATATCAAATACTCAAAGTATAAAATAATTAATAAAAATAATTTTTAATAAAATTATATTTATTCTTTTTAGGACACTATGTGACCGGTGATTCACGCAGCAATTTGTTCCTTTAATTTGTTAAATCTATGAATTATGTTTCCGCTTGGGTTTTATTTCACCAATAAATTGGATGACATGGACAGGATGCGATTGATTGATTGATTGATAGAAAGTTTGTTACATGTGGTAGGGCTTGCATTGTAGGGTTGAACTATTTCTAAATTGTAACAATGTAAAATTTATTTAGATTTATAATTTTATTCTATATTTTTATATTTTACTTCAAATTATTTTTGTGTAACCTTTTAAGTTTACTTTTATTATTTTTGCTTGATTTTCCATTTATTGAGTAAAATAAATCAATTAATAATAATCATTTAATAACATAGAGTCCGAATGGGGATTATTTAATGTCATCCAAGGCCATTGGCTCATTCCATTTGTGGGAAACCTATAGCTGGACTTCCCAGCGGTGGACTACTTCTTGGGGCGGCCTTGTAAATGTTGCCTAGAGCCCTAATGGACCAGTTCTGCTGGTTGCTTTTGACTAGTCACCAACTCTAGCAGCCTTCGACTTTGTTGCCATGCCTCCCTCATTAGATGTGCACTGGTTGCCATTAGATTTGCCTGGTCTTCATAGCATCACGGGAGGGTTAGCAACATTGACAAGATTGTCTAGAACAATATTGGAAAGCACTCGGCGGTATCCTGCAGTGCTGACAAGGCGCAAGCCTCGTCAGCGCTTGTGGCCATTTTTGAAGTGCGGCAGTCACCGATTGTATGTGTGTCACTCTTGGGCTTTGTTTTAGCTCCATAGGCCGGGGTGAGGCTGGTAATATTTGCTTTCCATGAAAGCAAAAAGCTGAAGCGGGGGATGCTACTCTTGGTTTGTTGGAGCAACGGATTTTGCTCCATCTATTCCCATGTGTTTGGCGGTTTAGGGTGGAGCCATCAACAACAACAATAAATGCGACATACATACATGCATATGGTGACCGTCGCATCAGTACATAGGTAGCAGCTGTTGTTCCCCTGTAGCACATTAACCCCTAAGGGTCGAACCTCCTCAAATTGGGTAGTTGTCTGTACGTTTTAGGCTCTTTGACTTTTTCCGCATTGATTTTTTTACTTCAGACCTGTGAACATATGTGCTTGACAATGTGGGGAGCATGTAGATTTTTAGAGTAGAAAAAAAGAGACACCATTTCCATGCCTGATGGTGAGCTTAAAAGGGAGATTCCTGGGAGATGGCATAGAACAAGGCCCGGGTACATGCCAAAGGAAGGCCTGCCGTCACAACGGCCCCAATTCTTGAGCCGTTCTAGACCGTGGTCCGTGAGGCCTCGACAACAGCAAATGACGAACGGGCAACATCCGGGCGCCTATTGGAAGGCTGGAACCTAGATCTGACACCTAGTTTGGAAGGCTACAAGAAGATTATTCTCGATCTTATTCATGCACAGAGGGAAGAAATGCACAGTTATATTGCCAAAAAGTTGCGGGGTTTGGATTATCAGGTTGGAAGACTCTCGGAAAAGTTGGGGTAGTAAGGATTACAAAATGAAGTTTTTTCACGGACCATAGAGGAGAAAGCTATAAATTTGGAAAATCAGTTTACTTCAACGAAACAAGTTTTACCTAGATATTTGGAGAAGCTTACTGGTAAAAACCTCATAGGGATTAATGATCCCCCTGCTCCTTCTTGTCCTGGTGGTAACACAATATCGGAAGTTGTTTCCGAGACGGCAGACCGTGCTCGCTGTGCTTTGAACTTGAGAATTTCTGGTCTTGGTAATGATATTGTTGCACCACTTGTGGCTGCAAAGGAGTTTCTCCATAGTCTAGAGGTCGATGTGCTCGTTCCTCGAGCCTTCTGGCTTGGAAAAGATCCCGGTAGGGAGAGCATATTGATTATGACTTCATTCTATGGATGATCGCCTCTAGGTTACGAAGGCTAGGTCTATGTTACGGACAACTCAATTATATATCAATGAGGATCTTACACCATTGCAACGGAAGATTAAGAAGGAGAAGTTACCCGCTTTCAGAGCAGCTCGTGCTGCAGGTCAAGTGCCTTTCTTTTGTGGGGATGAATTGGTGGTATTTGGCCCTCGTTCACAAAATTTCATTGACACTGTTGATTGATTAAAGATTATTTGTCTTGTTTGAATTTTACCTTTACATTAGTCCAGACCAGTTTACCGCAATTTATGTAGTTATCATATTTCATTCCCATGATGGAAATCCATCCTTGGTGGACTTTAATAAAATTCTTCTTCTTTTTCTATTGCCGGTTATCTAAGTGTCAAGGGCCCATGGAACCCTGATCCCATTGTGTTTTCGGAAATGGCAGTCACCGTACTTCGAAAGGTAGAGCTTACAGGGAATGGCCCAATGCTCCTGACCTCCAATTGTGCTCACATTTTATGAGGATGTCCATGGCCTTGCCAAGAATTTGTGATAAAGTTTGCTTAACCCAGCTCCTTGTCATTCTCCGCCCACGAGTGAAGATGCTTGTTCGTGGCCTTATGAACATGAAGGATCAACGGGCTTTGGAAATTTGTGGAAGTGTCATATGAGGCATTGCCATTTTGAAGTGTCAGATTCGCCACATGACACCTGGCCTCCTTCAACTGTGCCGCCAGGTCTTTGAATGTCCTTGTGTGATGAGAATCATCGACACCACATGTTATGTCCACTTGAGATAGGCAAGAGCTGCTGCTTGCGTGAACCCCCCATATCCATTGCTATATTCGAATACGCTCCTATGTATTTTGCTCCTCTTGAGCATACTGCCATCACCCCACGTATTGATCACTACCAGCGCCCTCATTCAAGTTTGTGTGTGCCCAGTACTGCCTAAATGTGCCATGATGGGAATATTTGAAGCATTGTTTGAGCGAAGGGAGGGGAATGCTTCATGACTTCTGGCAAGTAAAAAACGCTAGGAATGTAGAGAGCCTAGTTCGTACTGCTGGAACTGGACAGATTTACATTATGAAGTCTCCTACAAATCCAAGTTTTATTGATCAGTCCCGCGCTTAAGAACTCCTACCAATTTACATACTAAAATCTCAAGTGTCTTGCTCTGCTTGACAAGCGCAATCTTCGAAGTCTCTAGCTCCAGTCTTCGGGTCACTCATGTTTATCATTCCCCTCCCAGCCGTAGATTAACTCATGCCACCCTGCTTGTAATTCGTCATGCCATGGAGGATATGGAAATATGCTTTGCGATCCCACAGCTGGATTTAGTTCGATGGACAATATGATGACTCGCAATAGGGTACCCCTGCAACGAGATAATTAAGCTGGTGGGTCATTCCCATTTCTTTGGACTTGGTTCTTATACGAACAAGATGTGACGAGAGTCTGAGACACTGCGAAGGAAAATAGATCGATATTGTCCAACCTATCATGTGTTCAAGAATGATTTGTATCATACTACCGGATCAACCTAGAATGGGTAGTGAGTTGTTGTGGTAGTTAGGTCTTAGCTGCAAGCGCCCACGGCCATTACAGATTACCTTTGGTCGCTATGCTTGCTTCATTGTTTGAAGTGCAGCCATAGGGGCACTGCAACTGCAATGCAAGACTCCCATACCAACGCACACACCACACACGGTAATGAGTGCGACAACAACCATTCGTGAGCTCTGAAAAAAGGTGGGCAAGAATGAAAGGAAAAGGGACAAGAATCGGTCTTCGTCTCCTTGCTCTGTTCACATTCTCTTCACATCTCATTATTATGAGCCCCATGTCCATTTCTTTGGGAATATCCTTGCACGCATCCGCCAACATGGATTCGGAATTGCAGGTCACATGATAATAGTGAACCTCTTAAACAGTACACAGCGGTAGCTCCCAAAACAGCTCCAACTACCAGATTTGTAGTCGAAGCCGGAGCAATACAAGTCAGCATTAGGTTTGTCTACATCAGCTATCTAGGTAGCTAAGGGCATGTGCGACGAGTGGTTGGCCATCGAGCCGCAAGTTTTCAGGAAAGAAGAAGAAGGTAAGTGCATGCTTGTGTCATGTATGCATGTGCCTATATGATTTTCTTGCGTGCAGGCAGCCATAGAAGCCCACACTCCTATCATGATGCCACGCCCGGAAGATTGGGCGAAAGTTGAGCAGTACAGTGTCCTCATATGCATAAGCTACTATTGTTCCCTAGGTCAGTATGTTACACACGCACACACACGAAATCTGATGATGACGTCCAGGAAACGATTGCTGGAAGCAAAAACTGAGCTCAGTGGCTCATTTCCTTGGGGGGGAACAAGGAGGGAGGCAAGGAAAGGAACATGCATGACATACAAGAGTTTCTATGAGGATAGAGGAGACGGAAAGTGCTTTGGATGTTGTGGGTTCAGAAGATGTTGAAGAACCAAGTAGAAAGTGTACAGTTGTGATAAAACAAATGAATTTATTTTACATAACATTAATGGACACCTAAATCCCTTCCACCTTGATTTGAAGGCGAGGTTGCGGAACGGGCTCCGTGGCGGGGCGGTTGTAGTGTTGGTGGAGCTGGACGCGGTAGAACTTTTTGGTGCGGTTGTACAAGACCGTGGCAGCCAAGGCACCGGCGAGGCAAAAGACAGCCATGATGGCGAAAGCGAGGCGGAAACAGAGGGGACCGGTGCAGTCGATCTGGTCCGAGCCGTCGGCGGCGAAAAGGCGGGGAACCCGCGAGAAGAGGCGTTTGCGCATCCGTTCCGTGAGAGGCTTTCCGTTGAGGTTGGCCTGCCTGCTGGCTTGGATGTCGTAGAGGCAGCCGGCGATCTGGACGGAGAGCAGGTAGGCGCTTATCGGGTTGCTGACGGACACCAGGTTGAGCAGCGTGCCGAAGCTCCGCAGCCCGAAGAGCTCGGACGTGCACACCGGAATGAGGGCCCAGATCCCGCCATAGCTCAGCCCGATGGAGATCGAGCCGAGGTAGAGGCTGCCGGAGAAGGCTCCGGCCAGCACCAGGTGGCCTGCAGCAAGCATGGCCAGGCAGAGGACGAGGAAGCCGGGCCGCGGTATCCCCCGCTTGTGCAGAGCCAATTCTGAGAGAAGCCCGGATCCGACTCTGCCGAGGAAGTTCCAGATTGAGACGAGTGAGACGAATGTGTGCACGCGCGACTGGGAGTACCCTAGCGATGTTCCGACCTGGCTCAGGTTGTCGATGGCTGTCAGCCCTGACCCGATCCCTAAGCTGGATGCAAGCAGGAGGAGCCAGAAGTCCGCCCCGCTGATGGCTTCTAGCAAGCTGAAATCGTCTCCTCGCTGCGGACGCGGCTTGGGAGGCGGGGCGAGCTCGTCCGGATCCTGAAGCTTGCTCTGATTGATGTCAGTGTAGGCCGGGGAAGATGATCCTGCTTCCGATCTGGAGTAGCCGTTCTCAGGGGTGTCTGGATCTGAAGGTGGATCGACATGTAATAGTTTCTTGGAGGAGGAGGAGGAGAAGGAGGGGGGAGAGGAGGAGCGGTGCTTGGAATTAATGACCTTGTCCTCGTCTTGGCGATGGCGATCTGGCAGCAGAGGGGCCTTGAGTGAGGAGGAGGAGGAAGAAAGGGTAGTCTCCTTGTACTGGGATTTGATGGCCACACCTACAGGAAGGATCAGCATGAGCAAGATGACGGACACAATTAGCCAGATCCAGGTTGTTCCAATTGCGACAGAATCCTCCACCATGATCACAGCCATAAGGAAGACGGAGAGGGAGAGAGCGATGGCGGAGACGAGGAGGAGGTTCTTGATCTCATCTGGCTCCTTTTTCTGTGTCTCGAGAGGTCTGACGACGAACATAACGGCCACGGGAAGCACGGTGCTGAGCCAGGACACCATGAGGAGGAAGCTGCTTTGGTCCTGCCCGTAGATGGCCAGCCAGAGTTGCGTCAGGATGGCGCTGCTGAGGCCGGAGAATCCCTTCATCATCCCAACCATAATGCCACGGTTCATGGGGAAGTTCTTGACGCAGGTGACAACAGCCGCGGTGTGGAGGTACGTTTGCCCGTTGGCAGCAATGCAGATGTAGCAGCACATTTGCCAGAGTGCCGGCTGCTCGACCTGCCCGGTCATGGCCATCCACATCATGGTGTAGCCGTACAAATTCTGCGCGGCTCCGATCACCAGGACGCCCCACGGCGGGAAGCGGTCGTACAGCAAGCCGGAGATGATTCCCACGCTCTCTCCCAGATCCTTGAACCAGCCGAGGGTATCCAGTGTTTGCTGGTCGTACCCCATGCCATCCTTGAGCTCGCCGGAGTACAGGCTGAAATTGTAGGACGCGCCGGAGACAGCCTGAATCCACATGCTCACCACCAGGATGAACCATCGGTTCCTCACCAAATCCGCCACGAATCTCAGGTACTTGTCCGCTCTCTCCATACTGACAGATCAGATCACTCAGATTCCTGCAGCTGTTTCAAAGCAGACTGTAGCGCAGCAGCAGCAGCTGCTCCGAGAGATTCAGCACACACTCATGCACGTATTCCTTTGCAGCTGCTCTTTGTTGACCGGCTGGGAGATGGAAGATTTCATGCTGCGCGACTTTGAGCACTGCACCACAGAATATTATGCTCTTCACTCCTGCTGCAGGAAGATGCGCAGCAATTGATCAGATCTGCAAACTTCTTGGTAGGTTGAGCACGATCTCCTGCTCCGGAAGGTGCAATTCCTCCAAGAACAGGCGGCCATTTGCGGCGGGCTTGGAGGCATCGCCGGCGCCGGTATGCAATGGAATTGATGCGGATGGTGAGATGCAGGGAAGGGGTGGAAGGAATGCAAGGGACGAGGCAGGCAGGGTACAAATTTGATTGAAGCACCCTGCCAAGTGTCGGACAGCGTTGCATCCGCAGGGCCAGGCGCTCCACGGTGACAGGAGCGGCGGCCTTCCGACTGCTAACGGGGTGTCAAGAGAGGACACCTTGCAAAAGCGTTGCATCTGACAGGCGACTCCGCAGCAGGTGTCTTCCCCTCACATGCATGGGCCTCGCATGCACAAGGGTCTTGGCGACCATGGCCGGGGTCATGCCAACCGGCGTCGCCCATATGGTTCGGCCTCGTCTGGGACCTTCGGGGGCAAGGTCGGAGCTGCGATACCTCATCGGCTTGGTGGAACACATGTCGCCTACTCTGCCGGCTTCGGGAATCGGGAGCCGCAACTGTCAGAAGTGTCTGGTATAATTACTCTCATAGGGAGTCGCGCGGCAATTGGAGAATGTAACTATGACACCACATCGCTTTTTCCTGGACGGCATCCTCCATCTTTAGTATTGGCTACCTCCAGAATCGAGAAGAGACAGGTACGGAATTCCGGATCGGCTGAAAACGGGGATGGCAGCAGAACGTGGAACTATGTACTTCAAACAAAAAACATGGCTGCTGTCCCCCAGCGATCTGGGGAAAGTTGGGGGATGTACATATTTGCTCTTGACCACCTGGAGGTTGGAGGATAGGAGCTCGGGAGTCGGAACCGCAACAAAATTTGGTGCGAACGCGAATTTGCAAATCTGCGGACTTTTGCAAAGTCCGCTTACTTTGTAACTTCGTAATGGGCGCAACATGCGATTCTTTTTGTTAGAGCTTATTAAGCATTGACCACAGCACCCACCGAACTTTTATCTCGTAAGAATTCAATTGTCATTGCTTGGCTATCTATATTGCTTGCTTGATGATGGAGGTCAAGCCAATGTGGGGAGCTTTGTTCATATCAAGTTACTAACCTCACAAATATCTTGTGTTTATTATTTCAATATCATTTGATATTCAAGAGAAAGTAGAAGAAAAAGGCATCAGTTTATCTTTGTACAAGGATTGCCAAATCTAATAACGTATTGGAAGGATGCACAACCAGCAAGACTCACAAGTACTCTCCTATGCAAGACGGCGATGTTTTCATCCCCCTCGCCCTCGAGACTCATGGGGCTATGGGCAAGGGCTTCTCTAGGTTAATTAAGGAGTGTGCCATAGCCTATCACAGCCACAAGAATTGGAGGAGCCTCCCCCTTTCCTCCGTGGTGGCTTTCTTTCGCCAGCGGGTTTCCATAGCTCTGCAGAAAGCTTTGGCTAACGCTGTTTATAGGATGGCTACGTGCGCAGGACTAGCGGCTTCTTTGGCACCGGTGGTAGGTAGGCCCTTCATCATCCCTGATCACGATATCCTTGGTGCAGTAGGTAGTTACGGGAAAGGCATTCGAGGGGACTAGGACTTCCCCTTTTACTATTAGCCCTTTTTGGGTTGTTCCTCCTCAGTCTTCAGGGGTAGATGGGATTTCCCATCTCGCCTATTAATAACGTCTACTCTTCACTAATAACGTATTAATTTGGTTCATAACATTAAGAATATTAAATTTATAAATTATCTTATAATTATATATTTATCACGTAAATTAAAACAAAGAGTTCAAGACAACATCAAAAAGACCTCTAGGATATAGTACACCATTTCACAATTCTTTATATCATATGTAAATGTTTTATAAATACAGACAACTCTTAAAACTGTGACATCTAGTAAAAATGTTTTAAAATGAAGGACACTAGAATGAATAAACAAAAAGGATAAAATCAAAGTCATAAGAAACACTTAAAAAATTGTACATACTCTCCAACTTTTTCGACTCCAAATATAAGTTGCTCTTGTTTCCCAAGCGCATTGAATTCTTTTCCAATTTTGAAGAAGCTCCTTGACGTTTCAACATGAAAGACGTGCATCCAAGTTAAATGTTCACCAAATATCATTTCTTTATCATGTTGCAAGTAATGTGCACCTAAACGAGTCTTCTAAAAACCATCTTTCTCCAAGACCTGTGCCTTTTTCTCTAGCTCTTGCAATCCTTCCCATAACGATCGGACTTGAACACTGACCTTCAACATGTGCAACATTATCCCCTTCTCAAAACAATCAGACTTGAACGTTGAATATACTACATTTGGGACATTTTTCTCTAGCTCTTGCAATCCTTCCCATAACGATCGGACTTGAACACTGACCTTCAACATGTGCAACATTATCCCCTTCTCAAAACAATCCGACTTGAACGTTGAATATACTACATTTGGGACACTATCCCCTTCTCATACAGCCAGTCCAGACTTGAACATTGACCATATTTGAACATTTGGGACACTATCCCTTCTTCGCTGCTCTTTTGTCTTTGAAGACTTACCCTGCTTATGCATCAAGTTCTCCTACGAGGATTGTCTCTTTGAAGACTTACCTTGCATATGCTTCAAATTCTCCTACCAGGATTGCCTCTTAGAAGACTTACCTGTTAATGCTTCAATTTCTCCCCGATGATTGCCCCTTTGAAGACTTACCTTAGAAGACTTACCTGTTAATGCTTCAATTTCTCCCCGATGATTGCCCCTTTGAAGACTTACCTTAGAAGACTTACCTGTTAATGCTTCAATTTCTCCCCGATGATTGCCCCTTTGAAGACTTACCTTGCTTATGCTTCAAATTCTCTCGAGGATTGCCTCTTTGAAGACTTACCTTGTTATGAACCTTGGTATGTTTCAAATTCTCTTTGAAGACTTACCTTGTTATGAACCTTGGTATGCTTCAAATTCTCCTCTGGGGATTGCTTCCATTTCTCCTACGATGATTGCTTCCAATTTTTTTATGAAGATTGCCTTTAGTGGTTCTTTAACATCTCTCCCATCATTTCCTTCATTCAAGTAGTCCTTGCTAACAGCCTCTTCCATGTGATAGTTTCTTAGGCTACCAAGACATCTATAAATAAATGGGCTAGATGCAGGCATAGAATGATACAAAAACAAGGGCTAAGTTGTCCAACCTACAACTTGACAATCTTAGGAAAACTCATGGAGATAGAGAGCTGCTGCTTTATGGTCTCTGTTTGTCCAATCTCTCTCACACGAGACATCACTCATGGATTTGGGCTCCTTGCCTTCAACAATGGCCTACCCATCCTACCCCATCATAAGATCCTTCATAGTTAATTTTCATGATTGGAATCTTGTTCCATCAAATGTCGGCATTTTCTATAGTTATCATATTGTAGCCTCTCATCCACAAAGTCCAAATACCAGTATTCCAGTTTGGATAAATATTGATCTAAGTACAAGAAAAAAAGGAAATAGATAGGATCTTGTGAAGATCCATAAAATGTTGGGTTGATATAATTTCGATGACCTTTCTTATTTTACATAACTTTTCGCGTTAAATATCAATGTAGGAGAAGAAGAAGAATTTTATTTAAGTCCACTAAGGATTTCGTTATGGGACTTGGTACTTAACAACTTGTACCATGGTGTGCCTAAGCTACTTGCACCAAGGGCATCCACTCCAGCACCCCGTCTAAGTATCGATCTAAGCTCAGGATGCTTAGACCTTCTTATAAAGGTGTGTCCATTTGGCCTAAGCCATTTGGACACGTAGCTGGGCGAGATGTTGTCGCTTGAAACTCTGATGTATGATGTCGTGTGTATATGCTAACTGCGTGTAATCTTGAACTGTGCCATGTAAGCACCAGTGGTGGCAGCAAGGCACAGGCTGCGGCTCGATGGCCACCCACTCTTCGCACATCTCTGCAATCGGGCACCTCTGCAAAACTTGCAATCCAAGCATGTCAGATGATATCAGTGCGCAATTGCACACTCATGCAGCAGTTCTTCGAGGTTTCCAAGTATGTATCATCGACAAAGCCAGCTTCCAGTGGATCCGCATGTGAAGGATCGCATGTTCGATCAGCCTCCTCGGAGCGGGAACACCACAGACGGTACCGCCATGGAGGCGTTCAAGGCCGACGTGCCCCTGGAACAGGATTTCATTGCGGAGTTGGAGCAGGTGCAACTCTTCCGGGATGCGGGTAATGCGCAGACTCAGGACTGTCAGCCTCGGTATCAGCGTCCGGAAGAGGACCAGGCAGACGAGGGGCCGGAAGAAAGGATCATTTTTCGAGCCAATATAGACACCGCTGAGTAGGTTCCATCCGAAGGATACTTCTTGGTAAGAGCCTGAGTTGCTGGAGGCTTGAAAATCGCTCAATTTGGCTCGTTCCTTGGTTTCTTGCAGGGAGGACGATATTGCGGTGAGGGATATTGAGAAAATCGGTGGAAAGCCGGAGGAGAGAAAGGAGATAGGAGGGAAGCCGATCACTCCCACAGATGCCAGCCTGTAAGTCTGCAGGCCCTAATTCTCAATCTCTGGGAACGTTATGTGCCGCTTGCAATCCAGGCTACGATGTGAACTGTTTGGGTGCCGATGCAGAATACAGTCGGAAGAGCGTATGCTTGGAAATTCAACCGGAGAAGGAAGCTTTGCAGCTCGAATGCAGTCAGCGTCGGCTGCCAATGTGAAGGCAGGGGTGGTCAGTGCCGAGATTGGCGGTAGTGCTGCAAAGTGGGATCTAGACACGCACAAGAAGAATGTGTGACTTGCCTTCTGAAGCAGAAGGCGGTCGGGAAGATCGGATATACGGTACGAGATTTATGGACCAGTAAAGAATGGACGTTTTCGGCAATGAGGGGAGATGGGATTGGTAGTTTTCAAATTGGAAGTTCTGATTAGGCTGCATCAAAAGATACCAAGTTCTACACTACATAGTTGTGGGCCGTCCACCACGACCCCACACGCTGTCGTGCTTTTTTATATGCCTAGTACGCGTGTCGTTTCATGGTGGAAGTAAGTCTTGAACCTGTTCAGAATTGGCTCTGAACAGTCTGAACCTGCTCAGAATTGGCTCTGCGTGCTTTTGATTCGTACCTCCTGGCACCTGCGTGTTTTTGATACGTACCTCCTCGCACCTCCTGAATCGTACTAGGTCCTGCCACCGCGTGGAGCGCTTTCGTCCCGTGGAGAACTGCTCTTTCGAAGTGCTGAAAGCGGAGTGCTTGTTGTTCACTTTCTCAGTGCTCAACGTGTAGTTCTTGTTGTTTGGTCTTCTGTGTTATGTTGTTGTTCCTCTTGATAAGCTAAAATTTCCTTCTCTTGTGAGCTTGGAGGATACGCTGAAATTGCTTCTCTTGCAAGCTTGAGGGAGGATAAGCTGAGATTGCTTCTCTTGAGATTTGCTTCTCTTGTGAGCTTGAGATTTGCTTCTCTTGTGTGAGCTTCTCTTGTGTGCTTGAGATTTGCTTCTCTTGTGTGAGCTTGGAGGATGAGTTGCTTCTCTTGTGAGGTGGAGATAAGCTGAGGGATAAAGCTGAGATTGCTCTCTTTTGAGGATAAAGCTGAGATTGCTCTCTTTTGAGGATAAAGCTGAGATTGCTCTCTTTGGAGGATAAAGCTGAGATTGCTGTCTTGTGAGCTTGGAGTGAGGAAGCATAGATTTGTTGCTTCCTGTCTGGTGAGCTTGGAGTGAGGGAGCGGAGATTTGTTGCTTCTTCACTCAGAGATTTGTTGCTTTCTTGGTGTGAAGAAGCAGCGATGGGGGAGAGAATTTTGGAGATCAAGGTTATATCGGCGGAAGAGTTAAAGCAGGTGAAATGGACGGGGAAGATGAGCCCTTACGTCGTGGTTTGGATATATCCCGAGCAGAAGGTGAGCACCACAACATGTATGGAAGGAGGGAAGAATCCTAAGTGGGACGAAACTCTCCAGCTCAAGGTCGAAGAGCGGCATCTCCACGTCCCTAGGATGACCATCAGTATCGAGGTGTTGCACAATGGCACGTTCGGAGAGGTCTCTCTTGGGACTGCCAACTTCCCTCTCACGGAGGTGACCAAAGAGTGGAAGGACGGCTCCACAAGTCCACAGTACCTGGCTTACCAGCTCCGGCGGCCGTCCGGAAGGACGCAGGGAGTTGTCAATCTGGCCATCTCCTTGGTTCCCAAGGTTGGCGGGTCGGGTGAACATGAGGCGAGTGCGCCTGCTGCACCTGAGGTTGCTGTCCCTCCTACGACAGTTGCCTCTCCTGTGGATACGACAGTTGCCTCTCCTGTAGATAGGACAGTTGCTTCTCCTGTGGAGTCTTCGTCTGTGACAGCAGCGGCGAAGCCTGAGCTGGGGAAGGAGACTGTTGCAGCAGAGAAAGTGGAGGCCAAGGGAGAAGCTACGAAGGAGCCGCCATTAGCACCTTACCCCGGTGCTGTACCCTACGGTCAGGGTTTGCCTCCGGCAGGGCTTCCACAGGGATACCCTGCTCCTGTTCCTGCTGGTGCAGGGTATCCACAAGGCTATCCTCCCGCGCCTCAGAGCTATCCTCCTCCCCAAGCAGGTTATGCTCCTCCCCAAGCAGGCTATGCTCCTCCTCCAGCAGGCTATCCTCCCACGGGATACCCTCAAGGCTACCCTCTTCCTGCAGGCTATGCTTATCCTCCTCCCGCAGCCTATCCCCAAGGCTATCCTCAGCCTCAGCCCGGTCAGGCATACCCGCAAGGAGGATATCCTCAGCTGTATCAAGGCTACCCTCCTTATGCTGGTGCCCCTGCTGCGTCTTATGCCTACCCTCAGCAGCAGCCGTATCCCCTGCAGCAGCAATATGCTGTTCAGCAACCCCAGAAGCCGAACAGATTTGGAGGGCTAGGAGCCGGTGCTGCTGGGCTTGGATTGGGGTTGGGGGCAGGTCTGCTTGGTGGTGTCTTGCTAGAGGAAGCATTAGATAACGACAACGATAACGATTACGACTACGACGATGGTGGAGATTTTTGATGTCATCAGTACCTACTTAGCTTTAAGGTCATGGCTTTGCTTCTTGTTGGAGTAGGTCCATTACAATTTCTGTATGAGATACCAGCTTTCGAGCTGTATCAATGAAGAAGCTACTTCTCAATGTGCTGTAGGGCCGCCTCCTTTGGCGTAGGGATTGGTAACATGTTCTCGAACTAGCTGCCAAGTATGAGTCCATTTTCTTCGTGTGCAAGGTGACCTGGACCATGCATCTGGCCGAACTCGGGAGGCACGATCGCTTCTGGTTTTGCACTTATCACAGTGCCTCTGCATGATTCCTGTCATGCTCTACAGGTGGAACGGCTGGGACCTCATAGTAGTAAGACTGATTGTGCCTTTCTTTCCAAACAGCCGGAGGTGTTGGCTGAAGACGATTACAGTTTCACTCCGAAAGGCACAGTCATCGTGTGACCCATCAAAGTCCAAGGGTGAGACGTTCACCAAGATTTTCGTGCTGTGCAGCAAGGGAACAAACTCCACGATTCCAGAAGCCCTATAGAAACAGTAGACCGAGTAGACCTATCCGACAGCCAGCAGAGCTGCACATCCACACGATGATTAAGAACAATGCATGGCTAAACTTAATTCCGTGACATTGGTGGGACTGTCTTTCGGATACTGTGCCAGTAGGTTGTAGTGGGTTGCTTGTGTTCTGGAATGACTTCGAGTTCACAGTAGTCCAGAAAAGAAGTTTGAGAGTGTGGTTAACGTTGTCCTTTGTGTGTCTGTCTGTGCGCTCGGCATCGGAGTTGGAAGCAGGGCAGCAGCGAACCTCTTGGCGTCACCCTACTCGAGACTTGTTCCGTCGTGCCAGTATCTTCGAACCCATTGGTCACCTGTCTTTAACTCCAGGCTAAAGACAGTGTGTCTTATGGTGAGGTCAACTTCTAGTCTCATTGTGATGAGAATTTGGTAAGGTCTGATTTGATCAAGGGCTGAAGGTGCTTGTTGTTGTTCCAGGGCATTTAATTGTGGAGAATGTCTTCCTGAATTGTTTGCAGTTGGAGCACTGGTAGCCAGGTAAAGAAATTGTGCTGTCTATATACGTTGGACAGATGTGTAGTAATTTTATTCTTGATGTGTGCAGGGGAAAGAGGAGTGCTCACCTCGAAGCAAGAGGTATAGTCCCTAATCAGAATTGGAAGTGAACAAGAAAGCTACTTGGATGTAGCCTCGATCGTATTCATTAGGATCTAGGTAATCCTCTGAGTTTTAATTCTTTCCCGATTAATAGCAATACCGAACAAGTACCTATAATATAGCAAATCTTCATGGGCTTCCTTTAGATAGGCCGGTTCTCTGTTCCTTGAAAATTCCAGTAGGGGAGCGCCTCTGTTGGCCCAGGCAAGGAGGCATCTTTTTCTCTGATAACCTGGCATGGCGCCTCAGCATATAGGTGGCTGTCATGAGGTTGGATGTGGGAATTAAGAACAAAACTTGAGCTTTGATACCATGTGATAAAGCGAGGATTTAAGGAGATCGTGTTTTGCTCGGATTGATTGTTGCTATAAGGCGTTATGTATAGACGTGTGTATGTGAAACGTTGTGTCTAAGATCGAACTGTTTAGTCCATTAGCATTTGATATCTACCGAGATACGAATCGGGCTCTAAGAGCTAGAGTTATTAGCTTAACACCTCGAACGTCATAGCTCCCTCATTCACGTCGCAAGTAATCTCGTCTCCTTATTCGTACATACACAGCTTGCTGGTGCACTTGGATTTTAGGATTGGAAAAAGCTTTTGATGGCCCTAGGAATAGCCAAACGCCGAAGTGCCTGGTTTTTTGGGAGCCCACAGAGTGTGCTTCTTTCTAGCATTGACCATGTTTGCTCAACCATCGGAGCAATACAAGTTGAGAACCAGAGGAAGATGCTTTCTCGCATCGGCGAGGACAGCTTTGGGCAAAGGTGCTTGGAAATTAGTGGGGACACACCTGGTTGGTTTCTACTTTTCGAAGCACATGGGAGTGTAGATCTTGGGTGCGCTGCTATTTGTGGTTGCAAGCGTAAAGCATCCCTATTTTTGTGGAGTTAGTTATGCAAAAAAAAAAACGCTTATTCGCCTAAAATGGCCGAAAGAAGGGCCAGGTGTTATGGGGTTAAGGACTTTTCTCCTTCAATTGTCGCATCGTATCCTCTGCTAACCAGTGGGTCGGAGTGAGGTCCTCAACTCGGAACTGAAAAT
This sequence comes from Anthoceros angustus, assembly GCA_010909165.1. NCBI lineage: Eukaryota > Viridiplantae > Streptophyta > Anthocerotopsida > Anthocerotales > Anthocerotaceae > Anthoceros > Anthoceros angustus. The sequence continues at coordinate 417,695 of MU008153.1, forward strand.
CAAGTTTGTAGTATTTCAGGCAGTGTCGTTATGCTTTTGCTTGTGTGCGCCTGCATTCGTCATCGGAGTTGGAAGTTTAGCAGGGCTCTGGCAGCGAACGACAAGTTGGCTCATGTCTTCTCCACTAACAGTACTTTCAAGGCACTCGTTCTGTCGTGCTGTACACTTTGCTGGCAGGACTCTCCTTTTTAGAGAAATACAAAAGGCTTGATAAAATAGAAAAATAACATAAAAAGCCTGGAACATTGTGCACAGGCAGAATGACAGGAACCAAGAGAACAGAAGGGCCTCACCACCCAGCAGGGGCACAAGAACACAAAAGAACAACACACGGATGTGGCCCCCAGCACTCAAAAGAACACAAGCAAGGGCCTACTCCAACTCCTTCACCCATTCCTGCATACGATGCAGGTAGGAGGGCCGATAGGATTCGAGGCCCAATCTTCTGCTGGCAGGACTCTGGTAGTGTCTTCGAACCGAGACGTCACCTGTCTGCCACCTGCAAACAAGCAACAAATTATTGTTGTGTGTTGCTCACAACTCAGAGTGCGGAGGACATGGAAAATTCATGCAGCAACTGGGTATTTGAGATATTTCTTCCGCATCCACTTTTGTTTGACTTACTTACGGCAGCAAGAATGTGTTCATTGCGTTCTATCATCAGGATTCACAACTTACTGGAAAATAACAAAAGTTGATGTGGTTGGCGTGAGAAGATCCTCTACAGGTGGATGTGCACTGCCTTAGGCTCAAACACTGAGAGCTTGCACGACTTCTTATCTCTGATATCGCTGAACACGTCAAGCCAGCGGTCTGCAAGAATGTCAAAAAGTGCCACTGTATGCCAGTCATGCCATATCTCGTTTGTCATCCGTTCAAAAGCATCGGGATAAGAGCGACCTGAGTGCATAGGCGGCTCCATCTGCATATAGTATCGAGCCACCCATATATATTGTCCAGCCAGGCCAAGGTTTCCATCCCAGCCGTACATTAACGCATCCCACCCTGCATTATTATGCCATGGAGCGTATGGAAGCAGGTTTACAGGCCCCCAGCTCCTTTTATGCGGATGGAGCATGGTGATTCCCAACAGGACATCCTCATCGACCACATAGGTTACTGCCCCATACAGGTTCCCTTTGTAGTACCAAAGTCCCTTCCACTCTTCAAACTTAAGATAAGGGCGGCAGGACAGGTCCAACAGTCCTGCCCTCTGCAGCTCGAATGATGCAGGTCTTGGTGGCCATCGTGCACGGATAACCTCCAACAGGGCACCACTATCGAGGCTGTGCACAAGCAGCTGTGCAATTGAGTTATCAAAGTCGGGCTTGGTATAGACATTGAACTGGGTGTAGAGGCGGTTTTCAGCGAAGGCCCTCACAAATCTAGGACTTGTTGGGTCTGAAACTTCCATAATATGATGAAAAGTTCTGATATTGAATCTTGGAGATGGATAAGGCTCCCCTTCGACAACTTTCCAAGAATCCCTCGCAGACGCATAGATTGCAACACACCACGCATTTCTGCGTCTGGCATTGTCTGACCACTGGAAGAAGTGAATTACCTCGAAAGTCCCAGATTCTTCATCCACGTTGCAAGTAATCTCGTCCCCTTCTTTGTACTCCCAGACCTCACGGTCCTGGAATGTCTCGGGTAGCTTGAGTTTTGGGAGGCGCCTCCAGCTCCTGTTAACCATGTTAATGATAACAATGGGTCCTCCAGATCCATACTTTCGGATACATAGCAGGCCGTTGCCAAAGAAATGGACTTCTTGCTTGTTAAAATTAGAGGTAAGAAGGCTTTGCATATCATGAGGAAGGAAACGCAGACTGATGTTGTCCACCTTTCCTGTGGACAAGACTGGATCCTGTTGCGTTGCCATATCCTTACAAACCCATTCTGGATAGAACATTGTCACAATTTCTTCAGAAACACGTAGATTCAGATCGGCGGGCGCTCCATGCCCGCCTATGACTTCATAGGCACAAATGGCAGCAGGAAGGGGCTTTGCATCTGCTCTGGCCTGCAACCGGAATTCTGGGGTCTCGATGCATCGCTTACAGTCCTTGGATAGGACTTTCAAGCGCATCTGCACATCAAATGAGGAGAATGCAAATATATCCATAAGAATGTTGAAGGGGAGTTTTGAACTCCCCCATATGGCAGGGTCCATGATGACATCCCTCCCTGGTATGTACTCCTCCTGCAAGCTTCCTACAAGCTGGTGCAACTTCACTGCGGGACCACTTCCTCCTGCCATCCTGAACTTAGAGAAAACAATGACTCTGTTAGCACCAGTTGAATTGGCTTCCTCCTACCTAGAACCGAACCGAATCTGGCTTCTGCAGTTGTGAGAGTCTAAACTTGCGAAAAGTAAGGAAAATATCTATGGCTTCTAGAACACCTTGGGGAACTTAGATATTACTGGCTATAAAGCTTCTATAGCACGATGACCATCCTGTAAGATGAGCAGAGCGTACTACAGGATATACATTGGATTTAGGAAACTATCGCACTTTCAGTACTTGGCCAGTACACTTGCCGGAAATCATTGATAAGTAGCTCCCACGAGAGCTACTCGTGTAACATACATGGTGCATCAGTCTTAACCCTTCTTACATTTAATAAGCACAATATTTTATAGTTACTGAAGTCTGAGTGAGGTATTGGGATGGTAAGTATGGTAAGATGATAAGAAAATAAGTGGTAAAAGTGATCATGGTGTGAAGCATGCCCATAAGATGTGCACTAACCCTTTATGTGCAGAAGAAAATTTTAGTGGGCCAGGTGGTGTGCTAGAATACCAGCCGATCTTGATCCTTTCTAACCTGCATTAATTGTGAGGAACATGAATTGAAGCTTTAGATGGAATATATAAACTTTTAATGAGACATGATTCATCTGATAACCCCAATCACTTGGTACTAGAAACAAAACACAATAGGACCAGTCATAATCACTTGAATGGATAGTATGACCTCAATCACTTGGTAATAGAAACAAAACCCAATGAAGACAAGTACAATCAATTGATCTTAACTGATCTGATAACCTAATCATATGGTAACTTAATGAAAGGTTACGATATATTTTTTACAAAACTAAACACAACACGGACTGAAGATAGGACAAATAATTTGATGTGATAACCCCAATCACTCATTTGGGATCTCCAACCATTAACATGTTTCTTAAACTCTTTTCCTAAGATAATTTATTTATCGTTTGAGATTACTTTGAACTTTGAAGAAATCATTGTTTCTTCTAGTTTTTGGCTCTACAACTACTTCAAATTCTTACAAAATCATGGAAAGAAATCCTAGAAAGCCATCAAAACAATCATGGTTTCTACCTTGCTTAGGTTGAGGCACAACAACTACTTTAATTTCTTATATGATCATGGGAAGAACTTTTGAGGAGACATCAAAGCAATTAGCATCGTCTAACGATGTTCTTAATCGAGATACCTCTCACTTCAACTCTACAGGAAGCTCTTTTGATTTAGTAAGAATTTGAACATACCTTGAATAACTCTAGGGATTGTCTCGAAGAATTTGACGAAAATCTCTCGCACTCCACTTGCATCGCCTTACAGAGAGCCTTCCACTACGTGAGAGAAAACCAACTCTCTTCTCCCATTAGCTCACACAAAGCACTCCACTACTCAAAGGAAAACTCACTCTTTGCTCCCACCAACTCACCCGAAGTGCTCTACTACTTGAAGGAAAACCACTCTCCGTTCGCACTAGCTAAAAAGAGAGCGCTCCACTACGCAAAGGAAAACCCACTCTACACTGCAACCGGCTCACAAATAGCACTCCACTATGCGAAGGAAAACCTACTCTCCATAAACCTTGGACTCCCAAGAAATGTACTTATCTATAGAATTTAGGGTTAGATAAAATAGAATAAATATTCACTAATCAAACTTGATGGTATTATATATATACTTTATAGTATTGTATATTCCCTAATCGACTTTCATATTATGCATAATTTTTCATTGTTGAAATATGAAGAGATAGGAAGGGCAAGAGTTGGAATCTTAAAAGAAAACACACGTTTCTAATTCATATTGGAATATTTGGAATTGAATTTTAGATTTTTTTTCTCTAGGTACTTTATTAATATAATTTATTTGTTATTTATGAACACCTTGACACATATATACTTTAAAGAAATCAAGTAGCTTTTAAGAACTTAACAAAACACTTCGCCCTCATAGGTTTATAGAGTGCTTCGCTTCTAGCAGAGGGTCTATGGATTGCTCAATTACTCATGGTTTTACAAAAAGCTTTACGTCTCAAGCGCCATCACTCACGCGCTCTCCACTTGGCGAATAAGACAAAGATAGGCTCCCCATTTGCATAACCTCTAGTCCATTTTTCGAGGCGCGCCCAACTCCCTCGAATAGAGCCTGCCCCATTTCTTCGGCACCCACGTTTTTGGGTCACCTACTAATAAGGCAGCAAGAATGTGTTGATCAGTGCGTTCCATCATCCACATCTCAACTCACTGGTAAACAACAAATTGTTGATGTTGTTGGCTTGAGAAGTTTCTCTCCATTGTTGATGTTGTTGGCTTGAGAAGTTTCTCTCCATTGTTGATGTTGTTGGCTTGAGAGATGGATAACTCCAACAGGGCATCACCATGGATGTCTATGAGTAAATGTGAATCTTCGTACCTCCTATCCAAACTTGCTTTCAGTGGAATGTAGACAGTACTGGGCTTCACCTCACCTATGTCTTAGTGAAAATTTAGAATATGTAAAACTATTACATTAACAAGCAATCTGTACTAGTACCCAAATGTGTGCCAAAGGGCCATATGTCCAAATGGCCAAGGAGGAATCTGGGGCAACCACAGCCCCACCGTCGTAGACGAAGATAGGAAGCTAGGGGAGATAGAGGGCTGGGGGCTAGGGCCCAGTGAGCTGGACATCAGCTCAGAATAGGAGTGTAATAAAGACACCCTCTCAGGGCGTAGTATAAGAGGGCAGACACCGCTCTAGTAAAGCATCTTTCTTTTGGCGTTGATATCGCGTTCTCTTGCAGGCCCTTGTGTGTTTTTCGTTAGCGCGAAACCTGAGTCACTGAGCGGCAAGACAACTTCAGAGAGACTGATCCAAGTCCTGGTGACGGACCCTAACGTGTGGTGGTGCGTGTACAGGCGCGGACGACCAGGGACCCTTGTTCCTCCAGAATAGGGGACCGACGTCGGACGGACCGGAGCACGTGAGACTAGTGGAACTCCGAGAGGGTGAGCAGAGCCCGGACGGAGAGGCTTGGTTAAACGACGGCAGAGGTCCGTGGCCACGTAGGCCCACCCACGATTCCCAACTGGTAATGTCCGTAGTAAGCGTGGTAGGAGAGACGGACTAGAAGAGACTGGTAGGAAACGGACGCGAACGAGTCCTTAAACATTTGGCCACGCCGGGCCTGTCAGGTGGATGCTTAGGAGTAATTAGGGAGTGAAAACGGTCGCGTTGGGGTCTCGGATAGAAACCCGCCCCGACGACGAGGCGAGAATCGGGCCACGAACGTGCAAAACGGAACCAATCATTCCCTTGGGAACGGACCTCTTATTGCAACGACATGGGATTGTGCGCGCCCGGCTAGCCATCAGCTAAAGTCGCGCCACAGGTACCAAGGAGACGCGTAGTAGGTGCTCTGAAGGACGGACGGTCATAGAAACCTGACCATACACAACATTTCGAACGTTTCTTTCAAAAAGCGTGTAGTGTATGTCGCATGTTACGAGGTTGAAATCGCTTGGGTTTCAAACATGGTGAATATGTAGAAATCCGATCTGACACCCAGCCAAGGAAGGATGATAGAAACCCAAACGTGATGAATACGTAGAAATCCGGCCCGACACCTTGCCACGAACGTAAGGATGACAGAAACCCAAATGTGGTGAATACGTAGAAATCCGGCCCGACACCCAGCCACGTAAGGATGATAGAAACCCAAATGTGGTGAACACCTAGAAATCCAGCCCGACACCCAGCCACGTAAGGATTGACAGAAACACAAATGTGGTGAAGACGTAGAAAACTGGTTCGACACCCAGCCACGTAAGGGTGACATTTTCTAAGAACTTTCGCATATTCCTATGAGAGAGGGAATGGGTGTCCCGAACGGGCCACCTGCGTAAAGCCGCCATGACTCAAAGAGCCATATGTTTAAAACGCAAGCAACAACTTCCCTAAAAAACCACGGAAACCTAGACGCACCCAGTGTCGCGGGAACTAAGTGTCCGAAACGGCATGCCATAGAAGAGCTGCCTGACCACACACTGTAGACCCAAGAACAAGATAAGAACACGATGTAGACGAGGCACACACCCAAGACCTTCACGTTGTACTGCAACTTGAAATTTCGCAAATTCATAACGAGGTCCCGAAAACCTGAGGCGCACAGACCGTTTGGAAGCTGGCAAGAAATCCACCTCACACTGTTGGCAGCAACTGGCAGGAAATCCACCTCACACTGTTGGCAGCAACAACATCCGTATCCTGTAGCTCAAATTTGCTGAAAGCCCGCCTGGCGCTCTCACGGGATTTGGGTACAGCGGCCTTTCCCTAAGAACGCGTGAATGTGTGTCGGAGAGCCGTCCGAATCTTTTCCCGCCCGTTAATTGGAGGGCGAACTGGTGGAGCGTGGAAGGTGCAAATGTCGCGGCAGCACTGGAGATGTCCGATTTCGCGCTCAGCCCCAGGCTGAGGCCGAGGCCTGGGCCGGAACGAGCAGCTCTTGGCTCAAGAGCGGCATTTCAGACCCAGAGCAGCGTGGTTGTGGGAGCCTGAATGCCAGCCATGGAGACGTCTCTGATCGCGCAGCCGGGAGCAGCCGGCCTGGGCAAGGACAGGTCTGTGCTGGCCCTGGCCAAGGCGTCCGCCCGGAAGGCTGCCTCGGGATGGCTCACCGCCAGGCACAGGCAGCCCCGCTCTCTCCCGGCACCGGACAATTCCGCTGCTCTCCTGGCCGGGCCTGGTGCCCGGACCGCTTCCTTCCGGGACGCTCCCTCCTTCCGGGACGCCCCCTCCTTCCGGGATGCTTCCTGTCGGGTTTCATCCTTCCGGGCTTCCTCCTTCAGGGTGTCCTCGTTCCGGGATTCCTCGGGGCTGGAGAGCGGGCTGGGAAGCTCCTGCAGCTATGATGGGGGAAAGGGTGGGGAGGAAGAAGGTAGTGCGGAATGTGGGAAGGAGAAGAGGTCGTTCTTTGGGAAGGCGGTGCGGAAGCTGGCCAAGCTCGGGCGGAAGAAGGACAAGAAACAGTGTGGGATGGATGGCAGGGCCATGGCGGGAGAGGGCAGCGGGGCAGGGTGGGGGTCTGTGCATCTGCGTGTGGCGGCTGCCGTTGCCAGCGGAGCGGCGGGTACAGGATTGCGGTAGGGTTGGACTCGGCGGGGACGGATGGGGCTGAGGAGGGTACTTTGGGGAGGGGGGATGGAGGAGGCGGGAAGGGCAGGGCGGGTTTGGTGGAGGAGACGGGTTTGGGGATTATCAAGATGAGGGGATGGAGAGTGTGCTTGGGGGCGGGGGTGATCGGGATGGGGAGGAGGAGGACGGGTGGAGAGGACGGAGATGGAGGTATGGAGCGGGGCCTTTTGCGTCTGTGAACCTGCCTGCGAGGAGCGGCGTGCAGGGTTTCCCCGGGAGCCCTCCGAGGACTGGGTCTGAGCAGCCGGAGAGGAACCTTCAGCAGATTTTGCCGAGGCTGCAGGCCCCTGCGGTTGTTTCGTTAGGGCCTCCGAGCTCGGAGGTGAAGGTGCCGACAGTGCCGCCGCCGGCTGAGCTAGAGAGGCATCCGGGGGGAAGTTCTGATGGTCTTGTGCCTGCTGGGCCGGAGGTTTCTCAGAGCTCGGGACCCGGAGTGGCGGAATTGAGGCAGCCGGAGGAGGTTCCTGGGGCTGAGCTTGAAGTGCATCCTGGAGGATCTGGTAGTAGCTTGTCCGGGAAGCGAGGAAGTGGGAAGAGTGGAGATTTTATGGAATGGGTTGTTGGACTTGTGCACGCACTCGTGCCAGGTGGGCAGGGAAGGAGTGATGATAGCGAGGCTGAGAGGAGGAAGCTTGTCGAGGAGACGGCAGCGCATGTGATGCAGCTTATCTTTGAGGGAACTGGGGATGAAGGCCTTGCCAAGAGAAAGGAGGTGATTTTTGTTTGTGTGTGCGCTTGCTTCTAGGGTTTTCATGTGGATGTGTTGTGGAGGAGGAGGCCAGAGGTTGTCGCTGGCTGCTCATCTGTCCAACTGGTGGAGTGAATGGGTTGTTGCAGACTGGGGCATTGCGACGGCTGCAACGAGAATCGTTCTCCGACTTGCTGAAGATGCGGGAGCGCCTGGATAAACTTGAGTTGCATACTGGGCTGCGGCAATTGAAGAACTTTGGCAGTTCATCTGGATTGTCGAAGACGCAGTTGAGAGGAAATGTGGGCGCAGGAGGTGCTCTTGTTTTGATGAAGGACAACAACAGTAGGCAATCACGAAATGCGCTTGAGAATGCCGGAATGCTGACTGGGCTGGAAGTGAAGTTCAGGTTTGAGACCAGTTTCAGAGACAACGACAAGCTGGTCACAGAATGTGTTGCGGGACAAGGAAGCGAGGCTGGTTCTGATGCCACCTTCGGTGGGCCCATTTCCATAAGGAAAGTGGCTTACACTGCTGAGATCTCCGACAGACTCAGTGTCGCTGTTGCGCCTCTTGGAGGGGATAGCAGTGATATGCTGCAAGCAGTTAATCCCTTGCAGGTACGTCATCGATTGCTGACTTGCGCGTTCGTGCGTGCTCACGTTGCTGTTGGGTATCTAATCCTCTTGTGAAACACTGTTCTTTCCACTCAGGATGTTGGTTTGACCTCGTTCAGCAGCAATGGGCCCATCCTCTACAGCCACTGCAAGGGATCTGGTGTAGGAGCAACAGTCAAGGGAACAAGATCTGTGTGCTCTTTTTCGCAGTACATTGGTGGTTGGGAGAACTGCGTTTCCGGTTTTGGGGCAGCTGATTCTGGAGCACCTCTTTGCCTGAGCACGGTTGCACAGCTCACCGCTGTTCCTGCTGACTTCTTGGCTGTCTCATTAACAGCATTGAACAGATACTGGCCTAGCCCGCCCCTTCCTTCTCATCACAGTCTGCACTGGAGCGAGATGGGACCTCTCGTCCTGAGCAAAACCCAGTCCTCAGCTTCATCACGTTCTCTTGGAAGTTCAAATGGCTCCGTTGCCAATGGTCAGCTTGTTAACTGGAGCACCTCCGACCTGGATACTGGGGCTCTGGACAGCAAGGGGGCGGCGATGCAATCGTTTGCCCTCGCTGCAGAAGCAGATCTGGGTCCCGTCAATTTGGGTGGATGGGCTCAAGTGGATCGCAGTGACTGGCTTCTGGATTCAGAGAAGAAGCAGGTGCAGTGGGCATTGACAATGGCCAAGTCTGCTGGAGACCACGTTGTCGGGGGTCTAACCATCGGCCGGTCGAAGCCTGATTTGTGGAGTTCAACTAAAGGTGATGAGGGCAGCTTTTCAAGCCAAACAGATCTTTCCCAGATGCAGGTGGAGGCGTTCCTGAGGTTGAAGTGTGCAGCAGGGTTTGTTCTACAGCCTGGCCTGTTGTACACGGCGAACAAGCAGTCTCGAACGCCTGCTGTCATGCTAAGGTCCTCCTGGACGCTCTGATACGTTTTGTGAGGCTGTCACCCCAAGAACAGTGCTTGCTATCAACAGAAGAACGAACGACAGTCACACATGTACAGATCAGGAGATGCTGAAATAATATACACCTAGTATTTCCATCACCTCTGCAGACAAAGCAAGGAATCAGCTTTTCTCTTGAATTTCGAAATGCCAACACCAGCTTCTGAACTTCTTAGTGAGTTCTGTCCACTTGGTAGACAGATATGTCGAGATTTTCCTAGAAAGGGAAACATAGCACAATTCAGAAACGTCTGCAAATTGAACAGACATGTTACACCACGAATTGAACGTTCACAGAATTGGTCTGGTTTTCTGAACAGCAAGTGCCCCACTTTCAGCCAGAAGGTTCCCGTTCCTTGATGCGTGTGCCAGACTTCCAATCCTCTGCAACGAAGTGACCACTTCCAATCCTCTGCCACAAAGTGACCTCTTCCAATCCTATACAACACAATGGCCCCGCATGACAACCATGTTCTCTCTCCCTCCCTCTTTGCCGCCACCGGCCGCGTCATGCTCTCAGTTCCTGAATTGCCCTACGAGCAGGCGAATTCTGGAGAGTTTGTTGGCGAAGGAATATGGCATGCCAAGGCGGATACTCCCGGGACGATGCGACGATGCGAGACTGCTGGAGTCCTGAACACTCTCGTGCGGATCCGGAAGCGCCACCGGCTCAAACTTTCATCAGGACAAGTCTATACCAAGGAATGCATTTTCTGAAAAATTTGCTCAACTTGAATTCTCTATGACGAGCAACATCGTTGCCGAGGACCGAACTCCGGCAATCCCGATGATAAGCGGGAACGTTCACCACTATGCCACAACGATTGTTCGTCTTTTAATGCTCTTCTTTTTGTTGTACTGTCTTCACAGCAAAACAAGAGAGGTGCCTGACGCAGATAGATGGGTGGGACTGTTCCAATCATCCAGAAGACAGGCATGGGCGAGCTTCGTGTACTTCAGCTCTACAGCAGCTCTGATACTTGTTTGTGTGAAAGATTGCAGCATGAGACAGTGCGAGACAAGGTGTAGTTACAGGAGAATGCTCCTGTAAATGTCCGGGAACGGTTAGACGTTTCTGCTCTGAAATTTCACCTGTACATAGCTCAGAGTTCTCTGTGATCTTCGGGATTGTTGATACTGTCCTAAGAAGTGGAGACACTTGTTCGACAGAAGTTGTAAACTTGTCCAGAATCTTAAGCATCAAGGTTGACAGATACTCTGCTGCTCCTGCAACCTTCCGTGTGTGGAAGCGTTGTAGGAAGTGTGATTGCCCAAGGCCTGCATCAAAAGTGTACAAGCCGTTCGAATCGTGTGGTTGCCACCTCAAGTTCTAAACTTTAAAGCTCCATGAGAAAGTTGCCATCCAAGTTTGCCGAAAAGCTGAATTCTGCCCAATTCTGGAGTGGATTCTGATGCCCCCAACTTCATGTATCTAACAATACTGGCTGCATTTTGTTTGGTTTTTCTTGCTACTTTAGAAGCCCCCTGCACGATACCTGCCGAGCTGTGGTCATAAACATCATTGAAAAACAGTAGGCCCTTTTTTCTCGTCTATCATCGATTTCCACACCAGGTCTGCCTGACGCCTAGAAGTCCTGAAGCTGTTTCTCTTCAACGCTGGGGTACAACACTTGCTCATGTCAAAGTGGGAGTCTCCTGCTGTCAAAGCTGTTCATGTCCTCTCATCTTCTTGACTAAATCCAAATCAAGACTGAGCATGCCGGGCACTTCTGAGTTTGAGGCAGCAACCAAGACACCAACCTATCTGCATGTACTGGATATTGGGTGACAAATAACCAGTAGGCGACAAATTATGCATTTAGAAGGCACGATGAGGTATTATGGATAAGTGATCCGTTCCTTGTGGTGCCGGGGAGAGTACATAGCCTGACGCACTTTGTTGTGCATTCCCTGTAAACAAGTTGTATGCCAAGGAATATCAGTTGTGCTGTTCACTATTCGCAAGCAGGGCTGTAGCAAGCACGCATAACTTTCATGAAAACAAGTCTAGCAATGCATGGAGAAAAATTTCTGTGTGGGCCGAAGTATTTCAAAGTGAAACTGATGGAGCACCATCGCCGGGAGTCGAACCCGATTACCCGATTGGTATTCACCCCACCACTGCCCTGCACCGATTAACCTAAGTTGCACTGTGCACGCGCATGGTTTGTTACTGTCGGAAGGCGCCTTCATAGCCACGTTGTTGGTGAGTGTGGGCTCACAGCAGATCTAAGCACGATGTCTGCCTCCTCCGTGGCCGTAGCAGCTGGAGAGCAGTCATGGAGATGCTGATGCTGATGCTGAGTGATCTGGTCAAACACGTTGCACAGCCACAGCCAGCCCAATGTAGCAGCAAAGTTGGCATCCAGTATCACGTTACTAAGCTTGGTATCTCTTGACTGTTTGGAGCCTCCATGCAGATGCCCAAGAGCATCCACCACTCCCGGTACGATGCGAAGCCTAGTCATTTAATCCAGCCCTGGTGGAGCACATGCAGCGGGGTTGGGTATGCTTCACAAGTTATTATTGTATAGCACCCCAAATCAGGCAGACCAATCCTTTTCAAGTCCCAGGAATTTGGGATATTCAAGGACGAGCTTTAAGTGAACGCCCTCCAAGCTAATCAGCCCTGTTATGTTATGCAGGGGCGGGTCTCGCAGTTCTTGGGAGTCGAGTGATGAGAAACCTGCCCACTAGAGTGATGGATTTTCATTGGTAGATTTGCTTGAAGCCACCTGCTTCGGGAGAAACAATTTCCAGTGGAGGCTACTCCACATTTTCATTAGTATGGGCCCTCCATATCTGGGAGTCCAGACAGCATGGCCTCCCTCCCCACAGTCCAACAACCGGAAGGATTCAAGGGCCTCCCAAATTTCGAGGAGACCTAAGAAGCTCAAAGAACCCACTCACCTGTGGCCGAAAACATGGGGTGTATCTGGTCTCAACGTATCCGCCCCGTCAATCTCCACTGCAGGACGGAACAGGAACGAGTTCAGTGTAGGTGGTTCCAAGCTACAGCACCTCTAAACTGCCCTGCTTCAGCCAGCCACTCTTGTATCACCACTGCAATCGCTGCGGACATACCGACACGAATGGCAGGGGAGACATTTCTCCGGATTCACATCCTACAGTTCAGCAAACCTGCATTCCGTAACATTCCGAAACCCTTGACCAAGAACACTTCACACCAGTTTCTGTCCACCCACTGGTGTTAATTGTCCAAAACTTCGGAACCATACATTGTTCTTTTTTTTTCTGGTTGCCCAAGTGAAAACCGTGTGCATTGTCCTGGAGGGTGGTGTGGTCATATATACTCACATCTTCCGGCAGCGGTCCCTGAACGATGGCCACAGTATGGCAACCGGACCAATTATGGACCCAACAAATTTGTGTGTGTACAGGGATTCTACGAGGAGCTCCCGCTCACCTCACCACAGGGACTCAAGCCCCGGCAAACCACCAAACCTCCAGGTGCTGCAGTGTAAGGAGCCCAGTTTTTCCACTTCCGAGAAAATGTGTGGGTGGGGACGGCTTTTCCAGCGATGGTCGTCGCCAGAAGCAGGAGCAGCAGCAGCAGCAGGAGCACTTGTGGCAACAATTGTTTCTGGACCCTACCATGTGGTGGGACAACCGACGAGATAAGAAGAGCTCCCGTTTGCCTGACTTCCGTCGTAAGGGGTCCGGCGAGGTGCTGTGGTTAGACAGCATGTCGAAGCCAGCTTGGGTTGATGAGCAGCTCGTTTCCTTGGATATGCAGATGGGTCATGGTGACTCTCCCTCCAAGTTCAGCTCTCCGGATAATCCTGAACCTGGGAGGCGTGCAGCATCGGAAATGGGCTCAAGGGGGAGCAATGTAAGGAGCCCAGCTCTTCCACTTCCGAGGAAATTTGCCGGTGTGAACGGGTTGTCCAACGTTGGTCGTCGCCAGGAGCAGGAGCAGGAGCACTTGTGGCAAGAATTTTTTCTGGAGCCTACCATGTGGTGGGACAACAGGCGAGATAAGAAGAGCTCCCGTTCGCCTGACTTCCGGCGGAAGGGGTCCGGCGAGGTGCTGTGGTTAAACAACATGTTTAAGCCAGCTTGGGTTGATGAGCAGCTCGTTTCCTTGGATATGCAGATGGGTCATGGTGCCTCTCCTTCCGAGTCCAGCTCTCCGGATAAGCCTGAACCTGGCAGGCGTGCAGGATCGGAAATGGGCGTCGTAACGGCTGTAACCGTGAGCACGTTATGTCAGCAGGGGAAGCTTTCTGAGGCCGTTGGAGCCCTGGAATCTCTGGCGCAGACAGACTCTGCTATTTCTCAGTCTCTGTTTTACACTGTGCTGAAACTGTGTACAGCTAAGAAGGATCTGGTTGTGGGGCGACGAGTTCATGACCTCACTGTCAAACTCGGGTACGAGTCGGATGCATACTTGGGGAACCATATCTTGCGCATGTATGCATGTGGAGGTAGTCTGCAGGAGGCCATGGATGTGTTCACCAGGGTGGGCAAACCAGATGCCTTCATGTGGTTTTCCATAATCTCGGCATATGCTAAGCATGGGAAACCTAAGGAGGCCATACAATTGTACCATGAGATGCGTAGGTCAGGAGTGAAGGTGAATGGTCACGTCTTTGTAGCTGCCCTTCAAGCATGTACATTTGCTGCCGACTTGGAATCTGGCAGAAAAGTGCACTATGATGTGCTGCACAGTGGCATTCCCATTAACTTGTTTGTTGGCAATTGCCTGGTTGACATGTATGCAAAATGTGGTGAACTGGAAGATGCACGCCAGGTTTTTGACAGCATGCCCACAAGGGATGTAGTGACATGGACGGCACTGATTGCGGGGTATGCCGAGCAAGGGCTTGGACACGAGGCGCTTGTTCTGTATGGACAAATGGAGCAGGAGGGGCTGATTTTGGCTAACCATGTTACTTTTGCTTGCCTTCTGAAGGCCTGTGCAAGCACTGGTTCTTTACAGAAGGGCAGGCAGTTGCACTCACACATTGTGGAAAGAGGACTGCTGGATGACGTAGTGTTGGGCAACCTTGGTGGACATGTATGCAAAATGTGGTGAACTGAAGATGCACGCCAGGTTTTGACAGCATGGCCACAAAGGATGTGGTGACATGGACTGATATCTGGGTATGCAAAATGTGGTGAACTGAAGATGCACGCCAGGTTTTGACAGCATGAACACAAAGGATGTGGTGACATGGAATGCCCTGATTGCTGGGTATGCAAGGACTAGGACATGAGGCACTTGTTCTGTATGGACAAATGGAGAAGGAGGCCTCATTTTGGCTAACCATGTTACTTGCCTTCTGAAGGCCTGTGCAAGCACTGGTGCCTTACAGAAGGGCAGGCAGCTCACACATTGTGGAAGAGGACTGCTGGATGACGTAGTGTTGGGCAACCTTGGTGGACATGTATGCAAAATGTGGTGAACTGAAGATGCACGCCAGGTTTTGACAGCATGGCCACAAAGGATGTGGTGACATGGACTGATATCTGGGTATGCAAAATGTGGTGAACTGAAGATGCACGCCAGGTTTTGACAGCATGAACACAAAGGATGTGGTGACATGGAATGCCCTGATTGCTGGGTATGCAAGGACTAGGACATGAGGCACTTGTTCTGTATGGACAAATGGAGAAGGAGGCCTCATTTTGGCTGACCATGTTACTTGCCTTCTGAAGGCCTGTGCAAGCACTGGTGCCTTACAGAAGGGCAGGCAGCTCACACATTGTGGAAGAGGACTGCTGGATGACGTAGTGTTGGGCAACCTTGGTGGACATGTATGCAAAATGTGGTGAACTGAAGATGCACGCCAGGTTTTGACAGCATGGCCACAAAGGATGTGGTGACATGGACTGATATCTGGGTATGCAAAATGTGGTGAACTGAAGATGCACGCCAGGTTTTTGACAGCATGAACACAAAGAATGTGGTGACATGGAATGCCCTGATAGCTGGGTATGCGGAGCAAGAGCTAGGACATGAGGCACTTCTTCTGTATGGACAAATGGAGAAGGAGGGCCTCATTTTGGCTGACCATATTACTTTTGCTTGCCTTCTGAAGGCCTGTGGAAGCACTGGTGCCTTACACAAAGGGAGGGAGCTGCACTTACAGATTGTGGAAAGAGGACTGCTGGATAACATGGTGTTGGGCAACTGCCTGGTGGACATGTATGCAAAATGTGGCGATCTGGAAGATGCACGCCAGGTTTTTGACAGCATGAACACAAAGGATGTGGTGACATGGAATGCCCTGATATCTGGGTATGGTACTTGTGATGAAGGTCACAAGGCACTAGCTTGTTTTGAGGAGATGTTAGTTGCCGGTATTCAGCCTAATGATGCTACTTTTACTTGCCTTTTGGTAGCATGCAGTCATGAGGGACTGGTCGACGAGGGTCGCAAGCACTTTGATTCCATGGCTGAACAGTATGGTATCAAACCTACTATTGAGCATTACACGTGCATGATTGATCTTCTTGGGCGTGCAGGCCATTTACATGAGGCTGAGAAGATGCTATTGTCATGTGAGGGCCAAAGTGATGTCGTTGGGTTGATGTGTTTGCTGAATGCCTGCAAAAACCATGGGGATATAAAGAGGGCGATGTGGTGTTTTGAAAGCATTGTTAGGCTGGACCCCCAGCAGGCGCCCGCGTATGTGCTTATGGCCAATGCGTACGCAGATGCAGGCAGGTGGACCGATGTAGACAGGATTGAAACAAAGAGAAGGGTAGCAGGAGCCAACAAGAAACCTGCAGTGGCGACCATTGAGGTGAAAAAGGAGGTACATAGATTTGTGGTGGGAGAAAGGGGAGAGGACATTGCGCTTAAGGTAGAGAGCACAAATGCACGTCTGAAGCAGGAAGGAGGCCACGTGCCTCACACAAAGTTGGTGTTGAAGCCAATGTCTGAGAAGGAAAAGGAAGATATGCTTTGCGGGCATGCTGAGAAGCTAGCTCTGGCGTTTGGTCTCTTGAATACTCCGAGTGGAACACCTCTAGTGGTCACTAAGAATCTGCGCATGTGCAGCGACTGCCACAGTTCCACGGAGATCATGTCAAGGCTTGAACAGAGAGACATTGTTGTAAGGGATGGGTACCGTGTGCATCGATTCGCAGCTGGTTGTTGCAGTTGTAACGGTCGACCGTGAGAATAATGAAGGACTATGAATCCCACAACAGGGAAGTTTTTAAAACAATATGCTGGCATCTTAACACCAAGTACTTCCTCTTTTCCCAGTTCTCGGTCACTGACGGGAAGTACACTGTCAGTGGGCCAGAGGACGTATCTACACTTCTGGGATTTGCAACCCAAAGCCATTATTCACAGACTGAAAGGCCACTTTGATGCTGCCATCTGCGTGTCTTGTCACCCTACTGAGAGCAAAATTGCTTCATCGTCCCTGGCGAATAACAAGACTATCAAAATATGGGTGCAAGTGTCTGCACAAGCTCCCACCCCAGTATGGATGCAAGCGTCTGCATAAGCACCCTCCCCAGCATGCCTATTTGACACCCAAGCAACAAAAGTTCAATTTGCAACAAACCATCAAAAGCTTGTACTATGACGTGCAAATACGTCCACCAACACGGCTTCGTCCTCGAAGCCTCAGATTGTCAGCCCGTGATCGAGGGCATAAGACCGCAAAAGCTCCTGGCAATGTGTGAGATTGGCATGTGGCTCCGTAAGTCCCATCCAACAAGGGAAACCCTTCCGGAGAACAAAAATGCAAACGTCGCCACACCAGGCGATGACGTAAGATCATCTCTACCTCGTACTTGGGCTCATTGTAGGACAGATCTGGTGGTGGCCGGGCAGGCGGATTATTTAAGACTGAGACGTGAAACATGGGTACCGATGCCAAGGATGACCACACTAAGCCCGGCTCTCGTCCGCGAGTGCACATATTGCCTGGTAACTCTGAGAGACTCTCTTCACACAACCAACCGCAGCTTGAAACACATGGCTGCCGTCTGAGCATGTCATTCTTGAACTCAAGCCCCTTCAACCAGCTCTGTGGGGACACATCAAAAGCATCTAGCATCTTTCGGGAGTTTTGATACCTGCTCATGGCAACGCGCACTGAGAAAGGAAAATCCAATCACAGACCAACACGTTGTATTAGTACGAGGGATGTTTAGCGTGCTCTTTGCGCTATAACTTGCATCGAACTTGCATAACAGGAAGTTAAACCTTCAACCTGAATAGCCTGCTGTCGACATACCTTCAAGTTGCAAGGTCGAATCAGCCCCATTCGACATGGTTCGGAGACTTTGGGACCTTCTCTGGACGTGATCATACTAGTGGTAGTAACACGTGCACCAAGAGGATGGACGCCAGTCATGTTTCAACCATGCTACAAGCTCCAGGACGATCTTACCATAAAAGCAGGTGTTCGAGACTGCCTGTCCGCAATATACAAGATTCCAGGTTGCACAACAAACCCTGGCGCACAACTCCACCTTAGAAAGGCCTCCATCTGCACCTGAGAGTGTCCAGGATCACTGCCCTCATCACATTTCAAGGAGCTCCAGAAGTCAGGCTTGGACAGGCCCACGGTTAGACCTCCCCCAACTTTGGATCCTGGAGGACTTGCAACACTTAGCAGCCATTGTAACTGCTTCTTCTCCTGAAGCCAGTCGCTGCAATCCACCTGAGCCCATCCACCCACATTAACTGGCCCAACATCTGCTTCTGCGGCAACTGCAAATGACCGCATTGAAGACCCTTGATTGTCAACAAGCCCACTATCTAACGAAGAAGTGCTCCAGTTCACAACCTGGCTCTGGCCAGCAGACCCATTAGACATAGGTAGGGCCATCGTTGCGGCTGGGGACTTTGTTCTACTCAGAACCAAAGGCCCCATCTCACTCCAGTGCAAACCGTGGGTCGAAGGAAAGGGCGGGCTGGGCCAGAACCGATGAAGTGCAGATACTGAAAATGCCATGAAATCACAGGGCACAGCAGTGACCTGAGCAAGAGTGCTCAAGCACAGGGGAGTTCCTGAGTCCGAGGACTCCAAACTGGAAAACATATTTTCCCATCCTCCAAGGTACTGTGACACCGACCAAACAGACCTGATCGCCTTGTAAATGGCTCCAATACCTGACCCCTTGCAGTGACCATGAAGTGCAGGCCTGTGGCTGAACGTGGTAAGTCCAACGTCCTGAAGAGCATACAACCCACCAGGATCAACCCATGAAAGAGCAGGAGAAATTCACATTCCCAACAACCCGACACCAACAAACCCACCTCCACAGGCTCTGCTGACTGCATCATATCACGGCTGTCTCCTCCAAGAGGAGCAACAGACACAACAACTCGGTCACTCACTTCAGCAGTGTACGCCACTTTCCGCAACGACAGAGGGCCACCCAGCGTAGCACCAGCACCGCCTGCTACCTGCCCAGCCCCGCATTCCGTGATCAGCCTGTCCTTCTCCCTCACAGGAGTCTCCAATCTCAACTTCACCTCCAACCCAGTCAGCATCCCTGCCTGTTCCAGCGCACATCGAGCACGCCGGCTGTAACTGTCCCGCACAACCACCACAGCGGCTCCAGCATTCACCTCACCCGTCACCTTCGTCTTCCCCAGCCCAGTCGAGCTGCCAGAGCTCTTGCCTCCCCGCCGGAGCCCCGTGTGCAGCTCAAGCTTGTCCAGCCGCTCCCTGATCCGCAGGGAATCGGAGAAGAGCTCCCGCTGAAGCCGCCGCAAGGCCGCAATCTGCAACCAACCCATGTCAGCATTCAAACCCACAAACCTGGCCAGCTCCAACCCACAACGAGCAGCACAAATTGACACCAATCGCCCACCTCAGATCTCCTGGCAAAGGCTTCATCACCCGATTCCACACCCACCGTCTGCATCACCTGGGCCGCTGCCGGATCCACGAGCTTGGTGCCCTCGTGAATAGCATTCCCCGTGACTGCTGCTGGGCTTCTCTTCCCACCCGCACCGGGTTTCATGGACCTCACGATACCACCAAACCAGCGAATCAACTCCTCACTCTTCTGCTGATCCGCCATCCCAGAATCGCTAGCAGCACCTCCGCACAATCACCGTGCTACAACCACAAGAAGATCGGGTCTGTCTGCCGAGATCCACACTGGACGAGAAGATCGGGTCTGTCTGCCGGGATCCACACTGGACTGTGCCATCCCAGCCACTTCATGAGGCTGCTATTCCTGTTCTCATGGCATCACTGGCTGGCACTCTGTTTGCCTGCCTTTAGCGTCCCCAGTACCTACTGTGAAAGTAGGTAGTTACCGGAGGCCGCGTTTTTCAAGTGTTTCAGCCTGAAATTCTATGGGATCGGTGCGTTTGCGCTTGGTGTATTTTTAGTGAATTAGAGAGTTTATAGATATTTTAAAGTATACATCCAAGGCCCCATTGAGATTTTAATCTGGAGTAATCGTGAAGGTAACAACTGGCGGCCCATAGAGTACTGATAACTGTCGGCCCCATAGAAGCACTTGTCGGCCCCATAGAAGCACTAATAACTGGATGCCCCACTCGAGATCAAGATTTTTGTTCATCACCAAACTGTCACTTCGTCAACAAGAGGCAAGGCCTTTGTAAAGTGCATTGGACACCTTTCGAATGTCTTTGGAACCCCCTATGTCTCTCTTACATGTGTCCCTCCCATTTGCAGGTACATAGCCTCTTTCTTAACATATTACATAAAATAAAATAAAATAAAATAAAATAAAATAAAATAAAATAAAATAAATGTACCTACTTCGACTGAACAGGAGCATACATCCCGAAAATGTTGTGGAAGAGCTAGGCCACTCTCCCGCGGCACCACAAACTGATGTCCTTGATGGCATCATGCGTAGTGATTCCTTGATGGCATCATGCGTAGTGATTCCTTGTCCACTGTTTGGACAGCAAGCTAGGTGAATATCCGGCTCACCGAGGGCTCCTGGACCACATAAGGCGCTTGTTCTATATGGATAAATGGAGCATGAGGGCCTTACTTTGGCTCACCATGTTACTTTTGCTTGCCTTCCGAAGGCTTGTGCAAGCACTAGTGCATTAGGAAGGGCAGGGAGTTGCACTCATGGTCGATTGGATTGTGAAAGGGGAACTGCTGGCTAACATACTGGTGGGCACCGGCCTCGTTGACATGTATGCAAAATGTGGTGGCCTGAAAGATGCACGCCATATTTTTGATAGCTTGCCAACAAAGAATGTTGTAACATGGACACCGCTGATTGCAGCTGAATATGCACAGCAAGGACTCGGCCAAGAGGTGCTCAGTGTGGATGGACAAATGGGGCAAGAATGATTGCTTATGGTTAATGATGTTGTAACTTTCGCTTGCCTTCTAAAGGCCTGTACAAGCGCTGTGCCTTGCATAGAAGGGCAGGCAAGCAACACGTTTGTTAGAAGGCACATGTACATTTCAGACCACATCGCCTAGGGGTGGTAGGTGAGATGAAGCTAGCCGCCTGCCATACTTCCATATACTACATCGATCTAAATGCATGCACTATCCCTATTTTTTGCAAGGCTCATGTCCTCCAAAAGTGACCAACATTTTTGGGATGTATGCTCCTGCTTAGTCAGAGTAGGTACTTTTTTTATTTCCTTTTATGTAATATCTTAAGAAAAAGGCTATATACCTGGAAGGACACATGTAGAAGAGAGAGAGGGGGGAAAGATATCCAAAAGGTATCCACCGCAGTAATTAACATTGAACAAGAGGCACCGCCTTAAGGCACCGCCTCTTGTTGACGTAAGTGAACAGATGAATGAAAAAATCATGGTCTTGAAACCAAATAAAAAGAAAAGAAAAGAAAAGAAAAGAAAAGAAAAGAAAAGAAAAGAAAAGAAAAGAAAAGAAAAGAAAAGAAAAGAAAAGAAAAGAAAAGAAAAGAAAAGAAAAGAAAAGAAAAGAAAAGAAAAGAAAAGAAAAGAAAAGAAAAGAAAAGAAAAGAAAAGAAAAGAAAAGAAAAGAAAAGAAAAGAAAAGAAAAGAAAAGAAAAGAAAAGAAAAGAAAAGAAAAGAAAAGAAAAGAAAAGAAAAGAAAAGAAAAGAAAAGAAAAGAAAAGAAAAGAAAAGAAAAGAAAAGAAAAGAAAAGAAAAGAAAAGAAAAGAAAAGAAAAGAAAAGAAAAGAAAAGAAAAGAAAAGAAAAGAAAAGAAAAGAAAAGAAAAGAAAAGCGTTCCCCATTTCTTTCAAGCTTACAAGTGACTTTGTGAATCTTGTTGGTTGGCAGCAAAACCTTAAGCAGCCATTTGAAGCACTACATGTAATGGTCCTCGAGCGCCTTAAGGAAGGTTGGCGTACAAGGGTTGAGGTCCCGGCTAGCCAATAATGCCTTGACCAGTGGCAAAAGGAAAAACAAATTCCCAACCATTTTCCACATCATACATTCATAGAAGGATATAATTTAAAGCATAGGATATTTTCGAATACAAATGAGCTGACGACGCTTCACACATAAAATATCATTTTGAATACAACATTGGCCGCACTATATCTAATAGCTATGTATGTCCATTTTCAACCTATTTTTGAAACTGCACTGATGAAGTGTACGTTGCCCCAAGTTGCCAGCCGGCAGGTAGAACGTTGGAGGCAACAATTGTCTCATGTTCTAAATTGGTCGTCAATTGAATGCTAATTGGCCCTTTAATGGGAGAGCTTGATTGGACATGCCAATTTGCACCCCAACCGTGAGAAGCTTGAACCCAATTATTTGCTCCACTCTATACATAGGATAAGATATATATATCACGTTATAATTCAAGATAAGATAGTTATCAATAACAAATCCATGAAAACAAGGACTCAAGATCTATGTTGTCCACTAGTTGCTTACCTGTCGAATGCTTACTGCTGAGATATCTCCTGGACCTCCCACAAATTTGATGATGAAAGCCAAGAAAAATTGGTTGGATCCACTGTCGATTTGGAACGCTATGTTTGATTTGTATGTGCAAGGGACCCTGTTCATGCATGAGCTTGTAAGTAATAAGTGAACCGCAACATAAGCAAGTCACTACATAGTCATTCAAGTTTCACACAACGTGTGTGATCTAAGTTGAAAAAGACCATGGCACACATACCGTTTGTATTGGACGTCAAGAGTTCCAAGCTTGTGAAGATTTTCAGCATTGCCTGCAGTAGCAAGTGCTGCATACGCAACGCCGCTTAGGTCAAAGTGTGTTCCTTGACAACCCGGACATTGATCTGTAAGCACCACCTTGGTTCCCCCATGTGAACAAATCCCTAAATTGCATCGCACCTATATGTAAATCAATGGTTTAAGTGGTTAGTTTACATAGACAACAATAGTACGATATTGAACATTTATAATTCATACATGAATTGTTTTGCATAGACAAGCATGTTATGTACCACAAAGCAAGATCCGCAACCAAAACCGTCGTTGAACAAACTGTTGCTTCCAGCCGTTATTGAACTACCAAACGGAGTGCCGGAAAGCTTTCCGTAACCGCAAGCACCACCTGCATTCAATTCGTGCAACATACTTTAAATTGCATACATATTGTACATAGTCTAGTTAACACTTGCATGCCATAGTATTGCATGCATCTACTTTAAACATGAAATTTACAATATTATAGGTATAATTCCACAACAATTCAAATCATAAATATTGTAATGTGCATACCATCACTGCCGTCTCCATCCGGCCAACCTCCATATGTAGTTGCCTGGGCTCCCCCCAGCCAATTACAATCATATTGCAGGCCTTCTCGCATATATTCACGACAATGGCATGATCATCATCAGCCTCATGAATACAAAAATAACCAAAAATCAAGCTCCACATAAATCACATCATTCGTTTTTGATTCAAATGTGACGTACCATCTTGCGACTGGACAAAGGCAATATTAGACAAAAGTAAAATAACCATAGCCAAAGACCCACCCATGGCCAAACCCATAGCCATACTAAAACAACAATATTTAACCAAGAAAAAGAGAAGAGGAATTAAAATACAATCTAAGGAAGAATTAAGTGAAAGAAAGAGCTTCAAGAAAACTTCATACTTCACTTGTCA
This sequence comes from Anthoceros angustus, assembly GCA_010909165.1. NCBI lineage: Eukaryota > Viridiplantae > Streptophyta > Anthocerotopsida > Anthocerotales > Anthocerotaceae > Anthoceros > Anthoceros angustus. The sequence goes on from MU008153.1 coordinate 441,427, forward strand.
ATATGTGGCATACATATATAGGCAAAACTCATATAATTTTCTCGATGGGTTATAAGGGATAAAAATGGAGTATATATATACCAATTAACAACATGAAGACTCCCTTTCATCGTTTTTATAGAAATAATCATTTTTTGATAGAATATATATTTCAAAACTTATAATAATATGATTTGTGTAAAATGTCTTCTTTAGGTGAAGGAGAATGTGAGGACTTTATAAAACAGCAAAGATCAGAAGTCCCAATCTTCACGAAGGTGTTGGAAAACATCCTCCTATCGGGCCCTGAGCCTTGGGGACTAGCCCCCGTGATAGTCTACCTGGAAGTTACCATTTGCTCTTTAAACATCATGGTCGAGTAAACAAAAGAACCTACTTACCATTGGGGTTGATGATGCAGCGTCTCTCGCATTCGTTGTTGTCATGAAGATTGTGTTGCCCAATGCCTTTCGCAAAGCGATGGAAACCCGTTGCTGGACTTCAGAAAGCAAACCACACATGACACGGGGAGATGGCTACCCCATTCTTGCGCAAGTGATAGCCCTAGCACAAGCCTTGACAAACTTCAAGAAACCCTTACCCATGCTCCATAAGTCTCTATAGCAAGGGGGATGAAGATGTGGTCCTCTTGCAAAGGGTTTTACTTGAAGACCTTGGCTGACGCCCTCTCCTTTTCCGCCCATATAGGCGGGTTAATGATGACATGCTCGTTGACGGTATCTGTGGCGCAACTTTCGCTGACGGCCAGCCGGGCGCGCACGAATCCCGTGTCATTGCAGTAAGGGGTCCGTTCCCAAGGGAATGACTTGTTCCGTTTATGCACGCTTGTTGTTCAACTCACTCCCCACCGTTGGAGAGGCGACCCACCTGAAACCACGTACCGCAACATGGCGTTGTCCGCTCTCTAGTTGCTCTACTCGTTCACCGTACAGGCCTGGAGTGGCCAAACGTTTAAGGACTCGTTTACGTCCGTAACTATTGATCCGTCTTACTGTGTCCCTCTCTACCTCGTCTTACCTATCGTTCTTACCCATACTCAATATACCAGTTGAGGGTCACGGTTGGGCCTGTGTGGGCTATGGACCTCCGTGTTCGTTCACCAGGCCCCTCCGTCCGGGCTCTGCACGCCCTTCCGGAGTGCGGTTAATCACGCCCGCTTCGATCCGTCGGCCGTCAGACTTGTGCCCAAGAGGAGCAGGGGTCCGGGGTTCTTCGCACCTATACACACACACTACCACGCGTTAGGGTCCGTCACCAAGACCTGGATCAGTCTCTCTAGGGAAGTCTTGCCCGCTTAGTGACTCAGGACTCATGTTAGCCTCAGATTGCCTTTATTACACCCCTATTCTGAGCTGATGTCCAGCTCACTATGCCCTAACACATGACCCTCTCTCTTCCCTATTTTTCCTACCTACGTCTATGACGGTGGGGCTGTGGTTGACCAAGATTCCTTCCTGGCGCTAGCGGCCCAATCCCCAGCTCTGGCATCTGCGGCGAACCCAATCGGATGATCTGCGACCCCCGGAACCCCGCGGAGGCTCTTCCTCTACCTCAGACTGTGTCAGGTTGCGGTTTCAGGGGGTTGCACGCATCCCTGCTCGAGAAGCAGCTCGACCAGGCTTTCCAGTCCGTCCTCCAGGACCCCTCCATCCCCAAGTCCACAAGAGGGCGGCTCCGCTCTTGTTCTGGGAAGGGCGCAGGTGCTTGGCTACTGGCCCGCCCATGCATACGGGGTTTTCACATCGCACCAACCACCTTCACAGCGGATTGACAACCGCAGTGACCACCAAGTCTTCCTCCTCGCTGTCCATTGGCGCGCTGGTGGGTCCCTGCCCTGCGGGTCCGTCTGGAGCCCGTTCTTCCTGGGTGGGTTGAGACTGACTCTCATCCACCCCTTCCCCCACTCCCCGATTTAGAGCCACGGGACTCCCTTCCCCCTCCTGAGTCCGGACCTCGGGGTCCGTCCGCACTTCCGGAGTCCGGACCTCGGGGTCCGTCTGCACTTCTGGAGTCCGGACCTCGGGGTCCGTCCTCATTGATCGGACGTCCGGGGCATTTCCCAAGGGTCCGTCTTCTCCCACCGGACCTCCTTCTCCTTGTACCGGATTCCTTGCCTCCTAGACTTCTCCTCCCATGGTCTGCTTCGGGACCCTCTCTCCTTCTCCTGACGTTGGGTGCAACGGACTTACCTCTAGCCTTGTTGTTTCCGCCGCATCCCCCTCATCTAGTTGCTCCCCTTCTCCACTGCTGCTCTCGTCCCTGAATAGAGCTCCCAGGGTCCCCATGGTTGTGCTACCCCCTAGGCCCTCGTCCCTAAACAGAGCTCCCAGGGTCCCCGTGGCTGTGCTATCCCCTAGGCCCTCGTCCCTCCACGCTCCTTCTGACTCCTCTGGTGGTCCCTCGATTTGCACCCCGTGGTGCGCTGCCTCCACATCCTGCTGGATGGCAACACATCCACATCCACATCCACATCCACATCCACATCCTGCTCCGCACGTGTCGTTGTAGTAAGGAGGTCCGTTCCCAAGAGAATGATAGGCTCCGTTGGCCACGTTTCAATCGTTTCTCACCTCACATAGTACTCGTTTTGGACTTCCCACACACATTCATCGTTTTACGACTAACTACCCGTAACATTCACCAGACAGGCCCGGCGTGGCCGAACGTTTAAGGACCCGTTCGCGTCCGTGTCATTCAAGTTTGTCACTCGTCCCTCTAGTCCGTTCCTCTCACCATTCACACTTCACTCATTATCCTTGGGGAAAATCGCGGGTGGCTGCGCGGTCCGGACCTCCTCCGCCGCTCTGCCAGGCCTCTCCGTCCGGGCTCTACACGCCCTCCGGAGTTCCTCTGGCTCACGCGTTCCGGTCCGTCCGACACTGGGTCGCTGCTCGGGACGAGCAAGGGTCCCGGGTCGCCCTTCCCTGCACACACCACCACACGTTAGGGTCCGTCACCAGGACCTTGATCAGTCTCTCCGGAGCTGTCGGCCTGCTCAGTGACTCAGGACTCACGCTAGCAAGAAGGCACACAAAGGGCCTGCAAGAAGACGCGGCATCAACACCAAGAGAAAGATACTTTACTTAGAGCAGCCTCAGCCCTCTTATACTACGCCGAAGGTCGGCGTCTTTATTACACCCCTATTCTGAGCTGATGGCCAGCTCAGGGCGCCCTAATCGGCCGCCTACTATTTCCCCCTATTCCACCTATCTACGCCGTCGGTGGTGGGACTGAGGTTGCCCCTGATTCCGCCTTGGCGCTGGCGGCCCAAGGCCCAGCCCTGACAACTGCAGCGCACCCAATCGGATGATCCGCGGGCGCCTACCTCTCCCAGGGTTACCTGCGCTACGGCGGCGACAGCGGTCACCACTAAATCCTCCTCCCCATCCTCTCTTATCTCTCTGGCGGGCCCTTGTACAGCGGGCCCTCCAAGAGAAGGCTCTGTCGGGGCTGGTGATTGGTGGCTCCCTCCCGCTCCCTGAGTCTGGACTTCAGGGTCCAGTCTCGACTCCGGAGTCCGGACCTCTAGGTCCGGTCTTCTCTCCGGGGTCCGGACCTCTGGGTCCGGTCTTCTTTCTGGAGTCCGGACCTCGGGGTCCGGACTCGCCTTTAGGGTCCGATCTTGGGCCCGGCCTCCGCCTCCTCCACATGGGCCGGGGTCCGGTCTCGTCACTAGAGTCTGGACCTCGGAGTCCAGACTTTCTTCAGGCGGACCTCGGGGTCCGGCCTTTCTTCAGGAGTCCGGACAAAGTCCGGACTCTCGAGCACTGGTTTGCCCCTCATTTGGGCTTATCAGGCTCACCACCGAGCCCTCCGTGGTTCCGGTTTCTGGATGCGCCCTTCTCGGCCTCCCAGGCCCTCCTCCCTTCCTTTCGTGCGAGGTGCAGTGCTTACCTCCGTGGCAGTGACCTTCCTGTCCTGCTCCTCCTCCTCCTCCTCGCCCTTCTTTGCTGTCGTCAAGCAGTGGCTCCTAAGGTCCCGTGGGCTGTCCCGGGACCTTCCTCCTCACTCCTCCTTGAGCCCATCCGGAACCCCGTCCACTTGCAGGGTGGCGCGACACCTCCGGTGCCTTGAGAAGCTCCAGCGTGGTAGTAGGCAAAGTCGGGTCGACTTGTTGAATTGCCTCCTCCACATGGGCCGGGCACGGTACTCCTCCTCCGGAGGTGCTCGGCGGTGGGCGTGTTGTCGGCCTGTGACCGTCTCCGTCGCCACGCTTGCCAATTGAAGCCGGGCGGACTCCCTTGATGCCGCCAAGGCGGCCTCACACCTCCTGCGGCCTTTGCTGCTCGGCGTGCTCCTCCTCCTCCCTTCGCTGCGGCTCCACCAACTTGGCCATGAGGCTGAGCTCCCTCACCTTCCAATCGGACAAGCGGCCCTGCCTCCTCCAGCGCTCTCGTCCCTCCGTTCATCCTTGCAGGGTCGCCACTTCTTTCTCCAGGCGGGCCGGTATCTCCGCCCGACTCCTGGCTTCCTCCAGCTCCTTCTTCAGCCTGGCGACGTCCAACTCCTTAGATCGCCGTCTATTCTCCTCCGTCTTTAGGTGAAGCTGGAGGCGCTCAATCTCCTGCTCGAAGTCTTGGATTCTCCCGTTGAGAACCCCGCGTTGCTTCGACGCGTCTTGGAGTTGCAACTCCAGGGTGTCCTTGCTGCCCTCCAGCTCCTGCCGCCGCTCCTCCGCTTCCTGCAGCTGCACCGGAGGTCCCCTATTTCTCGGGTGCTGGCCTCCATCTCTTCTTCGCTCCTTCTCCGCCTCCTCCACACTGTTCGGCCGGGTTAGCGGCTACGCCCTTCTCTCCACGGTTCCGATCACGTCGGTAGTGATCCCGGTCGACCTTCGCCGCGGCTTCCGCCTCCCGCGCCGCCTTCACCTGAGCCTCGCCGGCTTGGTGTTGGTCTAGCCGAGCCGCCTCGGCCAGGTCGCGGGCGTTCTCCGCCTGCCTACGACCCTCCTCCGCCTCCTTCTGCGCTTCTTCCCTCCGTTTGCAGAGGTCTTCAGCCCGTGCTTGGGCCTCCTGCCGCAGTTCATGTGCCGGTGAAGGATCTTAGTCCGGTCTTCTTTGGACCGTCCGGACCTCTCGCTCCGCCTCCCGACGTTTTCCCTCTTTGACTCGGGCGAGGACTCCATATACCGGCCCTCCATCGCCGCCTTGAGTTCCACCATCCTCCTCGGTGGCCTCCACTTCTTGGGTCTTCTCCATTCATGAGGCCCCAAAGCATCCGTCCATGGCGGTAGCTAAAACTTCGCGTTTCTTCCACGGCCTTGTTGAGATGCCGAAAGTTGACGTGGCGCGGGCATCTCTGGTCCGTCAAGGACCGCCATCTGCCGATCGGGCGAGTCGGATTGGGCTCTCGGACCTAATAAGGACCCTTAGGTCACGAGTCTTTGAGTCGAGCCTCACCTTCCTTGGCCCTCTTGGCGCTAACTCCTTCTCCGCCCTTTTCCTCCACAGGGCTCGGAGGTGGTGAAGGTCCGGAGCTGGCCCTTTTCCTCTCCCGGTCGGAGGCAGGGCGAGCTCGGGTGAGGCTGCCGGTGGCCTCCGCTCCTTGGGCGTCCCTCTCCGCCTCCTCCGCCTCCTCCGCTTCTTGCCACTCCGTTGGCGAGGCAGGAACACGCCCCATCTGGTGCTGTTGGTAGCGCCGTCTTCCGCCTCTTGGTTCCAGCCGAGTCCGTCGGGGCTCGGCGGTGGCGTTGTTGTTGGGCTGGCAGCTGCGCAACCGCCAACTCATCATTCTGCTCCTTCCTGTGCTCCGGTGGGGGCACGGAGGAGGAAGCGGGATGTCCTCCACACTTCCCTCGGTGGCGAGGGGTCCGCCTGCACGTATGGAGTCAGAATTCCCTCCAGTCGTCCTCCTCCGGACCCTCTTACTCCGGCTGGATGGGCCTTCGCCTCCTGCGCCTTCCTTCGCCTCCCGGTGGCGGCCAGCCCTTTTCCCGAGTGCTCGTTCCTCTTCACCCTCCTTGGGAGGTTCGCGTGCCCACATGAATCAAAAGCAGCGATACGCCGACGGAGGTGGCTTCTCGCACCTCAGCTTGCGAGCTTCCTGATTGACCCGAGCGAAGATTATCCTGCCCCAGTCGGCGCGTTTCCCCTTCTGTAGGTCGTGGAGGAACACTAGCAGATTATCCCCAAGGTGGTCCACCTTGGTGAGCATGTTCCAGTGGACGATAATCTTCGCCACTGAACGTACCCTCCTGTCCAAGAGGTCCGACATCAGCCATCCGTTGGAGGACCGCTGCGTTCCTGGTCGCAAAAGGGCCGCCCTGGCCGCTTCCACCTTCCCCTTCACCTTCAGGGGTTCCGGTACTACTCCTCCTACTTCCTCCGCTGGGCGGTTGTAAACCGCCCTCAGGACCTCCACGGTCCACCTCCTAGGGTCCTCCCGCAGGTTCTTGGATCGGACCTCCTTGTTGGCCGCTGCCAACATCTTCCGGGCGTACTCCCGGACTAGGGTTGGCCGATCGAGACGGCACAGAAAATGTCCAGTGCCACTCCTCGACCAGCTCCTCCGCCTCCTCCAGCCACCGGTCCGGGTGGCGCTTGGTAGCGATGTTGCGCTCCACCAGCGCCATGGCTCCCACGCCTCGCTTTCTTGGGTCCCATCTTCACACTCCTTGTTCATTGTTGAGGCGTGAGGCTCAATCTCGCTCCTCGGCCGCGGCGTCGGTTGCTTCCCTCGCCAAGTCAGCTGCGTCGAAGGTACTGGCAATCAAAAGACAACGCCCGAGCCGGGTGTCGGCGAGAATATCAATCGCGAGTTGTTTGGAAGAATGACCTCGCCTTCTCTCGCCAAAATAGCCGTCGCGGGCGGCTCTTCTTGTCCGTAATGCTCGAGCTGACTCTCGCCTGCCTTCCGCTTACTGCGGCCTTCTGTGCTGCCTTGGTGCCGGGCGTGAATACACCTTACGCTGACCGGCAACCCTACGGTCTGGCTGCATGCCCTACCACTCGGTACCATCCACATGGCGCCGCCCTAACTCACGCTCCGACTTCTAAGTTACTTTACTTGGCGTACTTATCCGTTTGACCGGAGTGGGGTCCGGACTTATCCGATACTCGGTGCGTGTGGGAGGTCCTCGGAGTGGGCTCCGGTCCGTTACCTACCGGTCCGGGTGCGGTCCAGTGCGGTCCGAGATCGTTTTATTCCTCCGCCTTATTTTACACTCCATACCTCTGAAAAAAACAAACCCGACTTAATTCCCTCCCCAATGGCTACGGATTTGGAAGGGGTGGTGACCCTACCGAAGCGGAGGCGAGAGGAAAGGGGCCGAGGAGGGTCGCCAAGTCCAGCGTGTTCGGGAGGATGAGGATTGGGAGGAATTCAACTCCATATGCAGAGCAGGCCCCTTGCCGGGAAGTATGGGAAGAGATTCCTTCCCTCCTCTTGGTCCCTCCATGAAACAACCTTCTTGGGTCCCATACTCGCGCCTGGTTGGTATCTTTGCTATGAGGTGGTGGGCAAGGATGCTTCCGCTAAGTTCCGCGGCGATGGCCTTGATTCGGGCGATGGCCGCTCGGTGCGCTTGGGCGTCGGAAGAGAAGGCGCGAGCGGGATGCTTGAGTGCAAGTATCTGGCTCGAAGTCTTAGAGAATGGCCTTCTCTCGGTCAGTGTCGAAAGCGGCGCGTGGAAGACGTCCTTCGCTGCCGTCGCGAGTCACGCATCGTGTACTCTAGCCTTGTTGTTTCGCGCATCCCCTCATCTAGTTGCTCCCCTTCTCCACTGCTCTCGTCCACAGATAGAGCTCCGGGGTCCCCATGGTTGTGCTACCCCCTAGGCCCTCGTCCTAAGCAGGCTCCCGGGGTCCCGTGTGCTATCCCTAGGCCCTCGTCCTCCTCCGCCTCCTGCGCCCTTCCCTCCTCTTGGTCCCTCGATTTGCACCCGTGGTGCCTTTGCCTCCACATCCTGGCCGGATGGCAACACATCCATCCATCCACATGGCGCCGCCATCTAACTCACGCTAGCAAGAAGGCACACAAAGGGCACGCAAGAAGGCAGCATCAACACCAAGAGAAAGATACTTTACTTGGCGTACTCCCGGACCCTCTTACTCCGGAGTGGGGTCCGGACTTATCCGATACTCCGGCTGGATGGGCCTTCGCCTCCTGCGCCTAATCGGCCGCCTACTATTTCCCCTATTCCACCTATCTACGGTGGGATGAGGTTGCCCCGATTCCGCCTTGGCTGGCAAGCTGAGGCCCACGACAAGCTGCAGGCGCGCAATCGGATGATCCGCGGGCGCCTACCTCTCCCGAGGTTACATCGAGGCTGCGCTACGGCGGCAATCACCACTAAATCCTCCTCCCATCCTCTCTTATCTCTGGCGGGCCCTTGTCTGGGGCCTCAAGAGAAGGCTCTGTCGGTGGTGATTGGTGGCTCCTCCGCCTCCGAGTCCGGACCTCGAGTCCAGTCTCGACTCGAGTCCGGACCTCTAGGTCCGGTCTTCTCTCCGGAGTCCGGACCTCAGTCCGGTCTTCTTCTGGAGTCCGAACCTCGGGTCCGGACTCGCCTTTAGGTCCGATCTTGGGCCCAGCCCTTTTCCCGAGTCCGGACCTCGGGGTCCAGTCTCGACTCGAGTCCGGACCTCGAGTCGGACTTTCTTGAGGCGGACCTCGGGTCCGGCCTTTCTTCAGTCCGGACAAAGTCCGGACTCTCGAGCACTGGTTTGCCCCTCATTTGGGCTTATCACGGCTCACTGCAGGCCCTCCGTGGTTCCCGGTTTCTGGATGCGCCCTTCTCGGCCTCCCAGGCCCTCCTCCCTTCCTTTCGTGCGAGGGTGCAGAGTGCTTACCTCCGGCGCAGTGACCTTCCTGCGCCTTCCTTCGCCTCCTCCTCCTCCTCCTCGCCCTTCTGCTGTCGTCGTCAAGCAGTGGCTCCTAAGGTCCCCCGTCATGTCTGTCCCGGGACCTTCCTCCCTCACTCCTCCTTCCGACCCATCTGGAACCCCGTCCACTTGCCGAGGGTGGCGCGACACCTCCAGTGCCTTGAGAAGCTCCGCGTGGTAGTAGGCAAAGTCGGAGTCGACTTGTTGAATTGCCTCCTCCACATGGGCCCGGAGCACCCGGTACTCCCTCCTCCAGAGGTGCTCCGGCAGCTGGGCGTGTTGTCCGGCCTGCTGACCCGTCTCCGTCGCCAGGCTTGCCAATTGAAGCCGGGCAGACTCCCTTGATGCCGCCAAGGCGGCCTCCGACACCTCCTGCAGCCTTTGCTGCTGCTCGACGTGCTCCTCCTCCCTTCGTCGTTGCAGCTCCACCAACTTGCTGGCCATGGAGCTGAGCTCCTCCGCCTCCGCCTCCGAGTCCGGACCTCGAGTCCGGACCTCCTCCGCCTCCTCCAGCGCTCTCGTCCCTCCGTTCATCCTTACTCGGAGGTCCGCCACTTCCTTCTCCAGGCGGGCCGGTATCTCCGCCCGACTCCTGGCTTCCTCCAGCTCCTTCTTCAGCCTGGCGACGTCCAACTCCTTGGATCGCCGCCTATTCTCCTCCGTCTTTAGGTGAAGCTGGAGGCGCTCAATCTCTGCTTGGATTCTCCGTTGAGAACCCGCGTTGCTTGACGCGTCTTGGAGTTGCAACTCGAGGTGTCCTTCGCCCTCCGGCTCCTGCCGCTCCTCACTTCCGAGGTCCCCTATTTCTCGGGTGCTGGCCTACATCTCTTCTTCGCTGCTCGGCGTGCTCCTCCTCCGCCTCCGCCTCCTCCGCCTCCGAGTCCGGACCTCGAGTCCGGACCTCTAGGTCCGGCCTTCTCTCCACCGGTTCCGATCACGTCGGTAGTGATCCCGGTCGACCTTTGCCGCGGCCTCCGCCTCCCGCGCCGCCTTCACCTGAGCCTCGCCGGCTTGGTGTTGGTCTAGCCGAGCCGCCTCGGCCAGATCGCGGGCATTCTCCGCCTGCCTACGACCCTCCTCCGCCTCCTTCTGCGCTTCTGCCCTCCGTTTGCAGAGGTCTTCAGCCCGTGCTTGGGCCTCGCCCGCATTCAGTGATGAAGGATCTTAGTCCGGTCTTCTTGGACCGTCGGACCTCGCTCCGCCTCCCGACGTTTTCCCTCTTTGACTCGGGCGAGGACTCCGCCTGCCGCCTCCATCTGCCCTTGAAGTTCCACCATCCTCCTCCGGGTGGCCTCCACTTCTTGGGTCTTCTCATTGGCGAGGCCTGCATCCGTCCATGGCGGTAGCTAAACTGGCGTTTCTTCCACGGCTGAGAGATGCCGAGAAAGTCGTGGGCGCGGGCATCTCTGGTCCGTCAAGGACCGCCATCTTCTCGATCCGGGCGAGTCGGATTGGGCTCTCGGACCTAATAAGGACCCTTAGGTCACGAGTCTTTGAGTCGAGCCTCACCTTCCTTGGCCCTCTTGGCGCTAACTCCTTCTCCGCCCTTTTCCTCCACAGGGCTCGGAGGTGGTGAAGGGAGTCGGCCCTTTTCCTCTCCCGGTCGGAGGCAGGGCGAGCTTGGTGAGGCTGCCGGTGGCCTCCGCTCCTTGGGCGTCCCTCTCCGCCTCCTCCGCCTCCTCCGCTTGCCACCGTTGGCGGAGGCGGCTGGTATCACAGGTCTTGTGTTGGTAGGCGCCGTCTTCCGCCTCTTCGGTTCCCGACGAGTCCGTCGGGGCTCGGCGGTGGCGTTGTTGTTGGGCTGGCAGCTGCCCGGCCACCGCCAACTCATCATTCTTGCTCCTTCCTGTGGCTCCGGTGGGGGCACGGGAGGAGGCGGGATGTCCTCCCACACTTCCCTCGGTGGCGAGGGGGTCCGCTCCAGACGTATGGAGTCCGGAATTCCCTCCCAGTCGTCCTCCTCCCGGACCCTCTTACTCCGGCTGGGTGGGCCTCGCCTCCTGCGCCTTCCTTCGCCTCCCGGTGGCGGCCAGCCCTTTCCGGAGTGCTCGTTCCTCTTCACCCTCCTTCAGGAGGTTCGCGTGCCCCCACACATGAATCAAAAACGGCGATAACGCCGACGGAGGTGGCTTCTCGCACCTCAGCTTGCGAGCTTCCTGATTGACCCGGGCGAAGATTATCCTGCCCCAGTCGGCGCGTTTCCCCTTCTGTAGGTCGTGGAGGAACACTAGCAGATTATCCCCAAGGTGGTCCACCTTGGTGAGCATGTTCCAGTGGACGATAATCTTCGCCACTGAACGTACCCTCCTATCCAAGAGGTCCGACATCAGCCATCCGTTGGAGGACCGCTGCGTTCCTGGTTGCAAAAGGGCCGCCCTGGCCGCTTCCACCTTCCCCTTCACCTTCAGGGGTTCCGTACTACTCCTCCTACTTCCTCATTTGGCGTATTGTCGCCGCCTCGGGACCTCCAGTCCACCTCCTAGGGTCCTCCCGCAGGTTCTTGGATCGAACCTCCTTGTTGGCCGCTGCCAACATCTTCCGGGCGTACTCCCGGACTAGGGTGACGCTGTCGAAGGTCCAGACGGCCTGGAAAATGTCCAGGTGCCACTCCTCGACCAGCTCCTCCGCCTCCTCCAGCCACGGCCCGAAGTCCGGGTAGCGCTTGGTGACGATGTTGCGCTCCACCAAGCGCCATGGCTCCCACGCCTCCGCCGCTTTCTTGGGTCCCATCTTCACACTCCTTCTGTTCCGCTGTTGAGGCGTGAGGCTCCGCAATCTCCCGCTCCTCGGCCGCGGCGTCAGTTGCTTCCCTCGCCAAGTCGAACTGCGCCGAAGGGTACCTGAGCGATCAAAAAGACAACGCCAGAGAGCCGGGTGTCGGCGGCGAGAATCGATCGCAGTTGTTTGGAAGAATGACCTCGCCTTGCTTCTCTCGCCGGAAATAGCATGGCGGAAGGGCGGCTCTTTCATCCGTGGCTCGGGGAGCTGCATGGCTTACTCGCCTTACGCCCGCTTACTGCGGCCTTCTGGCTGCCTTGCCGGGCGTGAATACACTTACAGCGGCAACCCTACGGTCTGGCTGCATGCCCGCCTACCACTCGGTACCATCCACATGGCGCCGCCCTGTCTAACTCACGCTCCGACTTCTAAGTTACTTTACTTGGCGTACTTATCCCGTTTGACCGGAGTGGGGTCCGGACTTATCCGATACTCGGTGCGTGGTCGGAGGTCCTCGGAGTGGGCTCCGGTCCGTTACCTACCGGTCCAGGGTCCGGTCAGTGATCGATGCAGATTCGTTCTTATTCCTCCCTTTCCGCCTTATTTTACACTCCATACCTACGAAAAAAAACAAACCCAGCTTATTCCCTAACCCCAATGGCTACCTGGATTTCGGAAGGGGCTGGTGACCCTACCAGAAACGGAGCGAGAGGAAAGGGCACAGGAGCCGGAGGGTCGCCCGCCCAAGTCCAGGCGTGTTCAGGAGGATGAGGATTGGGAGGGAATTCCGAACTCCATATGCCTGGAACGGGCCCCCTTGCCGCCCCGGGAAGTATGGGAAGAGATTCCCGCTTCCCTCCTCTTGGTCCCTCCACCGAAACAACCTTCTTGGGTCCCATACTCGCGCACTGGTTGGTATGCTGCTATGAGGTGGTGGGCAAGGATGCTTCCGCTAAGTTCCGCAGCGATGAGCGCGCAGTTCGGAGGCGATGGCCGCTCAGAGGTACGCTTGGGCGTCGGAAGAGAGAGCGCCAGAGAGCGGGATGCTTGAGTGCAAGTGACTGCGAAAACTATCGGGAAGTCGGTCGAGAGAATGGCCTTCTCTCGGCCGAGTGTCGTAATGGCGGGCGTGGGAAGGCGTCCTTTGAAATCGCGAGTCACGCATCGTGTACTCTAGCCTTACGCCGACGCCTCCCTGGCGCATGTACTTGGGTTGTGGTTACCTGCCCATAACGGCCGCTGACAACCCTGCAGTCATGGTCCCCTGCATGCCCGTTCTCCTCTCAGCAGCCGTCCACGTGGCCCCCTTGCGATTGCGCTCCATCCCTTTCCCGAAGTTACTTTTCCCGGTGGACTTATCGCGGCCTACTCCGGAGTTTAGTCCGGAGTGGCCTACTCTGGGGTTTAGTCCAGAGTGGCCTACTCCGGAGTTTCCTGCTACCCGCCCTCATCACTTCATGCCGTCCATCACCATTTCCCTTACTCAACCTTATTTCCCCTTTTTCCGCCTTATTTCCCACTCCACACTAACGAAAAACAAAAAAAAACGGTCTATTACCTACCTCAGGGGGGAGTCCGCAGTCCACAGTATCACGGGTAGGGTCTATTACAACCACATCTGCAACAAAGACCGTACCAACCTTGCGTGGAGCACCGTCATGTAATGTATATGCGTGTTCCCTCCAGGACAGAGGCCGCTCTCCCGGACCACCACAAACTTATGTCATTGATGGCGTCATGCGTAGCGATTCCCTGTCCAAAATTGCCACAACAAAGATTGCCACGTCATCAAGTTGCTGATGTGGTGGCCACGTCGTCTAACTGGATGGGTAAGGTGTCCGGGTGTCCGGTTTACAACGCCATTTACAACATTGGGCTTGTTTCCAACCTAAATGACAACGCCATTTTCAACGTGGTTGCCTTGTTAATCTAGGTTGTAAAGTAGGTTGTTAATAGGAAGTTGTAGTCTGACAGCTTAACTAGGTTGTAAAGTGGGTCTATTTACAACGTATTTCACAATATACGTTACAACCTCATTTACAACCTTCATACACCCTTACTTTACAACCTAGAGTACAAGTTTAATTACAACGTCGTATGCAGTGTCGTATGCAACGTCGTATGTAGAGTCATATGCAACGTCGTGTGTAGAGTCATATGCAGTGTCGTATGCAGCATCGTATGCGATCGTATGCGACCTCGTATGCGACCTCGTATGCGACCTCGTATGCGACCTCGTATGCGATCGTATGCGACCTCGTATGCGATCGTATGCGACATCGTATGCAGCGTCGTATGTAGAGTCATATGCGGTCGATGCGATCGTATGCGACCTCGTATGCGACATCGTATGCAGCGTCGTATGCGACATCGTATCTGACGTCATATCCAAGGTCGTCGTTTGCAAGATCGTATGCGACCTCGTATGCGACATCGTATCGACATCGTATGCAGCGTCGTATGTAGAGTCATATGCGGTCGATGCGATCGTATGCGACATCGTATCGACATCGTATGGGGTGTCGTATGAGCGTCGTATGCACCGTCGTTGTATACAGCGTCATATCCAAGGTCGTCGTATCCAGCGTCGTACAAAATATCATCGTATCCAGCGTCATACACAATATCGTCATATCCAGCGTCGTATACAAGGTCATTGTATACAGTATCGTATACAAGGTCGCCGTTTACAACGTCGTCGTATCCAAGGTCGTCGTTTACAGCGTCGTCGTTTGCAAGATCGTCATTTATAGCGTCGTCCTTTGCAAGGTCATCGTTTACAGCGTCGTCGTTTGCAAGGTCGTCGTTAACAGCGTCGTCATTTGCAAGGTCATCGTTTATAGCGTCATCGTTTGCAAGGTCATCGTTTACGCATCGCCGTTTATAGCGTCATCGTTTGCAAGGTCATCGCCGTTTGCAAGGTCGCCGTTTGCAAGGTCGCCGCTTACAACGCCGCCGCTTGCAAGGTCGCCGCTTATAGCGCCGCCGCTTGCAAGGTCGCCGCTTATAGCGCCGCCGCTTGCAAGATCGTCGTTTACAACGTTGTCGTTTGTAAGGTCTTCGCCATGCGCCGTCTTCTGTGGTCGCCGCTTATAGCGCCGCCCTTTGCAAGGTCGCCGTATTAACGCTGCCATTTTGTAAGGTCTTCGTTTACAGGGTCGTCGTTTGCAAGGTCGTCGTTTACAGCGTCGTCGTTTGCAAGGTCGTCGTTTGCAAGGTCGTTAACAACGCCGCCATTTTGTAAGGTCGTCGTTTGCAAGATCGTCATTTATAGCGCCGCCCTTTGCAAGGTCGTCGTTTGCAAGGTCGTCGTTTACAACGTCGTCGTTTGCAAGGTCGTCGTTTCCAGGGTCGTCGTTTATAGCGTCGTCGTTTCCAAGGTCTCTTTTTCATACATATGGGTACTGAAATAAGGTATACTCTATGGTATACTATATGAAGATCAAATTATATACATATATTATACAATACATGAGTATTTATTCAATATATGATAATATTGACAAAATTAATTATTTAATTACCTAAATAAGGTATCTAATTAAGATTATAAATCTATGAATTTAATAATGTAGTTACATTATATTTATTGCATTTAAATCCTAGATTTTAGGCAGTATATATATACATATTATTTTAACTAATTTGGCCCCTAATTAGGGGCCAAATTTACATAAAATACATAACATAATGCATATGTAATATTTTAAAATTAGGATTAATGAAGGCCCCTTGTCTTCTTCAATTACATGCTCCAGAACTTGAAGGCCGTTATACGTGCAGGTTTGTGAGCAGAAGGATGCATGTTGAGCCTATCAAGAGGAATATAAGATTCAAGTCACAAACCCAACCCAACAACGTTAACGCACACAGCCACCAGCAGAATTAGCTTACCCCAAGCTCTTTCATGTTGCGGATTTCACCAGTGCCTCTGTCAACCCCGAAGGAGCATTCTTGATCAACAGCTGTACTGAAGACCATCCAATATCATTAAACACACAAACACATGAGTTAGTGGACAAGTCACAAACCCAACCCAACATTGCACGCAGCCACAAGCTGCAAAATTAGCATACCCCAAGCTCTATCCTGGCGAGGATTTCGCCTGTGCTTTTGTTAACCCCGAAGGAGCATTCTTGGACAGCTCTACTGTAGACCATCCAATATCCTTGAACACACAAACACATCAGTTAGTGGACAAGTCACAAGCCCAACCCAACATGGCACGCAACCACCAGCTGTGGAATTAGCTTACCCCAAGCTCTTTCATGTCACGGATTTCACCAGTGCTTTCGTCTTCCATATGCATCAACCTCGAGAGAGCATTCTTGGATAGCTACACCGGAGTCCATTCAATATCCTTGAACACACAGACACATACAACAGTTAGTGGACTGTGTGTTGACCAGTGGCAACAAGCAAATGAAATAGCATTCGCTGTAACACCTTAAAACTGAGGAAGATGCCATGATGACAGCCAACGTGCTCTCATGATGGAACCTCATACACACATGGATAAACACATGATGAACACTTCAAAATTTTGCAGCAATGTTTACTTCCATCGGCGTGGCGCTAGGACGTTGAGGGCAGGTATTTTTAGAACAACGGAGTGACTACATATAGTGGCGTCATTTGTAACGGGAGACGGGGCAATGTACAAGGTATTGGGAATTCTAAGTTAAATACCCTTTATTATATTATGGTTAGGTAGACTAGCATGCAGTTACAACCGCAAATCACCTTGCATATACATTCTCTCATTTTGTAAATAACTGTCACTTGTTCTTTTCAACATTCGTATGCGCTTTGGTTCCTCTCGTGCACAAGCACACAAGCGATGATCGTATATCGCGTTATGGTATCAGAGCTTAGTTCACTATAAATGCATTGCCTCACGAGCGGTAATCCCAAGTCAATGCTCCAATTGAAAAAATGCCGAAGCGCCGTTTTTTGACGCAATCAGCAGGCAGAGGAGGTGCCGGCCGCAGAATTCCCATCTCCACATTTAGGAGGGAGTTCGTCTGTCACGATTGCCGAGAGGAAGAGTTCCTGTCTTCCTGCTCACGGCCTGCACTTGTTCCTCGCCCGCGTGAGCGCATCCAGATCTCTCCCTGCACCGACAGGAGGAATCTGCCCAACACCCGGTGTGGCGAGTCTATGAGACATCGACAATCAAACAACGGCGATCTCCAAGCCCTTGTCAACGAAGTGAACCGGCTTCAGGATCTCTTCGATCACCTCAGCGAGGCTATCCGGCAGATTCATGTTACTTGCCTCACGCATCGAGCAATCGAATTTGGTAGAATGAGGAAGAGATCACCGCCATCACAGGCCTCTCGCTGCCTCATCTAACCGCTCGTTTGCAGGGATGCAACCTGATCTTGATGAAGATGACGACGACCTTGATTTGAACGCCGCTGGGCTCGTGACTCCTTCTCGTCATCCACCACCACGAGGTGCTGCTGATGAGGTGACTCCTGAAGAGGAGCCGCAAGTCTTATCACCAGGGCGAGAACAACGGATACCAGTCCCACCGACATATGGTTATTTTCAGCCAGGAGTGTCGGCCTTTCCAGGATACACTGGCATCTTTGGCACCCTCGGTGCCACACCATACAACACTAATGTACCTGTTTTTCCTTTTGGCTTTACTCCATTAGGAACTGCTGGTTCGTTGTCATCGAGCCTTCTGACTCTCAACAAGGATCATTGGGTGGTGCAACTTCGCCGGCTGACTTCCAGCTTTCAATGCCTCTCAACGGTTTCAACTTCCAGCAATCGAGCGATTCTGGACAAGGAACAGTAACCTATTCAATCCGTTGTGATTCCTTCCACTATGGCTCAACCTGTTGCACCACTGCCTGGTTCTTTGAAGATAGATTTCAAGGATCGTGACCGTTTTAATGGCACTGATTATTCTGTATGGGCTATGAGGCTTAAGCAGATCCTAGAGGAGAATGAGTCGATGGGAGTTGTTGATGGTTCCGAGCAATCGCCAGCACCAACTGCTCATAATGCTGACGTTGTTCTAGCTTGGAAGCGGAAGGACAGACGGGCACGTTCAATCATCATTGCTTCTCTGGATAGGACGATGATGCCTCATACGATTGACGCAGACACCTCTGCAGCAGTCTGGAGCAACTTCACCAGAATATATAAGGACAAGAGTTCTGCTTCTCAGATACATTCATTCCGAGATTTCTTTTATCTGCGGATGAAAGAGACAGACTCGGTGGAGTCTTACATCAACAAATTCAGAACTGCTCGTGCCAACTTAGCTTATTGTGGCACTACACTCACGGAGGTTCAAGCATCAACGGGTTTGCTTGCCTCTTTACCGAGCTATGCTCTTTTCTTTGCGATTCTCGGACAAGGAACAGCAACCTATTCGAATCCGTTGTGATTCCTTCCACTATGGCTCAACTGCTGCACCACCGGTTCTTTGAAGATAGATTTCAAGGATCGTGACCTTTTAATGGCACTTTATTATCTGTATGGGCTATGAGGCTTGCATCCTAGAGGAGAATGAGTCGATGGGAGTTGTTGATGGTTCCAGCCCCAACGCTGCCATAATTGCCGACGTTGTTCTAGCTTAGAGCGGAAGACGGGCACGCGTTCAATCATCATTGCTTCTCCGGATAGGACGATGATGCCTCATACGATTGACGCGGACACCTCTGCGGGATGCAACAACTTCACCAGAATATATAAGGACAAGAGTTCTGCTTCTCAGATACATTCATTCCGAGATTTCTTTTATCTGCGGATGAAAGAGACAGACTTCGGTGGAGTCTTACATCAACAAATTCAGAACTGCTCGTGCCAACTTAGCTTATTGTGGCACTACACTCACGGAGGTTCAAGCATCAACGGGTTTGCTTGCCTCTTTACCAGAAAGCTATGCTCTCTTTGCCAGTTCTCAGCATGCAATTATTGCGGCAGCAGTACAGGCTGCAGGAGCAGGAAATGTTCCTAACACATCATTAGAGGAAGTCTTTGGTGCATTGCTTGCTGAGGAACGTACTCGTGGATTATCTAAGACGAAAGGACAAAGCTCCAACTCTAACAGAGTTCTTTTTGCTTCTCGTGGAAGAGGTTCATGGCGAGGCAGAGGTGGCCGAGGCAGAGGCACACCTCCTACAGTGAGACAACCTAACTTACAAAGGAAGACCTTCACCTGCAACTGGTGTAAGATTGCTGGTCATTTTGAGAGAGACTGTCGGAAGAAGCGAGCAGGAGAACCAAGAAGAGAAGCCCTCACTGCAGAGTCCAACCTGACAACGTCTAAACCACCCAAGTCTGCTAAGTCACCTACCATTTTAGCTGTCTGTTTGACTTCAGTTCAGATTCAATCAAATATGTGGTTTTTGGATTCTGGGGCTACTAGCCATATCTGTTTTGATCAGGGAGAGCTTTCTCGACCTTTTCACCTGCTCTTGATGATCACCAATTTGTGCTCTTGGGAGATGATAGTGGGTTAGCGATAAAGGGTATAGGTCGTGTTGAAATCCAGCTCCCAGATAGGTCAGTCCTCAATCTTTCAGACGTCCTGTTTGTTCCCTCTATGACAAAAAACTTGATGTCAGTTCTTAGGCTGTCACAAGAACATTCCTGCCGTATATGTTTTGATCACTCAGGGTGCTCTATTTCCCGTCTGGCTAACTGGGATGACATGTTTTCAGGCATTCCTTATAACGACCTGTATCTGCTAGACGTGAGAACTTCCTACCCTCGTCATTCAGTCCACACTGCCCAAGCTTCTCATTTGACCTTTACCCAGTTGTGGCATTGCAGGCTTGGCCATGTCAATTTCCAACGTCTGTCTTCTCTTGTTAAAAACAATGTCTTCAGAGACCCTCTCACCTTTACTTTTGATGACCATGCCTTTTGTGATGCGTGTCAAACTAGTAAAGCTATTTCTCAACCGTTCAAGGATAAGAATCTCTCTCGAGCTCCCAGCATCCTGCACACTGTCCATAGTGATATATGTGGCCCCATGTCAACCCTATCATTCGGAGGTGCTGCTTACTTTGTTACCTTCATTGATGAGTGGAGCCGTTTCTGTGTTGTTTACATTTTGCATCATAAGAGCGAAGCTCTTCTCACTTTTCAGCAGTTTGTGACTATGGCACAACGACACACGGGGGCCAAGCTTAAGTTTCTCCGAACTGATAATGGGGGCGAATACACCAGCAGAGCCTTCAGCGAGTATTGTGCTGAAGAGGGAGTTTAGCATCAGTTCACAGTCCCCTATACACCATCTCAGAATGCCTTCGCAGAGAGGAAGAACCGTACACTTCAGGAGGCAACTCTTTCCATTTTGTCTTTTGCTGGACTCACTCGTGGTTATTGGGCAGAGGCACTCATTTCTGCGAACTATGTGCAGAACCGACTCCCTACAAAGGAACTAGGTTTGATCACACCATATGAACGCTGGTATGGCAAGAAACCTCGTGTTTCTCATTTCCGCATTTTCGGCTCCCCTGCATATGCACTAGTACCTTCTGCCCTGCGTTCTAAGCTAGATGCCAAGGCTGTTCGCCGTATCTTTGTTGGTTATAGTGATGAGGCTAAGGGCTACAAGCTGTTTGACCCCCACACTTGACAATTGTCAATAGCTCGGAGTGTAGTTTTTCATGAAGATGCCCTCCTACGTCGTCATCAAACCACCCTTTTGCCTGATTCAGCTCCTGAGCCAGCATCCATCCATGGTGTAGTTGATTCTGACGACATTTCCACATCTGACCTTTCTGTCTTTGATGTTGATGACATAGATTCACCTTCCACGGCTTCAGGGGGCACCATAACATCATCTGTGCCAACTCCATTCATTCCTCCTTCTGCAGCAACACCAGCGCCTTCACAGCCAGATGAGTCTCCCTCTCCTGTAGGTTTGTCTGATGTTGTTGAACCCGAGGAAGTTGAACTTTTTCAGCCTGTTTCACAATCACAAGATGATGAGCCCGAACCTGTCACAGCCGAGCCTGACCTAGAACCTACGTTATCTCCCTCACCTGTTTTAAGACGATCTTCTCGTATTAGGCGTCCTATGAGTGAGTGGACAGAGCCACCCTTTGTTGCTGGTCTAGCTAGGAGGAAGCCACATCAACCTGTTTTCAACATCCCATCTCCCTTGAATGAGCCTGCTACTTACCTTGAGGCCATTACAGGACCAGAGGCAGAGCAGTGGAAAGAAGCAATAGAGTCAGAGTACAACTCCCTGATAGCTAATCAAACTTGGTCCTTAGTTGATCTACCTGCTGACAGAAAGCCTGTTGCCTGTAAATGGGTATTTAAAAAGAAGTTGAACACAGACGGGACTGTGGGACGATACAAGGCCCGTCTTGTTGCAAAGGGCTACAGCCAAGTAGAAGGACTTGATTATAATGAGACTTTTGCTCCTGTAGTAAAGGCTACTTCTGTTAGAATCTTATTGGCATTAGCAGCTCAATATGGACTCATAGTGCATCAGCTAGATGTTAAGACAGCTTTTCTGAATGGTTCCTTGGAGGAGGAGATATACATGTCCCAGCCAGAAGGCTATGTTATGGATACTAAGAAAGTTTGTAAACTACTAAAGACATTATATGGTCTAAAGCAGTCCTCACGTGCATGGAACGAGACTTTCCACGCATTGCTTATGGAATTGGGTTTCACCTGTTTAGCAGTAGATACTAGTGTTTACATCCTGTGGGATAAGGACGACTTTATCATTATTTCTGTTTATGTGGACGATAACTTTTTGTTCTGTAACTCTGCTGCGTTGTTGGATAGGATTAAGAAGGTGTTACTTGCTCGTTTCGAGATGACGGATTTAGGACAGTTATCCTTTTCTCTTGGCGTGCAATTTCAATTCACGGATTCTGGTCATACTATTGATATACACCAGGAACACTTTGTGGAGCAACTTCTCAAGAAATTCAATATGGAAGAGTGTAGGCCTGTGGCAACACCTATGTCCACTGGTGACAAGCTCTCGAAGGAACAATTTCCCGTTACAGAAGAAGAGAAGCAGCAAATGTCTAAGGTACCATATCGACAGGCTGTAGGAAGTTTGATATATTTAGCAGCCTGGACTCGATTAGATATTTCTCGTGCTGTCAGCTGTGTCTCACAGTTTTTAGAGAACCCTGGTGAGATACATTGGTCGGCAGTCAAGCGAATCTTCAGGTACTTGAAGGGCACTCCTAGGCTAGGCCTTAGATACAAGAAGCAGCCAGGAGGTTTGGAGTTAGTCTCTTTTTGTGATGCCGATTGGGCAGGGGATCCCGACAGCAGGCGCAATGTAGCAGCTTATTGTAATCTGTTGGGAGGTTCTGCCATATCCTGGTCTAGCAAGAAGCTGACTACAATCTGCCTTTCATCTACCGAAGCTGAGTATGGTGCTCTGTCACAAGCTGCTAGAGAGATTATTTGGATTAGATCATTTCTTAAGGGTTTGCAGCAGCTCAGCCAGGGTGCAACAAAGCTATGGTGTGACAACCAATCAGCTATTGCGTTGTCTAGAAATCCTGTTTTTCACGCCAGGAGCAAGCACATCGAGATTACACATCACTTTATTCGACAAGCTGCCGACATGGGAGAAGTTCAAGTAAGCTATGTCCCAACGGAGGAGAATACTGCTGATCTCCTAACCAAGGCACTGGCGAGGCTATTACATCAGAAGCACTCAGCTGGAGCAGGCTTAACACTAGTGCCGCTCGATTAAGGCAAAGCACATTAGATGTCTTGAGCAGTCTTGCTCTCTTCAAGGTAACCTAGATCTTTCATCCTCGTTCTTCACCGGAGCAAGCCTTCAATTTTCCTTGTTTCCTTCAGAATAGCTGTTTCTTTTTGGAAATTTTCACAAGAGTGTTGTGGTTAGTCCTTGTAGCAACAGGTTTACAGTAGCACTGTATAGAGGGGGCACGAGAGGAAGAAGCCACACTCACATACAATCGTCGTGTCTGCCTCATTCTTGTGGTCTTCACGTAAGGTAGCTGTCACTTCCATTGGAGAGGGAGTGACTTCATCAACCATGGTAGCCCGTAGGAGAACACTTGCTCTTTTCTTCTCAGCTGCCTGCAGACTCTCCTTTGACACCACATACTGGTAGTAATGGTCATGTTCCCCGTCTTCTCTTGGGAAAGCCCGCTTCATCATGTCTTTGTACTCATTCCTGCTGATTCTGAAGCGTTGCTCAAACTCTGTCTCTGCAAAGGAAACACATTTAGGAGTGTGCCAAGCTTCCACCCTGGTGGAGCGTATGGGCATCATAGAGTCCAGGCGTTGGTCAGAGGGCGTTGGAGCGTAAGGAGATCAGACGCTAAGCGGGCGGTGGAGCTTGTGTTTAGCAAAGTTTTGTATCATTGCTACTCTTTGGGTGGACCCGTGTTCAAGAAACCTCGTGTTTCTCATTTCCGCATTTTCCCTGCATATGCACTAGTACCTTCGCCTGCGTTCTAAGCTAGATGCCAAGGCATTCGCCGTATCTTTGTTAGTTATAGTGATGAGGCTAAGGGCTGTGCTTTGACCCCACACTTGACAATTGTCAATAGCTCGAGTGTAGTTTTCATGAAGATGCCCTCCCTCGTCATCAAACCACCCTTTTGCGATTCAGCTCGAGCCAAGATCCATCCATGGTGTAGTTGATTCGGCGACATTTCCACATCGACCTTTCATCTTTGATGTTGATGACATAGATTCACCTTCCACGGCAGGCACCATAACATCATCTCATGCCAACTCCATTCATTCCTCCTTCGCAGCAACACCAGCGCCTTCACGGCCGGATGAGTCTCCCTCTCCGTAGGTTTGTCGATGTTGTTGAACCCGAGGAAGTTGAACTTTTTCACTGTTTCACAATCACAAGATGATGAGCGACACACGTGAGGACCTAGAACCTCGTTATCTCCCTCACTGTTTTAAGAGGCGATCTTCTCGTATTAGGCGTCCTATGAGTGAGTGGACAGCCACCCTTTGTTCTTGGTCTAGCTAGGAGGAAGCCACATCAACCTTTTTTCAACATTCGTATGCGCTTTGGTTCCTCTCGTGCACAAGCACACAAGCGATGATCGTATATCGCGTTACAAGGTGACCCTTTCTCATTTCCGCATTTTCGGCTCCCTGCATATGCACTAGTACCTTCGCCTGCGTTCTAAGCTAGATGCCAACATTCGCCGTATCTTTGTTAGTTATAGTGATGATGAGGCTAAGGGCTGTTGTTTGACCCCACACTTGACAATTGTCAATAGCTCGGTGTAGTTTTTCATGAAGATGCCCTCTACGTAGTCATCAAACCACCCTTTTGCGATTCACTCCGAGCCATCCATCCATGGTGTAGTTGATTCCGACATTTCCACATCGACCTTTCATCTTTGATGTTGATGACATAGATTCACCTTCCACGGCCGGGCACCATAACATCATGTGCCGCTCCATTCATTCCTCCTTCGCAGCAACACCAGCGCCTTCACGGCCGGATGAGTCTCCCTCTCCGTAGGTTTGTCCGATGTTGTTGAACCCGAGGAAGTTGAACTTTTTCACTGTTTCACAATCACAAGATGATGAGCCCAGCCACATGCGAGCGACCTAGAACCTCGTTATCTCCCTCACTGTTTTAAGGCGATCTTCTCGTATTAGGCGTCCTATGAGTGAGTGGACAGCCACCCTTTGTTCTTGGTCTAGCTAGGAGGAAGCCACATCAACGCTTTCAACATCCCATCTCCCTTGAATGAGCACTACTTACCTTGAGGCCATTACGGGACCGGAGAAGCGCGGTGGAAAGAAGCAATAGAGTCGGTACAACTCCACGATAGCTAATCAAACTTGGTCCTTAGTTGATCTACCCGGCAAAGCCTTGCAATGGGTATTTAAAAGAAGTTGAACAGGCGGATGTGGACGATACAAGGCCCGTCTTGTTGCAAAGGGCTACTGACCAAGTAGAAGGACTTGATTATAATGAGACTTTTGCTCTAGTAAAGGCTACTTAGAATCTTATTGGCATTAGCGACTCAATATGGACTCATAGTGCATCGCCTAGATGTTAAGGACACGAATGGTTCCTTGGAGGAGGAGATATACATGTCCCAGCAGGAAGGCTATGTTATGTTATGGATACTAAGAAAGTTTGTAAACTACTAAAGACATTATATGGTCATGATCCTCACGTGCATGGAGCGAGACTTTCCACGCATTGCTTATGGAATTGGGTTTCACTGTTTAGCGAGATACTAGTGTTTACATCCTGGGATAAGGACGACTTTATCATTATTTACTTATGTGGGCGATAACTTTTTGTTACCTCTGCTGCGTTGTTGGATAGGATTAAGAAGGTGTTACTTGCTCGTTTCGAGATGGATTTAGAATGATTATCCTTTTCTCTTGGCGTGCAATTTCAATTCACGGATTACGGTCATACTATTGATATACAGAACACTTTGTGGAGCAACTTCTCAAGAAATTCAATATGGAAGAGTGTAGGCCTGTGGCAACACCTATGTCCGGTGACAAGCTCTCAAGGAACAATTTTCCGTTCTGAGAAGAGAAGCGCAAATGTCTAAGGTACCATATTCCCTTTTCTGAATATCCTAGTGAAATCTACCTAGTGTACAAGACGGACTATCTCAAAAGTGTGGTTTCCCCAACAGAATTATCCTCCTAGAAGTCACCACCAAAATCCCCACCACCGAAATCACCACCGCCATAGTCACCACCGCCATAGTCACCACCGCCATAGTCACCACCGCCGTAATCACCGTGGTTGTCTAGAGCTTCACCAAGCAAAATCCTCCGAGCAGGCCTGCTCCTAACCCAAGTCCCACACCGCCGCCGCCTCCAAATCTGCTCGGCCTTTGTCTCTGAGGAGGGTAAGGGCTGGAGCGACAGGGCCACCGTAATAAGCATTCTGCTGGGATAAGCTCCGGATTGAGGAGGATAAGCTTGCTGAGGAACCAGGTATGCCTGCGGAGGGTACGGCTGTGCTGCAGGATACGCCTGTGCTGCGGGGTACGCCGGGCCACGGCAGGTGGATAGGCAACAGCAGGAGGATAAGCAGCGGCAGGAAGAGGATACCCGGCAGGGTAAGCAGTGATGGGCTCCTGGTTCTTCCCCGACTGTTGCTGTTGCTGGTACTGACCGTAGCCGCTAGGGTTGGCCTGGCCCCGACCGTTGTCTAGAAATCATTTTTCACGCCAGAGCAAGCACATCGAGATTACACATCACTTTATTCGACCTGTGACATGGGAGAAGTTCAAGTAAGCTATGTCCCAACGGAGGAGAATACTGCTGATCTCCTAACCAAGGCACTGGCGAGGCTATTACATCAGAAGCACTCAGCTGGAGCAGGCTTAACACTAGTGCCTGCTTCTACAGTTAAGGGCAAAGCACATTAGATGTGCTGAACAGTGCTGTTCTGTTCTTCAAGGTAACCTAGATCTTTCATCCTGTTCTTCAGCTGCTGGAGCAAGCCTTCAATTTTCCTTGTTTCCTTCAGAATAGCTGTTTCTTTTTGGAAATTTTCACAAGAGTGTTGTGGTTAGTCCTTGTAGCAACAGTTCTGAGTAATCAGACAGAGGGGCACGAGAGGAAGAAGCCACACTCACATACAATCGTCGTTCGCCTCATTCTTGTGGTCTTCACGTAAGGTAGTCACTTCCATTGGAGGAGTGACTTCATCAACCATGGTAGCCGTAGGAGAACACTTGCTCTTTTCTTCTCACCGCCTGCAGACTCTCCTTGACACCACATCTTGGTAGTAATGGTCATGTTCCCGTCTTCTCTTGGGAAAGCCCGCTTCATCATGTCTTTGTACTCATTCCTGCTGATTCTGAAGCGTTGCTCAAACTCTGTCTCTGCAAAGGAAACACATTTAGGAGTGTGCCAAGCTTCCACCCTGGTGGAGCGTATGGGCATCATAGAGTCCAGGCGTTGGTCAGAGGGCGTTGGAGCGTAAGGGAGACTGTACGCTAAGCAGGCAGGCTGGAGCTTGTGTTTCGCAAAGTTTTTGTATCATTGCTACTCTTTGGGCTGGACCCCGTGTTCAGCAAAGTACCGTTTAAAATTTATTTCCGCATGCTACGTCTAAGAGGGAGTATTGGGAATTCTAAGTTAAATACCCTTTATTATATTATGGTTAGGTAGACTAGCATGCAGTTACAACCGCAAATCACCTTGCATATACATTCTCTCATTTTGTAAATAACTGTCACTTGTTCTTTTCAACATTCGTATGCGCTTTGGTTCCTCTCGTGCACAAGCACACAAGCGATGATCGTATATCGCGTTACAAGGCTGACCCCTTTCTCATTTCAATACAGAGCTTGTCAGCTCCATGCTTCTGGCCATGGGCCTAATTAGCCATGCTGTTGTTTGAGTGTGTGCACGCTCATTGCAGGCTCTTGCTGCCACTGAAGGATATGAAGCTTGAGAGTTTGAGGGATGTTCAAGTCCTTGCTTGGCTAACCACCGGTTGTCCTCCTATGTGCATTGGCTAGTGGTGTCATTCAAAACTGTAGGCCTGCCCGACTAAATGTGCATGTGTATACTCCTGTATGTGTCCTAACATTCGCTTTATCATCGTGGAGCCTGTATAGCGGGCACAATAACCACTACGGCCGTATCCTCTTCAGAATCAGCGTTGCCTGCTGTAGTGACTTATGCTTGAATGAGAATGCCAGACACGTTTGCCTTTCCTACCTATGTTATTACCCCAGTATAAACCACCATCTAACAGTATCGAAGGGAGGTTAGGAGAACATTAGTGCAGAAGGGAGGTTACGGCAGCATAAGAATAGTAGACGACATAAGCTGTTTGTCAACACAAGCTGTTTGCCTTACAAAAGGAGGTCAGGGCAGTATGCAACACAAGTTGCATTTGCCTTACAAAAGGAGGTTAGGGCAGTCAGTATATGTGCACATGTATGGACGGTGAGCAACATAAGCTGCATAACACAAACGCATATACTTTGTCACAAAGTATCAAATTTCCAAAAGACAAGACGCAGTTTGCATATGGTATACACCAACAACCACTACCTACATAATTGTTTGGATGCACACGGCAGCACACACCTATACAACCACTTCACACCCCTACAAAAATTGTACCATATTCCCTTTTCTGAATATCCTAGTGAAATCTACCTAGTGTACAAGACGGACTATCTCAAAAGTGTGGTTTCCCCAACAGAATTATCCTCCTAGAAGTCACCACCAAAATCCCCACCACCGAAATCACCACCGCCGTAGTCACCACCGCCATAGTCACCACCGCCATAGTCACCACCGCCGTAATCACCGTGGTTGTCTAGAGCTTCACCAAGCAAAAATCCTCCGAGCAGGCCTGCTCCTAACCCAAGTCCCACACCGCCGCCGCCTCCAAATCTGCTCGGCCTTTGTCTCTGAGGAGGGTAAGGGGCTGGAGCGACAGGGCCACCGTAATAAGCATTCTGCTGGGGATAAGCTCCGGATTGAGGAGGATAAGCTTGCTGAGGAACCGGGTATGCCTGCGGAGGGTACGGCTGTGCTGCGGGATACGCCTGTGCTGCGGGGTACGCCGGGCCGGCAGGTGGATAGGCAACAGCAGGAGGATAAGCAGCGGCAGGAAGAGGATACCCGGCAGGGTAAGCAGTGATGGGCTCCTGGTTCTTCCCCGACTGTTGCTGTTGCTGGTACTGACCGTAGCCGCTAGGGTTGGCCTGGCCCCCGACCTTCCTTGTCTCCCCGAGCTTCACACCTATCGTGATCACACCCTGAGCCCTCCCCGACGGCCGCCGGAGCTGGTACGACATGTACTGCTCTTCCCCGTTCTTGTCTCCCTTGACGATCTCCTTGAGCGGGATCTTGGCAGTTCCGATTATGGAAGGCCCGAACGTCCCTTTGTGGAAGACCTCAATGGTGAGAAAGCATGTGGGATCGTGAACCCTCCTCTCCTCCACTATGAGCTGGATCTTCTCGTTCCACCTAGGGTTTCGACCTCCCTCCTTGCATTCTGTCGTGTTGCCCTTGTGGTTAGGGTAGATCCATGCCACCGCGTAAGGACTCATCTTCCCCGTCCATTTCACTTGCTTCAACTCCTCCGCCGACAGCACGTCCAGCTCCATCGACCTCTCCTCCATCATAGCCAGCCTTTGACGAAGAATTGCAAGCCTCTACTCTTTTACTCCTGCGTGTGCTGCGAGCTGTACAAGACAAAAGGCGCCTCCTGCGTGTGCTGCGAGCTCTACAAGACAAAGGCGCCTCCTGCGTGTGCTGCGAGCTCTACAAGACAAGGCGCCAAAGGCGAGGTCTACAAGACAAGGCGCCTCAGGTGCTGAAATCCTTGGAAGCAATTGATGATCCTTGGAAGCAATTGTGCCTGATAAATGATAAATTGCGGCAACACCACATATATAGACCGATTGTTGCGCGTCCCCGAGACCCTGTACATCGGTGGCTTCTAGGGAAGCCATAAGCATGCGACACCTTGCCATCCACGAAACGCTCCCCCAGCAACCGCGGGATACTCCACTCGGATTGCAGCGCGTTGGAGAAGCTTACAAGACAGTTCTGCTTCATATATACCCGACACGCAGCTCCCGCAAGTTGCGAGAAACTACCGTTATAGAAAAAACGCGCTAAAATGAAATCCCTTTTCACGCCGCGTTGGTGCTCACGAAGCGATACACGAGCTTAGAGGATAGAGGTGGAAGCTGGCGGAGGAGGCTTGCGTTAGACTCAGCGTTGTCGAGGTTGAAAGAAAACCTTCCGCTCCATTTCTTGACGTCAGGATTTCGACACCAGAGGCAGGTGGATCCGGTGTTTTACGCACAGTTCTGGTAGCTTGCTTGTTTGATCTACGATTCTGTCTTGTAGATAGCTTTGCTTGTTTGATCTAAAAAGTTTCCAGCTTCCTTGTTTCGATTACGAAGTCTTTGGAAGTTGGAAACAATTTGATTGGTAATGGTTTCGGTTGATTTCGCAGGTTGCGTGTCCTGAGGTAAGGGCGCCATGGTCGTGATCAAGGAGGAGCTCCATTGTCGGGACGGGGATAAAGTTTACGTCAGGGATCTATTGGCGGAGGCGAGAGGTGATTCCGCAAACACCTATAGAGTTGACGAAGCAGGAGCACCTCAGGAGAATCCACGGTCTTTGATCCGGGGCGGGCCGCTTGCGCAACTGAGACGAAACACGGAGCTGTGTAAACAGCGGCAGAAGGAACGTTTGCAGCAGGAAGAAAATGCGAGTTGCAATGCTGGAAAGGCTTCGAGCCAGTCATGAGTCCGCGAGGTATTACGCCAAGTAGTTCGATCGAGCTCCTCTTGTCCTAGATGTTTTCGATTCGGTGAAACAGGCTGGCTGCAGCAAAATGAGAACCAGCCAGCGCACTTCTTAGCAGGCGGCGTTCTCCTAAAGTTGGCTTACCTGGGCAGTTTAGTTCAAACAGACCTCAACGATTACATTACGAAAATCTTCTCGCAGCAGGGCCGCAGGAGCTTAGAGGCCTGCTGAGTTGAAAATGATTTCATCTCATTTCAGAAACGACAGTCAACGTGCAATCAGCACGTGCAGGGTCTCAGAAAAATCGCAGCGCCAAAGCTTGTGCGTATCCCTCGGGGCCCCCTGGCCGACGCAATCACCAAAAACGCTTAGATAGCTGCGAAGGCCTTCTTACTGCCTCCATCAGATGCCCCCGCAGGGATCACCTTCAAGACGTTGAACCTGACAGTCTTCGACAGAGGCCTGAAACATGGGCCACCACAATTAGAGAAGATCGAGGCTATGAGCATGAATCAAGAAGCAACTAGCATCGCCATGTACACACCTGCACTGTCCAACAATCACTTTGTCACCCTCCTTGACACGGAAGCAAGGGGAAACATGGGCCGACAAATTGGAGTGCCTCTTCTCGTACCTAAGGCAGTTAGGAGACACGGTGACAAACGTACCATTCAGAAAACAAGTTGTTCTTCAAAACAACGATTCCCTCAGAAAAAGAAAAGCCACAATGCAATGAAAACCTACCTCTGGTACTTCCTCACAAAATGTAAATAATCCCTCCGCACCACTATCGTGCGGGTCATCTTCGCATTGTAGACGGTGCCAGTGAGAATGCGACCCCTAATACTAACGTTTCCAGTGAACGGGCACTTCTTGTCAACGTAAGATCCTGCAACCAGACGAAAAGTTGGTACCATTCGTAACGACTACCCTTACACACTCCAGTCCGACACCCAACAGCTAGCTAACAACCGCACCTTCGATAGCTTCACGGGGAGTCTTAAACCCGAGGCCCACGTTCTTCCAAAATCGCTGGCCGGCTTTCCCTGGAGCCTTGCCCTTCTTTGAGGCCTTGCTACTGCGAAGCCACAGGATAAGCATAACACGATTCAGTGGGAAATTCGAGCTCCATCCTCCACACCAAACAAATGAGTTTAAGCTAGAGAGTCCATCCTGAACCCCCTTCCTCCCCAGACTGCCTCAAAAGCATCCATTTCCACAAACGAAGCTGAATCAAAGTCGCAGCCAATGGAAAAAGAATTCTCATACGATACCTCAGGAACACCTTAGGCTGCTTCAGAAACGCCCGCTCCGTCTGCACCACGCAACACGGAGGTGGTCAGTAAATGCTCTGATCGGCAATGCTGCAAAACCTGTTGCCGGCCTGGGATGGCCTCTGCCAACTACGACAGCCGAGCACACGCAACTGTCGCGATTGATCGTACCTGCTCCGCCATGGCTACAGAACCGCCGAGGAACCTCACGCTCCGATCGTGTCAAAAAAGACTCTAGCAGGCGAGGAACGTGCTAGAAAAGGGGAACGCAAGCCCTAGAACGGAAGGAACCCTAATCTCTGCATATGTAACTAACTAGGGTTAGGGCGAGGGTTCTCGGAAGGGAACAGACGCCAGTGTCGGTTGCAGCAGGAGAGGGGGTTCCTTCTCGGCCGCTGGAATTGAAGGAATCCTGAATTGCCGCAGTCTGTTGCTTTTGCTGATCGCTGAGAATTGTGGGAGGCGGGTCGGATTTGGTGCACAAACAGCGGTGTTGCAGGCCGGGAGTGCAGGGAATCGGAGCACAGCCAATTGAAGCTGAATTGAGAGCAATTTGAGGTAGGCAGGATGCAGGATGACACGCAGGCTGAGGGATTTGGAGCGAACGATGGCAGCGGCCCCCGGCTGTACAACCCGTATGCAGATCTGTATGGCGCTGTGGATGCAAGGTCGCTGGACACCATCTTCAAGCTTCCCAGCGCCCCGGAGCTGCTGTTCACGGAGGAGGCTGTGGCGCAGAGACGGAGCTGGAGTGAGAATTTGACCTACTACACGGGGTGCGGGTATCTGTCGGGGGCCGTGCTCGGAGGTGGCAAGGGGCTGATCGAGGGTTTGAGGGCAGAGGAAGGGGACACAACGAAGCTGCGGGTGAACCGGGTGTTGAACTCGTCGGGTCACAAGGGCAGGACGGTGGGGAACACGCTGGGAATTCTAGGTTTGCTGTATGCCGGGATGGAGAGCTTGAGCGCGCATGTTCGGGGCACGGATGACATTCTCAACAGCGTCACAGCGGGGCTCGGCACAGGTGCGATGTACAAGGCGGCGTCGGGCCCTCGCACGGCTGCCATTGCGGGGGCGCTGGGAGGGATGACTGCCGCTGGCCTTGTTGTTGGGAAGCAATTTTCCAAGAGATACCTTGCTATTTGAGATCTGTTTGGGGTTGGCGAAGGAGGTTGCGGGAGATTTTAGATTGATAGGTATTGATCTCACGGTAGGCTGTGGAAGAATCATTTTTCTCTATGTAGCACTCAGGTTTAGAGCACAAGACATGGCAGTGCAGCAGTTACGCCCTGCGGAGTTTCTGGTGCCTTTTAACGCACTGCACTGCACTTTGTAGACTGTTGAATGCCCATGCGATCCATCACCAGAGGTGGCTCCTTGGCAGGCTCGCTGGACCCCTGCCACACTGAAGAAACTGCAGCCAGACTGGAGGGGAGGATCTGCAATCCGGAAGAGTGGTATGTGCTCTTGTCTGCAGCAGGCTACGTGCACCATTACTTTCCTTCATTTGTCGAATTAATCTCAAGAGTTTTACAGAAAGTTCCTGATACGTGGTAGGTACTGTAATGCAACATGTCCCATGCACATGATCCCGGGTACCATTAGGTCAAGGATTAGGTTGAACGCGATGGTTATAGCTACAGATGGGTGCAAATTGCTCTCTTGGGCTGAATTTTTTCTCCCTAGTCTAATTTTCTCTTCTCTACATCTCCGTCCTCCATGCCTGTAGCATCGACAGAGACATTTTCAGTTGGTACACGCAGCAGAGCTTTTCCTATGTACTTTGCCGCAGCCTCCCGTTGGAGATGGGATCCTACCACGAGCAGAGACAGCTTCTCGGACCTGGCGGAGCTACTGCACATGGATGCAGAATTAGTAGCAGGATGTTGCAGCAAGGCACCAATGTAGGCAGTGTAGGGTGTTCCATTTGAAATGTTCCGTGCTTTGTGAACTAGTCGGAAGTGAGACTTGGCCACTGGACTCACAAGTTGTCAGGGCCAGCTGAAGTGTAAAAGTAGGTACAATACCACGTACCGAATTTGATTTCGAAAATACAAGATCACGTGACGTCCCCTCTCTCTCCTCTCTCCTCGTCCTCACGCTCCCCTGCGTCGGGACAAGTGTGTCCAGCGATCTGTCTGAGAACAGGCAGTGTTGTGTCCGAGGCGGGGTCCGAGGCGGCTCGTATCCTGGACAGCCGACTCCGATTTCCCTGCCTGTCTCTCAGCGTGGATCGCACAGGTCAGCCTGATTTGCCAAGTGTGATGCTCCCTGCTGGTGTGCGTGGTGTTATCCTGTTGCTCTTCCCTGACAAGAAGATAGCGCTCACAGCTGCTGCGAGTGTGTGCCCTCCTGGTCTCTCATCTTCGCACCAGCCCCATTGCATGTTCCATCTTTGTGCTGCCAGCTGTGCTGCTCTTCGGGCTCTCCAGTAGCGGTCGCCGAGCTTGCTTGCGTGTTCTTGAACCTTGATTTGGTATAAGTAGGTGGGCAGTGGCGGTCTTGGGGATTGTGGATACCCGTGTCTTGAACAGTCCAAAGACGGTGGTGGGCGATAGTACTTGGCTGCTGAGAGGACCTGATCGATACGTCTTGCGTTTGCTGGAAATCAATCTTGCAGAGACGACAGCTGATCGCTTTGGGCAGAAGAAACACCTGTGCACAGACGAAGGGGTCAGCCATGGCGATGGGAGCGGGCAGGGGAATGCTAGCCGCGCTGCTGGTTATCAACTTCCTTGCGACGTGCGTGGAGCTGGGCATAGCGAGCTGGGCCATCAATCGCTACATCAACCAAATCGGCTCAGTACCGTCTCCAGTCGGCGGGCCTGGAGGTTTCGCAGCTATTGGTGGTATACTTCGGATATTTGCTCTCATCTTCGTTCGCGATATGTATGAACAATCTCGTCGTGCTGCGTCCAAGTCTTCTTGCGAGCTTCTGATAATCAATGTATGTAATAATCTGCACTGCAGGGAATCCGGTGACACCGATTTTCGTGACTGTGGCCCTCATCTCTGGAGTGGTCGGGGCGGCTTCAGTCTTCGCTGCCCTCCATCACGTTCAGGTCTGGCGGTGGGAGAGTCTAGCCACAGCTCAAGCTACCAACTTGATCGACCTGATGCTGTCGCTTTTGGCTCTCGGGTAACGTCTTCCAAACCTTTTGTTTCTTGATCACTCGACTGTGAACTGGGTTTTGGTAAGATACAATTTGTCTTTTGTAAACTGGATTCTGACAAGCTTCTGTTTATCCAGGTTTGCTTCTAAGGAGATCAACTACGGCCCTCGTGACAGGAGGCTGGTGAGTCTACTCTTTCCATTTTGTAGGAAGGCTTCGAACACTAAATATTATACGTGACGGTTTGTCAGCTATTACTAACATTGTAAGCTTGCAGAGGTGTCTGGAAGCGTTTGTCATCATTCTAGCTGGACTCAGACTGCTTCAGGTGCTTCTAGTCCACTCAGGGATGTATGGGGACAAATTTGGGCCTCGTTTCAAAGAGACTGCGCCAGGTGCAGGCCCAGTGGAACCTCAGAAGGGAGGTGGTGGTACAGCCACCGTCTAGAGGCTGGCTATGGCGGTTTCTCGTAACTCGATGTGAAAGTTTTGGGTCTGACATGAAAAGTCTGTAGGAGTATGTATACTACACAGTATAAACAGGTCTTTCCATCGGAGGTGATGGCTTTCTTTCTGCGTCTTTTAGTGCGTCATAGGAAGAGTTGCTGCGACGTCTTCTGCAGATCTGAAGACAATTAGCGTCGTTATTTCTACTTCACTTCGGGTAGATGAAACGTAAATCATATAGGCGTGGTTTGTCAAGTTACAATACAAGTCTTGTACAGATCTTTAAGACAATTTAGTGTCGCTATTTCTACCAGACTTTTGGGTAGACGAAGCGGAAATT
The DNA here is from genome assembly GCA_010909165.1 of Anthoceros angustus. NCBI lineage: Eukaryota > Viridiplantae > Streptophyta > Anthocerotopsida > Anthocerotales > Anthocerotaceae > Anthoceros > Anthoceros angustus. The sequence continues at coordinate 476,381 of MU008153.1, forward strand.
GTGTAGATGTTGTTTGTCAAGTTACAATATAGGTAGACACAAGAGATAGTCGATACACCCCTCAAAAATTGGAAAATTAGAGTATATATGTTATAATGCCTGATACGGGGAAGGAGAGAAGGCAAAAAATTATTTACTTTGGAAACTTGCACATATCAAGTCTGTCCGCCATGAAGTATAAATCCTGAGTAATGTCTAATCTCTGTCAAAATTTTGCCTGCAACATCCTCTTATATCATAGGTTGATCCGGTTCCTGGACTTGTGACCACGAATTCCGAAATGTGTAACATTCATACCACCAGCCAGACTATCACAACACCAGCCAGATAGTATCAAAGCATACTCTGCTGCAACATCCTGCTCTAAGTGGCATATTCATCTTCGACAGCACCCTTCTTCGGTGGGGGATTGCCTCCTGCAAGGTAAACGTAAGTGTAGAATCCGAACATAGCAGCACTGGCCAAGGCCACTAGAGCTGTAGGAAAAACGCCTCCAGTAATTTTAAACCGTCGGATCTCTCGAATGCAAATTGCCAAAGCTATCAGACCTTGGCCCTGGATGTATGGAAGAGAGGACTTGCCCTGCCTCCATACCTTAAGGCTTGAGACGCTGAGGAACAAAACAAGCCCCCCCAGGAACAGACCAAATCTGAGAGCAGCAACACTGCCTGAGACAACAAACCACAACACACCACCTCCAGTGAGTAGGGCTCCGTATGGAATACCAAGGCAAAAATCATGAATCCTGGCCCAATTCTCGGTCCTTCCAGACTCGAAGTGAGCATCCAGAGCTGTCTCAGCAATGTCCCGGATCGGCTCAGGACCGGTCTCAGCAATGAGAAGCAAGTTAGCCTTGCTCTGGCCAGCTGCTTCCTTCGCGGACGCTGCTAGGGCAACCCTAGCCCTCTCCGCATGATCCCGCAACTGCTCGGTCGTGTCCCGCAACTGTGCCAATGCCCTGGCTGCAGATTCCTCCAGGGCCATAGCAGCTCCAGCTTTCTCCGCCTGCTCCCGCAGCTGCTCGGTGGTTTCACGCAAGATAGCCAAAGCTCGTTCAGCAGACTCATCGTAAATCACGCCCTTCAGCTTCTGCACTTCCTCGGCAAGCCGATCCACGGCTTGTGTCCAGGCCTCCTTGGACTCCTCCTCTGCGTCCGTAGCCTCAGGTTCGTCGATCCCTGCATACGCCGCCTCATCCTGCGTGGAGGCACCAATTCTCCACCTGAAGGCACTGAGATTCCCTCCGAAGCTGCGCCCGGCTCCAGGGTTCCGCTGTCCTGCGCTGCGCCGCCTCCCGGCCAGCTTCGATTCACATTGCGGGACATGCAGGGACTTCCTCCTCGCCACACGCACACACAGGGACGCAGATCCACCAGCGATACCCGAGCCGGACAGAAAGCCGGGTTCCGCTGAAGCGAGCGTGGTGGAGAAGAGGCTGGCCGTTGCTAGCTTGCTAGCAGCCGCCATGGCCATCTCAGCTGCAGACGAATGAGAACCCCAGCCCTCAGACGTCCAAACTCACCACGCCTCCAGCTTGTTGATGACACCATCTCCAGATTCTTCTCGTTTGCCCTAACAACCAGCCCTAAACCTGCAGACATTTTCAGTCCCTTTAGGTACCCACTTCCTCGAATCTTCGCCTGCTACTCCCTGGTTGCAACACCGTGTCGCCTTTGCAGATGTCGGAGAGTTGTGGCAGTGCCATTGTATGGTCACGGGATAAGCTCTGGAGTTCTGGAAACCCCGGCTCTTTCAGGATATCTGTAAAATATCTTCTTGTTGCCAGCTGTTCTTGCATCTGTTTGTTAGAAATTAAGTTTTGCAAGTGATGATAAGACAGACAGGGGCTTGGAGCTAAGCATGAGAAGTGTGTTTTTTATGGTGATCATGGTCTGAAAGAAGATGAAGAGATGCAGTATCTATGTACGTTGTTGGAGAAAGCGAGGTACAGCTTTTACACAGGCTGCTGTTGGAACTTGGGCCACCTGCTGAGCAACTAGAAGAGGGCACTAAACGCAACTGCATGATAACAAACGATACAGAGAGGAACCAGAATTCGGTAGCCATGGGCTCTACTCTGATGGTGGCTTTCACACTGAATCTGAAACTCTGATAAGGCATCTTAAACACAACTCTTGTTTGGTGCTAGGGCACGTCCCCAATGCTACAGGACCGTTTGTCGTGACAGACAGAAATGGGTTATCTGTTTGGCCACATCAAGCACGAGCGTATTTCAGTTTGTCCGGCCGTTTATGTGCAACCAGGGGCAGTTCAAACAGTGAGGTTTTGTCAAGAATCTAGCTCTACTCTTTAGACCAGCTGATCATCTTCGCCTACCAGATGTATTCACTGTTGGTCAGACTCACCCAAACCATTGTGTGTCCAAATGGCTCGGGCCAAATGGACACACATTTATAAGTAAGATGATTAAGCATCCTGAGCTTAGATCGGTACTTAGATGGGGTGCCTGAAGGGAGTGGATGCCTTGGTGCAAGTAGCTTAGGCACACCATGGTACAAGTTGTTAAGTACCAAGTCCCATGACGGAAATCCGTCCTTAGTGGACATAAATAAAATTCTTCAACTTCTTCTTCTTCATTGTCATTGGTGGTAGGGTCCAACCTGTTGCAGGAAAGAACTCAGACTGCTGTTCTGATGAAGTAAAGCTGCACATAGATATTGGAGCAGTCTCTCAAGAATTAATCCGGGGCTACAAGTAAGATCTGAACGAGAGCAGAATCAGCGACTTCTCCTTCTGTAGTAGCAATAAACAAACCCCCTCCTCGGCTTCACGGGATGGATGAGGGAAGCAGGAAGGCCTAAGGTGGCACCAGCTTCCTCAGTTTGGGTGGAAGTGCAATTGGCCACACTGCTAAGCTTGGTTGATCTGGGCCCAATTCATGGCTTAAGTAAGCTTGCATTACCTTCTCCTTGCCTTAAAGGAGCCATGTCCACGCATGAAACCTCTGAACGTGCAGACGTAATTAAATGAGACAGATGACCTGGAGTGCTGCAGCCCTGGGCTCCTTGTTATTCATATCCACAGGTTTTTGGCAACAACATTTTGTGCGGGTTGTGATGGCTCTCGACGCGAGAGTACTCTTCAAAGCCAAGGCGTGATCCAGACTAGACATGGGTGCAAGTAGCAAGGGAGGACAGCCGAGCAATGCACGAAAGTATGAAAAGATGAGCCAAGCAGCTTTTAGCGTGTGTGACACAGTGATGAGCGTTACCATCATCAGCAAAGGCAGAGGACGCAGATGCAGCGCTTGCTATTAAAATAAGAATAAGCAGGCTTGGTACGGCTGCGCAGGCTGGCTGCACATTTGATTGGGGTCGCCGTTTGTTGGTAATCAAAGCTGGATCGACATTGGATGCCAAAGTCTCGTCTGTCAGACCCGGTCAATACAATCCCCAAAGACAAGGCAGTCAAAGCCGAAGACCCGGGAGCGGCAGCTCAGTTGGCGCCAGGCACTGGATGAGAAGGCTGGGGGAAGTGTGAATTCAGCTCCTCTTTTCTCAACGATCAATGAGGCTTCTGGGATCCCGGTGATCTCTCAACACGTATCTACTTGTCCAGGTTTAAGATTCGGTGCCCAGTTTCCTGGAAATCTGCTCGGCTCGGCTCTGCTCTGTCCTGCTCTGCTCTGCTGTGTTGCCCAGCAGGTCGAGATCACACATATGATTCATCATACACAGAAAGGGCAGCCATCAACTAGTAGGCATGCAACAGGTACAATTATTTTCAAATAGGAAGGATAATAAGAATGTGCACTCCCCCAAACAGTGAAAGGTTGTTGCTGATGTATGTACATACACACCTAACAAAACGCCAGAAGACTTGTTTCGGTACGTACATCCTGGTGCACCCAACAAGGTCACGCCCTCACACCAGCGGCGCGGGGGGGCAGCAAAAAAGCAAGGGGCAGCTGAGCAGAGGCCACAACTGTGGGCTGTGGCTCCAGCTCTGGCTGTCGTTGCATGTAGCCACCCTTTTAGAAGAAAAGTTTGCCTTGGACACACCACCAGTCTGTCGCACGCAGGGAAGAGAGGCAAAAAGGGCTAGTTGGCACTGTGGATGCATCCTGCACACCACAAGCCATGCAAGCCCTGCGATGCAGCCTTGATGAATGCCCGCACTTGTGAGAGAGTCCTACATATGACAGCAGCGGTGCCATCTGCTTGTCTCCCTGCGACCCTGCCCCATGCAGCAGTCCCAGGCTCGGCAGCTTTAGCCTTTAGCCCACCCCCCAATGCCATAGCCTTTACATGACCTCCCCCCATCCCAGGCTTCCCTCCAAGGCTGCAGCCAATACCAAGCCCGGGGCTGGAATCTGGGGCCTGCTGCCCCGCTGCCATTGGCCCACCTCGAGGCACAAGTAGTTACCATGGAGAAACGCAGCATGCAGCATATGTGCAGCACATACTGCACACCCACACTGGCACACAGGATGGGGGCAGTGCCAACTTGTGTCTGTCGGGCTTGGAGCGACTGCAGACACGTGCCCCTGCATGCCTGGGCTCCCTGTAGCCCTGCCCTGCTCTGCCCTGGCTGGCCCCTCTCTCACACCCTATAAACCCTAAACCCCGATGTCTCCAAATTTGTATCCCCTCCAGAGTGCGCATCTCCTGTGCCTGCACGCGCAGGCTGCACATTTCCAGACAACAGACGAGGTCATCCTCCCTCATCACCTCCTCCAGTCTGGCTGACTGTTATCCAAACTTAGCCCCGCGCCTGATCCTGCTCCTGCCAGAGCAGAGGCTGCCTTGTCTAGGTCACACCAGCCACAGCCTCCACCCAACTCCCCACACGAATGACACGACAGCCCACCAACTTGCACATCCTCCCACTGGCGGCATGGCCGGACCCCGGGGCCCCGGCCCCCGATTTCAAACAGTCGGCATCATGGCAGCATCGAAATCGCCTGCATACCATCTCCCGTCTCTCTCTGATGTCACAGCTCAAAGCTTGGTTTGCGAGGGGCCCGCAGCCCGCTGCTGCCCCTGCGACAGCTCCTGCGAAGGCGTGATGGCCCCCCATGACCTGTGGTAGGCTGCCGGGCCCGCTGCTCTCTGTCTCCACCAGCATATGGTGCTGTCAGCGGCTACCACGCCGCTGGTGGCGCTCACCATGTCGGCCACCATCTTCCGCTCCCCCAGTACAGTGTCAGTGGTACGCTACGAACACCTCCCTGCTTTCAGGGCACGCCACTTTCCCTTCAATAAACATGGTTGTACAAGATAATCTGCCATTCCTCTCCAAACACACATGACTGTGCAAAGCCAGTCCTCTCCAAACACACATGACTGTGCAAAGCCATTCCTCTCCAAACACACATGACTGTGCAAACGGTTGTCCCGAGCGAGGGCTTGGATACAACAAATATGACCCGAAGGGGTCCGGAGTCTGCACTGAACGGCCCTCACGGTCTGTGTTTGCTTCATCGCGAACTTAGAGGAAAAATTAAAAAATGGGTTGCTTTTCCAAATGCTTGGTTTCTACTGCCCCTGTTTTGCAGCGTTCAAAGTTCTCCAAGACCAAGACTTCTTTCATCAGCGTTCAAACTTCTCAAACAGCAAGACCTCCTTTCGGTATTCAGCTTGGTATGAAGAGTTCATTCACAACCCCCTAATGGATGACCAAACAATACATGGATACCTAGAAGAGAAGAATATCCAATTTTCACCATGTACCCCGTGAAGCCATGTCAAGTGGGCAAACGTGTGGGTGTGTACCTACATGTGTCCAGTTTGGCATGGCGAGTGGTGGCTCTCAATGGCTGGAGCAGTGCAGAGCCGTGTGAGGTCGGGAGACGTTGAAACCCTTTCGTCTATTTAGAGTGGATACAGTACGTGGTAATGGGGGAGGGGGGTGGTGGCCTGTGGATGGGCTGGGCGTAGATCTAGTCCTTTCTCCGCCACAGTTGGCGGGCAGACAGGAAGGGAACAAGGCGCGCGGAGACAGGAGACAGGGCGGGAGATGCGCGCGTGAAGGTGAGGTCACGACCTGACGTTTGTTGCGGCGCGGCGAGGCGGAACGGGACGGGACACGGCACGGCATGCTGGAGATTGGAGCGACCCGGCACGCGGTCATCAATGGCCCCCGGCCGCCGGATCTCCCCTCGTCCCCTTATCCGCCGATTCAATTCCTTTGTTGATTTTCACTTCTTATCTGCTTCTTCCTACACAGTCGCTTGGTAATGAACACCGACCACGAATTTCTAAGGCCTTACGGGTCTAGGCCTGGGTTTGAAACAACGACCACTTTTGTATGGGAGTAGTGAGCGTGATGACCGACTACATCGACGAGACCTGCATGTATCACACTAACTATTTGGAAAGAGCGTGGCTGAACTAGTTTTTATATTATTTATTATTTAGATTTAAATTATTTTTATTTACTTATATAAAAGGAGCTCATTCATTTAGTTCTTATAAATTATCAATGAGAAAAGAATTTTTATTACTTAGAAAAAGTGATGGGGAGAGCCCACCAAGCGAATGACAAAAAAAAGGACACCCTAATGGTCGAGGTAAAATACGGCAACTAAGCTCCCTACCTGAAGTCATCTACCGCAGCAATAATATCGGGTACAGGAAGAGTAAACGGCCTACACGTAACATAGGAAGAGGAGGATGCAATCACCTGTTGTCGCCGCTTTATGGAGGATCGTCGTTGCAAGAGCTCGTTGAAGGGCAATGGAAACATGTTGACTGAAGAAGGCCGCTTTATGAAGGATCGCCGTTGCAAGGAGCCCGTTGAAGGGCAGTGGAAACACGTTGACTAAAGAAGGCCACTTTATGGAGGATCGCCGTTGCAAGAGCCCATTGAAGGGCAATGGAAATACGTTGACTGAAGAAGGCCGCTTTATGGAGGATCACCATTGCAAGAGCCCGTTGAAAGCCTGTTGAAGGGCAATGGAAACACATTGACTGAAGAAGGTCGCTTATGGAGGATCGTCCTTGCAAGAGCCCATTGAAGGGCAATGGAAACTCGTTGACTGAAGAAGGCCGCTTTATGGAGCATCGCCGTTGCAAGAGCCTGTTGAAGGGCAATGGAAATACGTTGACTAAAGAAGGCCACTTTATGGAGGATCGCCGTTGCAAGAGCCCATTGAAGGGCAATGGAAACTCTTTGACTGAAGAAGGCCGCTTTATGGAGCATCGCCGTTGCAAGAGCCTGTTGAAGGGCAATGGAAACACGTTGACTGAAGAAGGTCGTGAAGTAGAAAAGGGATGCCTCATGCCTGCAAGCATGGTAGGCTCTAACCTCTGGTTCCTCTATGTTTTGGATCATCCTCACACTAGGATGATGAAGTGATCCAGAATATATTTTAGACCTTCTAGACCTTCATATGTGTATTTTACGATTCTCAAAGAACACCCTTCAAAATCTGTTTCTAACATATTGTAACAAATTCTTCTCGTGCAACATGCCTACCAAGACAAGGTAGTAGCCAACCTAGCTTCCGAAATATGTTTTTGAAATATTGAATAGCGTTGCAACAATGGGACGAGATTAGTTTAATATCTATTATTACCCTAGTATGTAAGATTGCGGAGAAGCCTCCCTCCTTGGCCAACGAAAACATGACGTCGCGAACAACGTCATGTGTAGCAATGCGCTGCCCGCCCACAGGATAGCGAGCAAGGTTCGTACCCGAGTCGTCGAGGGGCGCCCCACAGCTGCACCTGGAGAGAGCAGGCCAAAGGCTGGACCAGGCTCAAGCGAAACCTCATCGTGGTACAAAAAGAGGCTGGTGTGATTCGGAAAGCCTGGATGCAAGGCCGTGCAAGAAGCCATGAACCTGCTCCCTTTCCTGAGCAAGAGCAGAGTAAATGCAATGCACAACAAGGACATATTGCACTATATGTCACCTTGCTATGCCAGCCATAATGTGTTCATGATAGCACTGAAGAAATTTTCAAGACCCTTATGCATAAGCAAAATCCCATGAAAAGAGCAAAATTGACACTCAAAACTACACTAGGTATGTAATAGACTTGTTAATGTCAAATGTCACCCTTACTCTGCACATCCCTTCTCATTTGTCACTTGTCATTTGAACATGGGGAGGTTGTTTTTGACCAAGATGTTTGTGTCACGATCTCATATACTTTCATTATTTACCATTTTTACTTCACGCTAGCGCCACACACCTGCTTCCTGCTTTGAAAATCTACTTTCTTCGGGATACTTTCATAACCCAGACTTGATTTCCACTTCTACATGACAACATCCGATGAAGCTCTACATTTCTCTAGTCTTTTTCTCAAAGAAGGGGCTCTAGCATTGTTATATGAGGCATCATTGTTCCACCTTTTTCCAATGTGCTCTTTCAAGGTTTCAATCAACTTCGTATGATCTTTTTTGATTTTTTAATTATTTTTTGAAGTTTTACAGGTTGAAAAGAATTCTAGTACCATCATCATACTAGAGAATACCAAGAGAGACTTCTAAGACCCATGAAAGATTTTCTTGGAGCCCGAGGCTCTCAACTCCAAAACTTTGTTGGCATCGCTTTTACTCCTCTTGTTGGGATCGCTTTTATGCTTTTATGCTCCTACATTACAATACAATATTTTCCGTGCATATATTTTTATTTTTAGATATTTATGACGATATATTCAGCAATATTTATTTGTGTACCTCCAGCGTTCAAAAATGGATGCTAGGCTAGCCCTGCTGGGCCCTTGCTAGTACGAATGTGCAGAGGCACTGGCACAGGCGTATGAAGCCTGGAAAAAGGGGGTGGGATGGGCGCACATGGCCCACTGTTTAGCCTGCAAAGCGAAAACCCAAAGCAGGCTGCAGACGTGCCACATGACCAGCGAGGCAAAAGGCAGGCAGGCCCTTCGGGCCGGAGCCCGAGCGGGGCGCCGTTCGAGACGAGACTCACGCGAGCCTGCAGCACGCGTGCTTCGGGACTCTCGCATTCGTTTCCTATTTTCTGCCGCATTTTCTCGGTCGGTCTATTTTAGACGGCTTGTGTCTCGTCGCTTATGCCGCCCGTTGCCTCTTCTCCCACTTCACCAGTCTCTTCTCCCGGGCGCAAGGCCAAGCAGGCCAGGCCAGGCCAGGCCAGGCAAAGAGACTGCTGTCCCCGCGGCCGCTTTGTCCGCCCCGTTCCCGTCCCATTGTTGCTCTGTTCCGCAATTTTGTCCTCGCCACCTTGCGCGCAGATGGAGATATTTTCGCATCTGCGCACTCTCCACCGCGCGCCGGCTCTGCGCTCCGGATCCGTGATTGCATCTGTGTCCCTGCCGTTTTTGGTGGTCTAAACTGCGGAGAGTGTGAGGACTTGGAGATGGATTTGTTGCCTCCCGGTGAAGTGCGGGCAAGAGGAATGTGAACGGGAGAGCTGCCTTTTTGCAGCTGGAGTGAGGAAGGATCGGCGGAGTTTGTTGTCCCGCGGTGATGGAGCCGGAAAGTTTGGTCGGGCCAGGTGTCTGTTGCTGAATCGGGCTTTTGTGTGAGAGTCTCCGAGCTTGTTGCAAGATGTTCGGCTCCGGGAAGCGGCAGCAGCAGCTTGGAGTGTTCAAGCCTTCCAGGGGACTGCAGAATGGATTCCCTCGGTTCACGGAGGATTTTGTTTCGCCGTCGTCCACGGAGGGGAAGCCTCAGTGTGAGTTTCACGTGTCCCGGTCAACAAGCTTCTTTGCCGCGATCGAGAGAGAGGAGTGCGAGCTTCCTGCTGTGCCTTTCATGGCGCTTGGAACGCCCGCTGTCCGCGTCAAAAATTGCAAGGGAGTGGTGAATCTTGCCAAAGGGAGGGCTGCGTCCAAGGTTTTCAGTCTTACTGACGGCGAGGGGGACAGTTCACCAATTCCGGATGAGGATTTGATGTCTACCACGGAGTCTGAGCGATCTTATCTGAACAGAGTTGCGCTGGTAACACTCCTTCTCCGCAATACGTGTGTCTTCCTCCTGGCAATGCGTGAGCTGGCGTGTGTGTGCAGTGGCTCTCTGTTTTGTTGCTGGCTGTGGAGTGTGCGTCGTGCAATGGAAACTCACGATTCTGATCTCCTGTACAGGTGAAAGCCCTGGCTATGAAGAAGGAAAAATTGGCCGGGTCTGGCTCACGGGATATGTCGAGCCTGGACACACAGAAGTTCCTGCTGGTGAACGGCAGTGAAACTGACGATTCTCTCGGGGGGACAACCAGGAGAGGAGAATCACGCATTCTGTCCCACGACAGACGCAGTTATATGGAGAGTCCACGGCAGACGTCTGATGAATTCTACGCTCCCAAATCGGGCAGTAGCACGCGGTTCACTGTGCAGGCGTGGAAAAAGGGAAAGAAGGCCGCGCCGCTTGTGGATTTCGCGAAGTGCGCTTTCAGCTGCGCTGGGAACATGAGGTCCTTCAGAGCTGTTGAGGCCTTGCCGCGGCAGCCCGAGAGTCCAGAATCTCAGGGTAAGGATGAGTATGAGGATTCTCTATATGGTGAAAGCAAGAGCTCCAATGGTGAGAGCAGGTCAAATAGCGGCAACGGCTTCAAGAAGTCGATGCAGAGGCTTTACAGCAAACTGCGAGCGGCGCAGATGACGAGCGAGTCTCCCAGATCTGGGGGGAACTCACCGTCCGGTCCGATCCGAGAAGTGCTGGATTCGGAGTGGAAGAAGCTGGCTTTGGAGCAGAACGAGCGCATGACTAGCATGCTAGACATACTAAGGAGCATTGCTACCAAGTTGGAGGGTGTAGCATCTAAAGACAGTCCACAAGATGCGCCACAGAGACTGCAGTCTGGCAAAGCTTTGACATCTTGTACTGGGAAACAAGCAGATAGAAGTGCCTCCGGTAGAGATATCATCTGGGACCAGAAAGAGGCGTCCTTGAACCCAAGCGACAAACAAGGCAAGAGCGGCAGGATTCGGCCTCGCCAAATTGGACCATCTCTGCTCTCTTTGGACAGTTGCGCCAAGGGCGCCAGAGCTTTTCTCCGGAGCTTTGCCGAGCTATTGAGAAAGGAGACCAATGAGGTGACGCAGAGGAATCTCTTGTTTGGAGAACTTCTGCCTCATGTTCAGTTTGTCAAACCCTGGCATCTGCGATACGGCCTGGAGGCATTCGTGTGTGGGTTATTTTTCGCTAATTTTCAAAAGGCAGGCTTTGGGATGCTGGAGGGCCTGCCTGAAGAGATGATGCTCAATGCGGAAGAGTATTGGGTGCAATATCAACTCCTGGGAGCCATGGAGCCCAGGGACGCAACTGACAGAGATAACCTGAACTACGATGCGGGTTTTCATGCCTTTTGTGAGGTGAATCTCCAAGTCATTCAGGAGAGAGTTCACTGGATTCGTGAGTGGTCGAACGAGCTTCTGGATGCCTTCCTCAATTCGGCGAAAGCCGTTTGGCGTCTACACATGCTCGCCTACTCCTTCGCCACTCCAGCCCAGCTTATACTGGCCGCTCCAGCGCAGGCTTTCAACTCAGAGGAAATGGAGCCAGTAGATGATGCAGATGGATTGATCATGGATGCAAAGGCCTTCTCCTCCAACGTAGAGCTAACAGTCATGCCTGGCTTCCGAATTCCAGAGGGTGGTGTCATAAAGTGCATAGTATACTTCAAGCCCAAGTCTGCAAGAACAGACAAGAGGAGGAACTTGTAAGTCTAGTAGCCCGGCATGTACCATAGAGGCATCTCCAACCTGCCTAGTGTAGAGATAAACAGAAAGATCAAGGTGCCTGGAGGACCTTCAGCTTAGTAATTAATTGTACAGCTTCTATCTTCCATTACAATCGATTCTATTCGCCCAGGTGATTCGATTACTTGGGGACTCGAATCTGTTGAGTCCCTTGTAGCCGCCCGGGGCCGAATATCTCCATGGCCTCTCACAATGTTAGAGCTCCTGTAGCGGGAAGCAGAGGTGCCGGCCAAGAATCGCGTATGCAAGGGATACATTGGGGTCACTCAGATGCTCTCTGGAAGCCGATAAAGTACCCCTGCCTTTTTCTGTCATACCATCGGCTTCGGTCTCGATGGTCAAGAACGAGGCATGTTCGAAATTTGTGCCACCGCATCATGTTTGAAATGAGCGACTCAATCATAACATAGGGAAGCAGCTAGCATATACGGAAAAGCACTGTAGAGCAGTACCTTCGGAGTTCCCTGTTGCTCTTCTTGCCTGCACAATATTCTATTGCTCCGTTCTATGTGGCCTTCAGAGCTTTGAGGAGTTCCAGCACCTCCACCACTTTCAGAAAAATGATGAGATATCAACTAATATATCCGACAAAACTTCAATTGTCTGTCTCGAAAAAACACTCTTACCAGGCCAATGATGCCCTGCCCTTCCCTTCTTCGTCTATGAGCCACATTTACAAGCAGGCTCGGATGGAGGAACAACAGAGTGAAATCTCCTCTGAAAGCAGACAAGCAGGCTTGCCCTCCCGGGCTATTCCAGTGAAGGTGAACATGTCACTTGAAAACACATAGGGATGGTGATAGTAATCTCTAGTTTGGTGAGTTGTGTAGTATGAAGAGGGAAAGCAGAGAAATAATCTAGGATATTTTCTACATTTCCATTTTTGTGCAACCATTATGCTTGCCCGACTACATTGAGAGTGAAGAAGTTGCTCCCACCTCTTCACTCTTCTTGTAGGACATAACCGTGAAGCTCTTCCAAGAGGCCGCCCAGCCCCCCAAGGAGCTGTACATGTATGTAATCTTCCACATTGACATATGTTTCCCTGGAAGAGATGTTACTACAGGACTCGCACAAATGCCATGTGATTCCTCCTTGCTCCAAATTCCTTTCCATAACCCTGTTGCAGATTGTGATAGCACGCAAGCACCTTCATGATGGACGAGACCCACGAGCCAAAAGCCAAAGGCACATGCTTCGTCAGCAGGTACACTGCCAATCGCATCCAGCAAGTGTGGACGTTCATTGGAGAGCCTCAGAACGTCCCACCACTCCCTGGCTAGAGGCAGGTGAAGTGAAGTCCTTTGGCTTCAATTAAGTCCCACTTTGGCACTGAAGCCAAAGGTACATGTTTCGTCTGCAGCGACAATCGGAACAGTCGGTGTGTCAGATCAAATAAACTTTGATAGAAAAACTTGAGATTAACTCTTAAGCGAAGAGCTAAGCTCGAAAAACTGAGAACCTAAATCGTACCGAAAGTCGGTTCGATTTAAGGTTCAACTCCACAAAAATATAGTGAAGAAGTTGGCAAATAACAGGCTACCTTGGACTGTATCAATGATTTGCACTCGTTGAAATTGAATCCTAATAAACTTTGATTCGAAGTACAAAGAAACCTTGTCCCGCCTCGTGACCACCACAATGCCCCCCTTCTGCCTAATATCAACTTGCTAAAGGTTATGTTAGTTGCCTCTTTAAATGTGATGACTATGTGAACTCCATAGGACCATGGATTTTTTTTCTAAAAATCTAACTAAAGTATATTCGTGCACTCCAAAGTTTAAAAAGTATATTATGATTTCACCACATCTTTACATGGGTTTGAAGGACTATAAGGTGCTCAATATTTTTAGGAAACTTCATAAAGCAAACTGAAAAATATTAGTTAGTTCTAGGTGCCGTCGTGCATGATTGTCAAAAGCGCGATACATGTTTTCACGTTCCTTCAAGATTCACAGATTTATAGTTTATAGCTAGATTGTGAAAAGCACGATGCATAGTTTCACGTTCCTCCAAGATGCACATATTTATAGTCTATAGCTAGATTGTCAAAAGCTCAATACATGTTTCACGTTCCTCCAAGATGCACATATTTCTAGTCTATAGCTAGATCTTAAGATCATGTTCGTGCAAGATGCACACATTTAGAGTTTACCGTTAAATATTAAGATCATGTTCTTGAAAGATGCACACATTTAGAGTTTATTCTTAGATCTTAAGATGAGCAGCAAGAAGAGTATCCATGAACAATACTCGATACACATATACTTGTATGAAGCATTAATCATGAATTGAGAAATAAGATGTATTGATGTGAATAATTTGTCCAAGGGGTTAACGAAAGTGAGTAGGTCCATTATGTATTTACCTTCATGTGAAGATCAGGTTAGAGTTATGTTAATGAAAGTGAGTAAGTTTCTCTTACTCATCTTGATGTGAGTAAGGGTTTAGGATTTAAGCTTAGAATATGCTCATGAAAGTGAGTTTGTCTTAATTATTTAACTTCATGTGAGTATAAGTTTAGGGTTTAAGCTTACAGTATGCTAGCGAAAGTGAGTTTGTCTTCAACTACTCAGCTCTAGAGTGAGTATATGTTTCGTGTTTTAGCTTTGAGTGTGTTGATGAAAGTGAATAAAATAAGAGTTTGTCTTGCAACTACTCCCCTCTAGAGTGAGTATGGGTTTAAGCTTTAACTGAGCTAATGAAAGTGAGTAAAGTAAGAGTTTGTCTCATCTTCATAATAAGTATCGGTTTAGGATTTAAACTCCTTGGCTTAAATCTTGTTGCCTTTGTTCCCCTACTCATCTTGTTGGTTTTTTACTCACTCTCATTCGCACACTAAAAGCTTAAATCCTAAAGCACTTTCATTCGCACATTGAAAGCTTAAATCCTAAACCACTTTCATTCGTACACTGAAAGCTTAAATCCTCAACCACTTTCATTCGCACACTGAAAGCTTAAATCCTAACGACTTTCATTCGCACACTGTAAGCTTAAATCCTGACGACTTTCATTCGCACACTGAAAGCTTAAATCCTGACGACTTTCATTCGCACACTGAAAGCTTAAATCCTAAACCACTTTCATTCGCACACTGAAAGCTTAAATCCTAAACCACTTTCATTCACACACTGAAAGCTTAAATGCTAAAGCACTTTAAGCTTTAAGATTTAAGCTTTGAGTGTAAACAAAACAAATGTGATGGGTAAGGGAACATGGGAATAAGATGTAAGCTTTGAGTGTAAACGAAACAATGTGATGCGTAAGGGAACATGGGAACAAGATTTAAGCTTTGAGTGTGAACAAAACAATGTGATGGGTAAGGGAACATGGGAACAAGATTTAAGCTTTGAGTGTGAACAAAACAATGTGATGGGTAAGGAAACATGGGAACAAGATTTAAGCTTTGAGTGTAAATGAAACAATGTGATGGGTAAGGGAACATGGGAACAAGATTTAAGCTTTGAGTGTGAACAAAACAATGTGATGGGTAAGGAAACATGGGAACAAGATTCAAGTTTTGAGTGTGAACAAAACAATGTGATGGGTAAGGAAACATGGGAACAAGATTTAAGCTTTGAGTTTGAACAAAACAATGTGATGGGTAAGGGAACATGGGAACAAGATTTAAGCTTTGAGTGTGAACAAAACAATGTGATGGGTAAGGGAACATGGGAACAAGATTTAAGCTTTGAGTGTGAACAAAACAATGTCAACCATGCCATGCCATGCTAACTATGCCAGCCATGCCATGCTAACCATGCCAGCCATGCCATGCTAACCATGCCAGCCATGCCATATCATGCCATGTTATACCATGCTATGCGATGCCAGCCCATGCCCTTGCCACCGCTCCCTCCGGACCATAGCGACGGTCGCAGTCGCACGCGATAGCATCTGACCATAGCGGTGACAGCATCTGATCTTAATGACCCGTTTTGAAACGTTTTTTTAAAAGGTCTGTATTGTAGTGTGTATATTATGATTCTGGTATAAATGTGCCGAATCCCGTAGAAATCCGGCCACACCAACCAGCCATGTGAGGATTGCAGAGTTTCTAAAACTTTGGCACATTCCTGTGAGAGAGGGGATGGGTGTCCCAAACGGCCCACCTGCGTATATAGCCGCCGTGACCCAAAGAGTTTTAGTTTTAAAACGCACGCAGCAACTTCCCTCAAAAACCACGGAAACTTAGACGTAGTGTCCAAAACGGCATGCCATAGCTGCCAGGAGATGGATATTTCATGTCCCTCCGGACCTCTCAATGCTAGCAGCACACACCAGTGGGTGGCTCATCAGTCTGAAATCCTGGATATCAAATGCCTAAATGCATATGTATGTAGCACGTTGTTATCTGGCAAGCACCCTCTTGTTTCCATTACGCAATCCCACATACGCAGGCATTTCAAGAGCACACCTCGCTGCTCGCAGGCCAGCCATTACATGTCACGGTTAGCAAAAGCATCATGAGAAACCAATGGGTAGTGCCCACCGTCCTGCATTGAATGCAGGACGGAACGTTCCGACCCGCCTGTGCTAATATCTACCCTTGTCATAACTGCTGACGGCTACCCAAATTCCATGTCGGGCAGGCTTCATTGCGGCGGGCCTGGATCAGAAGCGTGAGCGTCATTACGTACCCGCCGCCCGCCTGAACCCTGAAACCCAAAACCCAAGAGCTGTGAGGTGCGAGAGCAAAGCCATTCCGGTTCCAGCCCAGAGAGATCTGAGAGAATTTCTGGTTACAGCTCAGAGCAATTCTGGTTTCTAAGCTGAGACATCCTGGTTGCAGGCATGGAGAATTTGGAGGAAACCATGAGGACTCTGCTGAGGATGGGATGGCTGGTGGCTCTAATCGGCGTGGCCAGACAGACAGGGAGAGGATGCTTGCAGATTTCAGAGCTGCCAGGGAGTTCCGCAACAGGCCAGAGCATCGAAGCATGCACCAGGCGAAGTTTTCCGTGATGGATGATCCGCCTCCCCCGTCGAGAGCTTCGCTGTCCAGCCTCCGCCCCATCCTGATCAGGTAGCTTTGATGGGATGGTCTGGTTTCTTTGCATGCGAGCCTGGAGCTGGAGATTGTTTGCTTGATTGATTGATGGATGCATGCAAGCGATTGGGCTTGCTGTTGCTTGCGCGTGGTGCAGTGAGCTGACTGTGGGGACGAGGCACCGGGGCGGTGCTGTGGCAAGCTGATCGAGGACGCGTTCCGGTTGGCTGCTGTGATGACCTTGATGGAGGACGAGACTGGCGAGGTCACCATTCTGACGGTGTATCATGCGCTCAAGTCGAATGCTCCTGAGCGGATGGTGGCCAAGCGGTTTCCCAAGGGGCGGAAGATTGCGGTGAAGGAACCGTATTTCAAGGTGGCCATGGATGGACGTCTGGCTGTGAGAGTGGATAATTCCGATGATTTTGTGCTCTTGGAAGAGGACGTTGTGCATGTGGCTCCGTCCGAAGGGCAGGGCAACCAGCCAAGTACGAGAGAGGGGGAGATGGGCGTGCGAGCTCTAGTGGAGAGGGTGTGTTGAAATCGGTGGAGGAGCTGCGTGAGGAGGGAAGGACGTGTTTTAAAGCGGGGAGTGGGGAGGCTGTTGAGGTGTATAGCAGGCTGGTTTCTGTGATAGAGGGAGGGAGGAAGGGGATCGTGAGAGGTCGAGGAGGACTATGTCATTGCCTACTCTAACAGGGCGGAGGCCTGGCTGCGGCTGGAGAAGTATGAGGAGGCTCTGGGAGATGCTGCCAAGGCTTTGGAGCGGATGGTGGGCATGTGAAGAGCATTGCGAGGAAAGTGAGGGCTCTGTGTGCGTTGGAGATTTTCCATGAGGCGGTGCTGTTGTTGCAACAGGTGATGAGGGATGGAAGGGTGGATGGTGCCACTCGGACGGAGTTGCAGGGGCTGCTCAGAGGTGCAGAGGCTGGGGACAAGCAGAGCAGGTTGGGGAAGTATGATCTCAACGAGTTTTATGTTGGTAGTGGGCGAGTGGCTCCTCCGAAGTGCAGAGATTTTGTGGGGCCTGTAGGGATCGGGCTGGTCCAGCAAGGGGATGGGTCGAAGAGGCGGGGCTTGTTTGTGACCAGTAGGGTGAAGCCCGGGGATCTGCTTCTTGTGAGTAATCCGCTTGCTGTGGCAAAAGGCGGTGAGGAGCAGGCGGGCTTTGTAAGAGGTATCAGGATGCCAGCTTGTGTCGTGATCGACGAGAACTTGATAACGGAGGTGACGGAAATTTGCAGGAGGTCCCTCGCCGTCTGAAGCAGTTGTACTCGCTCTACGATGGCACGGAAGGCTCCCAGGCTGAGGTGCCTCCTATGTCGTTGTTCTTGCCACCTGCAGATTCAAGCAAAGTGAAACCGCAAAGTGCTCCTGAGGAAGTGGTGGATGTTGGCCGCATTCGGAGGATCAAGACCGTGAACGCCTTCTTGGGACCGGACCCTGGAGATGCTTTCACAAGCGAGTGGTCTCAGATGACTTCACCCGCAGGCTTGTGGGTGCTGCCTTCTTTCATCAACCACTCCTGTCTGCCCAACACTCACATCTCGTTTGTGGGATATGCGATGTTCTTACGAGCCACCCACGACATCCAAAGAGGGAGGAGCTCACCATATCCTACGGCGACTTGGAACAGCCTTTGGAGGAACGGAGGGCGTTTCTCAAAGCCCATTCAGGATTCGAGTGCAGGTGCCCTAGGTGCACAATCGAGCAGGAACTTTTCAGAGCTTCCCAGCGTTGATCACACTCACACAGCTGTTTTCTGCCCTTCCACCCAAGGACGAGTCTTATGGTGAGGAGGCTACTAAGAGGCTATCCGCTGCAGGTGCCAGACTTGCTGAACGTTTGGAGCAAATCCTTGATAAGTTGCCAGCAGGCGATGCCCACAAAAAGGACTGGGTCAGGCATTCGTATTTCAGGGTCTACATGTGCGTGGCCTCGGAGCATCTGAGGCGGACATTGAAGACTGATGAATGGGACAGTTGGGCGGACCATATGTACGCTCGGTTAAGCACGATGCTCCGTATCGAGCCCACAGAGGAACTCCTTGCACAAGCTAGCGGTGCTGTTCGTATTATGGAGGACAGGTGCGAAGAGTATCTATGGAAGTGGAAGGCTAAGTGGACTCGCCTGCTGAAGCAGATCTGCACCGCCATGTATGGGCCTATTAGCGAGGAGGCCAGGAAAGCTCTTGTTTACAGATACTCCCGGACGGCTCTTGCGCTCTAGTTTGTGCAAGAGTGTTTTGACTTGACCCCAAATGTGGAAGAAGAGCGTACATCACCAGCTTAAGACCCATTTCCCATGTCCACCCAGCTGGGTTTGGACCCTAACAGGCCAGTGGTTGGGTTTCCAACCTAAAGCTGTCTCTGGTTGGAACGACACATTTTGAGATGAACGATTTTGGTTCGGTTCATGACCAGGAACGGATATCCTTGTGAACTACTTCACACAGAATTTCCCACTCCGATAGTTCGATCTTTGGGTTTGTCCGAATGGGCGAAGTAGTAATTGAAGAAAGGCTGTCTATGGGTTTGTCCGGATTGGCGATGTGGCTCAACAGGCTGCTCTTCTGTAAGACACCAGTGCTTGCACAGGCCTTCCAAATGCAAAGCAGAAGTAATATCAGCCGCTCCAGCCCCTCCTGCTCCAAAGACTGCATGCTACTAGAAGACAACGGTAAAAGTAACACCATCAGGGTCACTACCGACAACTAACATCCGCCCAATAACAGCTAGTGCTCTGTTATCGTATCACGAATACCATACCCAGATATCAGGACATTCCGTGTCACCGCATCCTTTGTGGGCAAGCTGTCAAGAACCCGGCGTGAGGCTTCCAGTTTGTGCCACATTTTGACATACATGTCCACCAGGCAGTTGCCCACGACTATGTTATACAGCAGTCCTCCTTCAACAGTCTGAATGCTCCTGCCTGCCCTGCGTGCTTCATCCATTGCCCCCCACACTTTGCATAGATGTTCACCAGGCAGGTGCCAAGAAACAGGTTACGAGGAATGCCACTGCGCAACACATCAAAGTGCACCTGAAAGGAGTCTCAGGCATACATGCATATTCCCAGCACGCTCATAACATCTCTACCAGAAATCTGTAAAGCCAGGAGACGATTGGTACAGTTGGTACAGTCGTAGGACTCCTGCGGCCTCAGAAAGCTTCCCAAGCTGCCACCAGGTGCTCACAGGTACAGCCGTAACGACGCACATTTCCGACCCTGCACGTCTGCCACGTTCAAGCTTATCCTGAGAGCTGGACTTGGAAGGAAAGGCACCATGACCCATCTGCAAACCCACAAGCTTGAAGGGCTTGCCACAGTTTCAGCATAGTGCAAAATGTAGACAGAAATAGCAGAGTCTGTCTGCGCCAGAGATTCCAGGGCTCCAACGGCCTCAGAAAGCTTCTCATATTGACAGAACAAGCTCACGGTTCCCGATCCTGCACGCCTGCCAGGTTCAGGCTTATCCCGGTAGCTCGACACGAAAGGAGAGGCACCATGCCCCATCTGCACATCCAAGGAGACGAGCTGCTTGACCCAAGCTGGCTTAAAACGATGTGTGACTGCTGACGCTGGATGTCAGGCGGACGGAACTCTTCGTGTCTCTTCTGACCCCCAAAGATGCACAGGAATGTAAGAAAAAAATTATGTCTGGATACATAGATCCACCGCACGTCGCCGGGATAGCTTGAATCCCGACCAGAGGGTTGATGATTTTGCGCTCTACCAACAAGGACAACAACTTTATTTATTCCACCGATGATGGAAGTGCTCTGATTGAACACATATAGAGACAAAATATATACATCTAAACTAAAGAGACAAGACGGTGTAAGATGGAAAAAAGGGAAGGAAAGCTATAAGAGGCAAAACAATTGTAAAGAGTTCAACTAGGTCTGCCGAAAATCAAAAAGCTCAGAGAGACATAGGCCAGTGAGCTTCGTAATATGAAACGAGAAGAATCTACGCAAGGAAAAACCAGCACACTTAAATAGAAGAGTGTATACAGCGAGCCCGAATAGGAGCATAGACATGGCAATAGAAGAGGAAGTGTGATTTAGATTCAGGGTCAAGGGAGCAGAGCTTGCAAATACGGGCAGCTTGGGGTGGTGTGGACTTAAGCCAACGGTTGGTCTCGATTCGGAGGTAGTGGGAGCTAACACGGAATTAACCGATAAGAGTGCGGAGCTTGAAGGAGAGAGGGAATTGAGGTAACATGGTAGGGGTGGAACCTAGAGGGGATTGACACGAAACTCCTCCTAGTAGAAACGGAGTTTGGACATTAGGGAGGGCAAATGAAAGGGGAACCAAGTGAGACGAAGATATCTTAATTTAAGGTCCCGCCGGATGAGGTGGTTGGGAGGGAGATGAGAAAGGGGAAGGGGGAGAATGGGGAGTTGGCCAAACCGGGAGTCTAAGGGGTGCAAATTTAAGCCGTTTAAGCCAAGCAACTGCTTGGGAGAGCCAAGAAAAAGAAGCTTGGGAATCAACATTGAGCCGAAGGAAGCGAGAAGACCTGTAGGCAAGGAGATGATAAGCGGCCGGGGAGGGGGGGAAGGGTTAACAATGTCAAGGAGGAGGAGGCGGTAAAGAAAACAAGAGAGGCAAAAGAGGCCATCAAGTTCAAGGGGTAAGGTAGAAAATTCAGAAAGGAGGATAGGTAAGGGGTCGAACGCTTACAGGCAATGTGAGCACGGAGAAAGGAGCTTTGTACTTTTTCCACCTTAGCCCAAGAGGAAGAGGATGATGGTAATTGTGGGAGTGAAAATAGGGTCACCCGACTTTTCTGCATTTAGATATGGCCAAACAATGTGTTGAAGGGTAAACAATACATCGTTTTCTATATACAAATTAAATGCACTTTTTTTACATTAAAATATTTAAATTATATATAAAGAATGATATATAATAAGTACTAAGATTAAAAATAGGGCACTGAGTTATGTTGACACTGAGATTATGTCACAAATTAATATTATATTGTAGCCGCCCAATGGTCATCCGTAGCGGCTCTAGCTCAATCGATAGTCAAAACATGGTAATTCTGTAAGGAGGTTAATATGCACCATGGGGGTTTTCTGCCTTTTATTCGGCAATGAGGGTTTCCAATGGGTCTCCATTTAGGGTTTTGAATCGTGTGGTCCAAAAATGCCTCAGAAAATAGGGTGTTCATCTGCCGTGCACACAAATTTCGTGTATCGATGTAGGAGGCAAAGGGTTTTGATAACCCCTCATACATCCATTTGGCTCCATTTCGGACCCGGATGGGACGACCGTTTGTGCAGGTGATGATGAAGACCGATGAGCAAAACCCGGCAACTCAGCGCGAAAAACATGGTGCGCGGGTCCTTTTCCATTAAGTACAACTCTCGCCTGCCGTTAGTACAATGGTCCAGGGTCAATGTCGGGCCCTGCTCGGAAAACACAATTAATGTCGTTCTAGAGCGGCCGACCGGCGCCCTCTTCACTCCTCGTCCATGGACACCCTTTGACCGTGTGTAATTGTGGCCCCATTGTACACGCGAAGAGAAATAGTGTTCCCCACTTGCTGGGGTGAACCGTAACATGCAAAAGAAGTCACATCGAGTGAGGATCGGCCTATGGACATACAAACAACGTTCTGGTTTGGTTAACGCTTCGTCTGCAATGCGTCTTGCACATGAACACCATCTTCTGTCGATGTCTCGTCGTATGGATTTGTCGCTATGCTTAGGAAGGCTGGTTTCCACGCTGGTCTTTGTAACTGCATAATAATGACAGAACTTGGCGGAAGACAACGGTTTTCTGGTTAAGTGCGGGCTGGGAAAAATAGCCTTCCACGGACAATAATGAATTTGGAGAATCTATTGAAACTTATTGAGAGGAAGGGAAGAAAAACGTGTCCACATAAGACAAAACATCTTGGCAGATGTTCATGAACTCCGTCGTCTCGAATTACCATCATCATCGCAAGGCTCGCATCACCACCACTATCTTCACTATCTTGGGCCACTTTGGCTAGTCGGTATGAAGCGCAATTCATTTAATTTTAGTCGATCGCCTTCTTGTCCACAGATATAAATGTTTGCGAGCATTCAAGTTGAAACCATAATATATGATCACGTTTTGTTCACAAAAACCTTTTATGCGTTTTGTGCAAATTAGCTTTCCTCCTTTTTCCCCGATTTTCACACTGGGTCCCTTCATGTCGGATTATAAATTCTTCAACATACCTTCCTTCATACGCATCCGTGCTCGGTCATGTACCAATGAGCGACAAAGTGAGGATCCGGTGCATCTAAGTGAACATCAATGACCCCGCCAATCCAAAACGGCTCAGCCGTGGTGTGGGGACGCAATGAACATGTCTTTCCTTATTTCCGCAATGTCACCATTCAACCGCAGTTTCTTGTTCTTGTCTAACAACGGTTTGATATGCACCAAGGTACATATCCGTTGGGGAAGGTCCCTGAGTAAAGCCTCCTCTAGCAACGCCTCATCAGGCACGTGGAGAAGCTCTGTTTCTTCAACTTCATCCGAAAACCACTTCCATGCGTCCTGGAGTGCGAGCCCTATATTATTCTCCACAATAACGATCTCCTCTTGGTCCACCCAAAATTCTTCCCACCATTTATATTCCTCTGCGGTGACATATGGTCTAAGCGAGAGGCCCTCCTTCAAGTGAGCCACACCTCGGTTGGGGATAACCGACGATGTGCCTTTCTTATCACGGCACGAAGGGATGTCACCGCGGTTAAGTCATGGATGGGACAAACTTCAAAAACTCCAAACCGGCTTCCGCTTTCCCATTGTGGCGATGTCGAATATTGTTTGCTTCTAATGATCACAAGGCCACGGTCGTTTTCTTCTCTTGTAATTTTGAACTGCCGGAATGACAGTTGTTCAATTTCGCATCATACTATGCTTGCCCATCCCCTTGTCGAACGGCCAAACATAGGAGCGGAAGTCTGGAACCTCCGTTAATACCTTCACCGTGTTGGAGTGTACGCCTCTTTCAAAATTGCCGCCAATGCGGGAGAGTATGAGCTTCCCTGTTTCAAGCTCTTTGAAAACATGAAAACATTTGGTCAATTTGATCATGAGTATGTCCAACGAGAAGAAACCCCACCTTTACTTTCTCAAAAGTTCCCATATCCACTAACATGTTCGGATATGCAAAAGAAGTTGATTCTTGTTCTCCGACAAGTGTTGTCCAATTGCAAGTATAAAACCTTCTAATACTCCTCGTAGTTGTGTATCACATCCTGTATAATGTTGATAGTCAAATTGGCGTCATTTCTCAAATTTGTAATGCAAGAAGGCCCTCGTTTATACGTGTAGTTGTGAATCATACACCCAACTACGTGGGCGAGATGCGGGACTCCTCATCCAGTTCTTGACCACCTCAAAAGTGTGGTACCTCGCTTTTCTTGGTCCATCCCATCTATAGATGTAATATGTACTTATGCGGATCTCGTAACTTTTGCTCTGTGTTTGGCCATCTTCGTCTGCTCGTGCAAAAGACACGACGGCCCAAGCGACCGATATTTCATTACAAAACAAGAACTTCACGAGTCGGTTTCAAAATCCATTCTTTGCAAACACTCTAGTCATGCCCTCTCATTTATCATTACACATATACTTCACATGAGGGCGGATTTTGGTGTAGGTGGGAGCCAAGGTCGGTGCTTATGGAGTTCCACCCAAGGGTTTCCGTGGTAGGACATAGGGGCGCCGGCCGGCGCCACTCTCTTGTGATATAAGGGGCGCCGGCCGGCGCCACTAGTGTCATGACATTGGGTGGGGGCCGTGGCTCCTGTGGAGGAGGAGGAGGAGGAGGAGGAGGAGGGGAGGGTAGTGCAGGCAACTAACCATCCCAGGTCGGACGCCTCTTGTGATATAAGGGGCGCCGGCGCCACTCTCTTGTGATATAAGGGGCGCCGACCGCTTAACCAAACCTCCATCCAAGAAGGCGCCCAAACCTCCAAGCGACGGCACCGACACCTAGGACCAAGACACCACGACAAACCGCAGTAGTTCACACAAAAAGGTTAGAAAGGACATGCGGAGGAACAAGAGTGCCCAGACCTTGATCGACCTTCCGTGTTGAGTTCCGTATAGTTGTCTTCAATCGCAGCGAGCATGTCGAGAACCGGTTTGACTTTGGGATCTTCACTCTGTAGTTGCATTTCCATAGCTTTAAGAACCACGCGTAGGTGACATATCCGAGCCCGACCTTTCGCACTCTCGTTTGTATAGCAACCATATTTCTAATTTTGTATGCGTGTCGGAAGATTGAAAACCTCCACATTTGGGAGCCTCTCACCATGTACATAAAAGTCTCCATCCAAGCTATGGCCCTAGCGCATGGAGCTGTATGGGTTTGTTCGAAACCATCCACGGTGAGTTCGAAGAACTCTAGCCTTCAACTCCTCATACCGGATGTGTCCCACACAATAAACCCTTAAAGCCTTGAGACAACATCGTGTCGGAACACTCCCATAACATGAGTGACAACTTTTCCTTTATCATTGGTCCCTGTCGCGATGGACTAGAGGCGAAGGAATGTCCCGCTTCGCACATTCTTATGAATCTATACCGCTCGAAATCTTTCTTTCGTCAATTTACAAGCACATCGATTGCAACAAGGTTTCCGAGTCAGCTGTTACAATGTCCACTTCACTCTTCCTCAACACGCTGCGCCCGTCTTGACATAACGCAGACGAGTCCTTCGACGTCTGCAATGTCTCGCTCAAAGGTTTGGTGAAACGATCTTTGCACATCATCCTCCGGAGGTGATTGGAAGTCGCTCGATGGGACCTCTATCGGACCTCTAGCACCTCGGGACCAGGTTTGTTCTGCCTTCGCATACCCATCGCCATGAACAAGCCACGGCGGGCAATCGTGCGAACATCAGGCATCCCTTCAACCCCAACTCTCCTCGCTAGAGGGCTGCCGTCAAAATGGCTGCGTACAAGTTCAGGTTTCTTGGCATCATCGGAACATCATGCGGCATACTTGGTGAAGACAACTCCCGACGTCGGCGTCTATCCCCTGCACAAGTGATATCCAATACTGACTTCCCACAGTATGCTATAGCGGACTCTTCCAAGCCCCTTAACACACTAACCTTGCGGAGGATGGCGAGGCAGAGGTGGCGGAGGGTTCAAAAGATCAAGCCTCCTCGCCCTTTTCTGGGAGTCCGCTACAGGCCCCAAGTATCGGGAGGGTTCTTCTACATAAGCCGATGCCTGCGTGCAAATGTGCATTTGCCGGGTTAACAGCAGCTGGTGATAGCACAAATGAATCAGACATGACACAGTCGGGTGCACTTTCCACTCACGTCCTCCATATCGTCTGTGTGTGTCGCGCGCAACATTGCCGGTAGTCGAAGTCGTCGACAAGTCCTGCTTGGTAGACTCCTTGCAAACAGAAATGGTTGGTAAGTGTGGTTTGCGTCGAGCGCCGACTTAGTACCCACGCCTACGGCACGCGACTTCATTGCACATAACGGCGAGGAAATCCAATGAGGCAGCGGATATCGCACCGCCACGGATAAGAATAACTTACCGCGAATCGATGGATAAGTCACAGTGTCATAAATACATGCATAGGAGAATAAGGTCCACTTAACTACCAGCCTTTCACACGACATCAGGGTTTCTAACTTTGGTTAACGTGGTGAGCGGTAACCCTAATCTGGTCCAGGGGTTAAGAGTCCCTTATGGTAACGGTGTTCCACTCAACCTGCCTGCGCACTGGTAACGCCCACACCATGAGAGAGGCCTCCATCGGTGTGTGGCGGGCGTGTGTGAAGGAGGGACCTACGGTGTGCGCCTTTGCAAAGAGCGTGTTCCGTGTCAACGGTGCACAAGGCATCCTGCGGCGAGAACTCCACAATTTCCATTCAAGCCCAATTTGTGAGTGATGCAACTTTGTTTTCAGGTAGCTCAATTCGGGCGGGCCTGTGCAGGTGAACGATGGCAAGCGGACGACGGAGCAAGAAGGATTTGGCGGCGCCGGTGACCTCCTCCCAAGTAAGAAATCCAGGCGGGGAGTAGCGGGCGGCTAGTGCGGAGGGACTTGGGAAAGGCAGCGACCATCGCGTGATGCGATGGAGGTGGTGAGCAAGCCAAGGGTGGGCATGCATCGGGCAAGCGAAATCCGCTGGCGGCGTCTGCGAAGGCCGACAACGGTGGAAAGAGGGGAGCTGGAGTGGAGAAGTCACAAAAGCCTCGGCGCTGTGCCGCCATTCCTTCGCCTTCACCTACGAGGAGACTGTGATCATTCGGGCTCGAATGCTCGGATGGATCCTGTCAATGCTTGAGAAAGATTGGATGGTGACACGGGATGCGAGCGAGGATGAGAACGCTCGGACTCCACTGTTGAAATTGTGGATCATGGGTTATGGGAGCATTGCCTAACCAAAGAGCGAGGGCTGGATGGGTAGTATGGGCGACCCTGGACATGGACGAGAAGAACCCGGTGTTCACGTTGTTTTGCACAACAAGGCCTCAGGAGTTTGACGCAGTGATTCAAGACCCTCAAATGTATAGGGCGTATGAGCTCAGCGTCCTTGGGTTTCATGCTAAGAAATGTGGTCCTCCTGAGCTTGTCGAGGTATTTCGGGAAGCAATGCGGCAACCGACTGTAAGCAGATATGCCATTGACATGTAAATTTTGTTTTGTTCGGTTGTGTCACCGCTTGCCCTCCGATTTGCATCATGTTTGCTTTCGCAGCCACCCTGTAGGAAGAGCTCTTATCGATCACAGTGGAAAGGTGTCGGATCTTGTTGTAGCACACAGTGCGTATTGTCTATGAGGAGGCGAGAGAGCAGCACAGAGGATGATGCAGATAGTGAAGATGCGATAGTGAGACCATCCGACGAGGATGATGGCCCGATCCTGTGCCGGGTCATTCAGATGGAGAAGGGTCAGCGACCAAGACGAGGATAGGGATGCAGAGGACATCATGAACTTTGCGACCTTGTTCCTACCGTCCGCATCGATGCGGATGACAATCGGGCGGCCGGCCGGCCGGCCGGCGCCCAGCGGATGGGGAAGACGATGACCCCAAACCCAAACCGGTTTGTCCGGGCCTGCTGGGGAGATGGACTAGGCGGCCGGCGGCGCCCCTGCCATTCACGCCCAAGAAGGAGGAGGCGGCCGGCCGGCCGGCGCCTGTGAGCGGAAGAGGAGCCAGGCGATGTGGTGGAGCGAGGTGGAAGCGAAGAGAGCACCTACGGATGTCTCGCCGCTGGACGAGCAAATGGCGATGTGGCGCAGTGGGAAGAAGAAGTCAAGAGAGATGGAGGAAAAGGGGACCATCCGGAAAACATTGCCACTGCTCATGTTCGACGAGGAAAAGGCTGGAGGATGCTATCGAGATGCAGACCCTTTGACACGAATTCGGGACTCGGCTTACTCCAAGAAGGTGGTTCGTGAAACAAGATTAGTGAAGTGGAGAATTTGAAACCAAAGATCCCATATTACACCGGATGCGCAGATAAGGAGAGTGGACGAGGCATGGGCAAATTATTTGGCTCGTGTAATATCGAAGGGAAGGATTGAGGAGGGCGTGTTGCCTCTCCTTTGCATGATCGACCCGACGAGTGTGACAACCTCAAGTTGGACCGGAAAAGGTTCGAGAAGAAATATGTTATGGGCGTTCTTGGTGGGAACCATACCTTTGCAGCCATGAAACATTTGGCGATATATCTCGAGGAAAACACGCTTCCAATATGTGGAAGCTCATGTCGATTGTAAATGCGAGCATCGGCAATGCACACAATACGATGTCAGACAAAAGGAAGAAGATGTCCTTCATTGAGCAGGTCAGGTACTTGAGGGACGAACTACTTATTGCCGGCGAGATGATGTCCAGATGACCATGAATTGGAAATTCAACCTATACCGTGTATTGGGCTTGATTGAGGACGACGGAGGTCGGAAGACGATGTTTACAAGCGAATAAGGTGGACAATCGGACCCACATCTTATGCAAAGCAGAGGGAAGGTTTGGGACAACGTGGATCGAATATTTTCAAAATGGGAGGCTGGAGAATTGCCGGAGCAGAAAAAACATGTTCCTGCCGGAACAAGTAAGAAGGGCAAAGGCAAACGGAAGGTACAAGAGGAGGCTCAGGTTGTTGACACTGTTACGTGAAGCCGAAGGATATGCTAGCAAAGCCGTGGAAATCGTTCCAAGGGATTCCAGCTGGAGAGTGCGGTCAGCGGATACTCATCAGCGCGACCGAGAAGGTGTTGACAGGTATTATCGACCTAA
Source organism: Anthoceros angustus (assembly GCA_010909165.1). NCBI lineage: Eukaryota > Viridiplantae > Streptophyta > Anthocerotopsida > Anthocerotales > Anthocerotaceae > Anthoceros > Anthoceros angustus. The sequence continues at coordinate 505,296 of MU008153.1, forward strand.
AAGGTATGGATGAGGAGATTACCTTACGGAAGAAGTTTCATGTTATACAAGTGGCTATGGTAAAACACTTGGGCTGCTCATCATTCGAAGAGGTTAGGCTGGAATATCCTTTGCATTCGACCGAAATGATAGCTCGGTTCAGACGGCATTGGGAAGGTGTGCCATACTACCCATCGTTTTCTAATTCTCTCATATGTCGTCTGTTACAAACCCTAACGTTCTTGCGGCGCCGGTGGAGGCCACTTCCACATGTGATGTGGGGACCGAGTTGCACGGCCACCGGCGCCAGATCCACTCCATAGAACGAGAGGGCGCCGGCCGGCGCCTCACCCCTTGAGATCTACGGGTGCATAATGTTTCACCGCACACTGTATGCACTTACTCGTTTTGCCTGCAAGAATTGAAGGATATAGACAACTTGCGAAAATGCCGGAGGACTTTAAGAATTTCATTTTCGAGATCAATAATTGGAAGAGTTTGGAAGACGAGCAATGACGGGCATGTGATCTTCATGAAGGGCTGCACATTTTACCGCTCCTGATGAGAAGGAGGTTCATTACCAAGTGGAGAAGCGAGATATTCTGGAGATGCGGGGCTACCTTCGGGTGAGTTAGTCATGGATGTGCCCAGAGGCTTTGATATTGGGCCTATGGACAAACGGATGGATGCGACTATGTTGAGTACATTTTCAGCAGTTTCATGAGAAAACTACAAGCGAACTTCCGCATGATTGTCATGCATGGAGTGGAGGAAGCCCACACAGAATCGGCGCGCAGTGGTGTAAGAAGGGTGGCACAGTGTCTTTCGTGTGGGATAAAACTAACATGAGCAATGATAGGGGCGGATTTGAAGCGATGGAGTATGTGACCGCTTGATGGGGCTTGAAAGATGGGTGTTCAAAGGATCGAGCTCGATGATGCCGAATGCCATGCATGGCACTTTTAACAATGGGAGGTCCGTCATAGGCCATGACATGGTAAAGAAGGTGTACTTGTCCCATGACAAGTTGGTGGTATGCCCATACCAAAGGCCTCTTGGGCTGATGAAATTGATCAAGACCTTCTCAAAAGAAGGAGGCGGGTGGTGGACGCATGCTCGGTGGCACAACCAGCAGCCTTGCTGTGGAAGAATCAGACGCCATCGGCGGACTTACGGTGCCGGATACATCCCCAGATCCATCCACGGATCGAGGTTCTCCGGATCAAGAAGAGCTTACCTTGAGCCCCATCGCAGGCCCTTCGCAGCCTGGGCAAAGGAGGTTTGTATAAGTGAAAAGGATTGTTCAAAGGCCCAAGTTGTTTCTTTGAGTGCCGGAGGATGAAGAGAGCGAATTGGTGTTGAGGAAGGACAACGCTGGATACCATATGGCAACCTCCCACGTCGTCGGCAGGTCCAAGCGCGGAGGTTAACAACGGCGACAACGCTTTGGGTGAGAATGACAGACGAAGAACTGGAGCGATACGAAACCTAGCTGTAGTTTTAGATTCTGCTTCGGGGCCCGTTGAGACCCGAATAGCCCGCATGAGTAACCGGATCCAATGTATTAGGATTCCGACATAAACTTCATTATGCCATGTGTCTATCGGTGCCATTTTGCGAAGTGCACATTTAAAACGTCCCTCTTCCATTATGGCCATCTGTGCGCGCCAGCCGCGCTGCACTGTCGCTACCGTGTGTATGCCTCAATTGTGTTGTTCATGACTTAGTCGGGGGCCAAGAATGGTCCATTGTCGAGATGATGGCGTGATTTAGATACCGAGTGATTTTCGTCAAAGGGGTTACGCAACAGGAAGGGGGTTCGTATATAAACCTCCTTACGTAATTACCATGTTTCAAATTTATTTATCTCCACCCAAGAGGATGTAAATAAAGTTGTTGTTGTAACTCGTTCACTATTTACCTGCCCCATGTGGTTTCCTCGCTACGTGTGAGAATGATATCCACTTTATTCTTAAAGCGGTGATCCTCACCTCCCTTCTAACTACAGGTTTATTATTCTGGAGTCTATTTATGTTAAGGTTTTCAGCTCTTGGCTTGGATATTCTCACTACTTCTTGGGCTAAGAAGGCTAAGGTTTGGGCCCGTGGTCAAATTGGTTTCACCCTAGCCGGAATACTTTGGACAATATTTTTCCCTTACTATTATGATTATGAGCTCGACATAAGAATCGTATCGCTTTATGGACTTTAAGCCACGTCATGATACTAATCTGCACTTGGGTTTAGTGTTTGATTAGCATTAATTAATTAATTACTTACTTACTTATAAGTCGGTCATATAGCTTTGGCCTCCTCACAACACCTTGCATTGCATATCTAGGACAAGTTATGATATGAGCTTGTCCTGAAAGGGTCTATATACTAACCCTTGGCATCAAGATATTCCTAAGATATCCTATCGGCATGAAGATATGGGAAATATCCTAAGAATACACTATATGCAAGGAATATGCTAAAGCATATTACTTGAACTTATCCACTTAGCTATTATATCCTAAGAATACACTATATATGCAAGGAATATGCTAAAGCATATTACTTGAGCTTATTCACTTAGCTATTGCTAACTATGTTTAATTAACACTAATCAACGCTTAATTAACATAAGTGCTTTAGATTAATTAATATTAAATACTTACTTATAGATCAGTAATTAGATTAATTAATGCTAATCAAATACTAAACCCAAGTGCAAAGATTAGTGTCACATGGCATGACAGCTGTCGCACGAGGTAAGCACTTGAATTCATATAAGCCCTTCCTCAACAAACAACCAAGCAAAACAAATTTAATACGCAAATATAGGTGCAAACCAATTCCCCCCTGATAATGTGAGACTCCTAATCAAAACATTATCATTAGTAGGACTACACACGTACACACCTCATGTAGCGCATTGTGCAAAAAAGCAATCTTCTTCGGGAATGTCGTCCAGAGGTTATGAACATTGTCCATGAGTGGAAGGTTGTCTTCAGCATCCTCATGCGCATGGGCAACATGTCATTTGGACTACTCTCCCCCGGTTGCTCATTGCTTTCTTCTTGCTCACCACCGCTGCCTTTATGTGTTGGTTCATCCATGGTCAGTTATATGCGGAACTTCTCCTTTGTGCGTGTGAAAGCAAACACATGTTGTGATGCCTCGAACAACTCCTTTAGCTGACGCCGTTGATTGCTCTTCAACTCATGTTGTTACCATAATGATACGCCGACGGAACGGAGAAATAATAGGATTAGGGCACGGTTCGACTGAGGGCAGCATAAGTAGTTTGTATAGTTACAAATAAACTGAACGATACTTAAGGCAGTTTAATTGCTAATCAAACTTGTATATAAGGAGTTCACGACACGAATAAAAACGCCTTTTTTCTCGAGCTACTTGCTTCTATATGGTATCCGAGCCTCGTTGTTCCCGCACGGCTTCGCCGACACCTCGAGCTTGGGTTACCGGCTTCAGAAGCACATCATCGGCAACCCGGACATCAGGCCACTGAACCGGCAAGATGCGCGACGCGCCCGACCTCCTGCGCACCGCAGCGCCACCACCACGCCTCGCAAACAAACCTGCGGTGATTCAAAGCGCCGGATCAATTCACCTCTCACATCGGACCCAAAACATGCAGCTGCCACCGCACCGCTTTGAACCTGGCGTCGGTTTGAGCTCTTCCCGTGGATCACCTTGAGTCCGGATAATTCGGCTCGAGTCCCGGATGGAGATCATAACCGCCATGATGCGCGACCGAGCAGTCGCCGTCGATGACACCGCACATGCTTGCTTTCGATCCCTTGCGAAACACAATCCCAGGCGAAGGCAATAACCATGGCAACCAATCTAGTAGTTAGCACCCGATCGTTAACACAACGAAGGTAGAGTTCGAGGGACAGGGCAGGTTCACCCAGCGACTACAATACAGCGAATTCAGTTGGAGGAGCACGATCTCATGGGGATCGTCAGTATAGTCACCCAACCCACAAGCTGCGGGCGCCACAACCAACCAGTTGCGGCTGGTAAAGAAAGACAAAGAGCAATCGGCATCTTGTTCTCGACTAGACAAAAATGCTCCAGACACTCAAGGTCGAAAAGCGCCCACGAGATCCGGAAAGTGTTCAAAGACATGTTCGCAGACAAAGCTCCATGTCAATTGTAAATGCCACACGGCAATTCTATCTCGAGAATGAAAGCAAAGTTGAGCAACACGTGCACAACGGATACGCAAACAAAACTTGCATCCAGGTACCACACTAAGCAGTACCAAGAATTGCCTTACTAAGGTCCTTCCACATCATACAGAACATTTGTGAGCTCGCAAAGTTCAGCCCTTCACCAGGCTCAAAGTGCAGCTCAAGCAGGATCGATACCTGTATACACATTCGCAGAAGTCCTCGGAGCACTCTTAGAAGAAGAAGTCAGCCGAACAACAACTCATAGGCCTGCAACTGGGCCTAACCACGCACTCTTCACATCAAGAGGCCGTGGAGCTCGAAGAGGAGGCTTCCGAAACAACTCCTCAAGTTGCAAGCCACCTGGGCAAGCAACACAAGGCAACTTCAATTTATGATGGTCAAGAGGTGGTGATGGGTCCCTCCTATGCTGACCTAGGTGTTACGATTTTTGGTCCAAGTTCAATTGGACTTTTTCGCCTCACGCCACCAAGAGGATGGGTCTTGCTAGTGCTGTCTTTGGGCTCTATGGGATGAATATTCATGATATCAACCTCAGCATCTTTTCAACACCGGTCACACCTCCACTATTTATGGTGCTTTGAGGGTTTGGGGCCCGGTCTTTTCTCTTCTTCTTGGGCTAAGGTGGAAAAAGTACAAAGCTCCTTTCTCCGTGCTCACATTGCTGTAAGCGTTCAACCCCTTACAAAACGATCCGGACTTGGAAACCCCTGGGATGTGCACGGAAGTGTTTTTTTTTTTTGGTCGAGTGGTGTGAAAATAAGTCGGGTTGAGAGGCGAGGTATTTATAGAAGAAATGTCCTTGGCCTATGGTTTTTTTTTTTTTTTCTTGGCTTGATTTTTAGGTTAGAAAATAAATGGGCCGGAACTTGGGTTCCTTGGCCCATGGACTTGGGATGTCCACCAAAAAGTCTATATATGTGAGGTAGGGGGGGGTTGGAATAATTAGAGTGTGATAGGCCTATAAGTTTGGGGTCGACCGATTGGGCGGTAGCGGAATGAGTGTGGGGTTGTGGATTGGGATGTGGGCAGAGAGGTCGAACAGAGTAGGGGAACCCGGGAAACTTAACCCTAGGAAAAAGTCCGCTCAGAGCGCAACGGGCCGGAGCGAGGGCGGAGGAGCCCAAGGAGGAGGAGGAGGAGGAGGAGGAGGAGGAGGCGCAACGACGAAGGAAGGAGCTCCGAAGATATCGCGAATCACAGGAGGAGGAAGGCACAGACGGCGCCTCGCCGAGGTAGGAACCCCGAGACCGACCCTGAAATTCGCAGGTGGCGTTGGTTTGAGGCGCGAGGAGTGAGACTGTGAGAGGATGGCGCCCAAGGTCACAACGAAATTGTGCTTGCCCAATGGCCAAACATGGATCATTGGAAAGTTCGAGCTGAGAAGTGAAGGAGCCGGGTTTCATGGAAGAACGGTGGAATTACATGAACTTGGGACCGGTGCAGGAGTGCACACCAAGGACAAACAACGGGGATTTAGAGCGAAGCCGCAGGATTGGGACCGGAGTCTGGTTAGGAGGTGGCGAAGGAGGAGGCGGGCGGTTTGGTGATGGAGCCGCCCAGAAAAGCAGCACGGCAGCCGCCCGTTAAAGCGGGCGACCGCGAACCCAACGGTTGACGAGGGATTTGGCAACGCAGCTTGATGGGTCCGCCGTGTGGCTCCTATGTTTCGCAGCAGCAAGGTGATTATTTGTCCGACCACTTGCCGCTGTCCTTCATGAAGTGGTCAAGGGGCTAAGATCGATTAAAGTAATTCTCACAAGTTGTGTGAAGAGAGGTTGAACTGATTTCTCCCCTCTAATCTCACCATTTCCGTCCATCTTTATGTTTACGCTAACCGCCCGCCAGAGGTGGAGATTGTAGCCTCCCTCCACATGTGGAAGGCTAGGGAGGTGAAGGAAGGCGGAGGAGCCCAAGGAGGAAAAATCGATAGGAGCCTGGGTGTGGCGATGGAGGAAGAGAGAAGGAAATTCCCACCAAGAAAAGAGGAAGACCGGGGTGAAAGGCGGCATCCGAAAAAGGTGAGGGATGCGGCCACTGTGTCGAAAACCAACACATGAAATGAAAGCCAGCGATGGAGGTGGCGTAAGAGGAGGCGCGATCCGAGGACAATTTCTTGACGGATGCGGATGATGAATCAACCCGAGGGTTTAGGGCTGACCTAGGCGGACCCCCTCAAAGATGGGAAGAGATTTTCAAGGGGACTCCACCGGCAACAGAGGTGGATGCAACCGAATTGGTGAGGTGCGACCGCCGGGGAGGAAAGTTCTCGACGGAGGATGGCGCTGCGCCGCCACAACAAGTGGACTTGCAGGTGAGCCGACCACGCCGATGATCCGGCCCAAGGCATTTGTTGGATCAAGCGGCTTTAGCTCTCACCGGCTCAAGGTGCGGTGGGCGACGGAGGAAGTGGTGAAGGCGTTTGACGAAGGAGGCCAAGCGCAAGCAACGGAGGAAGACAAGCGGAACCTAGAGGAAATAAGGGCCAAGATTCAAGAAGATTTGTGCAGGCCTGGAGAAGTTGCAAGCCATGACGAGCAGGAAGCACTCATGGCTCAAATTAAGGATGCCCACGAGACGAACCAGAGATGCAGGGGAGTTGTTGCGAGCCCAGAGCGTGAGGCGGCCTCGGTGGAAAAGGCCCATAAGTCGCAATAAACGGAGCGGATGAGGCACGTGGGTCAGCCGTAAAAGACAAAGGGAAGGAAGCGGGTAGGTGACCACGATCGAGTAGCGGAAGGAACTACGAAGGAAGCAAAGAACCGAGGTAGCCGAAACCTCACCTACCAAGGTTGTCGAACGAACGACGGCCGTGGAGTCCACTACAGTGAAGCCACCGACATTGGCGCAACCAACCCGGAAGGTGCATGGGCGGGCGGGATGAGGCACGTGGCGCCTCGCGAGGACATGGACCAGTGTAGCCTACGGAGGAGGGTAAGCACCTCACCGCAGTTAGGGGTCCTATTATATTCGGCACATGGATGAGGAAACTTATGTTCCCGGTCTATATGTGAATGGAGAACGCGGCTTAACCTCACCGCCCATGTGCGTGTGGAAATAGGAGGGATCTGTGGCCTACCCATCGCAAGTGAGGACCCAGTGCATACTTCTACCACCGCGCGGTCTATTGGCTGAGGAGGCGACTTTGGAGGAGTTGAGTGAGGAGGAGGTCCAGCTTGGGTGGACGAGGAACCGGAATAATCCTCAAAGAATAGGCCGGAAGATGCGAAGCCTGGGGTACACCTCAAATTGACGCCCAGTGGCGGTGAGGTGGAAGTAGTGTGGGAGAACCCGTCCACCAGCGCGGCAGGTGAGAGCTCGTGGCGGCAATGGAGGACGAGCCGCACGGCCAAGTCGAGGTAGGGCGCGCAGACAGGAGGCGAGATAGCATCCTAAAGATAATTTGGTTAGGTGTCAGATCGACCTAGGATCGCCCGACCGCGGCCCCTTCATGATAGCCATCTTAGGACCTAAAATCCGGGCATGCCGATGTATAAGAGGGGCAACTATGTCCCTCACGTGATAACTCGGTTGAGATCCCCACGCCACCGTGGTTGGAGACGTCCGATGAGGTGGTGTCGCGAGGCAGCTCCTAGGGGTGGTCGAGCTTGCCCGCACGGGAGGAGGGTGATGGAGCAATCCGACAAGGAGGAGGAAACCAAGGGATTGGCGCGGGCGGTGCCGAGCTTGCAACGCCTGCCGTGACGCCTGGGTTCTTCTTCCTTCACCTTGATCCCGCAGTTGTGTTCAAATTGAGTGTTGAGTGGATGGTTGGAAGCTGCGGCGAATTGAGGGAGAGAGAGAGAGAGAGAGAGAGAAGAGATCGGGTGAAGGGAGATCAAATGTCAGAGCGTTGCGAGGTGTGAGATGAGTGGAAAGAGAAGGAGAGCGAGTTGGGACGTTAATGGAAGAGTTGTGTGTGGTTTGTGAAACTCGAAGCCTGGAAAGTGCACAAGGAAACAACGTGTGGAATCGTGTGGGTGTGGCGCCTGTGTGTGTGTGTGTGTGTTAGGAGCGGATGGAGGTATCCTAGGAACTTTGGTCCCTAGGAATCGATGAAGTGTGGAGTGCAATAACACCGATTGCGAGCCGGCCTCGTGATGTGGATCCGCGCGCCGTAGGAGCGAGTTGCTAGGGTTTGGTGTGGACCCACTGGTGGTTGAGCAACTACCCGGTAGTGAGAGTCACCGTGGTAGTGGCTCAGGGTCGTGGAGCGAGATTTGCGGTCGGGAAGTTAGATCCGTGGTAGTTGGATAAGAGGGGAGGTAGGGTAGTTGAGTAGATAGGTGCGAGAAGTGGTAGCGGTCGTCTAGGCTTAGGCAAAAGTTGGTAGTAGTGATGGCGTCTTTTGGCACAAACCATTCCCTTGGGAGCGAATCCGGGACTACAACATTGAGGGTAAATGTGGACCTCACGTCCCACGACAGGGTTTACGACCACATTTACCTATCCTCCTTCTGAATTTTCTGCCTTACCCCTTGAACTTGATGGCCTCTTTTGCCTCCCTTGTTTTCTTTACCGCCTCCTCCTCCTTGACATTGTTAACCCTTCCCCCTCCTCCCCTACCATCTTCTTGCCTCTCTTTTGCTTCCTTGACGGTGTTGATTCCCAAGCTTCTTTTCTTGGCTCTCCCAGCGGTTTGGCTTAAGCTTAAATTTGCACCTTAGGCTCCGGTTTGGCCAACTCCCCATTCTCCCCTTCCCTTTCTCATCTCCCTCCCAACCACCTCATCCGGGCGGGGACCTTAAATTAAGATATCTTCGTCTCACTTGGTTCCCCTTTCATTTGCCCCTCCCTAATGTCCAAACTCCGTTTCTACTAGGAGGAGTTTCGTGTCAATCCCCTCTAGGTTCCCTGCCCCTACCATGTTACCTCAATTCCCTCTCTCCTTCAAGCTCCGCACTCTTATCGGTTAATTCCGTGTTAGCTCCACTACCTCAGATCGAGACCAAGCTTGGCTTAAGTCCACACCACCCCAAGCCGTTTTTGCAAGCTCTGCTCCCTTGACCACAGATCTAAATCACACTTCCTCTATTGCCATGTCTATGCTCCTATTCGGGCTCGCTACACTCTTCTATTTAAGTGTCTGGTTTTTCCTTGCGTAGATTCTTCTCGTTTCACGAGCTCACCGGCCTATGTCTCTGAGCTTTTTGATTTTGGACCTAGTTGGACTCTTTACAATTGTTTTGCCTCTTATAGCTTTCCTTCCTTTTTCCATCTTACACCGTCTTGTCTCTTTAGTTTAGATGTATATATTTTGTCTCTATATGTGTTCAATCGAGCATTTCCATCCTCGGTGGAATAAATAAAGTTGTTGGCGTTGTTGGTAGGCGCAAAATCATCAACCCTACAGGCTAGGCCAAATGGACACACATTTATAAGAACACCGTGATTAAGCATTGAACTTGGATCGGTACTTAGATGGGGTGCCTAAAGGAGTGGATGCCCTTGGTGCAAGTAGCTTAGGCACACCATGGTACAAAGTTATTAGTACCAAGTCCCATGACAAACCCGTCCTTAGTGGACTTAAATAAAATTCTTCTTCTTCTTCTTCTCTCTCGGGTTCATGGGTCTGGGCTATCCAAGGCGACGGCGGTGGATCTATGTATCAAGACATAATTTTTTCTTACATTCACTGCATCCTTTGAAGACACGAAGTTCATTTGACATCCAGGCGTAATCGATCACACATCGTTTTAAGCGCTTGGGTCAAGCGTCTCCTTGGATGTGCAAATGGGGCATGGTGCCTCTCCTTTCGTGTCGAGCTACGGGATAAGCTTGAACTGGCGGTGCGGGCTTGCACAAGCAAGCGACATGGTCTAATGTATGTAAGTCATAATGTGCTTTGGTGCACGACAAATGGTTGTAAACCATAGTGTTAACGCAGTACACGCGCTCACAAAAACCTATCTAAGGACGTCGGCATGCCCGTGCTTTATGGAGGGAGTATAAGAACATATGGTGCTAGCATATTAGCGCGTTCATTTATATATATTATTTGCACGTCGTAAAGTTTTGTTGTCTCCTAGAGTTGGTAAAGTGGTCAAAAACTTGGATGAAGAGTGATAGGATGCCAATTCGAGATGCAAATTGTAGTTTTTATACTAGATGAGTTTCTTTTAGGGTGTCGGCCTTTCAAGTAAAAGCCAAGGGCAGAGCGCAGACATGTTGGCGCCCACACACCAGTACTCCCAGGCCTTCTACCAGAAAACACATGAAGATTCCATATCTCGACAGCTAGTACCTACTACCTCATATAAAAAATTGCCTAAAATCGTAATTTAGTTATTGTGTAGTTTTTGAAAGCGACTTCAATTCTACCGGAAGAAACTTTGTATATTCAGCCGCTTAAAATATTATCATGTTCTCACTTATAGTAAGCTTTGAGGCGATAAGCGAGATAAGATATTGCTTCACATTTCATTGGAGATCACATGCAATCTTGATGCATTGAACTTTTTAAATTTCCCTATGTATGTGACAGCATATACCTATCCTTATCAAATACCTAAAACTTTAAGAATACTTGGCCTAATAAAGATCTATGAAGTTTCACCAAACAAAAGATACAAAGGATGCATTATTTATTACTTCGTTTTCCTTCCTCCCCAACAACTCGTGATTTACCACTTAGTTTTTCGCATTTACACTGCCAATCAATTGTTGTATCCGTTCTCTTTTTAACTGTGTTCGGATTCCTCCAAATCTAACCAACCAAGAAACTCTATTTATACTCTTAATATAAAACTTCCAATCCAAGAATTACTTTTTCAAACTTGGACTCACATTGGAGCAAAGGTTTTAATCGCATGTCTAATCAAATAAGCCGAGGAAAACAACATATCGCCTTCAATATTCGCATGGCATGTGAAAATCACACCGAAAGAGCATCATAGGTAGGTGGCCACAATGTCGCAATGAACCAAAGAGATAGCATGATGCGTTACAAGCTCGGGGCCGTTTAGTTAGAGAGATACCGTTCGGCCATTCTCAAAATCAGCTTCATAGCCCGCACAAAGCCGAAGTTCTATGAGGAATCCTCCTTGAGGCGGATCCCATTGCCATTGTACCATCTCCATCGTGTCCAAGTGAACTAGGCGGAATTGTTGGAGTGCTAGTTTCAAATGGACAAAGACCTCCTTTAGGCCCTAGACACGCATTTAGGCCCCATACTTGAACCGAACGGTTACCATAGCTTTATCGAGCTGGTGGAGTTGCTTGTAACAGTGTATCTTTCTGGTGATTCTCATGAATCTCAAATGTCCTAATTGCACTGAGTTCACGTGAATTATGGTTGCTTGAGTGCATGGACTTTCTATTCCATGGCATAGCTCCTTCAACTAGCGATCTCGTGATCACTCCACACCTTTTTAATATGTACCTTTTGCCTTACGCATACATATCTCATTTTCTTAAAATGTACCTTCTTCCTTCATGCATACATATCTCATTTTCTTAAAATGTACCTTTTGCCTTCTGACATACATATCTCATTTCTTAAAATCATGTTCTTAGCAAATTTGCTTTGTGTTCAACATCTTCCCATGGTTTTGTTTATACTTATCTATGATTTATGCAATACTGCAAGCATTTTATTTTATAAATTATCGAAATTAAAAATAATACTCTATGTTTTTGGAAATTAAAACATCCAAGTCAGCGGACGGAATTGTCTTTTCTACTATTGTCTGTTGTCCGTTGACCGAAGGAAAAATAGAGAGCTTGTCGTTACGAGGGAACGAGGACGCCGCCTGGGGCTCGAACCCCGACCACAAGGTTAAGAGCCTTGCGCTCTACCGACTGAGCTAGGGCGGCTCGCTTGACTGTCTTGAGAGACTTAAAGTATATATTCAACATGGTACGATACCGTGGGGCTGTCCCACAATACGCGCTGCCAGGAGACGTTATTTCATGTCCCTTGCGACTTCAATGCCAGCAGCACACACCAGTGGGCTGCTCAGTCTAATCCTCCATATCAAATGCCCACGTGCATAGTACGTAGCAGGTTGTTAGCTCAACACAAGAAACGCTTGTTTGCATCAAGAGACATTCCACATGCACACTCATTTCAAGAGCACACCTCGCTGCTCGCAGGCCAGCCATTACATGTCACGGTTAGCAAAAGCATCATGAGAAACCAATGGGTAGTGCCCACCGTCCTGCATTGAATGCAGGACGGAACGTTCCGACCCGCCTGTGCTAATATCTACCCTTGTCATAACTGCTGACGGCTACCCAAATTCCATGTCGGGCAGGCTTCATTGCGGCGGGCCTGGATCAGAAGCGTGAGCGTCATTACGTACCCGCCGCCCGCCTGAACCCTGAAACCCAAAACCCAAGAGCTGTGAGGTGCGAGAGCAAAGCCATTCCGGTTCCAGCCCAGAGAGATCTGAGAGAATTTCTGGTTACAGCTCAGAGCAATTCTGGTTTCTAAGCTGAGACATCCTGGTTGCAGGCATGGAGAATTTGGAGGAAACCATGAGGACTCTGCTGAGGATGGGGATGGCCGGTGGCTCTAATCGGCGTGGCCAGACAGACAGGGAGAGGATGCTTGCAGATTTCAGAGCTGCCAGGGAGTTCCGCAACAGGCCAGAGCATCGAAGCATGCACCAGGCGAAGTTTTCCGTGATGGATGATCCGCCTCCCCCGTCGAGAGCTTCGCTGTCCAGCCTCCGCCCCATCCTGATCAGGTAGCTTTGATGGGATGGTCTGGTTTCTTTGCATGCGAGCCTGGAGCTGGAGATTGTTTGCTTGATTGATTGATGGATGCATGCAAGCGATTGGGCTTGCTGTTGCTTGCGCGTGGTGCAGTGAGCTGACTGTGGGGACGAGGCACCGGGGGCGGGTGCTGTATGGCAAGCTGATCGAGGACGCGTTCCGGTTGGCTGCTGTGATGACCTTGATGGAGGACGAGACTGGCGAGGTCACCATTCTGACGGTGTATCATGCGCTCAAGTCGAATGCTCCTGAGCGGATGGTGGCCAAGCGGTTTCCCAAGGGGCGGAAGATTGCGGTGAAGGAACCGTATTTCAAGGTGGCCATGGATGGACGTCTGGCTGTGAGAGTGGATAATTCCGATGATTTTGTGCTCTTGGAAGAGGACGTTGTGCATGTGGCTCCGTCCGAAGGGCAGGGCAACCAGCCAAGTACGAGAGAGGGGGGAGATGGGCGTGCGAGCTCTAGTGGAGAGGGTGTGTTGAAATCGGTGGAGGAGCTGCGTGAGGAGGGAAGGACGTGTTTTAAAGCGGGGGAGTGGGGGAGGGCTGTTGAGGTGTATAGCAGGCTGGTTTCTGTGATAGAGGGGAGGGAGGAAGGGGATCGTGAGAGGTCGAGGGAGGACTATGTCATTGCCTACTCTAACAGGGCGGAGGCCTGGCTGCGGCTGGAGAAGTATGAGGAGGCTCTGGGAGATGCTGCCAAGGCTTTGGAGCGGGATGGTGGGCATGTGAAGAGCATTGCGAGGAAAGTGAGGGCTCTGTGTGCGTTGGAGATTTTCCATGAGGCGGTGCTGTTGTTGCAACAGGTGATGAGGGATGGAAGGGTGGATGGTGCCACTCGGACGGAGTTGCAGGGGCTGCTCAGAGGTGCAGAGGCTGGGGACAAGCAGAGCAGGTTGGGGAAGTATGATCTCAACGAGTTTTATGTTGGTAGTGGGCAGTGGCTCCTCCGAAGTGCAGAGATTTTGTGGGGCCTGTAGGGATCAGGCTGGTCCAGCAAGGGATGGGTCGAAGAGGCGGGGCTTGTTTGTGACCAGTAGGGTGAAGCCCGGGATCTGCTTCTTGTGAGTAATCCGCTTGCTGTGGCAAAAGGCGGTGAGGAGCAGGCGGGGCTTTGTAAGAGGTATCAGGATGCCAGCTTGTGTCGTGATCGACGAGAACTTGATAACGGAGGTGACGGAAATTTGCAGGAGGTCCCTCGCCGTCTGAAGCAGTTGTACTCGCTCTACGATGGCACGGAAGGCTCCCAGGCTGAGGTGCCTCCTATGTCGTTGTTCTTGCCACCTGCAGATTCAAGCAAAGTGAAACCGCAAAGTGCTCCTGAGGAAGTGGTGGATGTTGGCCGCATTCGGAGGATCAAGACCGTGAACGCCTTCTTGGGACCGGACCCTGGAGATGCTTTCACAAGCGAGTGGTCTCAGATGACTTCACCCGCAGGCTTGTGGGTGCTGCCTTCTTTCATCAACCACTCCTGTCTGCCCAACACTCACATCTCGTTTGTGGGATATGCGATGTTCTTACGAGCCACCCACGACATCCAAAGAGGGAGGAGCTCACCATATCCTACGGCGACTTGGAACAGCCTTTGGAGGAACGGAGGGCGTTTCTCAAAGCCCATTCAGGATTCGAGTGCAGGTGCCCTAGGTGCACAATCGAGCAGGAACTTTTCAGAGCTTCCCAGCGTTGATCACACTCACACAGCTGTTTTCTGCCCTTCCACCCAAGGACGAGTCTTATGGTGAGGAGGCTACTAAGAGGCTATCCGCTGCAGGTGCCAGACTTGCTGAACGTTTGGAGCAAATCCTTGATAAGTTGCCAGCAGGCGATGCCCACAAAAAGGACTGGGTCAGGCATTCGTATTTCAGGGTCTACATGTGCGTGGCCTCGGAGCATCTGAGGCGGACATTGAAGACTGATGAATGGGACAGTTGGGCGGACCATATGTACGCTCGGTTAAGCACGATGCTCCGTATCGAGCCCACAGAGGAACTCCTTGCACAAGCTAGCGGTGCTGTTCGTATTATGGAGGACAGGTGCGAAGAGTATCTATGGAAGTGGAAGGCTAAGTGGACTCGCCTGCTGAAGCAGATCTGCACCGCCATGTATGGGCCTATTAGCGAGGAGGCCAGGAAAGCTCTTGTTTACAGATACTCCCGGACGGCTCTTGCGCTCTAGTTTGTGCAAGAGTGTTTTGACTTGACCCAAATGTGGAAGAAGAGCGTACATCACCAGCTTAAGACCCATTTCCCATGTCCACCCAGCTGGGTTTGGACCCTAACGGCCGGTGGTTGGGTTTCCAACCTAAAGCTGTCTCTGGTTGGAACGACACATTTTGAGATGAACGATTTTGGTTCGGTTCATGACCAGGAACGGATATCCTTGTGAACTACTTCACACAGAATTTCCCACTCCGATAGTTCGATCTTTGGGTTTGTCCGAATGGGCGAAGTAGTAATTGAAGAAAGGCTGTCTATGGGTTTGTCCGGATTGGCGATGTGGCTCAACAGGCTGCTCTTCTGTAAGACACCAGTGCTTGCACAGGCCTTCCAAATGCAAAGCAGAAGTAATATCAGCCGCTCCAGCCCCTCCTGCTCCAAAGACTGCATGCTACTAGAAGACAACGGTAAAAGTAACACCATCAGGGTCACTACCGACAACTAACATCCGCCCAATAACAGCTAGTGCTCTGTTATCGTATCACGAATACCATACCCAGATATCAGGACATTCCGTGTCACCGCATCCTTTGTGGGCAAGCTGTCAAGAACCCGGCGTGAGGCTTCCAGTTTGTGCCACATTTTGACATACATGTCCACCAGGCAGTTGCCCACGACTATGTTATACAGCAGTCCTCCTTCAACAGTCTGAATGCTCCTGCCTGCCCTGCGTGCTTCATCCATTGCCCCCACACTTTGCATAGATGTTCACCAGGCAGGTGCCAAGAAACAGGTTACGAGGAATGCCACTGCGCAACACATCAAAGTGCACCTGAAAGGAGTCTCAGGCATACATGCATATTCCCAGCACGCTCATAACATCTCTACCAGAAATCTGTAAAGCCAGGAGACGATTGGTACAGTTGGTACAGTCGTAGGACTCCTGCGGCCTCAGAAAGCTTCCCAAGCTGCCACCAGGTGCTCACAGGTACAGCCGTAACGACGCACATTTCCGACCCTGCACGTCTGCCACGTTCAAGCTTATCCTGAGAGCTGGACTTGGAAGGAAAGGCACCATGACCCATCTGCAAACCCACAAGCTTGAAGGGCTTGCCACAGTTTCAGCATAGTGCAAAATGTAGACAGAAATAGCAGAGTCTGTCTGCGCCAGAGATTCCAGGGCTCCAACGGCCTCAGAAAGCTTCTCATATTGACAGAACAAGCTCACGGTTCCCGATCCTGCACGCCTGCCAGGTTCAGGCTTATCCCGGTAGCTCGACACGAAAGGAGAGGCACCATGCCCCATCTGCACATCCAAGGAGACGAGCTGCTTGACCCAAGCTGGCTTAAAACGATGTGTGACTGCTGACGCTGGATGTCAGGCGGACGGAACTCTTCGTGTCTCTTCTGACCCCAAAGATGCACAGGAATGTAAGAAAAATTATGTCTGGATACATAGATCCACCGCACGTCGCCGGGATAGCTTGAATCCCGACCAGAGGGTTGATGATTTTGCGCTCTACCAACAAGGACAACAACTTTATTTATTCCACTGATGATGGAAGTGCTCTGATTGAACACATATAGAGACAAAATATATACATCTAAACTAAAGAGACAAGACGGTGTAAGATGGAAAAAAGGGAAGGAAAGCTATAAGAGGCAAAACAATTGTAAAGAGTTCAACTAGGTCTGCGAAAATCAAAAAGCTCAGAGAGACATAGGCGTTGAGCTTCGTAATATGAAACGAGAAGAATCTACGCAAGGAAAACCAGCACACTTAAATAGAAGAGTGTATACAATGAGCCCGAATAGGAGCATAGACATGGCAATAGAAGAGGAAGTGTGATTTAGATTCGTGGTCAAGGGAGCGAGCTTGCAAATACGGGCAGCTTGGGGTGGTGTGGACTTAAGCCAACGGTTGGTCTCGATTCGGAGGTAGTGGGAGCTAACACGGAATTAACCGATAAGAGTGCGGAGCTTGAAGGAGAGAGGGAATTGAGGTAACATGGTAGGTGGAACCTAGAGGGGATTGACACGAAACTCCTCCTAGTAGAAACGGAGTTTGGACATTAGGGAGGGGCAAATGAAAGGGGAACCAAGTGAGACGAAGATATCTTAATTTAAGGTCCCACGGATGAGGTGGTTGGGAGGAGATGAGAAAGGGAAGGGGAGAATGGGAGTTGGCCAAACCGGGAGTCTAAGGTGCAAATTTAAGCCGTTTAAGCCAAGCAAGCTTGGGAGAGCCAAGAAAAGAAGCTTGGGAATCAACATTGAGAAGCGAGAAGACCAGAGGCAAGGAGATGATAAGCGGCCGGGAGGGGGGAAGGGTTAACAATGTCAAGGAGGAGGAGGCGGTAAAGAAAACAAGAGAGGCAAAAGAGGCCATCAAGTTCAAGGGGTAAGGTAGAAAATTCGAGAAAGGAGGATAGGTAGGGTGGGCAACTTACAGGCAATGTGAGCACGGAGAAAGGAGCTTTGTACTTTTTCCACCTTAGCCCAAGAGGAAGAGGATGATGGTAATTGTGGGGTGAAAATAGGGTCACCCGACTTTTACGCATTTAGATATGGCCAAACAATGTGTTGAAGGGTAAACAATACATCGTTTTCTATATACAAATTAAATGCACTTTTTACATTAAAATATTTAAATTATATATAAAGAATGATATATAATAAGTACTAAGATTAAAAATAGGGCATCGAGTTATGTTGACACCTAGATTATGTCACAAATTAAATTATTATATTGTAGCCGCCAATGGTCATCCGTAGCGGCTCTAGCTCAATCGATAGTCAAAACATGGTAATTACCTTGAGGTTAATATGCACCATGGGGGTTTTCTGCCTTTTATTCGGCAATGAGGGTTTCAATGGGTCTCCATTTAGGGTTTTGAATCGTGTGGTCCAAAATGCCTCGAAATAGGGTGTTCATCTGCCGTGCACACAAATTTCGTGTATCGATGTAGGAGGCAAAGGGTTTTGATAACCCCTCATACATCCATTTGGCTCCATTTCGGACCGGATGGGACACCGTTTGTCGGTGATGATGAAGACCGATGAGCAAAACCGCAACTCGCGAAAAACATGGTGCGCGGGTCCTTTTCCATTAAGTACAACTCTCGCCGTTAGTACAATGGTCGAGGGTCAATGTCGGCCCTCGCTCGGAAAACACAATCTAATGCTCAAGCGGTGGCCGACCGGCCCTCTTCACTCCGTCCATGGACACCCTTTGACCGTGTGTGGCCCCCATTGTACACGCGGAGAGAAATAGTGTTCCCCACTTTGGGGTGAACCGTAACATGCAAAGAAGTCATACATCGAGGCGTCGTGAGGGGGCCTATGGACATACAAACAACGCTTGGTTTGGTTAACGCTTAAATGCGCTTGCACATGAACACCATCTTCCATCGATGTCTCGTCGTATGGATTTGTCGCTATGCTTAGGAAGGCTGGTTTCCTTTGTCTTTGTAATCGCATAATAATGACAACTTGGCGGAAGACGGTTTTCGTTAAGTGCGGTGGGAAAAATAGCCTTCCACGGACAATAATTTGGAGAATCTATTGAAACTTATTGAGAGGAAGGGAAGAAAAACGTGTCCACATAAGACAAAACATCTTGGCGGATGTTCATGAACTCCAGTCGTCTTGAATTGGTCATCATCGCAAGGCTCGCATCACCACCACTATCTTCACTATCTTCGGGCCACTTTGGCTGGTATATGAAGCCGCAATTCATTTAATTTTAGTCCGATCGCCTTCTTGTCCACAGATATAAATGTTTGCGAGCATTCAAGTTGAAACCATAATATATGATCGTTTGTTCACAAAACCTTTTATGCGTTTTGTGCAAATTAGCTTTCCTCCTTTTTCCTTTCCACACACGGGTCCCTTCATGTCGGATTATAAATTCTTCAACATACCTTCCTTCATACGCATGCTCGGTCATGTACCAATGAACGACAAAGTGAGGATCCGTGCATCTAAGTGAACATCAATGACCCGCCAATCCAGCTGTTGATTCATCGGTGGTGGGGCGAACATGTCTTTCCTTATTTCCGAAATGTCACCATTCAACCGCATGCGTTCTTGTTCTTGTCTAACAACGGTTTGATATGCACCAAGGTACATATCCGTTGGGGAAGGTCCCCAGTAAAGCCTCCTCTAGCAACGCCTCATCGTGCACGTGAAGAACCTCTGTTTCTTCAACTCCGCGAAAACCACTTCCATGCGTCTTGGAGTGCGAGCCCTATATTATTCTCCACAATATGATCTCCTCTTGGTCCACCCAAAATTCTTCCCACCATTTATATTCCTCTGCGGTGACATATGGTCTAAGCGCGAGAGGCCCTCCTTCAAGTGAGCCACACCTCGGTTGGGGATAACCGACGATGTGCCTTTCTTATCACGGCACGAAGGGATGTCACCCGTCGTTACGTGGATGGGACAAACTTCAAAACTCCAAACCGCTTCCGCTTCCCATTGTGGCGATGTCGAATATTGTTTGCTTCTAATGCATCACAAGGCCACTCGAGTTTTTCTTCTCTTGTAATTTTGAACTGCCGGAATGACAGGTTGTTCAATTTCGCACCGCAGCCTCCGTATGTGGCGTCCATCCCCACGTGTGCCAAACATAGGAGCGGAAGTCCTGGAACCTCCGTTAATACCTTCACCTCGTGTTGGAGTGTACGCCTCTTTCAAAATTGCCGCCAATGCGGGAGAGTATGAGCTTCGTGTTTCAAGCTCTTTGAAAACATGAAAACATTTGGTCAATTTGATCATGAGTATGTCCAACGAGAAGAAACCCCACCTTTACTTTCTCAAAAGTTCCCATATCCACTAACATGTTCGGATATGCAAAGAAGTTGATTCTTGTTCTCCGACAAGTGTTGTCCAATTGCAAGTATAAAACCTTAATACTCCTCGTAGTTGTGTATCACATCCCGTATGTTGATAGTCAAATTGGCGTCATTTCTCAAATTTGCGTAATGCAAGAAGGCCCTCGCTTTTATAGTGTAGTTGAATCATACACCCAACTACGTGGGCGAGATGCGGGACTCCTCATCCAGTTCTTGACCTCAAAAGTGTGGTACCTCGGTTTTCTTCGTCCATCCCATCTATAGACGATATGTACTTATGCGGATCTGAACTTTTGCTCCCTGTGTTTGGCCATCTTCGTTCCTCGTGCGGGCGCACACGATGTTCGGTAGCGACTGATAACATTACAAAACAAGAACTTCAGAGTCGGTTTCAAAATCCATTCTTTGCAAACACTCTAGTCATGCCCTCTCATTTATCATTACACATATACTTCACATGAGGGCCGGATTTTGGTGTAGGTGGGAGCCAAGGTCGGTACTTATGGAGTTCCACCCAAGGGTTTCCGTAGCAGGACAGGGGCGCCGGCCACCCCTCACACTAACAAGGGTGGTGGCCGGCGCCACTGGGCTGTCATGACATTGGGTGGGGCCGGCCCTGTGGAGGAGGAGGAGGCGGGGAGGGGAGGGAGTAGTACAACTAACCATCCGGTCGGAACTGCCCCTCAGTGAAGCAGAGGGGCGGCTGCGGCGCCACTCTTGTGATATAAGGGGCGCCGGCCGACCAAACCTCCATCCAAGAAGGCGCCCAAACCTCCAAGCGACGGCACCGACCTAGGACCAAACGGCCACGACAAACCGGTGGTTCACACAAAAAGGTTAGAAAGGACATGCGGAGGAACAAGAGTGCCCGGTACCTTGATCGACCTTCATGTTGAGTTCCGTATAGTTGTCTTCAATCCTGCACAAAGCGAGCATGTCGAGAACCGGTTTGACTTTGGGATCTTCACTCTGTAGTTGCATTTCCATAGCTTTAAGAACCAGCGTAGGTGACATATCCGAGCCCGACCTTCGCACTCTCGTTTGTATAGCAACCATATTTCTAATTTTGTGTACGCGTCGGGAAGATTGAAAACCTCCACATTTGGGAGCCTCTCACCATGTACATAAAAATCCATCCAAGCTATGGCCCCTAGCGCATGAGAGGCTGTATGGGGTTTGTTGAAACCATCCACGGTGAGTTCAAGAACTCTAGCCTTCAACTCCTCATACCGGATGTGTCCCACACAATAAACCCTTCCGAAAGCCTTGAGACAACATCGTCGGAACACTCCCATAACATGAGTGACAACTTTTCCTTTATCATTGGTCCCTGTCGCGATGGACTAGAGGCGAAGGAATGTCTCACCTCTTATGCACATTCTTATGAATCTATACCGCCTCACAAATCTTTCTTTCGTCAATTTCGCACACATCCGATTGCAACAAGGTTTCCTAGTCAGTCCGACAATGTCCACTTCACTCTTCCTCAACGACCGCCCGTCTTGACGACATACGCGAGAGTCCTTTGGCGTCTGCAATGTCTCGCTCAAAGGTTTCGGGTGAAACGATCTTTGCACATCATCCTCCGGAGGTGATTGGAAGTCTCGCTTCTGGTGGGACCTCTATCGGACGACCGTCTAGCTCCTCGGGACCAGGTATGTTCTGCCTACCCATACCCATCGCCATGAACAAGCCACGGCGGGCAATCATGCGAACATCAGGCGTCCCTTCAACCCCAACTCTCCTCGCTGGAGGGCTGCCGTCTATGGCTGCATACAAGTTCAGATTTCTTGGCGTCATCGGAACACCATGCGGCATACTTGGCGAAGACAATTCCGACGTCTTTCCCGCACAAGTGACATCCACTCGACTTCCCACAATGTGCTATAACGGACTCTTCACAAGCCCCTTAACACACTAACCTTGCGGAGGATGGCGAGGCAGGTGGCGGAGGGTTCAAAAGATCAAGCCTCCTCGCCCTTTTAAGTCCTCTGAGGCCTCAAGTATCGGGAGGTTCTTCTACATAAGCCGATGCCTGCGTGCAAATGTGCATTTGCCGGGTTAAGTGATAGCACAAATGAATCGAACATGACACGGTGTGCACTTTCCACTCCCTCCATATCTGTGTGTCGCGCAACATTGCGGTAGTCGTCGACAAGTCCGCTTGGTAGACTCCTTGCAAACAAATGGTTGGTAAGTGTGGTTTGCGTCGGCCTTAGTACCCACGCCTACGCCGCGACTTCATTGCACATAACGGCGAGGAAATCCAATGAGGCGGAGGCGGATATCGTCCGCCACGGATAAGAATAAACGACCGCCGCCGCGATGGATAAGTCACGGTCATAAATACATGCATAGGAGAATAAGGTCCACTTAACTACCACCTTTCACACGACATCGGGGTTTCTAACTTTGGTTAACGTGGTGAGCGGTAACCTAATCTGGTCCAGGTTAAGAGTCCCTTTTGGTAGCGGTGTTCCACTTACTTTGTTCAAGCGCACTCGTAACTCCACATGAGAGGCCTCCATCGGTGTGTGGCGGGTGTGTGAAGGAGGGACCTACGGTGTGCGCCTTTGCAAAGAGCGTGTTCCGTGTCAACGGTGCACAAGGCATCCCTGTCGGCGAGAACTCCACAATTTCCATTCAAGCCCAATTTGTGAGTGATGCAACTTTGTTTTCGTAGCTCAATTCGGGCGGGCTGTGCGGTGAGCGATGGCAAGCGGACGGCAAGAAGGATTTGGCGGATCGGCGCGCCGGTGACCTCCTCCCAAGCAAGAAATCCAGGCGAGTAGGCGGCGGCTAGTGCGGCCGCGAGGACTTGGGAAGGCGACCATCGCGTGATGCGGGAGGTGGTGAGCAAGCCAAGGGTGGGCATCGGGCAGCGAAATCCTGGCAGCGTCTGCGAGGCCGGCTCGGTGGAAAGAGGGGGCTGGAGTGAGAAGTCACAAAAGCCTCGAGCGGCTGTGCAGGCGCGATTCCTTCGCCCTTCACCTACGAGGGAGGCTGATCATTCGTCGAATGCTCGGATGGATCCTGTCAATGCTTGAGAAAGATTGGATGGTGACAGGATGCGAGCCGAGGAGGATGAGAACGTTTGGACTCCACTATTGAAATTGTGGATCATGGGTTATGAGGGAGCATTGCCTAACCAAAGAGCGAGGGCGGATGGGTAGTATGGGCGACCACGGACATGGACGAGAAGAACCGGTGTTCACGTTGTTTTGCACAACAAGGCCTCGGAGTTTGACGCGATTCAAGACCCTCAAATGTATAGGGCGTATGAGCTCGTCCTTGGGTTTCAGCTAAGAAATGTGGTCCTCCGAGCTTGTCGAGGTATTTGAGCAATGCGGCAAGTGTAACCAGATATGCCATGGACATGTAATTTTGTTTTGTTGGTTTGTGTGTCACGATGTGCTTTCTCCTCGATTTGCATCATGTTTCTTCACCCAGTGGAAGAGCTCTTATCGTTGTGTGGAAAGGTGTCGATCTTGTTGCAGTAGCGTATTGTCTATGAGGCGAGAAGCGGAGAGAAGGATGATCACGAATGGCAGTGCAAGATGCGAGATAGTGAACTGGGACCATCGACGAGGATGATGGCCCGATCCATGTGGGTCATTCAGATGGAGAAGGTCAGCGACCAAGATGAGGATAGGGATGCGGAGGACATCATGAACTTTGCGAGACCTTGTTTCCTATCGATGCGGATGACAATCGAGGGCGCCGGCCGGACTGATGGGGAAGACTGATGACCCCAAACCGGTTTGTCCGATTTCCGTTGGGGAGATGGACTAGGCGCCGTGGCGCCCTGGTGCCCATTCCGCACTCTCAAGAAGGAGGAGGCGGCCGCCGTGAGGAAAAGAGGAGCCAGGCGTGATGTGGTGGAGCGAGGTGGGAAGCGGAAGAGAACACCACGGATGTCTCTCTGCCGGTGACGGACGGCGATGGCGATGTGGCGGCGGTAGTGGGAAGAAGAAGTCGAAGAGATGGAGGAAAAGGGGACCATCCAGGAAAACATTGCCACTGCTCATGTTCTGCAGACGAAAGGCTGGAGGATGCTATCGAGATGCACTTTGACACAAGGGACTCTTTTACTCCAAGAAGGTGGTTCGAAGCAGTATTAGTGAAGTGGAGAATTTGAAACCAAAGATCCCATATTACACCGATGCGTGAGATAAGGAGAGTGGACGAGGCATGGGCAAATTATTTGGCTCGTGTAATATCGAAGGGAAGGATTGAGGAGGGCGTGTTGCCTCTCCTTTGCATGATCGACCCAACAGTGTGACAACCTCAAGTTGGATGGAAAAGGTTCGGGCGAAGAAATATGTTATGGGCGTTCTTGGTGGGAACCATACCTTTGCGCCATGAAACATTTGGCGATATATCTCGAGGAAAACACGCTTCCAATATGTGGAAGCTCATGTGTATTGTGGGTCGACGGTGGCGGAAATGCAGTACAGCAGACCACAATGTCGATGTCGGACAAAGGAAGAAGATGTCCTTCATTGCAGGCGGTCTTGAGGGACGAACTACTTGTGCGCGAGATGATGTCCAGATGACCATGAATTGGAAATTCAACCTATACCGTGTATTGGGCTTGATTGAGGACGGAGGTCGGAAGACGATGTTTACAAGCGAATAAGGTGGACAATCGGACCCACATCTTATGCATTGCAACAGAGGGGAAGGTTTGGGACAACGTGGATCGAATATTTTCAAAATGGGAGGCTGGAGAATTGCGGAGCGGAAAAACATGTTCGCAACAAGTAAGAAGGGCAAAGGCAAACGGAAGGTACAAGAGGAGGCTCGAGTTGTTGACACTTTACGTGAAGTCAAGGATATGCTAGCAAAGCCGTGGAAATCGTTCAAGGATTCCAATGGAGAGTGCGGTCGTGGATACTCATCATACGGAAGGTGTTGCAGTGCTCGACCTAAAAGGTATGGATGAGGAGATTACCTTGGAAGAAGTTTCATGTTATACAAGTGGCTATGGTAAAACACTTGGGCTGCTCATCATTCAAGAGGTTAGGTGGAATATCCTTTGCATTCGATCGAAAATGATAGCTCGGTTCAGACGGCATTTGGGAAGGTGTGCCATACTACCCATCGTTTTCTAATTCTCTCATATGCTGCATACAAACCCTAACGTTCTTGCGGTGGCCGAGGCCACTTCCACATGTGATGTGGGGACCGTTGCCGGCGCCGGCCGGGCCATCTATCCACTCCATAGGCGAGGGCTTGAGGCGCGGCCGGCGGCGCCACCTGAGATCTACGGGTGCATAATGTTTCCATCGCCTTGTGCACTTACTCGTTTTGCCCAAATTGAAGGATATAGACAACTTGCGAGAAAATGCCGGAGGACTTTAAGAATTTCATTTTCGAGATCAATAATTGGAAGAGTTTGGAAGACGAGCAGCGTGGTATACAGATCTTCATGAAGGGCTGCACATTTTCTGTTCTGTGGTGAAGGAGGTTCATTACCAAGTGGAGGCGAGATATTTTTAGATGCGGGGCTACCTTGGTGAGGAGGTACACCACATTAGTCATGGATGTGCCCGGAGGCTTTGATATTGGGCCTATGGACAAACGGATGGATGCCACTATGTTGAGTAGTTTTCAACAGTTTTCATGAGAAAACTGGCGAAGACTTCGCATGATTGTCATGCATGGAGTGGAGGAAGCCCACGATGCAGGAATCGATGCGGTGGTGTAAGAAGGGTGGCTGGTGTCTTTCGTGTGGGATAAAACTAACATGAGCAATGATAGGGGCGGTTGAAACATGGAGTATGTGACCGGATGGGGCTTGAAGATGGGTGTTCAAAGGATCGAGCTCCGATGCAGATGCCATGCATGGCACTTTTAACAATGGGAGGTCCGTCATACATGACCTGGTAAAAAGCGGTGTACTTGTCCCATGACAAGTTGGTGGTATGCCCATACCAAAGGCCTCTTGGGCTGATGATGAAATTGATCAAGACCTTCTCAAAAGAAGGAGGCGGGTGGTGGACGCATGCTCGGAGTGGCACAACGGATAGCGGCCTTGCTGCATGGAAGCGCCGCCATCGAGCGGACTTACGGTGTCTTTGGATACATCCCCAGCGCATCCACGGATCAGGTTCTCCGGATCTGAAGAAGAGCTTACCTTGAGCCCCATCGCAGGCCCTTCGATTACAGGCAAAGGAGGTTTGTATAAGTGAAAAGGATTGTTCAAAGGCCCAAGTTGTTTCTTTGAGTGCGGAGGATGAAGACCGAGCAGGCGGTGTTGGAGGAAGGACGATAACGCTGGATACCATATGGCAACCTCCCACGTCGTCGGCGTCCAAGCGGAGGTTAACAACGGCGACAACGCTTTGGGTGAGAATAGCGGTTTGTGAAGAAGAGCTGGGCGTATACGAAACCTAGCGTAGTTTTAGATTCCTTACATTCAGGCCCGATTGAGACCAGAATAGCCCGCAGTAACGGATCCAATGTATTAGGATTCAGGACATAAACTTCATTATGCCATGTGTCTATCGGTGCCATTTTGCGAAGTGCACATTTAAAACGTCCTCTTCCATCATGGCTTCATGTGCGCGCCAAGCCAGCACCTGTGTCGTGTGTATGCCTCAATTGTGTTGTTCATGACTTAGTCGGGGGCCAAGAATGGTCCATTGTCGAGAGGCGTGATGGCTTTGCGTGATTTAGATACCGAGTGATTTTCGTCAAAGGGGTTCTGCAACACCGGAAGGGGGTTCGTATATAAACCTCCTTACAGAATTACCATGTTTCAAATTTATTTATCTCCACCCAAGAGGATGTAAATAAAGTTGTTGTTGTAGCTCAGTCGGTACCCTATTTAATGACGCCCTGTCTCATGGTTTCCTCGCTACCTGGTGTGAGAATGATATCCACTTTATTCTTAAAGCAGGTGATCCTCACCTCCCTTCTAACTACAGGTTTATTATTCTGGAGTCTATTTATGTTAAGGTTTTCAGCTCTTGGCTTGGATATTCTCACTACTTCTTGGGCTAAGAAGGCTAAGGTTTGGGCCCGTGGTCAAATTGGTTTTCACCCTAGCCGGAATACTTTGGACAATATTTTTTCCCTTCGGGCTATTATTGATGAGGCTCGACATAGGAAGAATCATGTCTACTGCTGCTTTATGGACTTTAAGCGCATGTCATGCCGTGTGATACTAATCTCTGCACTTGGGTTTAGTGTTTGATTAGCATTAATTAATTTAATTACTTACTTACTTATAAGTCGGAGTCATAGCTTTGGCCTCCTCACAACACCCTTGCATTGCATATCTAGAGGACAAGTTATGATATGAGCTTGTCCTCTGTGAAAGGGTCTATATATACTAACCCTTGGCATCAGCATATTCCTAAGATATCCTATCGGCATCAGCATATGCCGGAAATATCCTAAGAATACACTATAATATGCAAGGAATATGCTAAAGCATATTACTTGAACTTATCCACTTAGCTATTATATCCTAAGAATACACTATATATGCAAGGAATATGCTAAAGCATATTACTTGAGCTTATTCACTTAGCTATTGCTAACTATGTTTAATTAACACTAATCAACGCTTAATTAACATAAGTGCTTTAGATTAATTAATATTAAATACTTACTTATAGATCAGTAATTAGATTAATTAATGCTAATCAAATACTAAACCCAAGTGCAAAGATTAGTGTCACATGGCATGGCGGGAATGCATACAGGTAAACACTTCATATAAGCCTTCCTCAACAAACAACCAAGCAAAACAAATTTAATACGCAAATATAGGTGCAAACCAATTCCCCCCTGATAATGTGAGACTCCTAATCAAAACATTATCATTAGTAGGACTTCTGCGTACACACCTCATGTAGCGCATTGTGCAAAAAGCAATCTTCTTAGAATGTCGTCCGGAGGTTATGAACATTGTCCATGAGTGGAAGGTTGTCTTGATCCTCATGCGCATGGGCAACATGTCATTTGGACTACTCTCCCCGGCCGGTTGCTCATTTTTTCTTCTTGCCTTCTTGAGCACATGCCTCTTACGTGATGGTTCATCCATGAGTGATTATATGGAACTTCTCCTTTGTGCGTGTGAAAGCAAACACATGTTGTGATGCCTCGAACAACTCCTTTAGGCGGCGCTGATTGCTCTTCAACTCATGTTGTTACCATAATGATACGTAGGAGCGGAGAAATAATAGGATTAGAACGGTTGTGAGGCGACATAAGTAGTTTGTATAGTTACAAATAAACTGAACGATACTTAAGGCAGTTTAATTGCTAATCAAACTTGTATATAAGGAGTTCACGACACGAATAAAAACGCCTTTTTTCTCGAGCTACTTGCTTCTATATGGTATCTGAGCCTCGTTGTTCCCTGCCGTACGGCTTCGCTTCAGCACCTCAGGCTTGGGTTGTAGCAGCCAGGCTTCATGGCACGAAGCACATCATACGGCAACCCGGACATCCGACCCTGAACCAGCAAGATGCCGCGAAGACGCGCGCCAGCCTCCTGCGCACCGCAGGCGCCACCACCACGCCTCGCAAACAAACCCTGCAGTGATTGCGCAAAGCACTTCAGATCCGCTGAATTCACCTCTCACATCAGACCCAAAACATGCACGCTGCCACCGCACTCGCCTGAACCCGTACAGAGACGTCAGTTTGAGCTCTTCCCCGTGGATCACCTTCGAGTCCAGATAATTCGGCTCGAGTCCCAGATGGAGATCATAACCGCCATGATGCGCGACCTGAGCACAAGTCGCCGTCAGTGATCTAATCCGCACACCGCACATGCTTGCTTTCGATCCCTTGCGAAACACAATCCCAGGCGATAACCATGGCAACCAATCTAGTAGTTAGCACCGATCGTTAACACACGAAGGTAGAGTTCGAGGGGACAGAGCGAGGTTCACCCAGCGACTACAATACAGCGATGCGAATTCGCAAGTGGAGGAGCACGATCTCATGGGGATCGTCAAAGGTATAGTCACCCAACCCACAACTGCAGGAGGCGCCACAGCCAACCAGATTGCGGCCTGGGTAAAGAAAGACAAAAGAGCAATCAGCATCTTGTTCTCAGCACTAGACAAAAAAATGCTCCAGCACACTCAAGGTCAGAAAACTGCCCACGAGATCTGGAAAGTGTTCAAAGACATGTTCGCAGCACAAAGCTCCATGTCAATTGTAAATGCCACACGGCAATTCTATCTGCTGAGAATGAAAGAAAGCGAAACAGTTGAGCAACACGTGCACAACTTCAGATCTGCAAAGAGCAAAACTTGCATCCAGCGGTACCACACTAAGCGAGTACCAAGCGAATTGCCTTACTAAGGTCCTTCCACATCATATAGAACATTTGTGAGCTACATGAGTTCACCATGGGCTCAAAGTGCAGCTCAGCGGGATCGATACTGTATACACATTCGCGAAGTCCTCGGAGCACTCTTAGAAGAAGAAGTCACCAACAACAACTCATAGGCACAGGCTGGGCCCTACGCCTCTTCACATCAAGAGGCCGTGGAGCTCGAAGAGGAGGCTTCCGAAACAACTCCTCAAGTTGCAAGCCACCTGGGCAAGCAACACAAGGCAACTTCAATTTATGATGGTCAAGAGGTGGTGATGGGTCCCTCCTATGCTGACCTAGGTGTTACGATTTTTGGTCCGAAGTTCAATTGGACTTTTTTCTGCCTCTTCCCACGCCACCAAGAGGATGGGTGCTGCTAGTGCTTTGTGCTGGGCTCTATACAGGATGAATATTCATGATATCAACCTCCGGAAGCATCTTTTCAACACACTGGTCACACCCTCCACTATTTATGGTGCTGAGGTTTGGGGCCCGGGTCTTTTCTCTTCTTCTTGGGCTAAGGTGGAAAAAGTACAAAGCTCCTTTCTCCGTGCTCACATTGCCTGTAAGCGTTCAACCCCTTACTGTAAACGATCTGGACTTGGAAACCCCTGTTGGGATGTGCACAGAGTGTTTTTGTTTTTGGTCGAGTGTGGTGTGAAAATAAGTCGGGTTGTGATGGCAAAGGTATTTATAGAAGAAATGTCCTTGGCCTATGGTTTTTCTTGTTGATTTTTAGGTTAGAAAATAAATGGTCCGGAATTTGGTGTTCCTTGGCCCATGGACTTGGAATGTTCCACCAAAAGTCTATATATGTGAGGTAGGGGGTTGGAATAATTAGAGTGTGATAGGCCTATAAGTTTGGGGTCGACCGACGGGGCGATAGCTGAATGAGTGTGGGGTTGTGGATTGGGATGTGGGAAGCGAGAGGTCGGAGTAGGGGAACCCGGGAAACTTAACCCTAGGAAATAATCCGCTCAAACAACGGAGCGCAACGGGCCGGAGCGGAGCCGGAGCGCAACGACGGCCGGAGCGCGACGTCGAGCGCGCGGGCGCACACGATCTGAGGAGGAGGCGCGAGCACACGAAGGAAGGAGCTCCGAACCCCGCGATATCAATCGCGACGGAGAGGAGGAAGGCGCTGACGCGGCCCTGCCGAGGAGGTAGGAACCGAGACCGACCCCAGTGAAATTCGCAGAGGTGGCGTTGGTTTGAGGCGAGGCCGTGAGACCGTGAGAGGATGGCGCCAAGGTCAACGAAATTGTGCCCAATGGCCAAAACATGGATCATTGGAAAGTTCTGAACCGTGAAGGAGTCAAGCCGGGTTTCATGGAAGAGCGGTGGAATTACATGAACTTGGGAGTGCGAGTGTCGCGCCGAAGGACAAAGTAGGCGGGGAATTAAAGCAGGATTGGGACTGGAATTGGTTAGGAGGGTGTATGGCGCGGTAAGGAGGAGGCGGTTTGGTGATGGGCGTCCGGAGAAAGAACCTGGCGCGGCCTGGTTAAGCGGGCGTGGTCGGGAACCAATTTTGGTGGATTTGGCGGTTGATGGAGTGCAGCGGATGGCTCCTATGTTTCTGCAGCACAAGAAGCAGGATTATTTGTCTGACCACTTGCTGCTGTTCCTCCATGAAGTGGTCAAGGGGGCGAAAATCGATTGGGGACGAATTCTCTTCGACAAGTTGTGTGAAGAGAGGTTGAACCTGATTTCTCCTACCCCTCGACCCTCTCTAATTTCACCATTTCTGGTCCATCTTTATGTGCATGCTAACTGCCTGCCAGAGGTGGAAATTGTGGCCTCCCTTCACATGTGGAAGCCAGTTAGGGAGGTGAAATGGAAGGCGGAGGAGCCCAAGGAGGAAATCGAGGAAAAATCGGATAGCTGGGAGTCGGTGGCGGCAGTTCTGAGGAAGAGAAGGAAATTTCTACCAGCAAAGAGGAAGACCGGGGTGAAGGCGGCCTCGGAAAAGGTGAAGGCGGGCCGCGTCACCGGTCAGCAGGCGCGCGCTCTGAAAATGAAGGCCAAGCGGCGGATTGAGGTGGCGTAAGAGGAGGCGCGATCCGAGGACAATTTCTTGACACGGATGCGGATGATGAATCAACCCGGAGGGATTAGGGGTGACCTCGAGCGGACCCCTCCTCAGCATGGGAAGAGATTTTCAAGGGGACTCCAGCAGCAGGTGGATGCAGCCGAATTGGTGAGGGTGCGCACCTTGCTGGGAAGGAAAGTGCTCGACAGGGGGATGGCGTCTGGCGGGGCCGCCACAAGTGGATTTGCGGGGTGACCACATCGATGATCCGGGCCCAAGCGGTTGTTGGATCAAGCGGCTTTAGCTCTCACGGCTCGGTGTGCAAGGCGGCGGGAAGTGGTGAAGGCCGGGTTTGTGAAGAGGAGGCCAAGCGCAAGCAAGCTGGAGGAAGACAAGCGGGTCCTAGAGGAAATAAGGGCCAAGATTCGAAGATTTGTGCGGGGCCGGGAGAAGTTGCAAGCCATGGCAGGCAGGAGAGCTCATGGCTCAAATTAAGGATGCCCACGAGACGAACCAGAGATGCAGGGGAGTTGTTGCGAGCCGGAGAGGCGGCCTCGGTGGAAAAGGCCCATAAGGTGGCGGAGGCGGTATAAGCGGGAGGATGAGGCACGTGGCGGGCGAGAAAAGACAAAGGGAAGGGGCGAGTGGCGGGACCACAGTAGTGGAAGGAACTACCGATCGGAAGGAAGCAAAGAACCGAGGTAGCCAAACACCTACGGGGTTCTTTGAGCAGTGACAGTCGAGTCCACTACCGCAGTAGTGGAAGCTACCGACATTGGCGCCAACTCGAGGCGGTCATGGGCGGCAGCAGGACGTGACAACGGCACCCAAGGACATGGACCGAGCAACGGTGTAGCCTACGGGAGGAGGGTAAGCACCTCGGCTCATGAGAGGTCCCATTATGTTGCGGCACATGGATGAGGAAACTTATGTTCCCGGTCTATATGTGAATGGAGAACGCGGCTTAACCTCACCGCCCATGTGCGTGTGGAAATAGGAGGGACTGTGGCCTACCACTGCAAGTGAGGACCAAGTGCATACTTCTACCACCGCGCCTGGGGTTGGCCCCTATTATGCGAGGCGACTTTGGAGGAGTTGAGTGAGGAGGAGGTCCAGCTTGGGTGGACGAGGAACCGAATAATCCTCAAAGAATAGGCGGCCGGAAGATGCGGAAGCCTGTGGCGCAGTACACCTCAAATGACGCAGCGATGTGAGGTGGAAGTAGTGGGAGAACCCGTCCGACCAGCGGCGCGTGGCAGGAGAGCCTGTGGCGGCAATGGAGGACGAGCTGCACGGCCGAGGTAGGGCGCAGATAGCGAGGGCGAGGTGGTAGCAACCTAAAGATAATTTGGTTAGGTGTCAGATCGACCTAGGATCGCCGAATTGTGGGCGCGCCCTTCTGATAGCCATCTTAGGACCTAAAATGGGCATGCCCCACCCGATGTATAAGAGGGGCGACTTAGTCCCTCAGATAACTCCCCGGTTGAGATCCCCACGCCTGTGGCTGGTTGGAGACGTCCGATTGATGAGGTGGTGCGCGACGCCCTAGGGGTGGTCGAGAGCTTGCAACCGGGAGGAGGGTGATGAGCAATTTTGCCGACAAGGAGGAGGAAACCAAGGGATTGGCGGGGCGGTCCGGAGCTTGCTCAACGCCTGCCGGACGCCCGGGTTCTTCTTTCCTTCACCCTTGTCCCGCTAGTTGTGTTCAAATCGAGAGTGTTGAGTGGATGGTTGGAAGCCGGGCGAATTGAGGGAGAGAGAGAGGAGAAGAGATCGGGTGAAGGAGATCAATCCGATGCGCGAGGTGTGAGATCGAGAAAGAGAAGGAGAGCGAGTTGGGACGTTAAGGAGATTGTGTGTGTGGAAACCAACCGGTGCTTGCAGGAAAGTGCACAAGGAAACAACGCTGTGGAATTGTGGTGTGGCGCCTTTGTGTGTGTGTGTGTGTGGAGCGATGTGAGGTATCCTAGGAACTTTGGTCCCTAGGAATCGGAGTGCGTGCATGAAGTGTGGAGTGCAATAACACGATCTGTGAGCGCGGACGCCTGCGTGAGGGATCCGCGGGCGCCGCGCCGAGATAAGTTGCTAGGGTTTGGTGGGACCCACCTAGTGGTTGTAGCAACTACCCAGAGTAGTGAGAGTCACCGTAGTGGCTAACGGGTCGTGGAATGAGATTTGTCGGGAAGTTAGATCCGTAGTTGGACAAGAGGAGGTAGTGGTTGAGTAGATAGGTGCGAGAAGTGGTAGCGTCCACCTAGGCTTAGGCAAAAGTTGGTAGTGATAGAAGATAGCGTCTTTTGGCACAAACCATTCCCTTGGGAGCGAATCCCAGGACTACAACGACATTGAGGGTAAATGTGGACCTCACCGTGTCCCACGACACGGGTTTACACAGCCACATTTACCTATCCTCCTTTCTGAATTTTCTGCCTTACCCCTTGAACTTGATGGCCTCTTTTGCCTCCCTTGTTTTCTTTACCGCCTCCTCCTCCTTGACATTGTTAACCCTTCCCCCCCTCCTCGGCCCCCTACCATCTTCTTGCCTACAGGTCTTTTTGCTTCCTTCGGCTCAGTGTTGATTCCCAAGCTTCTTTTTCTTGGCTCTCCCAAGCAGTTGCTTGGCTTAAGCAGCTTAAATTTGCACCCTTAGGCTCCGGTTTGGCCAACTCCCCATTCTCCCCTTCCCTTTCTCATCT
Organism: Anthoceros angustus; assembly: GCA_010909165.1. NCBI lineage: Eukaryota > Viridiplantae > Streptophyta > Anthocerotopsida > Anthocerotales > Anthocerotaceae > Anthoceros > Anthoceros angustus. The sequence continues at coordinate 539,279 of MU008153.1, forward strand.
CCCTCCCAACCACCTCATCCGTGGGACCTTAAATTAAGATATCTTCGTCTCACTTGGTTCCCCTTTCATTTGCCCCTCCCTAATGTCCAAACTCCGTTTCTACTAGGAGGAGTTTCGTGTCAATCCCCTCTAGGTTCCCCGCCCTACCATGTTACCTCAATTCCCTCTCTCCTTCAAGCTCCGCACTCTTATCGGTTAATTCCGTGTTAGCTCCACTACCTCCGAATCGAGACCAACCAGATTGGCTTAAGTCCACACCACCCCAAGCCGTGTTGCAAGCTCGCTCCCTTGACCACAGATCTAAATCACACTTCCTCTTCTATTGCCATGTCTATGCTCCTATTCGGGCTCGCTACACTCTTCTATTTAAGTGTGCTGGTTTTCCTTGCGTAGATTCTTCTCGTTTCATATTCTGAGCTCAACGGCCTATGTCTCTCTGAGCTTTTTGATTTTGGACCTAGTTGGACTCTTTACAATTGTTTTGCCTCTTATAGCTTTCCTTCCTTTTTCCATCTTACACCGTCTTGTCTCTTTAGTTTAGATGTATATATTTTGTCTCTATATGTGTTCAATCGAGCATTTCCATCCTCGGTGGAATAAATAAAGTTGTTGGCGTTGTTGGTAGGCGCAAAATCATCAACCCTACAGGCTAGGCCAAATGGACACACATTTATAAGAACACCGTGATTAAGCATTGAGCTTGGATCGGTACTTAGATGGGGTGCCTAAAGGAGTGGATGCCCTTGGTGCAAGTAGCTTAGGCACACCATGGTACAAAGTTATTAGTACCAAGTCCCATGATCGAAACCCGTCCTTAGTGGACTTAAATAAAATTCTTCTTCTTCTTCTTCTCGTCGGGTTCAAGCTATCCAAGGCGTGCGGTGGATCTATGTATCAAGACATAATTTTTTCTTACATTCTGCATCCTTTGGGGTCAAGAGACACGAAGTTCCGTCACCGACATCCAGGCGTAATCGATCACACATCGTTTTAAGCCGCTTGGGTCAAGCTCGTCTCCTTGGATGTGCAAATGGGGCATGGTGCCTCTCCTTTCGTGTCGAGCTACGGGATAAGCTTGAACTGGCGGGCGCTTGCACTGAAGCAAGCGACATGGTCTAATGTATGTAAGTCATAATGTGCTTTGGTGCGACAAATGGTTGTAAACCATGAGTGTTAATGCAACGCAGTACACGAGGCGCTCACAAAAACCTATCTAAGGGCGTCGGCATCTTAATGCTTTATGGAGGAGTATAAGAACATATGGTGCTAGCATATTAGCGTTCATTTATATATATTATTTGCACGTAAAGTTTTGTTGTCTCCTAGAGTTGGTAAAGTGGTCAAAACTTGGATGAAGAGTGATAGGATGCCAATTCGAGATGCAAATTGTAGTTTTATACTAGATGAGTTTCTTTTAGGGTGTCGGCCTTTCAAGTAAAAGCCAAGGCGGGCCTTGAGACATGTTGGCGCCCACACACCAGTACTCCCAGGCCTTCTACCAGAAAACACATGAAGATTCCATATCTCGACAGCTAGTACCTACTACCTCATATAAAAAATTGCCTAAAATCGTAATTTAGTTATTGTGTAGTTTTTTGAAAGCGACTTCAATTCTACCGGAAGAAACTTTGTATATTCAGCCGCTTAAAATATTATCATGTTCTCACTTATAGTAAGCTTTGAGGCGATAAGCGAGATAAGATATTGCTTCACATTTCATTGGAGATCACATGCAATCTTGATGCATTCAGAACTTCTGTTTTAAATTTCCCTATGGCCAAGCAGCTTCGCATATACCTATCCTTATCAAATACCTAAAACTTTAAGAATACTTGGCCTAATAAAGATCTATGAAGTTTCACCAAACAAAAGCAGTACAAAAGGATGCATTATTTATTACTTCGTTTTCCTTCCTCCCCAACAAGCTGATTTACCACTTAGTTTTTCGCATTTATTTACCGCCAATCAATTGTTGGCCCTCAGATCCGTTCTCTTTTTAATCTGTGTTCGGATTCCTCCAAATCTAACCAACCAAGAAACTCTATTTATACTCTTAATATAAAACTTCCAATCCAAGAATTACTTTTCGTCAAACTTGGACTCACATTGGAGCAAAGGTTTTAATCGCATGTCTAATCAAATAAGCCGAGGAAAACAACATCTGCCTTCAATATTCCGCATGGCATGTGAAAAATCACACTGAAAGAGCATCATAGGTAGGTGGCCACAATGTCGCAATGAACCAAAGAGATAGCATGATGCGTTACAAGCTTCAGGAGCGCCAGCACGTTAGTTAGAGAGATACTGTTCGTTGCGGCCATTCTCAAAATCAGCTTCATAGCCTGCACAAAGTCGCCGAAGTTCTATGAGGAATCCTCCTTCGAGGCCAGATCCCATTGCCATTGTACCATCTCCATCGTGTCCAAGTGAACTAGGCAGCGGAATTGTTGGAGTGCTAGTTTCCTGAAATGGACAAAGACCTCCTTTAGGCCCTAGACCTGCATTTAGGCCCCATACTTGAACCGAAATTCAGGGTTACCATAGCTTTAGCTGGTGGAGTTGCTTGTAAATAGTGTATCTTTCTGGTGATTCTCATGAACGCTCAAATGTCCTAATTGCAATTTGAGTTCACGGTGAATTATGGTTGCTTGAGTGCATGGACTTTCTATTCCATGGCATAGCTCCTTCAACTAGCGATCTTGAATCGTGATCACTCCGCACACCTTTTTTAATATGTACCTTTTGCCTTACGCATACATATCTCATTTTCTTAAAATGTACCTTCTTCCTTCATGCATACATATCTCATTTTCTTAAAATGTACCTTTTGCCTTCCTGCATACATATCTCATTTTCTTAAAATCATGTTCTTAGCAAATTTGCTTTGTGTTCAACATCTTCCCATGGTTTTGTTTATACTTATCTATGATTTATGCAATACTGCAAGCATTTTATTTTATAAATTATCGAAATTAAAAATAATACTCTATGTTTTTGGAAATTAAAACATCCAAGTCAGCGGACGGAATTGTCTTTTCTACTATTGTCTGTTGTCCGTTGACCGAAGGAAAAATAGAGAGCTTGTCGTTACGAGGGAACGAGGACGCCGCCAGGGGCTCGAACCCCGACCACAAGGTTAAGAGCCTTGCGCTCTACCGACTGAGCTAGGGCGGCTCGCTTGACTGTCTTGAGAGACTTAAAGTATATATTCAACATGGTACGATACCGTGGGGCTGTCCCACAATACGCGCTGCCAGGAGACGTTATTTTCATGTCCCTTGCGACTTCAATGCCAGCAGCACACACCAGTGGGCTGCTCAGTCTAATCCTCCATATCAAATGCCTACGTGCATAGTACGTAGCAGGTTGTTAGCTCAACACAAGAAACGCTTGTTTGCATCAAGAGACATTCCACATGCACACTCATTTCAAGAGCACACCTAGCTGCTGCTGCTCGCACAACAGTCATTCATTATCACGGTTAGCGATAGGTACCAGAAAGCATCATGAGAGAGCAATGGGTAGTGCCCAACGCCTTGCATTCAGTGCAAAGCGGGACGTCCCGACCCGCGTCTGCTAAAATCTACCCTCGTAATATGTACATACATAGCTACTGACGTTCAATAGTTCGATAAACTTGAACTTGACGACCGCCCAAATCCGAGGTGGCTGGTCTCTCAACAAAATCCCGTCCCAGACGACTCGCAAAGTTCGTCCATGGACTATAATATACTTCTTCTTCTTTTCTCTTTAATCTGCGAGGCCGCCATTGAGGCGTGTTGACAGTCACCCAGAAATCCTTTTTCTCAACAGCACTAGGTACTCATGTATTAGGCAGTAGTACATCAGAATATGTACGAAGGCCCGGCTGTGTGGCCGATGCCGGGCTGGTTCCATTGCGGCGGGCCTGGATCACGAAGCGTGCGGGAAAGTAAAGGCCGAGCGTCATTACTTCCCGCCGCCGCCGGAACCCCCGTTTATAACTTCATAACGGGGGTGCTGACTGCTGAGTCCCCCCGAGTCTTGTGAAGCTGTGTGAGCGGAAGCATTCTGGTTCCAGGCCCGAGCCATTCCGGTTTCAGACCACAGAAATTCTGGTTACAGCTCAGAGCCATTCTGGTTTCAGCGCAGAGCAATTCTGGTTTCAGCCATGGGGAGTGTCGAGGATACCATGAGGAGGTTGGGGGCGATGGGGATGGCGGTGGCTCCAATCTGCGTGCCCAGACGGACAGGCAGAGTTTGCTTGCAGATTTCAGAGCTCACAGGGCATTCCATAAGAGTGCAGGCCTTCTACACATGAACCAGGTCAAGATTTTCCAAGCTGGATGATCCACCTCCCCGTCCAGAGCTGCTCTGTCCAGCCTCCGCCCCATCCTGATCAGGTAGCTCCGTGGAATTGGATGGTTTCTTGCATGCAAGCCTTGTGCTGGAGATTGTTTGCTTGATTCATAGATGCTTGATGGATGGATGGCATTGGATGCTTGTGGGTGGTGCAGCGAGCTGACAGCGGATACGAGGCACCAGGGACGGGTGCTGTATGGCAAGCTGATCGAGGACGCGTTCCGCATCTCTGCTGTGATGACAATTATGGAGGACGAGGCTGCGGGGTCGCCATTCTGACAGTATATCGTGCGCTCAAGTCGAATGCTCATGAGCGGATGGTGGCCAAGCGGTTTCAAGGGGCGGAAGATTGCGGTGAAGGAACCGTATTTCAAGGTGGCCATGGATGGACGTCTGGCTGTGAGAGTGGATAATTCCGATGATTTTGTGCTCTTGGAAGAGGACGTTGTGCATGTGGCTCCGTCCGAAGGGCAGGGCAACCAGCCAAGTACGAGAGAGGGGGGAGATGGGCGTGCGAGCTCTAGTGGAGAGGGTGTGTTGAAATCGGTGGAGGAGCTGCGTGAGGAGGGAAGGACGTGTTTTAAAGCGGGGGAGTGGGGGAGGGCTGTTGAGGTGTATAGCAGGCTGGTTTCTGTGATAGAGGGGAGGGAGGAAGGGGATCGTGAGAGGTCGAGGGAGGACTATGTCATTGCCTACTCTAACAGGGCGGAGGCCTGGCTGCAGCTGGAAGTATGAGGAGGCTCTGGGAGATGCTGCCAAGGCTTTGGAGCGGATGGTGGGCATGTGAAGAGCATTGCGAGGAAAGTGAGGGCTCTGTGTGCGTTGGAGATTTTCCATGAGGCGGTGCTGTTGTTGCAACAGGTGATGAGGATGGAAGGGTGGATGGTGCCACTCGGACGGAGTTGCAGGGGCTGCTCAGAGGTGCAGAGGCTGGGGACAAGCAGAGCAGGTTGGGGAAGTATGATCTCAACGAGTTTTTGTTGGTAGTGGGCGAGTGGCTCCTCCGAAGTGCAGAGATTTTGTGGGGCCTGTAGGATCGGGCTGGTCCAGCAAGGATGGGTCGAAGAGGCGGGGCTTGTTTGTGACCAGTAGGGTGAAGCCCGGGGATCTGCTTCTTGTGAGTAATCCGCTTGCTGTGGCAAAAGGCGGTGAGGAGCAGGCGGGCTTTGTAAGAGGTATCAGGATGCCAGCTTGTGTCGTGATCGACGAGAACTTGATAACGGAGGTGACGGAAATTTGCAGGAGGTCCCCTCGCCGTCTGAAGCAGTTGTACTCGCTCTACGATGGCACGGAAGGCTCCCAGGCTGAGGTGCCTCCTATGTCGTTGTTCTTGCCACCTGCAGATTCAAGCAAAGTGAAACCGCAAAGTGCTCCGAAGTGGTGGATGTTGGCCGCATTCGGAGGATCAAGACCGTGAACGCCTTCTTGGGACCGGACCCTGGAGATGCTTTCACAAGCGAGTGGTCTCAGATGACTTCACCCGCAGGCTTGTGGGTGCTGCCTTCTTTCATCAACCACTCCTGTCTGCCCAACACTCACATCTCGTTTGTGGGATATGCGATGTTCTTACGAGCCACCCACGACATCCAAAGAGGGGAGGAGCTCACCATATCCTACGGCGACTTGGAACAGCCTTTGGAGGAACGGAGGGCGTTTCTCAAAGCCCATTCAGGATTCGAGTGCAGGTGCCCTAGGTGCACAATCGAGCAGGAACTTTTTCAGAGCTTCCCAGCGTTGATCACACTCACACAGCTGTTTTCTGCCCTTCCACCCAAGGACGAGTCTTATGGTGAGGAGGCTACTAAGAGGCTATCCGCTGCAGGTGCCAGACTTGCTGAACGTTTGGAGCAAATCCTTGATAAGTTGCCAGCAGGCGATGCCCACAAAAGGACTGGGTCAGGCATTCGTATTTCAGGGTCTACATGTGCGTGGCCTCGGAGCATCTGAGGCGGACATTGAAGACTGATGAATGGGACAGTTGGGCGGACCATATGTACGCTCGGTTAAGCACGATGCTCCGTATCGAGCCCACAGAGGAACTCCTTGCACAAGCTAGCGGTGCTGTTCATTATGGAGGACAGGTGCGAAGAGTATCTATGGAAGTGGAAGGCTAAGTGGACTCGCCTGCTGAAGCAGATCTGCACCGCCATGTATGGGCCTATTAGCGAGGAGGCCAGGAAAGCTCTTGTTTACAGATACTCCCGGACGGCTCTTGCGCTCTAGTTTGTGCAAGAGTGTTTTGACTTGACCCAAATGTGGAAGAAGAGCGTACATCACCAGCTTAAGACCCATTTCCCATGTCCACCCAGCCGGGTTTGGACCCTAACGGGCCGGTGGTTGGGTTTCCAACCTAAAGCTGTCTCTGGTTGGAACGACACATTTTTGAGATGAACGATTTTGGTTCGGTTCATGACCAGGAACGGATATCCTTGTGAACTACTTCACACAGAATTTCCCACTCCGATAGTTCGATCTTTGGGTTTGTCCGAATGGGCGAAGTAGTAATTGAAGAAAGGCTGTCTATGGGTTTGTCCGGATTGGCGATGTGGCTCAACAGGCTGCTCTTCTGTAAGACACCAGTGCTTGCACAGGCCTTCCAAATGCAAAGCAGAAGTAATATCAGCCGCTCCAGCCCCTCCTGCTCCAAAGACTGCATGCTACTAGAAGACAACGGTAAAAGTAACACCATCAGGGTCACTACCGACAACTAACATCCGCCCAATAACAGCTAGTGCTCTGTTATCGTATCACGAATACCATACCCAGATATCAGGACATTCCGTGTCACCGCATCCTTTGTGGGCAAGCTGTCAAGAACCCGGCGTGAGGCTTCCAGTTTGTGCCACATTTTGACATACATGTCCACCAGGCAGTTGCCCACGACTATGTTATACAGCAGTCCTCCTTCAACAGTCTGAATGCTCCTGCCTGCCTGCCTGCGTGCTTCATCCATTGCCCCCACACTTTGCATAGATGTTCACCAGGCAGGTGCCAAGAAACAGGTTACGAGGAATGCCACTGCGCAACACATCAAAGTGCACCTGAAAGGAGTCTCAGGCATACATGCATATTCCCAGCACGCTCATAACATCTCTACCAGAAATCTGTAAAGCCAGGAGACGATTGGTACAGTTGGTACAGTCGTAGGACTCCTGCGGCCTCAGAAAGCTTCCCAAGCTGCCACCAGGTGCTCACAGGTACAGCCGTAACGACGCACATTTCCGACCCTGCACGTCTGCCACGTTCAAGCTTATCCTGAGAGCTGGACTTGAAGGAAAGGCACCATGACCCATCTGCAAACCCACAAGCTTGAAGGGCTTGCCACAGTTTCAGCATAGTGCAAAATGTAGACAGAAATAGCAGAGTCTGTCTGCGCCAGAGATTCAGGGCTCCAACGGCCTCAGAAAGCTTCTCATATTGACAGAACAAGCTCACGGTTCCCGATCCTGCACGCCTGCCAGGTTCAGGCTTATCCCGGTAGCTCGACACGAAAGGAGGCACCATGCCCCATCTGCACATCCAAGGAGACGAGCTGCTTGACCCAAGCTGGCTTAAAACGATGTGTGTGACTGCTGACGCTGGATGTCAGGCGGACGGAACTCTTCGTGTCTCTTCTGACCCCAAAGATGCACAGGAATGTAAGAAAAATTATGTCTGGATACATAGATCCACCGCACGTCGCCGGGATAGCTGAATCCCGACCAGAGGGTTGATGATTTTGCGCTCTACCAACAACGCCAACAACTTTATTTATTCCACCGAGGATGGAAATGCTCTGATTGAACACATATAGAGACAAAATATATACATCTAAACTAAAGAGACAAGACGGTGTAAGATGGAAAAAGGGAAGGAAAGCTATAAGAGGCAAAACAATTGTAAAGAGTCCAACTAGGTCTGCCGAAAATCAAAAAGCTCAGAGAGACATAGGCCAGTGAGCTTCGTAATATGAAACGAGAAGAATCTACGCAAGGAAAAACCAGCACACTTAAATAGAAGAGTGTATACAATGAGCCCGAATAGGAGCATAGACATGGCAATAGAGGAAGTGTGATTTAGATTGAGGTCAAGGGAGGCGAGCTTGCAAATCGGCAGCAGGGGTGGTGTGGACTTAAGCCAGCGGTTGGTCTCGATTCGGAGGTAGTGGGAGCTAACACCGAATTAACAGATGAGTGCGGAGCTTGAAGGAGGAGGGAATTGAGGTAACATGGTAGGGGAACCTAGAGGGGATTGACACGAAACTCCTCCTAGTAGAAAGCGGAGTTTGGACATTAGGGGAGGGGCAAATGAAAGGGGAACCAAGTGAGACGAAGATATCTTAATTTAAGGTCCAGGGATGAGGTGGTTGGGAGGAGATGAGAAAGGGAAGGGGAGAATGGGAGTTAAACCGGGAGTCTAAGGGCAAATTTAAGCCGTTTAAGCCAAGCTTGGGAGAGCCAGAAAAGAAGCTTGGGAATCAACATTGGAGAAGGCGAGAAGACCTGAGGCAAGGAGATGATGGCCGGGAGGGGGAAGGGTTAACAATGTCAAGGAGGAGGAGGCGGTAAAGAAAACAAGAGAGGCAAAGAGGCCATCAAGTTCAAGGTAAGGTAGAAAATTGGAAAGGAGGATAGGTAAGGGTCGACGCTTACAGGCAATGTGAGCACGGAGAAAGGAGCTTTGTACTTTTCCACCTTAGCCCAAGAGGAAGAGGATGATGGTAATTGTGGGAGTGAAAATAGGGTCACCCGACTTTTCTCACATTTAGATATGGCCAAACAATGTGTTGAAGGGTAAACAATACATCGTTTTCTATATACAAATTAAATGCACTTTTTTACATTAAAATATTTAAATTATATATAAAGAATGATATATAATAAGTACTAAGATTAAAAATAGGGCCGAGTTATGTTGACACCGAGATTATGTCACAAATTAATATTATATTGTAGCCAATGGTCATCCGTAGCGGCTCTAGCTCAATCGATAGTCAAAACATGGTAATTACAGGAGGTTAATATGCACCATGGGGTTTTCTTTTTTATTCGGCAATGAGGGTTTCCAATGGGTCTCCATTTAGGGTTTTGAATCGTGTGGTCCAAAATGCCTCGGAAAAATAGGGTGTTCATCTGTGCACACAAATTTCGTGTATCGATGTAGGAGGCAAAGGGTTTTGATAACCCCTCATACATCCATTTGGCTCCATTTCGGACCCGGATGGGACGACCGTTTGTGCAGGTGATGATGAAGACCGATGAGCAAAACCCGGCAACTCAGCGCGAAAAACATGGTGCGCGGGTCCTTTTCCATTAAGTACAACTCTCGCCTGCCGTTAGTACAATGGTCGAGGGTCAATGTCGGGCCCCTGTTTTCTGGAAAACACAATCTAATCTTTGTTTACGGAGGCGCCGGCCGCGCCCTCTTCACTCCTTCCATGGACACCCTTTGACCGTGTGTGGCGTACATTGTACCGCGGAAGAGAAATAGTGTTCCCCACTTGCGGGGTGAACCGTAACATGCAAAGAAGTCATACCGAGGCAGTCGGTGAGGGGCCTATGGACATACAAACAACGTTCGGTTTGGTTAACGCTTCTGCGCGTCTTGCACATGAACACCATCTTATCGATGTCTCGTCGTATGGATTTGTCGCTATGCTTAGGAAGGCTGGTTTCCACTGGTCTTTGTAATGGCATAATAATATGTAGACTTGGCGGTGGTTTTCGTTAAGTGCGGGCGGAAAAATAGCCTTCCACGGACAATATGATTTGGAGAATCTATTGAAACTTATTGAGAGGAAGGGAAGAAAAACGTGTCCACATAAGACAAAACATCTTGGCACGGATGTTCATGAACTCCTCGTCTTACGAATTGGCGGTCATCATCGCAAGGCTGCATCACCACCACTATCTTCACTATCTTACGGCCACTTTGGCTAGTGGTATGTAAGCGCAATTCATTTAATTTTAGTCGATCGCCTTCTTGTCCACAGATATAAATGTTTGCGAGCATTCAAGTTGAAACCATAATATATGATCACGTTTTGTTAAAAACCTTTTATGCGTTTTGTGCAAATTAGCTTTCCCTCCTTTTTCCCGATTTCGTCACTGGGTCCCTTCATCGGATTATAAATTCTTCAACATACCTTCCTTCATACGCATCTGTGCTCGGTCATGTACCAATGAGCGACAAAGTGAGGATCCGTGCATCTAAGTGAACATCAATGACCACCAATCCAAAACGGCCTGATGCAGCCGGTGGTGCGAGGGCGCAATGAACATGTCTTTCCTTATTTCCGAAATGTCACCATTCAACCTGCGGTTTCTTGTTCTTGTCTAACAACGGTTTGATATGCACCGGTACATATCCGTTGGGGAAGGTCCGAGTAAAGCCTCCTCTAGCAACTCGTCACGTGAAGAACCTCGGTTTCTTCAACTTGGTCCGAAACCACTTCCATGCGTCTTGGAGTGCGAGCCCTATATTATTCTCACAATAACGATCTCCTCTTGGTCCACCCAAAATTCTTCCCACCATTTATATTCCTCTGCGGTGACATATGGTCTAAGCGCGAGAGGCCCTCCTTCAAGTGAGCCACACCTCGGTTGGGGATAACCACGACGATGTGCCTTTCTTATCACGCACGAAGGGATGTCGGCCGTCTGGGCGTTACGTCATGGATGGGACAAACTTCAAAACTCCAAACCGGCTTCCGTTTCCCATTGTGGCGATGTCGAATATTGTTTGCTTCTAATGCATCACAAGGCCACGGTCGTTTTTCTTCTCTTGTAATTTTGAAGTGCGGAATGACAGTTGTTCAATTTACGCACTCAGCACTCCTGTGGCGTCCATCCCCTTGTCGTAACGGCCAAACATAGGAGCGGAAGTCTGGAACCTCCGTTAATACCTTCACCTCGTGTTGGAGTGTACGCCTCTTTCAAAATTGCCGCCAATGCGGGGAGAGTATGAGCTTCCCTGTGTTTCAAGCTCTTTGAAAACATGAAAACATTTGGTCAATTTGATCATGAGTATGTCCAACGAGAAGAAACCCCACCTTTACTTTCTCAAAAGTTCCCATATCCACTAACATGTTCAGATATGCAAAAGAAGTTGATTCTTGTTCTCCCGACAAGTGTTGTCCAATTGCAAGTATAAAACCTTCGGTAATACTCCTTCATAGTTGTGTATCACATCCTGTATAATGATGATAGTCAAATTGGCGTCATTTCTCAAATTTGCGTAATGCAAGAAGGCCCTCGTTTTACGTGTAGTTGTGAATCATACACCCAACTACGTGGGCGATCGGGACTCCTCATCCAGTTCTTGACCACCTCAAAAGTGTGGTACCTCGCTTTTCTTCGTCCATCCCATCTATAGATGTAATATGTACTTATGCGGATCTCTGTAACTTTTGCTCCCTGTGTTTGGCCATCTTATGTTCCTCGTGCGACGCGATGTGCGTCAGTAGCGACTGATATTTCACTACAAAACAAGAACTTCACGGGTCGGTTTCAAAATCCATTCTTTGCAAACACTCTAGTCATGCCCTCTCATTTATCATTACACATATACTTCACATGAGGGATTTTGGTGTAGGTGGGAGCCAAGGTCGGTACTTATGGAGTTCCACCCAAGGGTTTCCGTGGCCAGCGGACATAGGGGCCGGCCGGCACCCCTCTGCTACTAACAAGGGTGGTGGGGCCGGCGCCACTGTCATGACATTGGGTGGGGCGCCGTGGCCTCCCAATGGAGGAGGAGGAGGGGCGGGGAGGGAGGAGTAGCAACTAACCATCCTGGTCGGACGCCCTTGAAGCAGAAGAGGGGCCGCGCCACTCTCTTGTGATATAAGGCGCCGGCCGACGCTTAAACCTCCATCCAAGATGGCGCCCAAACCTCCAAGCGACGGCACCGACACCTAGGACCAGCCACGACAAACCGCAGTAGTTCACACAAAAAGGTTAGAAAGGACTGCATGCGGAGGAACAAGAGTGCCCGGTGCCTTGATCGACCTTGTTGAGTTCCGTATAGTTGTCTTCAATCCGCACAGCGAGCATGTCGAGAACCGGTTTGACTTTGGGATCTTCACTCTGCGAGTTGCATTTCCATAGCTTTAAGAACCACGCGTAGGTGACATATCCACGACCTTTCGCACTCTCGTTTGTATAGCAACCATATTTCTAATTTTGTATGCGTGTCGGGAAGATTGAAAACCTCCACATTTGGGAGCCTCTCACCATGTACATAAAAATCATCCATCCAAGCTATGGCCCCTAGCGCATGCGGAGGAACAAGAGTGCCCGGTACCTTGATCGACCTTCCGTTGAGTTAGTTGTCTTCAATCCCACAGCGAGCATGTCGAGAACCGGTTTGACTTTGGGATCTTCACTCTGCTAGTTGCATTTCCATAGCTTTAAGAACCACGTAGGTGACATATCCGAGCCCGACCTTTCGCACTCTCGTTTGTATAGCAACCATATTTCTAATTTTGTATGCGTGTCGGGAAGATTGAAAACCTCCACATTTGGGAGCCTCTCACCATGTACATAAAAATCATCCATCCAAGCTATGGCCCCTAGCGCATGCGGAGCTGCTGGGTTTGTTCGAAACCATCCACGGTGAGTTCAAGAACTCTAGCCTTCAACTCCTCATACCGGATGTGTCCCACACAATAAACCCTTAAAGCCTTGAGACAACATCGTGTCGGAACACTCCCATAACATGAGTGACAACTTTTCCTTTATCATTGGTCCCTGTCGCGATGGACTAGAGGCGAAGGAATGTCTCTGCTCTTATGCACATTCTTATGAATCTATACCGCCTCACAAATCTTTCTTCGTCAATTTACGCAAGCACATCCGATTGCAACAAGGTTTCCGTGTAGTCGTCAATGTCCACTTCACTCTTCCTCAACGACACGCCGGCTGCCGTCTTAGACATAGGACGCAGTCCTTTGACGTCTGCAATGTCTCGCTCAAAGGTTTGTGAAACGATCTTTGCACATCATCCTCCGGAGGTGATTGGAAGTCGTCATACGATGGGACCTCTATCGGACCGTCTAGCTCCTCGGGACCGGTATGTTTTGCCTACCCATACCCATCGCCATGAACAAGCCACGGCGGGCAATCATGCGAACATCGTCCCTTCAACCCCAACTCTCCTCATTTGGAGGGCTGCCGTCTATGGTCGCATACAAGTTCATTTCTTGGCGTCCGGAACACCATGCGGCATACTTGGCGAAGACAATTCCGACGTCGGCGTCTTTCCCACAAGTGACATCCACTCGACTTCCCACAATGTGCTATAACGGACTCTTCAAGCCCCTTAACACACTAACCTTGCGGAGGATGGCGAGGCGGAGGTGGCGGAGGGTTCAAAGATCAAGCCTCCTCGCCCTTTTCGGGAGTCCGCTCAGCCTCAAGTATCGGGAGGGTTCTTCTACATAAGCCGATGCTGCGTGCAAATGTGCATTTGCCGGGTTAAGTGGTGATAGCACAAATGAATCGGACATGACACGATCGGTGCACTTTCCACTCACGTCCTCCATATAAATGCATGTGTGTCGCGCAACATTGCCGTGGTCAAGTCGACAAGTCACCTTGGTAGACTCCTTGCAAAAAATGGTTGGTAAGTGCGTCGGCGCCGACTTAGTACCCACCTCACGCAGCGACTTCATTGCACATAACGGCGAAATCCAATGAGGCGGCGGATATCGCGTCGCCGCGGATAAGAATAACACCGCCGCCGATGGATAAGTCACGATGTCATAAATACATGCATAGGAGAATAAGGTCCACTTAACTACCACCTTTCACACGACATCAGGGTTTCTAACTTTGGTTAACGTGGTGAGCGGTAACCCTAATCTGGTCCAGGGGTTAAGAGTCCCTTATGGTAACGGTGTTCCCCTTGCAACCTGTTCAAGCGCACTCGGAAGTAACGCTCCACAGTCCGCGAGAGAGGCCTCCATCAGCTGTGTGGCGGCGTGCGTGAAGGAGGGACCTACGGTGTGCGCCCCTTTGCAAAGAGCGTGTTCCCGTGTCAACCGGTGCACAAGGCATCCCTGTGCGAAGGCGAGAACTCCACAATTTCCATTCCGAAGCCCAATTTGTGAGTGATGCAACCTTGTTTTCGTGTAGCTCAATTCTGGGCGGGCCTGTGCAGGTGAACGATGGCAAGCGGACGACGGAGCAAGAAGGATTTGGCGGATCGGCTGCCGGTGACCTCCTCCCAAGCGAGAAATCCAGGCGGGGAGCGGGCGGCTAGTGCCGAGGGACTTGGGAAAGGCGACCATCGCGTGATGGAGGTGGTGAGCAAGCCAAGGGTGGGCATGCATCGGGCGGGCAAGCGAAATCCGCTGGCGGCGTCTGCAGGCCTGGCAGTGGAAAGAGGGGAGCTGGAGTGAGAAGTCACAAAAGCCTCGGCTGTGCAGTAGCGATTCCTTCGCCCTTCACCTACGAGGAGGCTGATCATTCGTCACAGATGCTCGGATGGATCCTCAATGCTTGAGAAAGATTGGATGGTGACACGGGATGCGAGCGAGGAGGATGAGAACGTTTTCGACTCCACTATTGAAATTGTGGATCATGGGTTATGAGCATTGCCTAACCAAAGAGCGAGGTGGATGGGTAGTATGGGCGACCACGGACATGGACGAGAACCGGTGTTCACGTTGTTTTGCACAACAAGGCCTCGGGAGTTTGTGCGTGATTCAAGACCCTCAAATGTATAGGGCGTATGAGCTCGGCGTCCTTGGGTTTCATGCTAAGAAATGTGGTCCTCCGAGCTTGTCGAGGTATTTCGAAGCAATGCGACAGCGTGTAAGCAGATATGCCATGGACATGTAATTTTGTTTTGTTGAGTTTGTGTCACACGATGTGCTTTCTCCTCGATTTGCATCATGTTTCTTTGTGACCACCCAGTAGGAAGAGCTCTTATCGGTTGTTGTGTGGAAAGGTGTGATCTTGTTGTAGCACCACAGTATTGTCTATGAGGAGGCGAGAGCAGCACAGGAATGAGGATGATGATCACGAGATAGCTGTGCAAGATGCGAGATAGTGGGGACCATCCAGCGAGGATGATGGCCCGATCCAGATGTCTTGGGTCATTCGGATGGAGAAGGTCGGGCGACCAAGATGAGGATAGGGATGCACGGACATGGAAGAACCGGTGTTCACGTTGTTTTGCACAACAAGGCCTCGGGAGTTTGTGCGTGATTCAAGACCCTCAAATGTATAGGGCGTATGAGCTCGGCGTCCTTGGGTTTCATGCTAAGAAATGTGGTCCTCCGAGCTTGTCGAGGTATTTCGAAGCAATGCGACAGCGTGTAAGCAGATATGCCATGGACATGTAATTTTGTTTTGTTGAGTTTGTGTCACACGATGTGCTTTCTCCTCGATTTGCATCATGTTTCTTTGTGACCACCCAGTAGGAAGAGCTCTTATCGGTTGTTGTGTGGAAAGGTGTGATCTTGTTGTAGCACCACAGTATTGTCTATGAGGAGGCGAGAGCAGCACAGGAATGAGGATGATGATCACGAGATAGCTGTGCAAGATGCGAGATAGTGGGGACCATCCAGCGAGGATGATGGCCCGATCCAGATGTCTTGGGTCATTCGGATGGAGAAGGTCGGGCGACCAAGATGAGGATAGGGATGCACGGACATGGAAGAACCGGTGTTCACGTTGTTTTGCACAACAAGGCCTCGGGAGTTTGACGCGTGATTCAAGACCCTCAAATGTATAGGGCGTATGAGCTCTCCTTGGGTTTCATGCTAAGAAATGTGGTCCTCCCGAGCTTGTCGAGGTATTTCGAAGCAATGCGACGAGTGTAAACGGATATGCCATGGACATGTAATTTTGTTTTGTTCGGTTTGTGTCGATGTGCTTTCTCCTCGATTTGCATCATGTTTCTTTGCAGCCACCCAGTAGGAAGAGCTCTTATCAATGTGTGGAAAGGTGTGATCTTGTTGTAGCACAGCGTATTGTCTATGAGGAGAGCGAGAGCGGTGCAGAATGAGGATGATGCGAGATAGCCGGCAGCAAGATGCGAGATAGTGGAGGACCATCCGACGAGGATGATGGCCCGATCCCGGATGTCTTTGGGTCATTCGGATGGAGAAGGTCAGGCAAGACGAGGATAGGGATGCGAGGACATCATGAACTTTGCGGACCTTGTTCCTGTCCGCATCGATGCGGATGACAATCGGGCGCCGGCGGCCCCGACTCGGCGGATGGGGAAGACACATGACCCCAAACCCAGTTTGTCGATTTCCGTTGGGGAGATGGACTAGGGGCGGCCGGTGGCGCCTGTGCCCATTGCACTCGCTGAAGAAGGAGGAGGCGGCGCCGGCCGGCGCCGAGGCGAAGAGGAGCCAGGCGTGATGTGGTGGGCGAGGTGGAAGCGGAAGAGCACCTACGGATGTCTGCCCGGCGGACGGGCGGCGATGGCGATGTGGCGGCGGTAGTGGGAAGAAGTCGAAGAGATGGAGGAAAAGGGGACCATCCGGAAAACATTGCCATATTCATGTTATGCAGGAGGAAAAGGCGGAGGATGCTATCGAGATGCGAGATAGTGACGGGACCATCCGACGAGGATGATGGCCCGATCCAGATGTCTTGGGTCATTCGGATGGAGAAGGGCGACCAAGACGAGGATAGGGATGCGAGGACATCATGAACTTTGCGGACCTTGTTTCCCTCATCGATCGATGATGACAATCGGCGCCGGCGGCGCCCGACTCAAGCGGATGGGGAAGACACTGATGACCCCAAACCGGTTTGTCCGATTTCCGTTGGGGAGATGGACTAGGGGCGCCGGCCGCGCCCTGGTGCCCATTCGCTTTCGAAGGAGGAGGCGGCGCCGGCGGCGCCAGGAGGGCGGAAAGAGGCGATGATGTGGTGGAGCGAGGTGGGAAAGCGGAAGAGCACCTACGGATGTCTCCCCGGACGGACGGCGATGGCGATGTGGCGGCGGTAGTGGGAAGAAGAAGTCGAAGAGATGGAGGAAAAGGGGACCATCCGGAAAACATTGCTTGTTCATGTTCGTCTGACGAGGAAAAGGAGGATGCTATCGAGAGATGCACCCTTTGACACATTGGGACTCGGCTTACTCCAAGAAGGTGGTTCAGAAGCAGTATTAGTGAAGTGGAGAATTTGAAACCAGATCCCATATTACACCGGATGCGCGAGATAAGGAGAGTGGACGAGGCATGGGCAAATTATTTGGCTCGTGTAATATCGAAGGGAAGGATTGAGGAGGGCGTGTTGCCTCTCCTTTGCATGATCGACCGACGAGTGTGACAACCTCGCAAGTTGGTGGAAAAGGTTCGAGGCGAAGAAATATGTTATGGGCGTTCTTGGTGGGAACCATACCTTTGCGCCATGAAACATTTGGCGATATATCTCCGAAAACACGCTTCCAATATGTGGAAGCTCATGTGTCTTGTGTGTGTGGCGGAAATGCAGATGCTGCGGCAACCTGTCGATGTCGGACAAAGGAAGAAGATGTCCTTCATTGAGCGGTCGGTACTTGAGGGACGAACTACTTATTGCCAGGCGAGATGATGTCCAGATGACCATGAATTGGAAATTCAACCTATACCGTGTATTGGGCTTGATTGAGGGGAGGTCGAAGAGATGGAGGAAAAGGGGACCATCCGGAAAACATTGCCTTTATGTTTTGACGAGGAAAAGGCTGGAGGATGCTATCCGAGATGCAGACCCGTTGACACGAATTCGGGACTCGGCTTACTCCAAGAAGGTGGTTCAGGAAACAGTATTAGTGAAGTTGGAGAATTTGAAACCAGCATCCCATATTACACCAGATGCGCAGATAAGGAGAGTGGACGAGGCATGGGCAAATTATTTGGCTCGTGTAATATCGAAGGGAAGGATTGAGGAGGGCGTGTTGCCTCTCCTTTGCATGATCGACCGCAGTGTGACAACCTCGAGTTGGATGGAAAAGGTTCGGGCGAAGAAATATGTTATGGGCGTTCTTGGTGGGAACCATACCTTTGCGCCATGAAACATTTGGCGATATATCTCGAAAACACAATATGTGGAAGCTCATGTATCTTGTGGGGTGTGATGGCGGAAATGCAGTCGGCAACCACTGTCGATGTCGGACAAAGGAAGAAGATGTCCTTCATTGAGCGGTCGGTACTTGAGGGACGAACTACTTATTGCCAGGCGAGATGATGTCCAGATGACCATGAATTGGAAATTCAACCTATACCGTGTATTGGGCTTGATTGAGGGGAGGTCGAAGAGATGGAGGAAAAGGGGACCATCCGGAAAACATTGCCTTTATGTTTTGACGAGGAAAAGGCTGGAGGATGCTATCGAGATGCACCCTTTGACACGATTCGGGACTCGGCTTACTCCAAGAAGGTGGTTCAGAAGCAGTATTAGTGAAGTGGAGAATTTGAAACCAGCATCCCATATTACACCGGTATGCAGATAAGGAGAGTGGACGAGGCATGGGCAAATTATTTGGCTCGTGTAATATCGAAGGGAAGGATTGAGGAGGGCGTGTTGCCTCTCCTTTGCATGATCGACCGCAGTGTGACAACCTCGAGTTGGATGGAAAAGGTTCGGGCGAAGAAATATGTTATGGGCGTTCTTGGTGGGAACCATACCTTTGCGCCATGAAACATTTGGCGATATATCTCGAAAACACAATATGTGGAAGCTCATGTATCTTGTGGGGTGTGATGGCGGAAATGCAGTCGGCAACCACTGTCGATGTCGGACAAAGGAAGAAGATGTCCTTCATTGAGCGGTCGGTACTTGAGGGACGAACTACTTATTGCCAGGCGAGATGATGTCCAGATGACCATGAATTGGAAATTCAACCTATACCGTGTATTGGGCTTGATTGAGGGCACGGAGGTCGGGAAGGCGATGTTTACAAGCGAATAAGGTGGACAATCGGACCCACATCTTATGCATTGCGGGAGGAAGGTTTGGGACAACGTGGATCGAATATTTTCAAAATGGGAGGTGGAGAATTGCGGAGAAAAACATGTTCTGAACAAGTAAGAAGGGCAAAGGCAAGCGGAAGGTACAAGAGGAGGCTCGGGTTGTTGACATTTTTACGTGGAAGAAGGATATGCTAGCAAAGCCGTGGAAATCGTTCAAGGATTCCAGTGGAGAGTGCGGTCGTGGATACTCATCACAGAAGGTGTTGGCAGTATTATCGACCTAAAAGGTATGGATGAGGAGATTACCTTACGGAAGAAGTTTCATGTTATACAAGTGGCTATGGTAAAACACTTGGGCTGCTCATCATTCGAAGAGGTTAGGTGGAATATCCTTTGCATTTGACGAAATGATAGCTCGGTTCAGACGGCATTATTTGGGAAGGTGTGCCATACTACCCATCGTTTTCTAATTCTCTCATATGTCGTGCATTACAAACCCTAACGTTCTTGCGGTGCGCCGGTGGCGAGGCCACTTCCACATGTGATGTGGGGACTTGCCAGGGCGCCGGCCGGCGCCATCTATCCACTCCATAGACAAGGCTTGAGGCGCCGGTGGCGCGCTCTCAGCCCCTGAGATCTACGGGTGCATAATGTTTCACTGCATCTGTGTATATGCACTTACTCGTTTTGCCCTGCGCAATTGAAGGATATAGACAACTTGCGAAAATGCCGGAGGACTTTAGAATTTCATTTTAGATCAATAATTGGAAGAGTTTGGAAGAAGCGGGCGTATCTGAGATCTTCATGAAGGGCTGCACATTTTCTTGTTCTGTGGTGAGGTTCATTACCAAGTGGAAGCGAGATATTTTGGAGATGCGGGGCTACCTTGGTGAGGAGGTACACCACATTAGTCATGGATGTGCCCGGAGGCTTTGATATTGGGCCTATGGACAAGCGGATGGATGCCACTATGTTGAGTACATTTCAGATTTTCATGAGAAAACTACAAGCGAACTTCGCATGATTGTCATGCATGGAGTGGAGGAAGCCCACACGGAATCGATCGCAGTGGTGTAAGAAGGGTGGCTGGTGTCTTTCGTGTGGGATAAAACTAACATGAGCAATGATAGGGGATTTGAAAGCGATGGAGTATGTGGAGCCGGATGGGGCTTGAAGATGGGTGTTCAAAGGATCGAGCTCGATGATGCCGAATGCCATGCATGGCACTTTTAACAATGGGAGGTCCGTCATAGGCCATGACAACATGGTAAAGCGGTGTACTTGTCCCATGACAAGTTGGTGGTATGCCCATACCAAAGGCCTCTTGGGGCGATGATGAAATTGATCAAGACCTTCTCAAAAGAAGGAGGCGGGTGGTGGGCGCATGCTCGGGAGTGGCACAGTATTAGCTTGCTGTGGAAGCAGCGCCATCGCCAGGCGGACTTACGGTGTCTTTGGATACATCCCCAGCGCATCCACGGATCGAGGTTCTCCGGATCTTGAAGAAGAGCTTACCTTGAGCCCCATCGCAGGCCCTTCAGGCAAAGGAGGTTTGTATAAGTGAAAAGGATTGTTCAAAGGCCCAAGTTGTTTCTTTGAGTGCCGGAGGATGAAGACGAGCAGGCGGTGTTGGAGGAAGGACAAGCCTGGATACCATATGGCAACCTCCCACGTCGTCGGCGTCCAAGCGGAGGTTAACAACGGCGCTTTGGGTGAGAATGGCAGTTTGTGAAGAAGCTGGGCGTATCGAAACCTAGCGTAGTTTTAGATTACTACATTCGGGGCCCAGTTGAGACCCGAATAGCCCGCAGTAACCGGATCCAATGTATTAGGATTCCGGACATAAACTTCATTATGCCATGTGTCTATCGGTGCCATTTTGCGAAGTGCACATTTAAAACGTCCCTCTTCCATCATGGCTTCCAGCGGCCAGCCGCGCCACCACCACTCATGTTGTGTGTATGCCTCAATTGTGTTGTTCATGACTTAGTCGGGGGCCAAGAATGGTCCATTGTCGAGAGGCCTTGATGGCTTTGTGATTTAGATCAGTGATTTTCGTCAAAGGGGTTACGCAACAGGAAGGGGTTCGTATATAAACCTCCTTGCAATTACCATGTTTCAAATTTATTTATCTCCACCCAAGAGGATGTAAATAAAGTTGTTGTTGTAACTCGATCGGTACCCTATTTATACATCTCATAGGTTTCCTCGCTACGGTGTGAGAATGATATCCACTTTATTCTTAAAGCGGTGATCCTCACCTCCCTTCTAACTCTGGTTTATTATTGAGTCTATTTACGTTAAGGTTTTGACTCTTGGCTTGGATATTCTCACTACTTCTTGGGCTAAGAAGGCTAAGGTTTGGGCCGTGGTCAAATTGGTTTCCTACTAATACTTTGGACAATATTTTTCCCTTGAATATTATTGATGAGGCTCGACATAGGAAGAATCATGTCTCGCTTTATGGACTTTAAGCGCATGTCATGCATGATACTAATCTGCACTTGGGTTTAGTGTTTGATTAGCATTAATTAATTAATTACTTACTTACTTATAAGTGGTCGTCTTTAATTTCCTCACAACACCGCTGGTGCATGCTGGGACAAGTTATGATATGAGCTTGTCCTCTGAAAGGGTCTATATATACTAACCCTTGGCGTCAATTCCTAAGATATCCTATCAACGTATGGGAAATATCCTAAGAATACACTATAATATGCAAGGAATATGCTAAAGCATATATGAACTTATCCACTTAGCTATTATATCCTAAGAATACACTATATATGCAAGGAATATGCTAAAGCATATTACTTGAGCTTATTCACTTAGCTATTGCTAACTATGTTTAATTAACACTAATCAACGCTTAATTAACATAAGTGCTTTAGATTAATTAATATTAAATACTTACTTATAGATCGTGTAGATTAATTAATGCTAATCAAATACTAAACCCAAGTGCAAAGATTAGTGTCACATGGCGTGGTCATGATACAGTGCTTAATTCATATAAGCCCTTCTCAACAAACAACCAAGCAAAACAAATTTAATGCAAATATAGGTGCAAACCAATTTCCCCGATAATGTGAGACTCCTAATCAAAACATTATCATTAGTAGGACTACGCGTACACACCTCATGTAGCGCATTGTGCAAAAAGCAATCTTCTTCGGGAATGTCGTCCAGAGGTTATGAACATTGTCCATGAGTGGAAGGTTGTCTTCAGCATCCTCATGCGCATGGGCAACATGTCATTTGGACTACTCTCCCCCCCAGCCGGTTGCTCGCTGTTTTCTTCTTGCCTTCTTGAGCTGCCTCTTCATGTGATGGTTCATCCATGAGTGGGTTATGCGGAACTTCTCCTTTGTGCGTGTGAAAGCAAACACATGTTGTGATGCCTCGAACAACTCCTTTAGGCCTGCGTTGCTCTTCAACTCATGTTGTTACCATAATGATCATGACAGACGGAGAAATAATAGGATTAGGGCAGTTCGGTGAGCGACATAAGTAGTTTGTATAGTTACAAATAAACTGAACGATACTTAAGGCAGTTTAATTGCTAATCAAACTTGTATATAAGGAGTTCACGACACGAATAAAAACGCCTTTTTTCTCGAGCTACTTGCTTCTATATGGTATCGAGCCTCGTTGTTCCCACGCCGCTTGACACCTCGAGGCTTGGGTTGTAGCGGCCGGGCTTCATGGCACGAAGCACATCATCACACCCGGACATCAGGCCACAGACCGGCAAGATGCGCGACGCGCGCCCGACCTCCTGCGCACCGCAGCGCCACCACCACGCCTCGCAAACAGCCTGCGGTGATTGCGCAGCGCCACCACCACGCCTCGCAAACAAACCTGCGGTGATTGCGCAAAGCACTTCGGATCCGAATTCACCTCGCCGGACCAAAACATGCAGCTGCCACCGCAGCGCTTTGAACCGTCTGAGGCGTCGGTTTGAGCTCTTCCCCGTGGATCACCTTGAGTCCAGATAATTCGGCTCGAGTCCCGGATGGAATCATAACCGCCATGATGCGCGACACGAGCACAAGTCGCCGTCGATGTCGCACCGCAGCGCCACCACCACGCCTCGCAAACAAACCTGCGGTGATTGCGCAAAGCACTTCGAATCCGGGTCACCTCTCACATCGGACCCAAAACATGCAGCCGCACCGCTCTGAACCGTCTGAGGCGTCGGTTTGAGCTCTTCCCCGTGGATCACCTTCGAGTCCAGATAATTCGGCTCGAGTCCCAGATGGAGATCATAACCGCCATGATGCGCGACCTGAGCACAAGTCGCCGTCAGTAATCTGCACACCGCACATGCTTGCTTTCGATCCCTTGCAGAAACACAATCCCCAGAGGCGAAAGGCAATAACCATGGCAACCAATCTAGTAGTTAGCACTTCGATCGTTAACACAACGAAGGTAGAGTTCAGGGACCGAGACAGGTTCACCGGCAACGACTACAATACCTGGCAGATGCGAATTACGGCACTGTTGGAGGAGCACGATCTCATGGGGATCGTCAAAGGTATAGTCACCCAACCCACAACTGCAGGAGGCGCCACAGCCAACCAGATTGCGGCCTGGGTAAAGAAAGACAAAAGAGCAATCAGCATCTTGTTCTCGACACTAGACAAAAATGCTCCAGACACTCAAGGTCGAAACCGCCCACGAGATCCGGAAAGTGTTCAAAGACATGTTCGCACAAAGCTCCATGTCAATTGTAAATGCCACACGGCAATTCTATCTGCTGAGAATGAAAGAAAGCGAAACAGTTGAGCAACACGTGCACAACTTCAGATCTGCAAAGAGCAAAACTTGCATCCAGCGGTACCACACTAAACGAGTACCAAGCAGCAATTGCCTTACTAAGGTCCCTTCCCACATCATATAGAACATTTGTGAGCTCGCAAAGTTCAGCCCTTCACCAGGCTCAAAGTGCAGCTCAAGCAGGATCGATACCTGTATACACATTCGCAGAAGTCCTCGGAGCACTCTTAGAAGAAGAAGTCAGCCGAACAACAACTCATAGGCCTGCAACTGGGCCTAACCACGCACTCTTCACATCAAGAGGCCGTGGAGCTCGAGGCTTAAAACAACTCCTCAAGTTGCAAGCCACAGGCAAGCAACACAAGGCAACTTCAATTTATGATGGTCAAGAGGTGGTGATGGGTCCCTCCTATAGACCTAGGTGTTACGATTTTTGGTCCAAGTTCAATTGGACTTTTTGCCTCTTCCCACGCCACCAAGAGGATGGGTCTTGCTAGTGCTGTCTTTGGGCTCTATCTGGGATGAATATTCATGATATCAACCTCCCAGGCATCTTTTCACACCGGTCACACCCTCCACTATTTATGGTGCTGAGGTTTGGGGCCCGGGTCTTTTCTCTTCTTCTTGGGCTAAGGTGGAAAAAGTACAAAGCTCCTTTCTCCGTGCTCACATTGCCTGTAAGCGTTCAACCCCTTACTGTAAACGATCTGGACTTGGAAACCCCTGTTGGGATGTGCCTGGAAGTGTTTTTTCTGTTTTTTTTGGTCGAGTGTGGTGTGAAAATAAGTCAGGTTGACAGTAGGCAGAGGTATTTATAGAAGAAATGTCCTTGGCCTATGGTTTTCTTGTTTTGATTTTTAGGTTAGAAAATAAATGGTGAATTTGGTGTTCCTTGGCCCATGGACTTGGATGTCCACCAAAAGTCTATATATGTGAGATAGGGGGTTGGAATAATTAGAGTGTGATAGGTCTATAAGTTTGGGGTCGACCGGAGCGTGAATGAGTGTGGGGTTGTGGATTGGGATGTGGGAAGCGGTCGTGAGGTCGAGCAGGAGTAGGGAACACAGGAAACTTAACCCTAGGAAATAATCCGTTCAGCGAGGCCTGCGTGGAGGCGGGAGTCGGTGGCGGCAGGCGGTTCGGAGGAGGAGGCGGGAGTCGGTGGCGGCAGGCGGCGATGCGATCTGCGGGAGGCGCGGGCGCACCCACGGAAGGAAGGAGCTCGAACCCCCAGTGACATCGCGGAGGAGGAGGAGGAAGGCGCACAGACGGTGGCGCTCTTGAGGTAGGGGGTTGGAATAATTAGAGTGTGATATAAGTTTGGGGTCGACCGGAGCGTATGAATGAGTGTGGGGTTGTGGATTGGGATGTGGGAAGCGGTCGTAGAGGTCGAGCAGGAGTAGGGAACACAGGAAACTTAACCCTAGGAAATAGCAATCCGTTCAAAGGCGGGCGGCGGAGCGGGGCAGCGGCGGAGGCGCGATGAGGAGGCGGGAGTCGGTGGCGGCAGGCGGCAGTCGATGCGGGAGGCGGGCGCACGGAAGGAGCTCCGAACCCCCAGTGACATCGCGGAGGAGGAGGAAGGCGCGGCACGGCGCTCCTTCGAGGAGGTAGGAACCACAGGACCCCAGTCGCGGTGGCGTTGGTTTGGTGCGAGGCGGAGGCTGAGAGGATGGCGCCCAAGGTCACCTGTGTGCAATGGCGAACATGGATCATTGGAAAGTTCGGTGGAGGCTGGTGAAGGAGGAGGCGGGTTTCATGGAAGAACGGTGGAATTACATGAACTTGGGGTGTGCGTGTGCGTCACGAAGGACAAACGGCCAGGCGGGGGATTTAAAGCGCGATTGGGACACAGGTGGTTAGGAGGTGTATGGGCGATGAGGAGGAGGCGGGCGGTTTGGTGATGGGCCGTCCGGAAAAGAAGCCTGACAGCAGCCGCCACAGTTAAGCGGGCGTAATTCGCGAACCAGGTGGTTGACGAGGGATTTGTAGCAGTTGGTTGATGGAGTCGGCGGTGGCTCCTATGTTTCTGCTGACACAAGCGGGATTATTTGTCGACCACTTCTTTGTTCCTTCATGAAGTGGTCAAGGCGATCGATTGAGGCGAATTCTCTTGACAAGTTGTGTGAAGAGAGGTTGAACTGATTTCTCTACCCTCGGCCCTCTAATCTCACCATTTCGGTCCATCTTTATGTTTACGCTAACTCCGCCAGAGGTGGAGATTGTAGCCTCCCTCCACATGTGGAAGCCGGTTAGGGAGGTGAAGTGGGCGGAGGAGCCCAAGGAGGAAAAATCGGATAGGCGGGAGTCGGTGGCGGCAGGCGGTTCGGAGGAAGAAGGAAATTCCCAGCAAAGAGGAAGGCCGGGGTGAAGGCGGGCATCGGAAAAAGGTGAAGGCGGGGCGTCACCAGTCAGCAGGCGCGCGCTCTGAAAATGAAAGCCAAGCGGCGGTTGGAGGTGGCGAAGAGGAGGCGCGATCCGAGGACAATTTCTTGACGGATGCGGATGATGAATCAACTCGGAGGGTTTAGGTGACCTCGAGCGGACCCCCTCGGCATGGGAAGAGATTTTCAAGGGACTCCAGCAGCGGTGGATGCAACCGAATTGGTGAGGTGCGCACCTTCTGGGAGGAAAGTTCTCGACGGAGGATGGCGTCGGCGGGGCCGCCACAACAAGTGGACTTGCGGGAGGCGTCGTGATGATCCGGGCCCAAGCGGTTGTTGGATCAAGCGGCTTTAGCTCTCACGGCTCGATGTGCGGGCGGCGGAGGAAGTGGTGAAGGCGGGTTTGTGAAGGAGGCCAAGCGCAAGCAAGCGAGGAAGACAAGCGGAACCTAGAAATAAGGGCCAAGATTCAAGAAGATTTGCGGGGCCGGGAGAAGTTGCAAGCCATGAGCGGCGGAAGCACTCATGGCTCAAATTAAGGATGCCCAGGCGAACCGGGAGATGCGGGAGTTGTTGCGAGCCGGGAGGCGAGGCGGCCTCGGTGGAAAAGGCCCATAAGCTAGCGGCGGTATAAGCGGGCGGGATGAGGCACGTGGCGGGCGAGAAAAGACAAAGGGAAGAAGGCGGGGTAGCGGGACCACGGCGGAGTAGCGGAAGGAACTACCGCGGAAGGAAGCGACAGCAGGTGGCGAAACCTCACCTACCAGGTTCTTTGAGCGAGCACGGTCGTGGAGTCCACTACATGGTCGGCACCGACATTGGCGCATCAACCGGAAGCGGCGGGGCGGGGCGGGGCGACGTGGCGCCTCGCGAGGACATGGCGAGCAACGGTGTAGCCTACGGGAGGAGGGTAAGCACCTCGGTACGGGGGTCCTATTATATTCGGCACATGGATGAGAAACTTATGTTCTGGTCTATATGTGAATGGAGGCAGCGTGCTTAACCTCCTTGTCCATGTGCGTGTGGAAATAGGAGGATCGGGGCCTACCTCTGCAAGTGAGGACCCAGTGCATACTTCTACCGCTGCGCCCGGGTGTGGGGTTGGCTCCCTATTATGCGGAGGCGACTTTGGAGGAGTTGAGTGAGGAGGAGGTCCGAGCTTGGGTGGACGAGGCAGTAATAATCCTCGGCAATAGGCGGCGGAAGATCACGGAAGCCCAGGCGGTACACCTCAAATTCGTCCAGCGGTGGCGGTGAGGTGGAAGTAGTGTGGGAGAACTGTCAGCAGGCGTGGCGGGAGGCTCGTGGCGGCGGCAATGGAGGGCGTGGCGGGCAGCCAAGTCGAGGTAGGCGAGATAAGCGTGGCGGTGATAGCATCCTAAAGATAATTTGGTTAGGGTGCTGCACTGGACCTAGGATCGCTCCGAATCGTGGGCGCGTCCCTTCATGATAGCCATCTTAAGACCTGAAAATCCGGGGCATGGCGCCCCAGCCGATGTATAAGAGGGGCAACTTATGTCCCTCACAGCAGATAACTCCTGGTTGAGATCCCCACGTTGCCTATGGCTGGTTGGAGACGTCCGATTGACAGAGGTGGTGTGCGCGAGGCGCTCCTAGGGGTGGTCGAGCTTGCTCCATGGGGGAGGAGGGTGATGGAGCAATCTTGGCGACAAGGAGGAAACCAAGGGATTGGCGGGGCGGGTGCGGAGCTTGCTCGTGCGCCTTTGTGGCCTTGAGGTTCTTCTTCCTTCACCTTGATCAGTTGTGTTCCGAAATCAGAGAGTGTTTGAGAGGATGGTTGGAAGCCTGCGGGCGAATTGAGGGAGAGAGAGGGAGAGAGAGAGAGAGAAGAGATCGGGTGAAGGAGAGATCAAATGCTGTACGCGATGCGAGGTGTGAGATCGTAAGTGGAAAGAGAAGGAGAGCGAATTGGGACGTTAACAGTGGAGAATTGTGTGTGTGGATTGTGAAACTCGAGCCGCTTGCGATGGAAAGTGCACAAGGAAACAACGTTTGGTGGAAATCGTGGGTGTGGCGCCTTTTACGTGTGTGTGTGTGTGTGTGAGGAGGCGGATGTGAGGTATCCTAGGAACTTTGGTCCCTAGGAATCAGTGCGCATGAAGTGTGGAGTCGAGAATAACACGATCGTGCGTGGCCGCCGTGGCGAGGATCCATGGCGCGTGAGATGAGTTGCTAGGGTTTGGTGTGGGACCCACCTCGGTGGTTGTAGCAACTACCTGGTAGTAGTGAGAGTCACCGTGGTAGTGGCTCCGGAACGGGGGTCGTGGAACGAGATTTGCGGTCGGGAAGTTAGATCCGTGGTAGTTGGATAAGACAAGGGGTAGTCGTAGTTGAGTAGATAGGTGCGAAGTGGTAGCGGTCCGTCTAGGCTTAGGCAAAAGTTGGTAGTGATAGAAGATGGCGTCTTTTGGCACAAACCATTCCCTTGGGAGCGAATCCCGGGACTACAGCGACATTGAGGGTAAATGTGGACCTCACCGTGTCCCGACACGGGTTTACGACCACATTTACCTATCCTCCTTCTGAATTTTCGCCTTACCCTTGAACTTGATGGCCTCTTTTGCCTCCCTTGTTTTCTTTACCGCCTCCTCCTCCTTGACATTGTTAACCCTTCCCCCTCCTCGGCCCCTACCATCTTCTTGCCTCTGGTCTTTTGCTTCCTTGACTCGGTGTTGATTCCCAAGCTTCTTTTCTTGGCTCTCCCAAGCGGTTGCTTGGCTTAAACGGCAAATTTGCACCCTTAGGCTCCCGGTTTGGCCAACTCCCCATTCTCCCCTTCCCTTTCTCATCTCCCTCCCAACCACCTCATCCGTGGGACCTTAAATTAAGATATCTTCGTCTCACTTGGTTCCCCTTTCATTTGCCCCTCCCTAATGTCCAAACTCCGTTTCTACTAGGAGGAGTTTCGTGTCAATCCCCTCTAGGTTCCCCTACCATGTTACCTCAATTCCCTCTCTCCTTCAAGCTCCGCACTCTTATCGGTTAATTCCGTGTTAGCTCCACTACCTCCGAATCGAGACCAACCGCTGGCTTAAGTCCACACCACCCCAAGCCGTGTTGCAAGCTCGCTCCCTTGACCACAGATCTAAATCACACTTCCTCTTCTATTGCCATGTCTATGCTCCTATTCGGGCTCGCTACACTCTTCTATTTAAGTGTGCTGGTTTTCCTTGCGTAGATTCTTCTCGTTTCATATTCTGAGCTCAACGGCCTATGTCTCTGAGCTTTTTGATTTTCTGCACCTAGTTGGACTCTTTACAATTGTTTTGCCTCTTATAGCTTTCCTTCCCTTTTTCCATCTTACACCGTCTTGTCTCTTTAGTTTAGATGTATATATTTTGTCTCTATATGTGTTCAATCAGAGCATTTCCATCCTCGGTGGAATAAATAAAGTTGTTGGCGTTGTTGGTAGAGCGCAAAATCATCAACCCTCTGGGCTAGGCCAAATGGACACACATTTATAAGAACACCGTGATTAAGCATTCGGAGCTTGGATCGGTACTTAGATGGGGTGCCTAAAGGGAGTGGATGCCCTTGGTGCAAGTAGCTTAGGCACACCATGGTACAAAGTTATTAAGTACCAAGTCCCATGACGGAAACCCGTCCTTAGTGGACTTAAATAAAATTCTTCTTCTTCTTCTTCTCTGGTCGCGGGTTCAAGCTATCCGGGCGACGTGCGGTGGATCTATGTATCAAGACATAATTTTTTTCTTACATTCCTGTGCATCCTTTGGGGGTCAGAAGAGACACGAAGTTCCGTCACGACATCCAGGCATCGATCACACATCGTTTTAAGCCAGCTTGGGTCAAGCAGCTCGTCTCCTTGGATGTGCAAATGGGGCATGGTGCCTCTCCTTTCGTGTCGAGCTACCAGGATAAGCTTGAACCTGGCAGGCGTGCAGGCTTGCACAAGCAAGCGACACATGGTCTAATGTATGTAAGTCATAATGTGCTTTGGTGCACGACAAATGGTTGTAAACCATAGTGTTAATGCAACGCAGGTACACAGGCGCTCACAAAAAACCTATCTAAGGACGTCGGCATGCCGGTGCTTTATGGAGGGAGTATAAGAACATATGGTGCTAGCATATTAGCGCGTTCATTTATATATATTATTTGCACGTCGTAAAGTTTTGTTGTCTCCTAGAGTTGGTAAAGTGGTCAAAAACTTGGATGAAGAGTGATAGGATGCCAATTCGAGATGCAAATTGTAGTTTTTATACTAGATGAGTTTCTTTTAGGTGTCGGCCTTTCAAGTAAAAGCCAAGCCGGAGGCGCTTGGAACATGTTGGCGCCCACACCAAGATACTCGTGCCTTCTACCGAGAAAACACATGAAGATTCCATATCTCGACAGCTAGTACCTACTACCTCATATAAAAAATTGCCTAAAATCGTAATTTAGTTATTGTGTAGTTTTTTGAAAGCGACTTCAATTCTACCGGAAGAAACTTTGTATATTCAGCTTAAAAATATTATCATGTTCTCACTTATAGTAAGCTTTGAGGCGATAAGCGAGATAAGATATTGCTTCACATTTCATTGGAGATCACATGCAATCTTGATGCATTCAGAACTTCTGTTTTAAATTTCCCTATGGCCAAGCAGCTTCGCATATACCTATCCTTATCAAATACCTAAAACTTTAAGAATACTTGGCCTAATAAAGATCTATGAAGTTTCACCAAACAAAACAGTACAAAAGGATGCATTATTTATTACTTCGTTTTTCCCCTTCCTCCCCAACAACTGTCGTATTTACCACTTAGTTTTTCGCATTTATTTACTGCCAATCAATTGTTGGCCCTGTATCCGTTCTCTTTTTAATCTGTGTTCGGATTCCTCCAAATCTAACCAACCAAGAAACTCTATTTATACTCTTAATATAAAACTTCCAATCCAAGAATTACTTTTCGTCAAACTTGGACTCACATTGGAGCAAAGGTTTTAATCGCATGTCTAATCAAATAAGCCGAGGAAAACAACATACGCCTTCAATATTCCATGGCATGTGAAAATCACCGAAAGAGCATCATAGGTAGGTGGCCACAATGTCGCAATGAACCAAAGAGATAGCATGATGCGTTACAAGCTTGGGCCAAGACGTTAGTTAGAGAGATCATTCGTTGCGGCCATTCTCAAAATCGCTTCATAGCCGCACAAAGTCGCCGGGTTCTATGAGGAATCCTCCTTCGAGGCCGGATCCCATTGCCATTGTACCATCTCCATCGTGTCCAAGTGAACTAGGCGTGAATTGTTGGAGTGCTAGTTTCCTGAAATGGACAAAGACCTCCTTTAGGCCCTAGACCTGCATTTAGGCCCCATACTTGAACCGAAATTCAGGGTTACCATAGCTTTATCAGAAACTGCTGGTGGAGTTGCTTGTAA
The DNA here is from genome assembly GCA_010909165.1 of Anthoceros angustus. NCBI lineage: Eukaryota > Viridiplantae > Streptophyta > Anthocerotopsida > Anthocerotales > Anthocerotaceae > Anthoceros > Anthoceros angustus. The sequence goes on from MU008153.1 coordinate 571,087, forward strand.
ATAGTGTATCTTTCCTGGCTGATTCTCATGAACTGCTCAAATGTCCTAATTGCAGCTGAGTTCACAGTGAATTATGGTTGCTTGAGTGCATGGACTTTCTATTCCATGGCATAGCTCCTTCAACTAGCGATACTGAATCGTGATCACTCCTGCACACCTTTTTTAATATGTACCTTTTGCCTTCTGCATACATATCTCATTTTCTTAAAATGTACCTTCTTCCTTCATGCATACATATCTCATTTTCTTAAAATGTACCTTTTGCCTTCCTGCATACATATCTCATTTTCTTAAAATCATGTTCTTAGCAAATTTGCTTTGTGTTCAACATCTTCCCATGGTTTTGTTTATACTTATCTATGATTTATGCAATACTGCAAGCATTTTATTTTATAAATTATCGAAATTAAAAATAATACTCTATGTTTTTGGAAATTAAAACATCCAAGTCAGCGGACGGAATTGTCTTTTCTACTATTGTCTGTTGTCCGTTGACCGAAGGAAAAAATAGAGAGCTTGTCGTTACGAGGGAACGAGGACGCCGCCCGGGGGGCTCGAACCCCCGACCACAAGGTTAAGAGCCTTGCGCTCTACCGACTGAGCTAGGGCGGCTCGCTTGACTGTCTTGAGAGACTTAAAGTATATATTCAACATGGTACGATACCGTGGGGCTGTCCCACAATACGCGCTGCCAGGAGACGTTATTTCATGTCCCTTGCGACTTCAATGCCAGCAGCACACACCAGTGGGCTGCTCAGTCTGAAATCCTCCATATCAAATGCCTACGTGCATAGTACGTAGCAGGTTGTTAGCTCAACACAAGAAACGCTTGTTTGCATCAAGAGACATTCCACATGCACACTCATTTCAAGAGCACACCTAGCTGCTGCTGCTCGCACAACAGTCATTCATTATCACGGTTAGCGATAGGTACCAGAAAGCATCATGAGAGAGCAATGGGTAGTGCCCAACGCCTTGCATTCAGTGCAAAGCGGGACGTCCCGACCCGCGTCTGCTAAAATCTACCCTCGTAATATGTACATACATAGCTACTGACGTTCAATAGTTCGATAAACTTGAACTTGACGACCGCCCAAATCCCGAGGTGGCTGGTCTCTCAACAAAATCCCGTCCCAGACGACTCGCAAAGTTCGTCCATGGACTATAATATACTTCTTCTTCTTTTTTCTCTTTTAATCTGCGAGGCCGCCATTGAGGCGTGTTGACAGTCACCCAGAAATCCTTTTTCTCAACAGCACTAGGTACTCATGTATTAGGCAGTAGTACATCAGAATATGTACGAAGGCCCGGCTGTGTGGCCGATGCCGGGCTGGTTCCATTGCGGCGGGCCTGGATCACGAAGCGTGCGGGAAAGTAAAGGCCGAGCGTCATTACTTCCCGCCGCCGCCGGAACCCCCGTTTATAACTTCATAACGGGGGTGCTGACTGCTGAGTCCCCCCGAGTCTTGTGAAGCTGTGTGAGCGGAAGCATTCTGGTTCCAGGCCGAGCCATTCCGGTTTCAGACCACAGAAATTCTGGTTACAGCTCAGAGCCATTCTGGTTTCAGCGCAGAGCAATTCTGGTTTCAGCCATGGGGAGTGTCGAGGATACCATGAGGAGGTTGGGGGCGATGGGGATGGCGGGTGGCTCCAATCTGCGTGCCCAGACGGACAGGCAGAGTTTGCTTGCAGATTTCAGAGCTCACAGGGCATTCCATAAGAGTGCAGGCCTTCTACACATGAACCAGGTCAAGATTTCCAAGCTGGATGATCCACCTCCCCCGTCCAGAGCTGCTCTGTCCAGCCTCCGCCCCATCCTGATCAGGTAGCTCCGTGGAATTGGATGGTTTCTTTGCATGCAAGCCTTGTGCTGGAGATTGTTTGCTTGATTCATAGATGCTTGATGGATGGATGGCATTGGATGCTTGTGGGTGGTGCAGCGAGCTGACAGCGGATACGAGGCACCAGGGACGGGTGCTGTATGGCAAGCTGATCGAGGACGCGTTCCGCATCTCTGCTGTGATGACAATTATGGAGGACGAGGCTGCGGGGGTCGCCATTCTGACAGTATATCGTGCGCTCAAGTCGAATGCTCATGAGCGGATGGTGGCCAAGCTTTTTCCCAAGGGCCAGAAGATTGCGGTAAAGGAACCGTATTTCAAGGTTGCCCAGGATGGGCGTCTGGTTGTGAGAGTGGACAATCCAGATGATTTAGTCCGTTTGGATGAGGACGTTGTGCATGTGGCTCGGTCCAGAGGGCAGGGCAACCAGGCAAGTACGAGAGAGGCGAGAGATGGGCGTGCGGGCTCTAGTGCAGAAGGCGTTTTGAGATCGATGGAGGAGCTGCGTGGTGAGGGAAGGAAGTGTTGTAAAGCTGGGGAGTGGGTGAAGGCTGTGCAGGTGTATGGCAGGCTGGTTTCTGTGGTAGAGGGGAGCGAGGAAGTGCATCGTGAGATGTTGAAGGAGGACTATGTCATTGCCTACTCCAACAGGGCGGAGGCTTGGCTGAGGCTGGAGAAGTATGAGGAGGCTCTGGGAGATGCTGTCAAGGCTTTGGAGCGAGATGCTGGTCATGTGAAGAGCATTGCGAGGAAAGTGAGGGCTCTGTGTGGGTTGGAGATCTTCCACGAGGCGTTGCTGCTGCTGCAGGAGGTGATGAGGGATGGAAGGCTAGATGGTCCCTCTCGGACGGAGCTGGACCGGATGCTCAGAGATGCGGAGGAAGGGGACAAACAGCGCAGGTTGGGGAAGTATGATCTCAACGACTATTATTCCGGTGGTGGGCGAGTGGGTGCTCCGAAGTGCAGAGATTTTGTGGGGCCTGTGGAGATCAGGCTGGCCGAGCAAGAGGATGGGCCGATGGGTAGGGGCTTGTTTGTGATCAGTGGGGTGAAACCCGGGGATCTGCTTCTTGTGAGCAATCCGCTTGCTGTGGCAAAGGGCAGTAAGGGGCAGGCAGGCATTACTATGCCTACTCCAGACGGTACCAAGAAGACCATGTATACCATGATAGACGAGGATGTGATAACGGAGCTGGTTGACGTGTGCAGGATGTTCCCTCGGTGTCTGAGGCAGTTGTACTCGCTCTCCGATGGTACGGAAAACTCCCGTTTAGAGGTGCCTCCTATGTCCTTGTTCTTGCCACCTGCAGATTCGAGCAACGTGATACCGCCAAGTGCTCCCGAGGAAGTGGTGGATATTGCCCGCATTCGGAGGATCAAGACTGTGAACTCCTTCTCGGGACAGGACAATGTAGATGCTTTGAGAAGCACTCGGTCTCGGATGACTTCAGCCTCGGGGTTGTGGGTGCTGCCTTCATTCATCAACCACTCCTGTCTGCCCAACGCTAGCTTGGCGTTTGTGGGAGATGTGATGTTCATACGAGCCGCCCACGACATCCAAAGCGGGGAGCAGATCACCATATCCTACTGCGAGTTGCAACAGCCTTTGGAGAGCCGGAGGGCGTTTTTCAAAGCCCATTCAGGATTCGAGTGCAGGTGCCCTAGGTGCACGTTCGAGCAGGAAGTTTTTGACAGGTTCCCAGCGTTAATCGCACTCACACAGCAGTTTACTGACCTTCCACCCAGGGACAACTCTCACGATGAGGAGGCTACTAAGAGGCTGACCGCTGCAGGTGCCAGAATTGCTGATCAGTTGGAGCGAATCCTTCAAAAGTTGCCAGAAGTCGATGCGCACCAAAAGGACTGGATCAGGCATTCGTATTTCAGGGCCTTCATGTGCGTGGCCTCGGAGCTTCTGAGGCGGGCAATGGAGAATGGGGAATGGAACCGTTGGGCGGAGCATCTGTACGCTGGGCTCAACATGATGTTTCGTATCCATGCCACTGAGGAAGTCCTTTCACAAGCTAGCGGTGCCCGCAGCATTATGCAGGACATGTACGAAGACTATCTTGAGATGTGGATGGCTAAGTGGACTCACCTGCTGAAGCACATCTGCACCGTCATCTATGGGCCTCTTAGCGAGGAGGCCACGAAAGCCGTTGTTGACAGACACTCCCGGATAGGTATTACGCTCTAGTTTGTGCGAAGTCTTTTGACTTGATCCTAAAACGGAGGGAAGGTGCCACCCGAGCCATGGGATGCTGGGGTGGCAACCTTGGACAGTCCACTTGTTTGAGGATAACATCGGTTTGCGTGCTTGTACAGCACAGACGTATGGCCGAAGGTTTCGACCTCTGCCATGGGGATCCCTGTCTTCCTTTGTCCTGTACTGGAACTGATCTCAACGTTTTCTCTTAATTATCTCAGGAAAGCGGCATTTGGCAGCTTTTTCTGTTGTTGTTTTGTCAAATCCGGCTAGTGCAACCTCACAATGTCCCGGCCATAAGGCCTGCTCTTTTCAACTTGGTCTCGAGGTTTCATCCCTCAATGTTGCTTATGGTAAATCACCCTCCTGCTTGTGCATCTTTTCAAGTGCCCTTCTAACATCCCCTGCTGCTTTCTGCATCTCGGTCTCAAGTGCTCTTCCAACATCCCCTGCTGGCAGTGGCTACCCAAACTATCCCGGATCATGCGTTTCCCACGAATGGAATAATCGATTACTCCTTTGAGGAGCTTAGAGTTCTAGCAGGTGTCCCCTGTCACTGTTTGGGAAAGGGTCTTGGAGAATCTCCTTCTCACTCAAATCTTGCGGCGTCACTGTTGTTGGGTTGTAGATCATTGATGCTATGCGCACCCCACAGACCTGCTTCCATTTAGTGTGCGCAATGTAAGGTGTAAGTTTGTATTCGGACGCGTCAGGGAATGTATAACAAACAATGTGGTGTCCAGTATCACCGATGTTGGGCAGAGTGGATAGAGTACAACAGGATTGGCTGAGAGACTGATCCCCGGCTGCAGTCCGTACTGCCGGTAATGCTACATAATCCACTGGTTCTTCTTCTTCTTCACTGGTTTTGGTAGAGTGACCTGCACCAACCAAATAGCCAACAATCTCTTGCTTGTTAGAGATCATCGATGTTGGTAAGGATAGCACAGTCTCATTCTCATGCTCTGTCAGATCCCTGGCAAAATTTTCTGCGGATTCTGTCCTTTCCCGCTCTCCCTTGCCTTCCCTGCCACCTGTTAGAGACATTGTCCTCGGGATGCTGGAGTCCGCATGTGAAACTATATTCGAACGTCTCCAAGCACTGTCGCTCCATTCGTTTCTATGCCTGTTACCCAGATATATGCATCAATGCTCCCCACTCCCCAGATCGCGCTGGAGGAATCCGATCTGGGACCAAGGAGCACTCCTTGTGGATGGGCACTTTCCGTGGTATTCACAGTAACGACGCCAGCTTTCAACAAAAATCTTCACGGCTCCAAAGGTATAAAGTGGACTCAAAAGGGGACACGAGAACAAGACCAGACCCGGCAAACGAGCCAGATGCACAAAACAGTTCACGTTTGGACGTTTGCTGTCTTCTGGGATTCGGGAAGCCCCCTTCACGACAGAGCATAGATTTGTAGACCCTGTTAAGTACAGTAAGCTGGATGCATATCCAGCAAACACGAGCAGCAGCGTGAGCACCAAGATCCACCTCTCTACATGCCAGTCGCCCTTCAGAAGCTTCCATTGGGCTAAAGCACACAGGCCTTCGGTCAAAACAATGCTGCCCACACTCAGATCTAGGTTCCCATCCAAGTTTTCTCCTGGACTAAAGTCTTGTCTCTCGTTGCTCTTTGCCAGCTCTGGGTAACAGCTACAGCGTTGATTCTGTAACCTGTCGTGCAAGGAGACAGCAAACGTCCTAACGTGACGTTATGCTCATATCATCACATGGTTATCTGGCGGCGGGTATGCCGCTCTGTTCTTCTTCTTGTCCGCACTTTCAAGTACACTTGACATCGGATGTAGCCATCAAGAGTTTTGAAACCTGGCATAACAGTGAACTCCACTGAAGGACAAAAGACGTGCTCATCCCCCATGGACTCTCCGTCATCTCCAGCATCCGACTCCACCAACTCCATGTACTCCGGGGAATAATCTTGATACTGTGATGCATGTATCAAGGTAGCACAGGGTTCGAAGGAAAGTGCAAGAAGGTGGAGACGCCACACACCTATTGCAGCCTCCAAGAAGGTGTTCACCAAGTCCCCCGACCATTTAGAAACCCACTTCACTTCTTCCTGAAACAGCTTGAACTTGGCCTGGCAGAAGCAGTGGAACGACTTGTCTGAACTAGGATGCCTGTCATTGATGACGTCTTGGGGGTTCGCTTCTGCTACCCTCTGGTATGCTTCCCAGCAATCCTTCACACTGACCTGCCAGCCTGATTTGTCAGACTTCCCATCGTGTGTTGGCGGAGGAACACCATAAAAAGGCTCATCAAAGTCTGAGAAAAAGGCACCCGCAATGCACGACTCTAGACCATATTTGGCATGAGAAGCCTTCACGAAGCGGACTCGGGGCAACAGCTCCTTCACTATCCCACACATTGAATCAGGATCTTGGTCTTCCACCAAGGACTCCGTGAAGGCAAAAATGGCTTGTCTTGTCTTCCGAGTGACTTTCTCAAGGATCACACTATTCAAAGACGGGACAACACCGATGCTACTCTTGGAACTTGATGTGGGGCTCGGCTGCCAGGCTAACAAACTTGGTGGGTCCATGGGACTGAGGAGTTCCTGGTTGTCGTCATACTCCGGATCAGGGACAACAAGCCTCGTAGCACAGTCCACAGACTCAGCACACTTGGGCACATATTCCCACGTCGCATCGACATCCCCGTTGGAGCGGCAAAATCTTGGCATCTGCTCATTGTCCACAGATACCGAGGCCCGCTTTTCAAGCTGCTGCAATTGACTAGCAATGGTGCGCATCATATCCTGCACGCTCTCCTGCATGCTCTTCATCCTCTCCTCTTGACCTTGAGCCATCTTCCTGTACTCAGCTTCCATTGCCGCAGCCACAGTTGAATCAGCGTGCCTCAGAGAACAAGACCTGCAAGAGTGCTCCTGCTGGTCCAGCTCCGAGTGTGACCTCATAGTTTGTGGGGACTTCATAAGTCTGGCCGGGGAACTCTTCAGTCTCCTCATGAAGTTGCCAAGCACGGACCTCGACATGCTGCCACCATGTGGGTGCTGGAGGCCTACCTCCCGCACCACTTGTTCCCGGTAAGGATATGGAGAAGCCTGAGAATCTACAACGCGGCAAGTACCACACAACCAGCCTCCGGAGTCCACCACAACTGTCTCGTTCACCACTCCGCCCTGATGCCTGCTGGGTGCAGCTGCAGGTGGCATAACATCGGATGTCACCTTGTTATGTCCCACAGGCTCCCCATTCGCATTCCTCGACCTCTCACGAGGCTCCCTGACCTTGTCCTTCCTCTGGCCAGGGGGCATGGAAATCCCATGCTCCACAGGTGCTGCTTTGCGGATTCCATTCTTGACCCCATCCGGAATTCTTCTACCAGCCTGTCCCGAACCTTCCCTCAAAGGTTTTGCACGGATCAGCTTCTTCCTGGCCTGTTGATCACTCCTGGGCGAACTTCCCGACGAAACCTGAAGGCAACGGCACCAGGTGAGGCATAGTTCTTGCTTCCAAAGAGAGACAAAGCAGAAAACAGTGATCAGCATGCACCAGATACGTACATCCACACTTACGAGCCTTATACTACTAGCAATCAGAAACACACATTCAAAGGAGTGAAGAAATCACTGGAGAAGAGGTCACTCACGCTGCTTTCTTGCCTTGATGCTGAGCTTTCACTGCTTGCTGCAGCTGGGACACCGGGCAAGGAATTCGAATTGAAAATTCTGGATGTCTTGGGCCCCTTGCCTGCCTCCCTGAAGTTGGCATTCAGCCCATGCCCAATGGGATGATCCAAGTTAGCAGCTTCTGGTAGGCGGTCCATTCGAGAAACCCCCGTGTGCAACTCCCTCAACGACAAGGAGCTGCTGCGATCCGAAGGAGCAGGAGAGAAGCATTCCGAAGGAGATCGTCGAGGCAGAGAGAACTTGGACATGGCCTCCAACAGCGAAGCAGTGTTCCTGTTAGCGTGAACAGCTGGCGATCTCCGCAGCTTCTCCCTCAGTTCCGCTAACTCATGGGAGATTCCAGCCACGATCTCCTTTGGGCTGCCGGGCAAGACCTTCCCTGCCTGAAAAACTTCAGACTTGGGCTTGCTACGTAAGTCCTCATTCGGATCCCTCGCCCGCCCCATCATCCACACACACAAACACACACAAATCTCCAACTGCCCACCAAACTTTGATCAGGAAGGGATCAGGTGGCAACTTACAGATGCTATCAGTCAGGTGTCTTTGAGCAGGGACGGGAGGCGACTTTCTTCACATCCGAGAAATTCAGGGACGGAAATGTCTGCAAACCAGCCTAGTCTAGACTACAAATGAAGGAAGGGAAATCAAGCATCCGTCCGCCAGTATGCCAGCCGCCTTAACCAAAATCTGCAGAGATTTTTTTTGCGGCGTCTACCAGGACATATATCAGCACACGCAGGTGGAACAGCTCAGGAAGAAAGAAATTCTATCTATAGTCAAGCAAGGGATCAGGTCCGGACAGACAGAATCTCCGAGCTCGGGGACAACATTTCGGGCGGCAATAAATCACTGACACGACAAGACCCAAGAGAATCAGATAGGAAAGGGACTGTCCAGATTCAAACCCAGCGCTCTCTCACACGCACGCAGTACACACATCACACTCACGTACGTGGTGCGTGATGGCGGGATAAAAAGAGAGGGAATGGTGAGCGGAGATTGGGGGCAAGACCGGGAGCCAAAAGGGGCCGCAGAATCGAGACGCTTGCAAGCTTGTGATGGAGGGATTCGAGGAGGCAGGAAGTGGAAGAAGAGACTGGGCGGTGAGCGACGGCATGCTGCAATTGGAGAGCTGGCAGCACTGTGTGAGATTCGGTGATTGTGGGTGCTCCGGCCTCCACCTTGCTTTCATGGGTGAGTAGGGGGGGAGTGAAGGGGAAGGTTGTGGGCTGGAAAGAACTAGAGGTGGTGAAGGTGGAGGCCTGGCACGAGGCGGTGGGAGCCTGCGGGTGCGCGATGCACACCACCAGCTAGCCGCGCATGGCGCCGGAAGAGACGAGATGGAGTCGAGAGTCGAGTGACGGAACGGGGACTGGGCAATGGGGAACGGGGAACGGGGAACGGGGAACGAGGAACGGGGAACGGGGAACGGGGAACGAGGAACGGGGAACGGGGAACGAGGAACGGGGAACGGGGAACGGGCCGCCCTTACCGTAATCCATGTTTTTGTTACCGTCAATTGCGCAGGGGACACATCGTGTACGTAGTTCCGTTGGCGGAGCCGTGCCAGTTCATCCTTAGAAGAAGAAGAATTTTATTTAAAGTCTACTAAGGACGGATTTTCGTCAATATGATAATTACATAGATTGTGGTAAAATAGTCTAAACTAATATAAAGGTAAAATTTAAGTAAGACAAATAATTTTAATCAATCAACAGTGTTAATAAAACTACGTGAATGGGGGCTTAATACCACTAATTCATCACCACGAAAGAAAGCCACTTGACCTGGATGTTTGCGGCTGGTGACGAGGTCTGAGAGCTGGCCCACGTTCACCAGGTAGTGCAACTGGTAGGGAGCGCATATTGGTTAAGACTTTTCACTCCATGGATGATCGCCTCCAGGTTATGAAGGCTAGGTCTATATTATGGACAACTCAGTTATAGATCAATGAGGATCTTACACCATTGCAAAGGAAGACTAAGAAGGAGAAGTTACTCGCTTTCAGAGCAACTCATGCTGACATGCCTATCTTCTCTTATGAGCAAAGGCTATAAATATAAAACCTTGAAGAGTAGCACGTGCCTATCTACTATTATGAGCTAAGGATACAAAACTGAAGAGCTATGCCAACAAAATTGTGATAGCCACATCCTGTTCACTTAATTCTAATGTTGACCTCCACATATCTTCAGATTCCAAAATATTTTCTTTTTGCTTGTCCTCGGTCTTTCATCAAACCACTACAATCGTTTTAATGTGTTAGGCCCTTCAAACTCCGGGAATGGTTACAACGGCTTTTTCGACTATAATTGTAGTTCCTTGTATTAGGCTACCAACTTTCTAACATGGTGCATGGCTTGTTCCACAATTACGGCAACATCAAAAGCCAGATCTTTGTACTCATAAGCTACTTCTGATGTCTCTTTACACCTTGCAACAATTGTGCTCAACCTTATTTCCCTTATTGTTTCGAAACTTGATTTAGGCGAAGGGTCTATCAATGGTTTGTCTGGAAGAACAATGTATGGATTGTTGTAGTTTTGCAACCGGAAGGACATAGCCAGGTCTGTTGTATTTGTCAGGTATGAATTATATATCCATGCACTTTTTCGAGAAGCAACCATGCCATCTCTGTGAATACTAAAAAGTAGTTGCACGGGAACAACTTGCTTGCAAATGATACCTTTGAGACCCATGGGACACATATATGTAGTTCGTGGAGAGAAAGGATGGTCTATGACATACCATTCTCCATGCTAACTATTGGACAAGCTCTAGGCAGAAACATGACATAGTTCAGAGTGCGACAAGATAATCGAACTGATAGGCATACCCTCAGCACCAGCGATTGTCGTTTCCTCCCAGCATTTCCTGCTTCTTGTTTTAGGTGTATGCACCTTCTTTCATACAATATTGATACCAGAAATGACCTGCAACAATGTTTAAAAGCTGGTGAAGCAGCCAATCCATTTGACTGCCCATTAGACTGGACTTGGAAACACATGCTCCATCTTCATATCTATGTGAAAGGCTTCAACTCCCAAAGTGGTATTCTGCTGAGCATGTGGGAGCATCCTTGCATGGTAAGACCACATCACTATTCCAAATCACACAACAAGCAATCTCCCATCCGTACGAGTGAAGATGGCAAAGATCACAAGATAGCCACATATGGTAGGCTACAATGCGAGCTCGTATGTGTAGAAGCGATGGTAGCCTTTGTGCATAGAATGAACTCGGGAAGGCCATGGCCTGCCACGGCCGTGCGGTACGGCGAATGGCAGGCCTTAATGGCCTTCGGAGATCGATAGGAATGCCTATTTGCAAGTGCTTCGGCCCGTGCCCCATCTTGTGAGGGCGGGAGAGGAGACCGTGCCAAAGGAAAGGGGCATAAACAGAAGTATAAATAAATAAATAAACAGATGAACAAGTTGGGTGCGTGGCTGGAGAGAGCCCAAAGTAACGGAACAGGATTGCAGATCCCGTTCTAGCGGGATACAGGACACGCAGGGGAGACGTGATTTTGTATCAGGAACGTGCCAGCCGCGCAGACAGCGTGCGGCGGTAGCATGTGCGGCCTGTAAAGCGGCTCAATCGGACGATGCTGGGTTCGGATCCGGCTGGCGCGGGATCAGCCATGTCGGAACTGCAATCGCGCCCTTTAGCCTGCGGGTCAGCAGTCCGCGGCCCGACTCTCCATGTTTCCACTAAGAAATAAACTACATGTGCGATCATCTCGAAACCCTCCCGCTTCCTGGTCACCGGCTTCCACCCCGCGCTAGAACGGCCCATTCAGCTAACGCGCCCACCGGTTCGTGGGCGGCGTAATTCACAGTGCACTGATATTCGTGTCCTACTGTATCTAGGTGTACCTACGGCGGGGAGGATGCACATTAAAAAAACAACTGCACGTGCTGCCAAGCGTGTGAGAAGCGACCCCTTGTCCCACCAGAATTGGAAAAGCCAAACTGCAAGTCAGAAAATTCCGACAGCGTTGGAGAGCTCATCCCTGACAGTGGCAGTCTGGTTTCGCTGAGCAATATGGGGTAAATAAAATGTGTGTTATCTTCTATGCCTGGGCGGAGCCGGCTGGTGGGCTGTTTCTGCTCTCCCACTGGACTTCGAATTCCCGGCCCAGCAGAAGGTTCAGATCCGAGATCTCCATACGGGATCCTCTGAGCGTGTCCCGGTGGAAGTCGACTCGGAACGCAGTTGTGGTTGCCGTCCGTCTGTTGGTGAAAGCCCTAACCCTAACCCCGCTTGCTGGCTCCACGCCCAGCACTGTCAGTGTCTGAAGCCGGAACTTCTTGCGCAGGGCGAACTCGGGAGCTGTTACCGATGATTTGATGTAGCCCGTCGTGGTTCCATCTTCGGAGATGTGCCTGATGGCCTCGAAGGTGATGAATGTAGACTTGCCCCTTTCGACTGTCATCTCCACTGCCTCATCATTGTCCAGAAACAATTCTCCAGTGGCTGTGTCCTGGATGGTTGCTTGTGCGCGGGTGCTGAAGGGACGTGGGTCGGCTTCCAGGAGTGAGAAGGCGATGAGTAAGGAGAAGGGAGTTTGCCGCGCGGATGTGGTTGTCTTGGCTGGCTCTTGGAGGGGAATGATGGTGCCATCCCTGATGTGGACGTTGATGACATCTATGGGTGCTGGGAGGGTGTGGAAGCTTCCTGTCTCCTCTTGTAGCACCTGAGAGCTGTCGAAGAGATCGTACCATGTGCCCTTCGGTATGTAGGCTCTGACCGAGTCGGCACCTGCTGCCACAACCGGTGAGACCAGCACTCCTCTTCCAAGCAGGAACTGTGAACTTATGGCCTGCGCTGTTGTGTCTCCTGGGAACTCGAAGAAGAGTGGGCGGGCTATGGGTGACCCGGTTTGATGTGCTTGGAAGGCTAAGGTGTAGAGGTAGGGCAGCAAGCGGTACCGGAGGTTCAGCACCTTTCTTGCATTTGATGCCACTGAGTCCCACAGATAGAGCTCCTGGTGGATACTGAGGGTGTCTGCGTGGTTTCTAGAGAATGGGTAGAATGCTCCGACCTGTGACGCAGAATGCAGAATCGAAGGTCAGGGATCAAAGTAGAACAGCAGAATCAAAGGTCAGGCATGTGCATTGATGAGCAGAGCTACCGCTAAAGAATGATGGAACGTTTGTGTGGGAGTACCTGGATCCAGCGATTGCACAACTCTTCCCAGGTGTCTCCATTGAATCCACAGATGTCAGCCCCGACCATGGGTATCCCGAACATCCCTGCGTTCAGAATGCTGACAATTGAGTACTCCAGGTCCTTCCATGACGCGAGATTATCTCCTGTCCAGTGTCCAACATAAGCCCCAGATCCGACGAAAGTGGACCGAGAAACAATGAATGGACGCTTCTTGGTGGTTTGCTTCAGGGCCCTGTTAACAGGTATGTCATCTTGCTGTCAGAACACTTCTCTGGGAGCATAACATCAAGTTCAGAACAAACAGAGACATACGAAGAGCACTCTTACGTGTGAGTGGCACGTCCTTCCATGAGCCCAAATAGGTTGTGGGTGTTGTACTCCAAAATTCCTCCGAAGTGAATAGCACTCATAGCCATAGTGTTAGTCCCGAGCGGCTGGTAGACTCCCTTGCAGTTCAACTTGAAAGGAGGATCTTCCCACTTGGAAACATTCACCAGTTCCTTGCCTGTCATTCTGAAGCAATCTTTGAGGCAACACGTGGTGGGCTCAATGCAGGAATTATCCATTATTGCGGAGCAAAGAGGCCCGGAACAAAAATTGGATGGCTCGTTCATGTCAATCCACACGCCATCGAAGGGCAGTTTTTCGTAGAACTCCTCAATCTCCAATGTCCAAAAGGCCTGTGTTGCTGGATTGAAGAAGTCGGGGAAGTTGACAGCGAAGGGCCAGACTTGGGCAACGTAGTTCTCCCCAGCAGCGTTCTTCACGAAGATGTCAGCCGCAAGACCTCGCTGGTATGTGAGATACCCATCATCGATCTTGATGCCTAGAGGTGAGAAGAACCCACATCAATCTCATGAGCTGGCCCGGTTTAACATAAAATCCAGACAGGACCTGCAGATCATTGACAGCCTGAGGTACTTTCACTAACCTGGGTCAACTATCACAATATATCGTTGCCCATTGGAATGCAACCTGTCTACGAAGTCGGCCATTTTCTCCTCTGGATAGTTCACTGGATCAAGCTCGAAGTCTCGATACCCGTCCATGCAATCAATGTCAGACCAAATTCCCTCCAGGGGAATCTTGGATGCATTGTACTTCCCCACCACATCTTCCAGCTCCTGCACTGACCTGTACCCATATCTGGACTGATGAAAACCTGTAGGCAAACAAACAGTTGTTCGAGATTAGCCTCCACAACGAAGCATTGCTCTCATCGTCCTCACGAATTCATCTGTCATTTCAGGGAACCAAAATACGAGCTGATTCACAAGAAAGAAAGACATACCCAGCGCCCAGTATGGAACCGGAGCAGGACGGCCCACCAAGCGGGTATACTGGTCTGTGACCTTAAGAGGAGTTGGGCCAGCAAAGAAGAAAAGATCAAGCACTCCCCCGATCGCTCTGAGAGTCACAAAGCTTCCGCCATATGTTGCTTCAATGCCATTGCTGTTCAGCAGGAGCACGCCATGTGTTTGCCCATTAGCTCTGACATCCAAATAGTACGGAAAAGCTCCATACAGATCAATGTCGGTGTTGTTGGGAAACACATCCGTGTTCCAGAGAGTGTAAGTCCTGCCTGGAGAAAGCCGGATCCCATCCGGCCGAGTGCTCTCCCCGAACCCATACAGAGACGACGACAGGGCCGGCAGCTGCGAGGAAATTTCCAAATACTGATCCTTGAACACCAGGTTCCCAAACAACAACTTTCCTTCTTCAGACGAAGCCGCAGATCTCAGCAGTGCGGCTCGTTCCCATCCAGCTCGCCGGCTGGAGGCCCGGTGATCGTCGTTGGCAAGATGGGTCTCGAACTTTCCGCTCCGGAACGCCTCCTGGAGCGATGCAGCGACGTTGGCCGAGGCCGCCGGCGGCGTGGAATTGAACAAAACCTCGCCGTTGGATCGCCTGGTGACTGCGAACCCGAACGGCTGCTGGGTGAAGGAAACAGCCAGCATGTGGGACTCTTCGCTGGTAGCCGACTCCTTTCCCCGCGGCACTGCATCAGGGGGAACCTCCCAGCGCGCATTGTTGGCATCCGTGATCTTGATATGCAGTCTGTCCTCAGTCTCGAACCTGGGGATAGCGACGCAAGGAATTCAGTCGACAAGACATTCCGCCAAGGAGTCGTCCAAACAAAACCCAACAAGAGCCCAGCAAAACCCAACAAATCCAAGCAAAACCCAACAAATCCGTGCAAAACCCAACAATGTGAGGATCCCAGGATCCCGCGGCTCCCCGAACATGCAGAAGCACTGGAGTTGAACTTGTGATTCAGCCAGTCTCCTTACCTGACGGTGAAGAGAAGCTCATCGATGTCGGGGCCGTACACATCGCTCTGCTTGTTGAGCTGCAGAAGAGCCTGGAATCCTCGGCGGTCAGCGAAATTGCTTACACCTGCGACGCGATACCCGAACCCGACGGGCTGTTGCACCGCCTGCAGCGGAGAAATTTGAGATAGAAGTGCCAGCGTCAGAATGCATGGTAGCAACAGGACTCCTCCTAGAGCAGGCATCCTCGAGCCTGAGGCAAATGCGGATGGCCGCATCATGTGATGGGCAGCTCCATTTCGTGGGGTTGCTGGTGTTGCAATTGTTCCACGTGTTGGGGCCAGCGCCGGGCTCGGGTCTTGAACTCTGCCCATCCAACAGTGTCCATCCACTTGGAATTTGAAGGCAAGACACTTGGAATCCAGCCCTTTGCTCGCTCTTTGCGCCAGCTCTCCGCAAGTGAACTTGGGCCACGTTTCCTCTACATTCCTTCAGCCAGATACGGAGTGTTCAGAGTGAAGTATATATTCTGGAGGGACTAATTTAGAACCTTTTATAATGGGAGTTATTTCTTAAATTACTGCTGATTCTAGAACGGTTTTACATATTTGTGTTCCAGATTAGAATAGCATCGCTCGGGTCTCCAAGAAAGGAGAAAGTGAAGTCCAAATACCTCCATCCTGGGTGCCCTCGTCGCCGTTTGGAGCTCAGAAAACACTTGAACTAAAGTGAAATCTGTTACCTACTTTAAACGTCCATGGACTTGAACCACTGTGAAACTCAAAATGAAATCTGCTACATACTTTAAAGGTCCATGGACTTGAACTATTGAAATTCACAGTGATATCTGTTACAGCCTTTGTCCAAGTCATGTCGTTTGTATTAGAATTATCTCACTACTATTACATGCCACCACATTCTCTCAAAATCTCAAACATAGTGGTATCAAAGATGAACAATTCTGTAACGTAGTGGTATCCAATGTGAATGGGCTGTATTGTCTTTGTGATGAGGCCACCAATTCTCAAACATAGAGGTATGAGATGTGAATGTGCTCTTCGTTTATCGAGTTTGAGATAAACGCTATTTATTAAGGAGTTTCATTCACAAAAGAGGAGATCACAACAGGAGCCATGTTCTTGGCCTAAGCTCGTTCCCAGTGAAGGCCTAAGTGCAAGGCAACCGCTTCACTGGGGACCTCACCCAATTGCTTGCCTCATCCACAGGAAATTTATATCTGATAGTTTTGGACTTGAACCACAACAATTTCAACATCAGATAAGTTCCTTGATCCACTTGATGTTCCTCAACGTGTCCAACTACAGATTATCGGGGGTCATTCCTGAAACACTACCTGTCAATCTCCGCGTACTGGATCAAGGCAACAACAATGTGGATGGAGGAATGCCGGCTGAGCTTTTCACAGATCTGCCGAGCTTGTGATATGACGAACGCTGGAAGTTTACGATACGATACACGCTTATCAGAACAAGCATTCTGAGTGTCATCGTCAGAAGAGGGGATCGCAGCGGGAGCAGGAGTTTCTGGCGTGAGCTCGTTCCCTGTAAAAGTTTGGTACATCTCGCAAGAGGAGGGTGATGTGTGGCGTTCTGTAGCCTAGCACACCCACGCCATCGGGTTCAGGCGGTGTGACGTTCAATTTTCCGGATTGTTTTTCGGCCCGGGCATCGGTCGATGTATGTTGCAAAACCTGATCTCTTTGCTGTACAGTCGAGAAAAACAAGACAGAGTGTCCCTCCTACACCGGAAAGTCTGTACAGTACTTCCGGGCAAGGCGTCCATCAAGGCGCCGCTCTGGAGCTGGAGCAAGCCATCGGTGTTAAGTCCCTAGGTTGCAGAACCGCCGTGCGGACCTTCCTGCGCCCGCTTTGCAGCGTTCTCTGCATCTTCAAATGCATGTTCCTGAACGCTGTGTCGGCCAGACTCTTTCTGCACCACAGGAGAGCCCTGGTTGGTGTCGAACTCTCCACGGATGTCTGTCGAAATCGCGGAATCAGTTCCACCATCTCTGCATGAAATTTCCTGAAAACCCTAAACCGGCATAAAACCACAGAACAGGAAGAACTCGGGGAAGAAGGACTCACGGTGCTCCTCGACGTCTGCTGGTGACGGGAGCACTTGCCGGTTCGCCCCCTTGGAATCATCATGCGCAGTTGCTTGATCGTGCTTTGTTTTGTACTTGTCTGCCACATCAGCGTAGATTTGGCCAAAGCCTTCGTCAGAGGAGCGTGTAGCGTATGCATCTCCATACGACTCTTTCATGAGCTCCATAGGGCTGCAAAATTGCAACCACACAGCAGTGAGCAGAGCAAGCCAACAAAAGCCAGCATGAAGATCAAAGACTGAACCAGTCACTTTGATCGGGCTCACTCCTCTCCTATGTTTTCTTTCTGCTCCGAAGCCATCACGTCCTCTGGCTGTGCTGATCCCGGCACCACACTCTCGGCTCTGGAGGAGGCTGATACACTTAGTCTTGCAGCCGGTGCAACAGTTTTGCAACCAACCCCGTCACCAGGAAACTTCCAGCAGGCACTAGCACCAATCCGCCTACGAACAATGGGGGACACAGGGAAATGCCCTTTCAAGAACGACGAGGGTATGCCCAAGACGACCCTCTGCAGCACCAACATGCCTCTCCTTGCCAGGCAAGAACGTCGAATTATCTGATGGCCACAGAAATGTAGACTTCTCACTGTGAATGACAACGAATAGCAGAGAGGTGACAAGGACGCTCGGGATCACTACGCTCCCTCTCCAACACCTGATTTCCCGCAACGAATTTGGCTGATCCTTGTGCAGGTTTCAACACCTGTTGATGCTTCTTCCATCAGTGAATCACCTTCTGCCAAAACCGCAGAAGAATTGGCTTGCCAAGTATGTCTGCAAGTACGTGGCTTCCTTGAGCAAGCCACCTGGCGAACTGACTCGTTATGTGAAGCTGGGTTGTTACAATTTTTCTTACACAATTCGCTACAGGGATGTCTCAAGTTTCAATATTTCAAAATATGACAAAAAAAAACATTAGCACGGCTGAAAAGTTAGTGTGACTACAATGGTGGAATCCACTGCACATACGGTAAGTCGGAGCTCCCTATCCTATAGTCAAAATATGGGATGTCAGCATAGGTACGTAAGAAGGCAATCACTGGTTAAGAGGCATCCAAGTTAAGCCGATCTCTATCTCCCCGCTTTCCACGTTCTGTAACTTCAAGCTCATTTCTTGCTTCACCTCACCATCCACAATGCGGATTGCACTGTCTTCCAGTAAAGGATTATCACTGGTAGCCAGCCATTTCCCTATTTGGATGTTGCCTACATCATGCAATCCCTCGTGAAGGCTTGCGGCAGCAACTAGGGGATCCAGGTCAACTTCCACAATCCCCATTGAATCATCAGCTGAGAACGTATCTCTGTCGAACACTTCCTGCAAAACGAACGCTTTATGCTTTGAGGGCTACCGGTACCAGCAGATGGGATCAGAAACGTGGACCTTTGGCACCAGGAGCAGACTCACCAGTTTCAGAGGTACAGGAGGGCTTGGGACGGACAGCATGAGCTCTTCATCCCACACTGGATTCAGGTTGCTCCTGATGACTTTGGTCTTCAGTGTCTGTGAAGCACAGACAAATGAAGTGTCAGTGGAGCCAGAGGACAAGACTCAGGATGATCGCAGGATGATGAAGTGTCCCGTCATACAGCATGGAGACCCGGAGTAAGAGCAGGGGACAGAAGAACAACCTGCTTTCCTAGCGAGACCACAACGTAAGGATCACTGCTCATGACATCCCGAACTACAAGACCTGTGCCCCGCTTCACCTTGACCTTGAGCAATCCGATGAACTCAACCATGCCAGCCTGCAGCAAGTGACAAGAGGCTACTGACAACACATCAGTTGGGGAAAGAGTTAGCTTGCCACACACAAACAACCATCCCCATACCCATCCATGGCTTATGACCGTACTAGAGATGAAATCTTCTGCGACCCATTCTCGGCCTCCCTGTTTTTCGAGCTCTTCCCGAATACACGAGAGAATAAAGAAAGGTGGTTGGTCCGGACCGGCTTTTTAGAGTCAGTGCGTGCCATCGAGCTCTGGCTTGATGACATAGAGTGTTGAATTCTGGAGTTCTGGCTGGACGGTATGTGCTGGCCACTGGAAGACGTGTGGCTGGAGGTTCTCAGACTCTCAGCCCGAAGGTAGGACTTGAGAAACTCCTGATCTTCGTACTTTCTCCTGCAGATGTTCCCACCAGCAGCCATCATCAACTTGCCGTCCCGCTGCTTCGAACACAACATACCAAAAAACAGGAAAAACGACAACTTGTAGCTCACCTGATGAAATCTTCCCGCTCCTCGACACATGCATCTGCTTCAGGCTTCACGTTAGGAGGTAAGTAAGCCTCGTAAACTGAATTTGCAGCAGCATTTCCCCCGACTGCTTCCATCACTTCCACTTGCTCATCCGTCCACTCGTCCAGAGTAACCGACAGGATCTGAACAAGCCATCCAATCCAGTCAGCTACCACACCCACAAAACGACAACCCAACTTCAGCAACACGAGGAGTGCTCGACGTGAACCGAAACCTTAGAGATGTGAACACCGAGACTCCGGTGCACTCCAGAACACTTGATGCAAACAAAAACCCCGATATTCGTGGATCTGCAGGTAAACAAAACTGTGTCCACATGATCCAACTAACCAACCCTTCACCCAACCCAACCCATCACTACAACAAGCCAATTAGCCCACAAATTCAAGCCCAGATCTACGAGACCCAAGCCAGAGCCGGAAACATACGCCCACTTAGGGTCCCGAGCTCCACAGTCCGCGCAAACCCGGTTGTCCGGGTGCTGTAACAGAGCCTTCAGCTTGGCCATCGTTTCTGATGATCCAACCCACAAAACCTCAGCAATCCTGGCTTAACAGACACCAGCTCCACTCCAACGGAGAGAACCACTAATCCCAGGCAAGCGAGAGGCAGATCAAACCTGGCGACGCCCTGTCCTCGAAATCTTCGTAGTAAGCAGACCTCATCCTGGTAGTAGTCAGGGCCGCAGCCTGCCAGATGCTGGAGCCCCGGAATTCAGGCGTCCACGACCCGACCGTCCCGCTTCGATCTAACTGGATGACCAAACCATCTGGAAACCACGTGACTTCACCGTTGCACAGCGCAGGGGCCGCGTCGGGTGTAGATGCATGCTTGGCTCGTGTCCTGGAAACCCCTTGGCCCTTTGTGCTCTGCTCCGGAAATCTGACTCCCTTCTTCTAGATTCCGATCATATGCTTGGGAACTGCAGTCGCAGCAGCTATACCACCCACCAACCACATTATGTATGTATGCAATTTTTTGTATCTGATTAGGTATTGAACTTTAGGTCGTCGGATACTATTCGTGACCACTAATTTTACAGAATGGGTATCTGAAGGTCAGGGTTGCAACCTCTCTACTCACCTTGAAAGGTAATTATTAAATTTATTTATTTTGAAATTTTAGAAATATTTTTATTTTTATATATTATGATATATAATCATACTTTAACATTTATGAGCACTATGTTGTGAAAGCTCTTTTTTTCAAAGATAAACATATAATACTTATCCAAAAACCCTTTGAAAATTTTAGGGAGTACAATCAGAAGTAACAATTGTAGATGGTTAATATTTATATAGCATACATTTATCTAGGGTAGACTGTATATGTATAGGAAGGACCTATATTTTTTAATTTGCGATCGTGTTGACGTGTTTGCTGTTGCAAATGGTAGTGACCACATGAGCTAAACTGACAAACAGCTAATGTCTTGTCTTCCTTTTAGGATTGGCAAGTAGCGAGGAATAAGTTCTACGAGGATTACGTTGCGATGACCACTTTCTTGCTTGACCTGAACCGCATGCACCTCGTGATTGCGAAGATCTAAAGGAAGCCCAAGAGGAGGAATCTGTCTTTGCAACAGCTTGTGGGTCAAGCTTTATTGATGCGACCTAATCGGAATGATTGGTAGAAATGTTGTTGTGGCAAAATCTCCAATGGTAGCCCAATGTGTGATAGTCCATGACATTGGCCTACACAAGGCTCAATAGTTTGATCATCAAATTAGAACATGACAATGTATACGTCTTGAGATTCCCAACCCGTGAAGTACCTAGAGTTAGCAACAAGCAAACATGTTTACTTGTTGTCGATCGGCTTGCACACAAGTTTGCTACTAGACTTGATGGTTTGCAAACCAGGTTGCTTGTAGACTTGTCTACTTGCTAACTCATTTCCTTACTAACATGTCAATCTAGTCTGCCATTAGTGGTCAGTCTGAAACCATGTCTATAAAAATTTATGCAACAAAGCAGCCTGTCATCCTACTTGTGATGGGTTGTAATTGTTTGCCTTACCCGGGCTTCCACTTAGCTCGTCACCACATCCATACAAGTACCCCCGTCACAATGGATGTTAGACCCCTCGCGACCATAACCTTGTCCGCATTCCATGTGCATTCCATGCAAACCCTAATGTAACAAAACCTAACCCTAGGTACGGAAATATTTGCAGACAGTGTCAAATGAGTACACCTAGAAGTGCAACTGGGAACTATTTAACACTTGCGGCACTCTTGAACAAAGTTATAGACGGGATTGTATATTGTAAAGAGAGTTTTGAATTGAGAATTCGGTACAGCATGGGAGCACAACCTTCATTCGGCTGGGGGACAAACCATAATCGAACCCGTGGAAAGATAAGGAATGTATGCAGACTCCTAATCTCGGATTGACTCTAGCGGTGGAGCCCATAACCCATGGAATCAACCCGGTTTAGGGAATAATTTCAATTTGGGGGAAACAGGCCTCCATAAGCCCGATATATTGAAGACAGGATTTACAATAAAACATGAAAAATTAATATGGTATTACTTATAAATCTCGTGAAATTTAAAGACTAAAATTATATTTAAAATATTAATTAAATATATTATGATGATGATAAGATTTTTATGATGTATTATATAAATTAAAATATGATCATGATTATGAATTAATTATGGCTTGCCTTTGTGTGGTGGGGGCGATGAGGATGAAAGTCGTATGCTCGTGGGGGGTGAGAAAGGTGTACGCTTGGGGGTGAAGGCCGTGGTCTCGCAGTGAACGCATCCTTGTATGGTGGTGGCCCTGGTTCCACGGTGAACGTGTCCTTAATTATTGGCCGTGCTCTCACGGTGAAGGCCATACTCTCGAAAGAAAGGCCGAGCTTCTAAGATTCTCATATTCAGTGACTAGAATAATTGAAGCCATTTTTGTGAGTTTTATGGTATCACTTTTGCAACATTACAATGTTGGTTCACCATTATTTACAATGTTACAAAAGTAATACCACATAGCTTTCACGAGAACTTTTGTTGGAGAATGATGGTTCTCATCTTCATGACTCAGTGATTGCAAAGCCCATTACGACACTAATCTTGATGAACTATCACTCTATAAGGTATCACTTTTGCATATTTCCTAACTGTAGAATCAAAATTGTCATCTTCAGTGATCAATTGATTGTAGTGTTCTGTCTTACTGATTATAGCAAATGGGAGAGGAATGTTGAAGTGGAACAAGGCCATCGGAGGGGAAGGAGGCTGTCGGATGAAGAGAAGAAACAACTCCTAAAGGACGTGGATGTCATTATTCAGGCCACGTCACGCAATTTTTTCCTCGAGGAGAACAATGACGGGCATGACGAGGTGAAGGACAAAGAGGACTCTAGGGAACTGGGAGTGGAGAGTGGAGGAACGTATGGTGTACCGCATGCGCACCCTCCATTTTCAAATTCAACTTTTTATGTAGTCTCTCTCTACAGTACAGATTACACGATTTGTACATATTTTCTTCCAAGTGGCATCAAATACATACAAAACTTGGTTATACTTATAGTCTTGTACTGTATGCCTACCCAAAAGTTTTCTTTGCGCAGTTCAAGTATACCGTGCGCAGTTCAAGTACGCCGAACTGTTTGGTAACTAGAGAAAGTTTATGCCGTCGCTTTAGGGTTTAATTTTTGGATCTAACTTTGAAAAAGCCTTATTCACACGATGCATATTCTAGCTTAGGAGTTTTACATGGGAGCCATGTCAATGTTTAGAGCAAACGCCATTGCCTTCCTTTATCAAGTTTGCACCCCCTGCGTTAGAGTGTTTTGTAGCTTGTGGGTTGTTTGGAACTCGACATGTTTTGCTAGCATCAATAACTCAACTCTTTGGTTTTTCAATATTGTGAGATAGGACACGAGGCACAGGCCATCCCGCGCCCTTTGACAATCAAGGGCATCGGTCATTTGAAACTTTCTGAATCCTCGCCATATGGCATTTTGAACCAACTTTTGAGAAAATTTATCGAGCTCCTCACCAGGTGATGAGAATCGAGCTCTTGATCATGACTAGGTGACATTGATAGGTATTGAAACCGGTTAGGGGAGGGGAGTGGACGATGGTGACGCCGATACAGCTATGTTGCCTCTAAAGTGGTCTCATCGACAAAGCAAAGGTATGGTGATACTATTAATTGCTTGAACCGAAGCGGCGCAGCAAAGCGGGAAAGAGGTGATGGTGAAGGGATCGGTCCCACAAAAAGAAAGGTGTAGAATGCTGGGCTCGGATCCGAGCGGAAGGGAGCGGATCCGAGCGGAAGGGAGCGGATCCGGGCAAAAGAGAGCGGATTCGAGTGGGGAGGAGGGAAGGAGGGTTTTTAGTGTCGAAACAAGATGTGCTATGCAAGTCCAATGAGGATATTGATGTCATTCGACGATGACTCAAGGACGACAGCTAGCTTATGGAGGAGGAGACGGACCACCGAGATACCTCAAGGAACAAGCGATATGCTTGGGCAAGAGACAACTCGAAAGCTAGAAGCATATATCCAGCACACAAGATCAAGGCTTCGTTGTGTTGGTTCATGAGTGTTGGGACTCATATCTAGTCCAAGAAGACCTACCCAAGTGATAACAGCGTCTGTTTAGAAAGGGGTTTCTCCTGTCAAAAGGGGTTTTGGAAAAAATCCCAACCCTATTTCTTAAAACCGAAGTTGGTTTGGTTTTGTTGGTTTTGTAGGTGTTCATCCATCGGTTTGGGCATTCTCGGCTCGGCACCACTTCCTGTCGAGTCATTTATACCGCATTGGCGCCTTGTACTCAGGTTCATGGCGATTTAGTCGGTGTGATGAAGGGCTGACCTCATTGTTCCATAATTTCGCCATGTCCGTAGTTTCGTGATTTTGTGTGGTTTTGTATGTTTTGTATACCGGGGGCCTAGGCGCGCATAAGTGCGCGTCTAAACAACGCTATGCGCAAACTGGTGCACGCACTGTGCAAAAAGAACGCGAAAAATAATCTTCTAATGGGGAAACATGTCCTTTGAGGTCCGAGGATGCCGAACTCCCAACAAAATAACAAGTAGTAGACATCGGCGGAGGTTCACCTAGACCGCCTCATATATCTATCCTATGCCCTAATGCGACGAAGAACACCCTATCCCTTTTATCCTTTACGGTGTTTAGTCTCTTTCGGTGACCTAGTACCGGGTTATCATCAAACATGCTAGGGGCCCACCGGGTGAACAAGTGCATGTACGAGGGGGCAGTGCGCACTGTGTGCGCACTGTGGGCAGGAGGCCTGTGCACGCACAAGTGCATGCACCCAAGGTCAAGAAGGGCCTAGGCGCGCACTGTGCGCACTGGGGCAGGAGGCCTGTGCACGCACAAGTGCATGCACCCAAGGTCAAGAAGGGCCTAGGAGCATGAACCCATATGGTTCATGCCTCCTAGTGCATTCCTGCAGTTCATCCAAAGAAAAAGAGCAAAAAGTCTAAAAAACCCTTAAAACCCCTAAAAAAATCACAAAAAAGTCCAGTTTTTTTGGGCAAGTGCGCGCACTCGCCCTAAAATTTTGACAATTTTTTGAATTGTTTTGTATTTGGTTTGATATTTTTGTTGTTTTAAAGGGTTCCTTTCGACGTTTTCAACCTTTTTTGTGCACCTCCCTAATGTGGATATGTTCTTATCTTTACTTAACCCTCATCTTTTTTCTAGTGGTTAAAACTTTGAACTAGCAGTGAGAACCTTTTGCATCTTTTGAATCTTGAGACGCTTGGCGTGGGCCCGACTCAAGTGCGAGACCATGCCACTCTCATTCTCGCCGCATGTGGATCAAGAACATCAGGTCCAGAAGATATTATTGTCCCAATGTCTAAGAAACAAAGTCTGTAAAATTCTCGAGGCGAGTATAGTCTTAGGATTGAGTGGTATGAATGAAAGGTTGGTGCGCAAACAAGTTTGCGCACAGACAAGCCCTAAAAACTCTAAAGCGTTTGTATCGTCCAACACACGCAATGATTGCGGATGTTGGAAGCTTAGATGTAAGTGCGCGCATAAGTTTCTTGAATTATATCGATTTGAAAGAAAAGCCGAACGAGAATGGGACTTTAGGTTTTGCCACGTACTTGCAATCTACAATCTCAAATAACGTGTATCAAAACAATTATTCAAAAGGTTGCGGGTGACATGTCTGCAGAAAAATACCAAAAAGGTGATTATAGTGCGGATTTTTCAAGTGCAAAAGGTCCGCCACGTCAGGTGCAAAAGGGTTTCGGAGAAACCCTTTCTAACAGACAGTTTGATGTCCAATTGCTTTTTATATTTCGGCTATCGCAAGAAGGTAGGCCAAAATAGGCGCTATCAATTTTTCTCAGCTTTACAAGCATCTGATTCCTCAAAATTTGAATACGGTCACATCTCAGCATCAAATTCCTCAAAATCTGAATGTGGTCATATCAACATCGAATTCCTCAACATCCGAATATAGTCACATCTCATTTATGATCAGATATGCTTGCGATAACCAATACATAAAAGGCGTGCACGTTTTAACACTAAACTATCTAGATAAGCATCAAATTAAAAATAATACTTAATTATAAAACTGGAAAATATTTTAAAATATGTTAAAATTTCATCTTTTACCAAACTAAACTATTGGACAAAGGGGCGCCAAAAACTCTAGCTGCATACGGTAATCATAGATTGAGATGTATGATGTCGCTTGATCGAAGATTTGTGATTTATGGTTGAGCAGCAAACAAAAGGACTGGAAAGGCATATGAAAGATATTCCATCCAGAACGAAGGCGCCACGGTCCACGAAAACATGTCGTCCCATACATGGAAAACGGAAAACACCTTTCATACACTTGGGCCTACAGTCATCGAGAGCGCGAGGCCATGTCCCGTGGTGGGACGGTGGTGGTGCTCGACAACGGTGCCGGATTCTGCAAGGCGGGAATTGCGGGGGAGGAGAGGCCTTCCGTGGTGGTGCCAAATTGCGTGGGCCGGCCTCGCAGCAGCAAGAAATGGCTGGCCGCGGACCTGCTGCAGGAATGCGAGGAGATTCAGGGAATTGCTCTGCGCCGTGCCATGGACCGGGGGTATCTCACTCTGGTGGACGTGGAGAAGGAGGTGTGGGATCGCATTTTCAAGCACCTGCTCAAGGTGAAGCCTGCCGAGTGCAGCCTGCTGCTGGTGGAGCCGCTGTTCACTCTGCCTGCCATTCAGAAAATGACAGACGAGCTGGTGTTTGAGGAGATGGGGTTCCAGTCGCTGTATGTGGCCAACGGGCCTGCTCTGGCGCATCTGTATGAGTGCAGCCGAGCTCCGGCTACCAGCTTGCTGGCGAAGTCCGGGTGTAGCTTGGTGTTGGACTGTGGATTTTCGTTCTCGCACGCTGTGCCGGTGTACCAGGGGTTTGTTGTTAAGCAGGGCGTGAAAAGGCTGAATTTGGGAGGCAAGGCGCTTACCAACTATCTCAAGGAGCTCGTGTCTTATCGGGCGTGGAATATGATGGATGAGACTTATCTGATGGAGGATGTGAAGGAGGAGTTGTGTTATTGCTCGCTCGACGTCAAGGCAGACCTTGAGGTCGCAAGGTGCTTCGGACCGGATGTTTCATTGTTGAGGCTGGGTTTGGGGTTTTGGAGCTGGGGTTTCAAGTTAGGGTTCAGGGTGGTGAAAGGTGTGTGAACGTGGTGTCGGTGCAGAAAGCGTGGGAAAGACAACTACATTCAGTGTCAGTATGTTTTGCCTGATGGGATAAAGTACAAGCGAGGCTTTGTTAAGGACCCCGCAGCTGCGAGCAGGGCGATGAAGAAGGGGTCGGACTTGATGGACGTGGATACAGTGGTTTTGACAGAGGACGGAGACGGCGCCAAAGTTCCAGAGCCTCTAGGTTTTGGTGACCAGAAAAAGAAGGGCAGTAAAGTGGCTGGTCACACAGTAGATGAGGATCAGGTACGACTTTCAGTAGGCTTTCGGTGTCTGCTCTTCGCAACAACAGAATGGGGAACAGAGGCAAATGGGATGCTGAGCAGCTGACGTTTTCGTCTGTAGGAGCTGACCTTGACCAACGAAAGGTTTCTTGTTCCAGAGATGTTGTATCATCCGGCTGACTTAGGTCAGAGCATGCTTTTCTAAGTCGTTTCAAAGTTCTGCAATCTGAAGCGATCACCTACGGGGGGCTGATTGAAGCGCAGTTTTCTTGTAGGAATGGATGAGGCGGGACTAGCAGAGTGTGTTGTGAGAGCTGTCAATGCCTGTCACTCTGCGCTACATCCTTTGTTGTATTCCAGGTTGAATAAGTTCTCACGTTTCTGATGATTCTGGCGGACTTGACTTTCATCCGTTCTCGCAGCTGACTCCTGTTATTGCTTTTCTGAAGTGTGATATTGACAGGCGGAAGCACACTGTTTCCCGGTTTTAAGGAAAGGATGTGAGTCATCTCGTAAGCTATTTCACCTGAATCGCATGTCTGCAGTGTAGCTAGTGGTTTGTACTTTTGCCGAAATGAGACTCGAGTTGCTCTGCCTTAATCTCTTGCTTCCCTTCGCTTCTTGCAGGGAGCTAGAACTCCGGCCTCTTGTCCCTGCGGAGTATCAACTCAACGTTCAACTTGCTGAAAGGTAACGCCTCTTGTCGATAAGATTTGCTGCTCCTCGTTACAGTAGTACTGATTTCACTGGACTGATTTTCCTTCTGCGTTCAAGCAGTCCCATGGAGAGTGCGTGGAGAGGTGGCTCAATCTTGGCTTCAAGTCCTGACTTTTACGGTGCAGCTGTCACCAAAAGGGAGTATGAAGAGCATGGTTCCCTGAGATGTCGACGCAGATTCTTGCAGTGAAGCATCTAAGCTGTCTTTAACGCTATGGAGGGGGCCCAGACGGGACTTACACACTGCTCTTGGCTACTCATAAAGGTTGTACGCTGTGCTTTCAAAGTCGTTTTTCCCATTCAGTTTTTCACATCAGCCTCATCCCTCACCTGAACCAAGATCACGCGGTGAAATTGGTCATGGCAGGTTCTGAACTTCAAGTCTTCACTCCAGTGGTCTGAGGCGCAGGAGCAGCTATAATTTTTGTGTGGTGGAGAAGGAGGCAGTCGGAAGTCTCCTTAGAGTGTGATAGTTGTGACACTTTTTTGTACTATCTTTCGGGTTTAGATTCACAAGCGTGTAGATGGTGGAGAAAACTGTGACCTTGAGTAGTGGGCCAGGCGGAAATGGTTTACTTGTGTCAAAGTCGAGAGAGCTCTCATTGCTTCAGACGGACGGAGGACTGGAAGTGCATTCCAAGCGGGCTCGTCGTACACACCAGGACTGTACAGCCGCGCAGCGCTGTTGACATCCCGGTTGACAGCTCCCGGGTCTGTTGCAAC